>JAODKC010000130.1:8704189-8721812 GCA_026777985.1 Mormyrops attenuatus
CGCACACGCACACGCACACGCACAACATGTCAACAGACACATGAAAACACAAACTCCCTGTATAATTCTCAGAAGACACACACCCAGGACACACACCCAAGCGTATGGAGCACTCTCTCTCTCTGTTTCTCTCTCTCTCTCTCTCACACACACACACACACACACACTCACACACACACACACACACACACACACAAACAATCACACACCAAGGTGGAACAAAGGAGAAGAGGATGATGTGTGTTATCTGTGAGCAGGCAACACAACACCATCTGCAAATCAACTTTCTTCAGCCTGTCTGTTCCACACTCTCTCTCTCTCTCTCCCCACACTTTTCCCAGTTTAAATTTAGTTATTACAAATGCAGCACACATGCAACGGCAATCTGAACCCAGGTTTGATCCCGTTCTATAAAATGAATCCGTTATTTTACATCTGAAGGTCTATCTTCAGCACAGAAATTTGTTGAAATTTCCAGGGGTGTCCTTACTATCAAGGTCATCAGAAGGTCACTGAATCAGCCCAACGCTGCGAGTAAATCTCTGGGCAGATATTGGCATCCCGAAATCCTGGCAACCTCAGGTGCACATCCTCTTACCCTCAGCAATTCCTGGTTCTTCTCCTCCAGCTGAGCCTCCAGCTGACGCAGACGCTCTTCGATGTTACCGTGACGTTCCTCAGCCTGTGAGAACACACCAGTCACCGACTGCAGTCAATAGCAGCCATTTACTGCAAGGGATGTTTTCAGATCATGATGGGGACCAAATATCCACATATGTCAAAATATCGAAAATTTACTTTGTCAGATACTAAACACATGGTTAGAGATGTGAGGTTAGGGGTCAAGTGGGACCAGAGATGGACAGAAATACATCAAAATGTATTTTGATAATACCCTATTTGGAAGTGTATCAAAATAAACTACAAAAGACATCCACCAGACAAAAGCATCACAATAAACTACAGCATTTTGTATTTTAAAAATACATATGTCTATTCTATAGCACTTGTTCCTTCAGAAGCACCTGGACTCAAATGGCCAAGCAAAACAGCAACATTTTTCACTGCTTAATGAGACACAATACAAATATGAAACAAAAGATCAAATATTCTGATGTGTCTTAAATACATCCCAGGTACTCACATGACACTCGGGTAAGCATACATTATGGGGAAAGTCTGGTATTTTCAAAATATAAAAATACATCAAAGAATTTTCATATACATTATATAAAATTAAATACAAATTACAAAATACAATTATGTATTTGAATTACGTATTTAAATACATGTATCAAAAATACTGCCCATCCTAAGTGGGAATGCGAGATAACAAAGCTAAAGACCTTACAGTGGCAACAAGTAATGGGTAGCCTATTACGGATCACAAACCAGGGTCATTTGACAGGAAGGCAGCTACAGCCCAGACACTCTGGCAGATATCAACGAGTCACAATGACCAACGTGATTTGGCAATATCAGCTAATCAGTGTGGCCACTAATGTGATTAAAAAACCAGCTAGATAATGTGGCTGACAGTGTCCTGGTACTGACACATCCACACATTTCTGTTAAAGATCCTAGTGTGTAACATGTCGCATTTCTGCAACCATGAGAAATTTCATGAAACAAAATCTGTGGACGAAGCAACCAGTTCTCCAAATCTCAGGGCTGCAGCAGGCACCACAGCGAACCCTGCTGGGCGTTGTGAGCATAACTCGTAACGGCCCCTATCGCTACAGTCCCCCCCCGCCCCAGGAAATGAACAGAGGAAAGTGCCTTTTATATACCTCAGTGTTACTGGGTGTTTGAACTGAGGCTGCCCGGGGCAGATGGTTCAGTAAGAGTTGCACGGATCATCCAAACCCACTGAGAAATACCCCGGGCTTCTAGAAGGCTCTGTGCATCTGCATAATCGAGTGATGAGGCTTTCTGTGACGTGCCCTAAATGTGAACGCTTACAGCATCATTTAAGGAGACAGATACATATGCAAAAGTGCAGCAGCAACACTCACAGGAGACCTCATCCTTCGCTGCCCTCCATCCTCCATCTCATCCCCCATCTCTTCCTAATATTCATGGTCATTCTTCCAGCCCTTTTGCCTCCTTCATCCTCTAATCTCTTTGCTCCTCATCTCTTTACCCCATCCTTCCTTCTCTGTTACCTCCTTCAGCCTCTCCTCTATCTCGTTCCTCATCTCCTTCTCATCCTCCCTTCCCTGTCACCTCCTTCAGCTTCTCCTCTCTCTCCTTCCTCATCTCCTCCCCATCCTTCCTTCCCTATCACCTCCTTCAGCCTCTCCTCTCTTTTCTCTTGGTCACCTCTCCCCAACCTTCCCTCTATCACCTCCTCCAGCCTCTCCTCCCTCTCCTGCTTATTCCAGGATCTGTATCTGGCTCCAAGGGGCCTGGCGGCAGACAGACGCCTCGCACACTCTCAGCCCAGCGTTTACACGGCCGCCTGTGACACGGTTCACATTACGCAGCTTTTATCGTATTTCTGACCTAGAAAATGTAAAAATTAGCAATACGACCTGGCTTTTACAAAGCAGGAAGTTGGTTTGCATAAAAACATCTGCAGAATGGAAAGAAATGCATAAATATTCAAAAGTGAGCAAAAATCAGAGCTCAAAAAATATATTTTTGGATGGATGCTCACATAAGAGCTACATATCCGGGAAAGATTTATACCAATCTGTAGAAATGTATCTGTGACAGGTCAGTCGCTCTGCCTCTATCTGTGGGGTGCTGTATCAGGCCATGTGGGGGGGCTGTATCAGACTGTGTGTGTGGGGGGGGCTGTTTTGGCCCATGTGTGCAGCAGGGTGGCACTGACCTTGGACAGAGCGGCCACCCTCTGAGCCAGCTCGGCCTCCACCTCTGGCAGTGTCTCCGCCTTCCTCATGGTCTGCTGCAGCCTCTGCTCTGCCAGTTCCAGCAGCTCCTGCAGGTGACGTGCCTTTTCCTCGCTCTGTCACACGTGCATGAGTGTAAATGCACATGTCAGGTAACCGGCACTCCCATGACTTGTGATATGTGTCAGCGTAGATCAACCCCCATTCACGCTTGATCCAGGTGACCATGTTTATCTAAATGTACTGTACGTTTGTGTGCGCTTTCCAGCTTCTGCAAGCCTGTGAACTTCAACTGACCCCAAAGTACCCTGCACCGAATCCCCAGAGAGCTTGAGGGCGCCGTGTGTATCTGGTGGCCTGTGAGCCCCTTCTCGGCCTAGGCTTTGACCCACCTGCCGGTGCAGGGAGTCCTTGGTGGCCAGCTCGTTCTCCAGCTTGTCGTTCAGGTCATGGATGGAGGTGGTCTCCCGCTGTGCCGCCAGGTAGCGCTTCTCCAGCGTTGTTATCCTCTCCTCCATGTCCTCCTTCTGTGCCATCGCCTAGGAAATGAGAAAAGGGGAGTTACGGCATCTCTGGGAAGGCAGGACCCGGGCCTGTACATTAATTTAAGAAAACTAACAACAATCATACGTGGCCCTGCCCCCCCACCACGGAGCCCACCACCAGGTTACAGATCACGCCCACCTCACGAATGTCACGCTGGTACTTGGTACCAAGCTCCTCACTGCGCAGCAGGTCGCGGCGGGCGGTGGCCAGCTCAGCCTCCAGCTCGGTGACGCGGGCCGCCAGGCCGTTGGCACGCTCCTCGCTCTGCGCCAGGTCCCGCGTAGCCTTGTCCAGCAGCTCCTGCAACTCCAGTGCGCGGCCGGCCCCATCATCGGCATCGATGGAGCCGTTGGGCAGCCTCTGTGGCGTCGACGCACACACACGTGCTTTATTTCCAAAGCGGGGGGGGACACTGCTGCAGGCATGCTAATGTGCTAATGAGCGGTTTTACTGAGAGGACAATACCTTGAGAGATCAAGTAAATTCAATCAAATTTATTTCAATTTACTTCACAACAGTCACCCCAAGGCACATGACAAAGGTGTGTGTCAAATCATCACTACATGGTTCATACAAAATGTTGCACCAAAGAGGGAAAAAGGGAAAGAAATAATCATAGAAAACAAGGGGGGAGAGGAAGCAAAAACTCCTGAGTAAGGAGAAGAAAAACCTCTGGGGGCTCAAGGTTGATTGCCCAACCCCCCCCCCAGCAATCTAACCATCTGCAGACAGCATTCAGTCAGGTAATCTGCAAAGAGATGACGCAAAAAGCATCGTTGGGATATTAACTGTGCATTTTTGATGTGTAATAGACCGTGTTAGACTCCCACCTCACCAACTCCATTTCTGACTTTCCCAAAGTTTCTAACATCTCACTCTGGGATTCCACCACAGCGGCCTCCCTGAACGACACTGTTTTGAAGTGATCTTGAGAAACACCAGCACACACTGAGGGTTCTTCTGGGGGGGATGGGCTGAGGTTGGTGTGGAAAAAACAGACAAGGAGTGCTGTGAGGGGCAGGCAGCCATCTCACTGGCGCCCCCTCTTGCCGGAGACACGCAGGCGCCTCCACGGCAGGCAGCCATCTCACTGGCGCCCCCTCTTGCCGGAGACACGCAGGCGCCTCCACGGCAGCCAGCCATCTCACCGGCGCCCCCTCTTGCCGGAGACACCCAGGCGCCTCCATGGCGGCCAGCTGGCCCCTTTTCCCTCCTTTTTCTCTTAACCGACTGCGGCAGCTTTCACACGCGTGGCAAACCGGCACAGCAGATTGGCAGAATGTTCCAGAAGGCCCACGGGACTCTCGACAAGCCTCATAACTCTAATCTGAGCACGCCGTCCTCGTGTTTTCTATCCGTGCCGCAGCGGGAGTAACTATGGTGACAGGGTGACGTCTAAAGTCCCAGGTATCTCAGGAAGGTCACAGACAGGATTTTGGCGATGGGGAGAACGTGACGACGCCTCCGGGTCGCGCTATTGCATTGGAGTTGTGATGCAAAATCCCCACCCCCACCCACAGATATAAGGTGTTTACTTCCAAAGTTACAAACGCACCTATCTTTGTGCCTGCTGGGAAATCAGCTGACTTCCTGTTTCATGCGGCAGAGACCCATGTTAAGCAACCTTTCAGATATTTTTACCATACTTTTCTAAAGCAGTTCTGCTCATAATTAATGGTGCAGTCAAGGCTTTAATAATCTGACCTAAAAAAATTACAGCGAAAGCATGCTAGTGGGATGATGGCAAGACAGAGCTGTTTTGATGTACATGGGCACCCCACCCCCCTAAAAATAACAGAATTAATCAGGGGTATTAATTAGACAAACCTGTGGGGGTGTCATCAATCAGGTGACTCTGCAGGAACAGGCATAATTGCAGCCCCCCCTCTCTGTGTAATATTAAACACACCCACCCCCTACAACTATCTTCCGAAGTAGATTCTCTAGTGGTGGGTGGCAGTGACCCTGGAGCCCATCGTAGGGAATGCAGAGTATAACACTTTGGGGACACTTTGGACAAGGTGCCAACTATAGTTGTGATGCTAGGATTATTTTACTTGTCATTTGAAGAACTAGGGGTATAGGTACATTGGAACACTTTAATTTTCGCATATACCATCGTGCTCTCCTTGTTAAAGACGCACACGCATGTAGAGGCGAGAATGAGTTGCAGGTCAGGCTCAAGGGCCCAAAGCCAACGTGATTATTCTTATTAGCATCTCAGGGAGGCATGAACATCTTGGGGAGGCATGAGCATCTTGGGGAGCATTAGCATCTCAGGGAGGCATGAACATCTTGGGGAGGCACGAGCATCTTGGGGAGCATTAACAACTTGGGGAGTCTTAGCATCTTGGGGAGGCATGAACATCTTGGGGAGGCATTAGCATCTTGGGGAGGCACGAGCATCTTGGGGAGCATTAGCAACTTGGGGAATGTTAGCATCTTGGGGAGGCATCTCTAGGGACCGTTAGCATGTAGAGGTCAACACCTTTCTATTTACCCAAAATAAAGCATCTCCAGCTTTCCTTATTTGTACCTTCCTTTGGACAGACATATTTACTAAATAAGCAAATGTGGTTAATGTGGTTACTGGCGCATCGTACTGCGTCTATTTAAACCCTCAGAAGAGTGACTCCGCTGTGCACCTGCACACAGATGCATTCCACAGCTGGTACTGTCAATTAGCTGCCTCCAAGCATCCCACAGAACATTACATTGTTTATGGAGAGCAGAGCTGCAGCAGTAGCATGTTTCTGCTGACAACCGTTGCATAATTAATCACTCACTGGTGCCGCCACAAAAAAAAAATTCTCAGGAGCTAATAAACTGGTACATTCTGGAATAAATATTAACATTTATAGCTTCAAAGATACAGGCCAACAATCGAGCCCAAATTTCCCATCATCCCCCAACAAGCAGGAAGTCCGATCCCGAGACAAACGAGCCAGTCACACCAAGCCAGTAAACAGTGCTTGCAAGAGCATTTTCCAGTCACAGGAACATAACGATCATATTACTACCTGTTTTTATTTAGCTAGATTAATAAACAGGCTTTATTGATCCCAAACAGGAAAGTTCTAGATGGCACAACCAACTCATTTCCTTAGAGAGACACCTTCCCAAACCCCGTTCATAAACCTGACACAGCCAATCATGTTACAGACACTTCCAGAGTGTCTCACACAACGCAGGCATCTGAATCCAACAGTGAATCACACACGATCTCCGAAAAGCCTATGGAGAGTAAATATGGCACTTTTGCTTTGCATATTCCAGGGCCGTCGTCCGTAACAATAACCACGCAGAGAGCGATAGTGAAGTTGTAAGGTGTGGCTAACCGTAACCCTAACCCTAACCCTAACCCTAACCGTAACCCTAGCCCAGGGCTCTGTTTTCATGAGCTGACAGAGAAACAAGAGAGAATAAAAAACAACGTTATGTCTATATTCTAATGTATAAAGAGTATATAACAAAACGACGTCTATGCAGGTTACTTAAACGAAAAATTACAAAGTGGAAAACAAAAGATTGACCCACGGATCAGATTTAATAGTGAATCAGAAACATGTAACGGGCCGTATAATCCTGTCTTGGCAGCTGGACCTGGCTGTGGGCCGGTAGTTTGAGACCTCTGCCCCAACCGGAACACCCAAGCCTGTTCATCTCCGCTGATCTGCCTTAGGCATCCAGCTCACACACAGACATACACACACAGACAAATACCCACACACTCAGATACACACTCAGGGGCCACACGCGGGGGTTCCGCTCTCAGGTCACACTCGAGAACGGGACTAGGGGCTGCATTACGGGCCTTTCAGTACACATTAAGCAGCAAACAATCAAAGAAAACAATCGATACCGGCGGCCATGTTTGTCGTGCTTATTGCCTCACTTTGGCCAGAAGTATATGCTAAATAAATTTCAAGTAAATGTATTTTCTATGCTTAGAAAAAGGGGCCAGACAATACTAAAACAGCATGTACCAAAAGAAAAGATTATCCTGCTTGCCCCAAATAAGTAAAATATGGAACTAATTTTTGTTTTCCCCCCTTACCCGAGAGTTTCTGGTTCGTCTTGTCTATTATCTTCTCTCATTTTTTTTTTCCTGCCTTCCCATTTTCCCTGTATCATGCACCATTTTGTATATATGATATAGTAATGGATTGTCAAAAGTCTTGGGGTGTGTTGTGAATGGCACTATATAAAAATCAGAATTGTTGACATCTAAGTAGAATGGCAGCTGCAGGGAGGCTGAGGTGAGGGATACTGGCGCGGGGGCCGACATTCACCTTCCAGGTGGGTTTGGACTCCAGTCTGTCCAGGGAGTCTCCCTCCATCTTGTCCTTCCTCTGCCTGACGGCCGCAAGCTGCAGAGAGACCGTAAAGGCTGGATCAGCAACAGATTTTTATGTGGCCTGGGTTTGTGTGAGTGGCATGGCACTGCGTTTGGGTTTCAAGCAGCATCACAGGATGATCACTCGACCTGAGCGTGAGAGCAGAAGCGTCTGGGAGAGACACACACGTGGTCAGACGAGGCTGACACACACCATGAATGAGCCAAGCTGAGGAATCTCTCAAATTTCCCAGTGAGCGTTTAATCAGGTGCTTGTTTTTAACTGGCTCTGTGATGGGATGCAAGTAGCGGATGCTGTGGATGACTTTTGTTATTTGTATCTTTTGCACAGTGCTTTATTCACTTAGCTGACGCTCAAATCCAGAGTGATGCATATGGAAATAACGTTCATTGGCAGCAACAACTGGCAACCGCAACACTGACGTTCAATTTGATTAAAAACCAAAGCCCGTTAGTGAACTGCGCTAGTGACATTAAAACTGTAGAGACCTGCTTCAGCTTGCATTCATTTTGGAGGTTGAGGTGCTAACTGAGTGCACTTTTTAATCTATGACCCAGGGATATCGTATTACTGCATTACTGTGGTTTCTGAAATGCACCACAACTGAAGAGACCAGGACAGCTGTGTTCCTCTTAATCAGTTCTACTCCTCTTCCCCCTACTCTTCATAAATGGTACAGCCCACTGTCTCCTACCCAGCCTGTATCAAACTCCAGGTCCTCAAGCCCTCCAATTTCCTCCCACACCCACTTTACTAACAGTCTGTTCCTGACCTCTACTGTAAGTCATTTTACCTATGTTTGCATCCCAGAACCATCATATGTAAGTGATGCCATAAATAACTAATTAATAAAAATGCATCATTTCTGGGGTCCTGACATTTCACCAGAAAGGGCATTAGTCAGGCCCAGGGGATAGTCTCCGTTGCTAGAGCTGGAGGCAGGATGTGTTATGTGTTTGCAGCAGAGGAGGCCCCAAGCATCTTCACCCATACTGTAGGTGGTTAAAGAGCTGCCCGTCCAAAAAGAAAGGAACAGGCAGCTGCGGAAGACAGGCTGGCTCTCACATGCATGTATGACATCAAGGCGATAGGAAATTTTTTGTTTCATATTTCTTTTGCTGACGCAGAACAACAGGCCATCTCGTAGGAACTGGACACCTCATCCATAAAATAATCCATAAAAGTCACGTGTCTCTGAATTCCTCCGTCCCTCCCTTTTGCTCGGAGTGTGTTCTTACCGAACAGAGTCTGAAAATAAACAGATTGTATTCCTTCACCTTGGGGTGACTCCTTGACACACCCGGGGGCCTGTATGCTCCCTCCCCCCGATCCCACAGAGGACTCCCCGGGGATGCTCACCCCAAAGCTGATGTCTGTGTGATCCTGCACCTACAGCCTTATCTGCTCTGATCCAGACACCCGGCCAAAGGGCCACTGACTATGGTAACGCTCTGTTACGGACCATCAGATAGGGGGATTAGGAGGTATTTGGTCCTAATGATGACCAGACTCTCCGTCACCAAACAATAACGTGCATTAATAATCATATAATTTTAATAACAAACGATTACCATATTGTTATGAAAATGACAATTCTTAAAGTGTCAAACATAACAACTTAGAGTGACAGCATACGCATTGCTATGTTGCTATGCAATATTATTGCATTAACCCTACATTTCTGACAGGGCCTTATACAGGCCTCACTATGCAGCGTAGGACATGTCCCATGTTGGTGAACAGAGATTGGGAGGGAAGGCCACCCAGCATACAGGGTGGCTATATTCTGTGTCCCGGGCTGGCAGATTGCAGGATAGAGACAGAGAGTGCAGATTCATTCAAAGTACCCCATTCTCCACCTCCCCTGTGCTCTACTTAAGCCACCCCTCCCCCCGGCTTGCAATGTGTGCGATAATTTATTTGATTTAGCTAGTTTCTACTTCAGTGATTTATTTATAATCAGAGCATCTTGAAATTGATACAGTCCACAATTACACTTCTCTTTCAAGCAGTTTACATTAAGATTCACAGAATTATTTATCATATCTTCTGCATATAACTCCCAGAGGTGGAAATTTCCAGTCCAGAGAGTACAAATCCAGACCAAGATTTTGTTACAACCAACCAGTTGAGTATAAAGAGTGACAGTCACAGAATACTGTTCAGAGAACTGGTTGGTTGAAACAAAATCTTGGTCTGGATTTGTACTGTCTGGACTTGAAATCTTCACCTCTGATAACTACAGTACCGCTAATTTTCCCACTATTCGTAATTAAAACAGTCGTTTGAGGCAGTAAATCTCTACTCGTGTGCTATTTTTGTGGTATTTGTGTTATTTTCAGAATACAGGTGACTTCCTGTCAAAAGTGTGACACAAAATCATCGACGATCGAACACAAACCACAAACACATACAGACACGTGACGGGTCTTACTTCCTGGGTGGCGGCCGCCAGCTGCCCCTCCAGAGTAGTCACCCTCTCTAGCGCCACCCGCAGTCTCTCACGCACCTGACGGGAGGAACATGATCAGAGGAGTGTAACACACACAGCTGTAACGTGGAGCCAGCCTGGTTTGCGAAGCTGCTACCTGATATCACATACTTCAGGTATTATTGCTCCTATAATTACTCTGCATATGAGATCTACTCCCAAAACCGAAAGGCTCTTCGGCCTCGAGATAAAAGCACGTGGTTTAAAAATGTGAGCAGAGTTTCAGTATGAAAATATCCCTGCGTGACGGTGAGCCATTCTGGCGTAACGTGACTCCCGATGCTCGTGGTATGGAGTGAGGCCTCTGTGCATGTAAATATGCATGTTTTAACACCTCTGCACCGGTACCGGATGCTGCCTTCTGAAGGGAGGGGACAATTTTAGCGACATGTTAACATTGATTCACGACGGGTGCAGCGTGGGGGAGCAGAGCAGGTGGCGCCGTGGTCAAACAGACGGGCCTGTCATTCCAAAGTCCCCAGTTCTAGGAGGGTCACGTTGTGACTGAGGTAGCGAACCACTTTGTATAAAGGAGTAACGGTGCAGGTCGCTCTGGATGACAGCGTCGTCTAAGCAGTGAAAACAGGTTTCAGAGGAGGTCCAGCCATGGATGGGGGGTACGGAGCGGGGGGAGGGAGTTTCAGGACTCCGTACCTTCTCGTCCAGCGCCTTGTGGTGCTCGAACAGCGACTTGAGGGCCTTCAGCACCTCCACCTCACTGGACACTCCCGTTGGGGGCGGGGTCTGCCTCTTCACCACTGTCATCCTAAGGGAGCGCTCATGCCGGGACACCAGGCACTCCAGATGTTCCAGCAGCAGCTATGGGGGGGTTAGGGAACGGGCACATCAACAGCAGTGATACTGCCTCCAAAACACGGCCTAGTCAGCGTAACACAGCATTTAGGTAATACAGCACTGGCGTGACTCTGCTGTGAAAGCGACAGCAACGGATCCAAGAAGGACAGGAAAGCATTAATGACCAAATGATATACTGGTCTAATCAAAGACTTGAGTATGGGTAAATATTTTTCAATTGCCAACTTACTCGATTCAATAAAACAGAGAAAGCACAACAAATACGGTAAGCTTGATCTGTTCTCCTGTGTTACTATAAGACATCGATACAGGTCATCGTTTTTGGCTCTACAGGGTCAAATCGAAAACTTCACAGCTCAAACCTCAAGCACCAATTTGAAACAACACTCTTTTCTTGGGGCCCACATCTCCGATTTCCCGGCATCGGCGACGACGCCTGCCGGCCCCGCTCACCCGCGTGTTGTTCCTCTCTGCCTTCAGCTCAGAGATCTCCTCCTCCTTCTCCAGCAGCTGCTCCCGGCACAGATTGAGCTCCTTGGTCAGCGCGGCGAACTCCTGTGAAGAAGGGTCACCGGTGTCATCAGTCTGGGGGCCGGGCATCCACATCCATGAGATGCCCGCCAGCACGTCGTGCTCTGCCATGACAGCCAGTAAGCACAGAGGGAAGACACGGCGCTTTGATACGTCCCCTTCGGAGCCACTCGCTAATATTAGCCAGCAATCTCACCCCCGCCCCCCCCCCCATACACACCTCAGAAGACCATCTCCGCCAGGCACTCCTTTCATTAGAGACTCTTTTGGGATCATTATTACAAAGTGTTATTCCTGCCAAAACTGCTGTCATATTCTAAGGAAAGTCACAGGTACAATTTCAGCGGGGAATTCTGGGAATGAATCTAAAATAGTCACATGATATTATATAATGTTTTCTGATAATATGTTAAAACAAGGCCAGTGTTTTTTCGTTTTCTTCTTTTAACATGGGCATTGAGATCTTATTGAACCACCTGTGCCGAGCCTGAAGGAAGCTCAATGAGGCCCAAAACAGGCCGTCTTGCACAGTGCCTAATGAGTGCCCAGTGAGGCCCAAAACAGGCCGTCCTGTATTGTGCCTGAAGTGTGTTGCACCCTGGCTGAGGTCCACCAGTGCCATAAGATGATCTCTGCTGGTTTTGAACCCACAGTCTTGTATACCTCCCATTCCATTGAGCTCTGAGGGTACAAACCTCTCCTGGTTCTCAGGAAAGTGCTGTAAACAGACACATACTTTCACTAGCATATGGAGTCCTAAACCACTGTGCTCCATGCCACGCCAAAATAAGAGACCACATGTATTCATGAAGCGACTGCAGTACAGGATCACTTCTGAAATCCCATGTACCTACTGTCACCACATCTCTTTTTATTTATTATTCTTACTAACTCTGGATAGGATTCGGTTCTAGGTGGCTTGTTTTTACAGCAGTGCTTTGAAATCCATGCAGCAGCAGGGCTAAATGTAAGCACACTTTTGAGGAAGCACAGTTTTTTCCATGTACTGTAATAGCCTTTTGGGAAAATCTTCCAGGCAGCATCATTTTTCAACATGGCTCGCATAACTAATTACAGTCGTGAGGTCTAAACTCTGCTTCTGAAATTGAGTTCATTTCCCCCAAGCTGAATGAATGTGTTTCAGTGAGGGTGACCACGATCGTGCTCAGGCAGCATGTTGTGTAAAGGTGGCCGTCAGGTCATATGACACAGTTCACCACGGGAGGCAGATTCGACGCTTACTGTGTACTGGTGAGGAAGCCCAGTGTGAGAACAGCGTGCCAGCTCCTACTTTCTACGTGTTTCAGTGTTTCGCTTTCCAGCAACACACCACCACTCCTGACTTTGGGAAAACAAGCTACCCACAATGCATTGCCTACAAGGTCATATTGCAGCCGCGGATCTGTTCGCGTGGCTGGGGAGTCTGAAGGGCTCCCCAAGGACATCCTACTTCCCACATCTGAGGACTGTATGGAGGGTAAGACAGAATTAACCATAAACAAGACATCTCACTGTCACCTCAAAGTGTGAATCTGCACTCTTATGACCCTCCATGTGTATTGTGTAAAAGTGTGTGTGCCTGGCTGGGTACTGCTTGTTCATAAAATACACAACACCAGCTATCACTATGACAGCTTATTATTCACAGGTTGTGTGTTTGCGTTGAACTTCTTTCCCAGTACAGTATATCACACTATATCTCATAATTAAGCCAATTAAATCCATAGATTTTAACAAACCATGCCGTTTGAAGCCCCTAGGTCATTCCCAAGGTGCTCCATTCAGTGCCCCCCCTCCCCCCAATGCACATGGACAGAGCAGAGGAGCACATGGCTAAAAGAGCACAGCAACCCTGTCTCTGCCCGCCAGGGATCTGTCATCGCTGTGATTCCTTTTAGGAGACGCTGCTCACCCCCCACCCCCCACCCACATCCCGGATGGGCTTCCGGAAGGCACCATGTTCACATTTTATGGAGGGGCCGTGTGGTCTGTCCAGAATAAGTGAATTCCACTTTGTGCAGGCAAGCGCGGGGCAGTAGGCCTGTCCCAGGCCAGGGACAGGTGTGGAATTTCTGGGTCTCTTCCAATCACAGCTCCAGTGGCTGTAAACAAATCTCTCTCTCTCTCTCTCTCCCTCTCTCTGTCCCTCTCATCTGTGGTTTTCTGCTAATATAGCATGTCTTCCTGGAAAAAGCATAGGAGTTAATCAGTGACCCATGAATATGCGCTATGCCCCTGTATTCCTGAAAAGTCTTTAATAGACACACTGTTAGAAATTTCTTTTTGTTCAAAAGGCTTTACGGCATGCTCATACACAGTGATTATATCGATTATTATCACTAAACTCAGCAGGATTAAAAATAGTCGGCAAGAAGAACAGGAGATGGAAATTTCAGAAGATGTATGGGCGGATGCCCTGAAGAGAGTAAACAATAGTATCTCATGTGCACGATCAGGGCTGATACAGTTCAAGGTCCTACATCGGATTCATTTCAGTAGGGCTAAACTATCCAGATTCTACTCTAATGTTGATAGCAAGTGTGTTAGGTGTCACATATATGTGGCTAACTTAACACACAGGTTCTGGGCTTGCCCCAAGCTGAGAGGATACTGGATTACAATCTTTGATATATTGTCGAAAGTTATTGGTGTGACAATACAGCCATGTGCCTTAATATCTATATTTGGTGTGCCAGATGGGGACACAGCCCTCACACAGAAACAGCTTCATATGTATCTCTGTTGGCCCGGAGGCAGATTTTATTGCAATGGAAGTCGAACATTCCTCCTACTGCGGCACAATGGCTATAGGATGTAATGCTGTTTCTACATTTGGAGAAGATAAACACATGGTAAGAGGGTCAAACAAGTTTTTCTCAGTTTGGGGGCCTCTTATACTCATGGTAGTGGCTACCCCCCACATTCAAAGTACATTGCCTCAAAAAACAAAATCCTTCCTTTTTATGCTAAATTATTTAACTATTGATTTTGTATGTGTAATTGCCTGGCTGTTTTCATGGCTCATTTTGCTAACTATTATATTTTATGCTTTAAATGTTAATGAGTTGTTAATCTTAGTCCAGTCCGGGGGTGGGGGTGAGAGAGGGAATGTTAAACAAAAAAAAAAAAAAGAAAAAATTGATGTACCCTGTTAAAGTGTTAGCCTGTACTTGTGCAATAAAAAGAAGGTTAAAAAAAAGAAGATGCACTCTGGACTACAGTACCAGACTTAAATGAGGTCAATTACATTGAGTGTCCATCTTTCGGTGTTAAAGTGAGACTCATACTTGATTTGAAAAACAGGTTATATTGCATTATTCTTCTCTGGTCTTTTATATTCCAATCAACCATCCATCCATCACTACTATCCAATGCAGAGTCACACTCATCTCACTCATACTTATAAGAGGTGGCAATTTCAGGTCCAGAAAGTAAAAATCCAGACCAGGATTTTGTTTCAACCCACCAGCTGAGCATAAAGAGTCACAGTCAAGTAGTACTCAAGTGGTCGGTTGAAACAAAACCATGGTCTGAATTTTTACTTTCTGGACCTGAAATTGCCACCTCTGATACTTATCTGTCATATCACAACAGTGAGCGATTCCAGTCCCCTGAGCTGTGAGCAGGTTTTCAGTGTAATCTTTCTTTACACTATTTTGTAAAAATTTAAGACCCATCTATTCCAGGAACACCCTGACTAGCCTGATACCACCCCATGTTCCCTTGGTGCTCTTAGTGATTCACTTTCTATCATTGGAATATTTGTGTTATCAATGTCTTGCTTTGTTCGGAAGATAGTTGTGTAGCCCCTGCTCCAATACTGCTTACACTTGTACCTGAACATTCTTCGGAAGCTCAGTCTAGCTGCACTTATGTTGACTCCTTGACAACTGTGTGTTTGTAATGTGTTATTTGCCTCACCTGTACACCGTTTTGGACAAAAGCATCTACTATCCAAAATAAAGGTAAACATAAAATATAAGCGTTCGATCTCCAGCTCAAACCCTAGTTGAACCAACTTTCTGTCCAAACCCTGGCTCTTAGCTCCTAACATCACAGGTGGCTGATCAGGCATATGAACGGACACCTCTTTTGTATTTCTCTATAGTGACCAGTACCAAAAAGCATTTATTTATTAAAATACCATCCATTCATCCACCTCAAGTTACATCAAATTGCTACAATGCTGAGAGCTGGCTCGTGGCTTGACCATCGTAATGTCATCCATTATCAATCACTCAACCAATCAACATTTTATTCGTCATATACACAGTTATGCTCAGTACAATATGTAGTGAAATGCTTGGTTGCTTAGCTCCAAGACTGAAACAGGGCAGATAATAATCACACATATCCATAAACAGTGCAATTGGAAATTAGGTTTGTGTTCCGGTGCCTTGGTCCCCCCAGATCATCACCCTTAAGATCCAGCCACAAAGGCCGATTTATCCGTCACATTAGAGGAAAAACATTCCAGAATGGTGTAACTCATTTGGGCAAACAGCAGGAGTGCCAGGAGGATGTCCAGTAGGCCGTTTTGGGGGCATCGCCCGGGTAGGCACTGATGTACTTTCACCATGTCCCACTAAGATGATCGCCAACGATTAACGGCACAAGGAGTCACACGAAGCTGTAACCCCTCCCTTCACAAATCACAGGACCTCCTGAGGTCCACACCCCCTCCCTCCCCCGTCGACCACGAGACAGAGATAACGAGCGCCACAGACCGGATTACAGGGGTCAGTTACGGTGCTGTTTTCTAAACTAATTCATTTATAACTTGCAGGAACACTAGGCTTTCACACCTAATGCGCGTAAACGGCGGCACAGACTCCTCAGCTGACTTCATTTCTCCTGCTCCGTGAGGTGACAGGCGGACGGAACCAGCCGTGGCTGTCATTTGGGCCTGGGAACAGAGCGGAGTCGCTCTTCTGGGATGTTGATGCTAGAGGTTTAAATAGATACCGTGTGAGGCGCCATCATGCCAGCTTCATTCCCTCAGGGAATTTACGTTTATTTATTGTCCAAAGTGCCGCACAAGTGATATAAGCTTAGGGATGGACAGCAGGGTTGGCCAGGACCTCTCGAGCAGTAAATTAGCACAGGGTTCAAACCCAACCCACAATCTTTTGGACAAAGACATTCTACCTGAGGGATATTGATTTCAAAGTGGAGGATGAGGGACGAGAGGGGTATGGGGAGTATACCATCCTATTTTGCACCCCCCCCCCACTCCACAGTTTTTCTTCTGGAAATACCAGAATAATGTTCACATCTCGTTCATGGATTTTGATCATGGAGATCTTTGCCATTGCTAATCCGGCAACATCATGAGCTTAATTTTGGCTAAATTTGAAAAAGGCATTTGCTAACTCTCCACAAGATACTAATGCGCATCAGGATACTATTGATCCATGAGATGGTACAGCTCGCCGAGATGCTAATGCACCGCGAGATGCTAATGTTCCATGACATGCTAAAGCTTGCCGAGATGCTAATGCACTGCGAGATGCTAATGCTCCATGAGACGCTAAAGCTTGCCAAGACGCTAATGTACTGCAAGATCCTAACACTCCCTGAGATGCTAAAGCTTACTGAGATGCTAATGCACTGTGAGATGCTAAAGCTCACCGAGATGATAATGCACTGCAAGATGCTAACGCTCCCTGAGATGCTAATGCTGACATTAAGGGAGTGAGCCGCTGTTTGGGTCCATGCCTCTGTGCTGCAGGAACATATGCCTGTGGGGGCTTGCTAAACAGCCTGACAGAGGAAGGAGGCCACTGGGGCAGCTGAGGACTCCTCGGCTGATTCCAGATTCCAGAAGCAAATTCCTTGTGTGCCCCAGCACATTTGGCGAATAAAGATGATTGTGATTCTGATTCCAATTTAAAATGTATCAAAGAAGCAACATCTGCTAGCTGCTCTCTGTAGTCAGAATCCGACCCTTGGTACAGCCTTGATTTAGGCATAATGTGCAACTATGACTCTGATCAGGATAAGGGGCTAGAAAATGGATGGATGGA
>JAODKC010000130.1:8721979-8732267 GCA_026777985.1 Mormyrops attenuatus
CCATCCATCCATCCATCCATCCATCCATCCATCCATCCATCCATCCATCCATCCATCCATCCATCCATCCATCCATCATCAATAACTGTGGCAGCATTTAGTAGATCAGGTAGTAGGTAATATCGATTGTGCATCAGTCATATTCAGCAGCTTCATAATATGCCTATTTCTTTATTTTTGAATGGATTTTAAGAATATTCCAGCTATTGCTATCGATTTCCATCTCCATTAAGCACAGGCTATACAAAGGATTTGGAGCTTTAAAATAGCAAGTTACAGTCTAAATAATGCAAAAGCCGGAGGTTCAGGATAATTTCTTTGCACTATATACTATATATATAGACACTCACACATATGAGGAAGTTCTCAGGAGGGTATTCCAAAGGCCATTTAAACAGCTGACTGAAGCTTTTTTAATGAAGCATCCATCTTCCAACTTCTCAGGGTCACAGGAGGCCTGGATCCCATCCCAGACTGCACTGGGCACAGGTCTGGGGCACACACTGGATGTCATGCCAGTCCATCAGAATCATACACCATGGGTATTTCAGAGACACCAATTAGATTGACTGCTTTTCTTTGAAAGAGGAGTTCCCAGAAGACTCCTGATCAAAAGGCAAACTCCACACACAAAGGTGGGACTGAAACCCACAACCCTGGAGGTGCAAGGTAACAGCGCCAACTACTGAGCCACCATACCATTACTAAAGCTATTCTGACTAAATGGCTTATTTATGGGTACAATTGTATAACCTTCTCCCAAAGCTCAAAGCAGCAAGCTTTGAAAATCTGAAGCTCAATTCATTAACCATGATTCGCCACCCAAAAGACAAGCCAGGTCTAAAAGCCCTTCAGAACATCCACACCCGGTTTACAGCTCGCTGGCTTGGCGTGTCGGCATGATGAGCTCTCGACCTGCTCCAATGGGAGTCTAAAACCACTGCCGCGTATGTGTGCAGGAGAAGCCCATACTGTGTCTTTAAATCACCTGTGTGGGTCACTGCGGTGTCTACCCCCCTTAACCCACTCTCGTTTGATGGCCTTCATTCCTAGTAGACTTCCCACAAAACCACAAAACTGCAACCCTCATATAAATTACTAAGGGCTGTTATTTTGGGGTACTCTTTAAACCAAATTATACATGATTCCTTTGTTCCAATTTCATAAAAAAGAGCAGAATTTCCAATAGTGTCAACTAGTAAAATTAATCAGATGTTTATTCCCTAGAAGTGTCTTCTCATTTTAATTAATTCGGATGACTAATTAGGTGTATTCTGGGCCTGTACATTCAGAGGTTTCCTACTGAGTTATGCTGCTTTATTTTTCTGTTCAAAATACACAGTGCAGTATAAAACACAGTATAAAATCAGCCACATTTGCCAAATCAGATCAGCCACAAATGTTTCTGTAGGGCTGTCAGCCCTGTTGAGTGACCTTTTTGTTTAGTATATATGTCTATATAGGAAACACAGCTCAGTTTTACTCAGGAGGTAAAATTCTTCCAATATAAAGGTAAAAGAACATAAAAGTAAAAAAATAATATTCCAATTATACAGTAATAAGAAAGTGATACCACTCTACAATGTATTTTAAGGATATTATTATTAATAATAATCATTTTAAATAATAATAACAACAATAACAACAACAATAATAACAACTACTGCACAGATCAGGAATCTTCTGACTGATACCAATAGCCAATTATTTTGAAAACTGACACCAATATCAACTGTTTGGGGGGATTCTGCTTAAATAAGCTTAAAGGGACATTCCACCAAAATAAATTTAAAAACAAATGAATTACATATCCAAAAAAATATATATTTATATTTTGGTAAGAAAACACCAACTCTGGCATACAACAACAGTCCGAGAGCACTTGCTGAACCATTTGCTGTATTTTTTTACCCCACTAGATGGTGCTCTTAGATTTGATTTCTAATGACGTTAAAAAAATTCTGCACAGCAGACATTTTTCTAACTGTTTACTATGACGGTACAGGGTGTGCAAAGCAATATGGTTCACCATTTTAAAGGGAATTACCGGTGGTAAATATCAGCTCATTTATAACCACCAGTCAATGGCCAATTGTTGCTGTATAAGTCGATAATAATAGCTGATCGATACCATCGATGCATCTCTAACAATAACAATAACAAAAACAATAGGGATCCAGCAGCTATGCTGCTTGGACCCCTTATAATACCAATAATACGTCTTGTGAGATTGGTGTCAAAATGTCAGAAACCCAGCTAATTAAAGAATTATAAGCAGAATCAAACAGGAGCAGGATATCATTAGGTGGTATTGCATAGGGCAAGGGGTATTCCACAAAGCAGGATTTCTTGCTTAGCTGGATAACTTGTTGAATTTGAGGTAGTCTGGTTATCTTCATACACTTACATTTACCCCAGACTACCTTAAATCCAACAAATAAATTAACAATAATGCAATGAAAATCTAACAAGAATTATCTTCCCAAACCTCTCCTTAAGGGCACCCCAGCAATGCCACTTATTTCTTAAATTTCACCATCAGCTCACTTAATTAATTAATTAATTAATTAATGATTATCCAAATATGGTGTGTTAGTGCTTGGGTTCATGGACATACTGGATGGTAACTGACTCACCTAACATATTTTAGTGGACAGAAAATCACCAAAATAAACATTTTAAACGTTTTCACTAGCAAGCCTTAAACTTTTGCACAGTGTTATAAGTGTAGTAATAGGCAGTGGTACAGCAAGTACTGTCTCTTGGGAAGAAACACCTATAAAATTGATATTTTTGAAGTTATAATAAACATCAAAGACCAACACCAATGTCACAGATCTGAACACCTAAACGTGAAATTAAAAAAATGAATGTATATGCAATGTTTTTTTTTAAATAAAATCGAACCCAGTCAATAAATCCCTGCAAATGTACAGTTTTACTGTATAATACAGACTTTAACTGCTATAAAAGGCTGGATTACCATGTGCATTATCAGATTGTAAACCACCTCAGCAGTTATTCAGGAAGTGAATATATTGATGATGGTGACTGGTGTGTATAATATGGGCCAGTAGAGGGCGTATAATGAGGGGATCCATGTGAATCTCCCTGCTGTGCCTCCTGCCACCCACTGGCTGTGCGACCAAGCCCAGTGGACACTGTTTTGTCTGTGACCGGCTCGCGATGGACACATTAACAGGTGATCAGAGATGCCCATGTTGAAGACACTGCCCAGCCAGCATACCAGCGTATTATTCACAAGCCGCCAAGACCACCCCAGGGTGCCAAAATGCACGGAACGGGACATGAGCATCGTGCAGCTGCTGATGGGGCCCCCATTGAGTCGGGAGGGTCCACAGTTTACTTTGAGCAGAGAGTGCATGGCCATAGCCTAAGGCAATGTTCACACTGCAGGACAAATGTGGCCCAAATCCGATTTTTTGGTCATATGTGACTCAGATCAGATTTTTTCATGACAATGTGAACAGCACAAGTCACATGGAATCCAATTTTTTCAATTACGATTTGAGTCACTTCAGTATGTGGTCATAAATCGGACACAGATCTGATTTTTTGCAATGCGACCTCACTCTGAACGGCGAAATCGAAATTCATGCGCTTTTCCTGCGTTCGATAATCTCTCGGAGCTCGTCAATTCCGAGATGAGTGACGTCACGTCCAACAATCTCCCGTTCGAGCTACCACATCTCGGAACAAACATATGGCTGCCTCCATGAACACGCCGTTGTGTGTTGTTGCTTTATATTTTAGCAGATTTGGAGTGATTTTATTTTTTCCGAGACAAACAAACAAGAAACACAAACTAGTCAAACCACATTAAAAGCTTTATCAAATATTTTAGTACATTAATAGCGATATTCTTTTTTCGAGAGGCAAACAAACTATCAACAAAAGACACCAACAAGTCTGGTAAAAATCTGATTTTGCATGCTAGTACACTGTTTACGGTCATAATATGGTATTCTCTAAATCGAACACGTGCAATTATAACTACTAATACATTTAACAAAATAAACATTTTAAAATATGTATAAAATAGAATTACTGTTGACTCTGTCAGAGTGCCAAACATGGAGGAGAGCACAGAAGTTGGCCAGTGGAGGGACAGTGAGGTGCTGGATTTAATAAATATTTGGGGAGATAAATCTGTTCAGGCAAAACTGGAAGGCTCATATCGTAACCGGACAGTTTTCCCGCATCAATAAAGTGATGTCTTTGTTTATGTGCATGCGCGTCATTACGTCTTTGTTGTTTTGTGTGCACGCGGGCTATAGTTCAGTATAGTGAACCGTTCACATTGAAATCTGATATTGCCCACATTAAAAAGAGTAATGTGAATAGGCAAACAAAAAATCCGATCTGTGAAGAAAATCAGAATTGAGCATTAAGGCCTGCAGTGTGAACGTAGCCAAAGTTGCTGATAAGTCAGGAAGCAGGAATAGAGGTAGGGCTATCGCGATCAAGTTGCGATGTAATCGCGACTGTATGGCGCATGCGCAATAATTACCAGAGCTTTAATGACAGATGAAACATTTATCTTGACGTCGAGTTTTCGGCCCTTTACGGACATTTACTTACGCCCACAATTTGCTAAGCAGATTACTAGTGTGCCTAAGATATTAATGACATGCGTACTGTGACGCCCAAAAGTCAGTAGTCTGTATAAATTCAGCGTATCCGTATGCTTATTAAATTCAGTTAGCGGCGCACGCCAAGCCGTTGTGTTACTAAATTATGGAAGCGATAAGCACTGAAGTAGCACTGAAGAAAAGAACAGTTAAACAGCTACGACATCGTTTGAAAGAGGAGATATTGTGGATAAACAAGGTAAAAAGACGTCGGTATTGTGGTGGTACTTTTTGCAGTTTAAAGTCCGACATGTTTATTAAACATAAGAATACACTGAATATATAGATCACTAACTTTGGGGCATCACAATACGCATCTCAAGAATAGTTTAGGCACACTACTAAACTGTTTACCTAACTGTGGGTGTAAGTAAATGTCCGTATAGTACTGAAAACCTGGCATCCGGACAAACATTTAACCCGTCATGTAAAGCCCGGGTTATGATCATGCATGCGCCATATAATCGCGATTACATCGTGAGGTGATCGTGACAGCCCTAGCAGTGTACTCAAGGCCACAGTCACCCGAGGCCCCGTCACAGCATGCATGACTGTTGTGCTGTGGAACACTGTGTGAGACGGCAGAAACACTAACCCACCCTCCAAAGCACTGTGACTTACATTGCTGTAAAAAGCTGAATCCATATGCGTAACATATTTACACATTTCTCGAGATGTTTAAATAAAGTTACGCATTTAAATTAATGTGCATGTTTCTCGCCTTCGCACCCACACTGTCACTGTAATCAGAGGGTTTCCCCATCACTCCTGTGGGGGGAGAGCTCTTCATTCCCATCATACGCCACCCCAGGAGCGCCGTGCTATGGGGCTCTTGAACCTGGACGCCCCCACAGCAGGTCACGTGACTCGGATCCCATGGGGGCCTGCCCTCGTCACTTGGCTCCACACCGGAACCTGGGACTGAGCGCGCTGCCCCCAGCATACTGCCCCATCTGCTGTCTCCCCCTCCCCCCTGGACATGAGGAGGGGAGGGGACCACACTGGGGCTTCATAATCAGCCAACCAAAGACTTAATCTGAGCGCTTGGAACAAGGGGCGGATTAGCCAGCGGCCAGCCGTGTGGCCAAGGGGGGGCGTGAGGTCGCAGAAGAGGGTGTCCGCAGCCCGGGCTGGGCTCGGGAGATAGTGTCCAGGGGGACGGAGAGAGGGGGAGCAACAAGCTGTAAAGGGCACTTCAGCAAGTCAGGGCACTGTGTCTGCGATGAGAACATCGGTGGTTCAAATCCCACAGTCGGCAGAGTGAGTTCACAGTTGGGCCCCTGGGCAAGGTCCTTAAACCCCAAGTGCTCCAGGAATTGTCTGGCTCTGCTTTCTCAGAAAAACGTATGTCACTCTGGGTAAACGCATCTGCTAAATAAGTAAGTAAAGTAACAGCCTCAGTCAGTAGGGCTGATCACTGACACTGCAGGCCAGTCCCTGAATGGACAGGGCGTTTACAGAGATGTGAACGTGGGAACAACGCACAGATCGCAGGGGAAAAGAGAGAGAGCGAGAGAACATGAGCCCAAAAATAGCAGGATGTATAGACCCATATTTATTTAGTCCAAGCTGGCAGATGGTTGTTCTGAATGAGCAATGGGATGAAACCTGGCTCAGTGGCTAAGAGCCGTCCTCAGAACTCCAGGCTACACAGCACTGACACGCACGCACTACCCAGGCTACACAGCACTGACACGCACGCACTACCCAGGCTACACAGCACTGACACGCACGCACTACCCAGGCTACACAGCACTGACACGCACGCATGCACACACCCCCCAAGCTTCACAGCACTGACACGAATGCAACCACCAAGTTACACAGCACTGACACGCACGGACCCCTCGGGCTACACAGCACTGACACGCACGCACCCCTCGGGCTACACAGCACTGACACGAATGCACCCACCACGTTACACCGCACTGACACGCACGCACCCCCGGGCTACACAGCACTGACACGCACGGACCCCCCGGGCTACACAGCACTGACATGCACGGACCCCCGGGCTACACAGCATTGACACGCACGGACCCCCCCAGGCCAGGCAGGACTACAACATGTTTTTAAATGCGTGAAACTAACGTCGTTATCTCCGTCAGTGCTTATTGCATATGCTCAAAAAGTACTCAATCAGAAAACTTAATCCGTGTATTTTAAAAGGCATTATCTCACAAATAATACTACAAATCGACATTTTCAGAAAATACATATAAATCACAACAATACTCCTTAATTTTTTTCCCTCAACCGTGAGCGACTATTGATAAGCCAAGGAGTTCGTTAGGGGCGGAGATAAGCCACGTGTGGAAACACTGACCGAGAATGACAGAACTGCACGCGACATCAGGCAGTTTGTACTTGCTATTTTTACAACGGCACGACAGCGGTGATAAAATTAATTAATCTCCCAATGAAGATTGTGACAGTGATGAGGATTGTTTTAAGAAGAATTTTTTTTAAAGACTGGGCACAAAACAAGCTGATTGTTCATAATCATGCTAAAGTAGTTCTCGATTTCCCCATTCTTCCATACTTACTATTCTTATTGCTTTCAACAAAGAGATAAACTACAAATTATATCTGTTTTTTCTTGATTCACACTGACAGTCAGCACTAGATAGGCCCATTGACAGGCTGATTTGGACACAGGGAGTTTCCCAGTTGAATATCATTCACATTCTTGACCACAGCTGTTTGCCCAAGTAGAGACAATAAGTTGTAGCTCTCTATTTATTAAACTAGAAGGAATTTATGAATGACTAGCAGGCAGGTTGTGCACTGCACCGAATGCACTTAAGTTAGCGTTTTACTCCCATTACTGCTGGGACATTCTGTTCAGAATAAAGATATTTTTGTAAAACCTTTGTCCTCCTTTTTTCTTACCTTTATGGAATCGAAATGGGGAATTGATAAGAACCGGAATTGATAAGGAGAAACGAAATCGGAATCAATAAAATTCAAACAATACCCAACCCAATCCAGTGGGGGAACTGGGGGGGTTCATTAGCAGCCCGGCTGGGCCCAAACCTCTGTGTTACACCCTCCCCCACCCCCTCCCAGCTGTACGCCTGCCAAGCTCACAGGCATCAGAAGTGCAAACCCCTCCAGCTGCATCGACACCCTCCGCTTTCCTGGAAGCCCTCGTGAAGGATCCATTGACACAGACATCAAGCATCTTCCTGTCACGGCTAACGTGCGATCAGTGTTGCAGATTTACCACGGTATTCAGTGGAAAATGCACAGTAAATGCAGCAGGCACGGCACATTATGTCACTCCAACACAAGTGACAGTCACATCCACCGACACATCTGTTCATCTTCCATCCGGGATGGTGGGGGGGGCATCCAGCAAGCGGGGATCAGAAGGCAGAGGATACCCTGGACAGGATGCCAGTCTATTGCAGTGCTCACGATTCTTCTGGAATGTTTCAGGGCTCCCCTTAACAGATGAGCAGTGTTTTGGAGCAGCATATAGCATGTCAAGGGGCAGCCAGCTGTAGACACTCCAGAATCTCTACTAAATCCGGAATGTTTCACTGGGGCATACGGAAAACCCACAGAGCGTGCTACATGGAGCAGCCGGCTGGATGGGGCCGGTTTAGGAGCAGCGGGGGGCAGGGGTGGAAGATGGAGGACATTGGCTGCCCTCGACACATCAGTCAAATTCGGAAGAGGCTGTCGGGTCACCCGGTATCAGAACGTTCGGCTCATTCAGACGCCAGCAAACCAAAGTTCTGGCGTGAACTTTCAGGGATTGGAAACGGGGAGACACACAGACACCGGCTGTTTGCTCAGATTCACAACGAGATGAGCTAAAGGAAATGCTTAGGGTGAATCCCGCCCACGACAGAGCCGGCGTCCTCTCCTGGGAGCCCTAGCACATTTCTGACAGACTGTAAAAAAGTTCTGAAGCACAATTGTGCCCGTCAATGGCCAACCCACCCCTGCCCAGTACCTTCCGGCCCAAATACTGCTCCCAAATCAGCTATTCCTCGTGAAGGGGAGAAGTGGATCCTAGCTCCCCTTTTATGGAGGAACAAAGGCGACAGCTTCTCCTCAGAGACCTCACGAGGGGGAAGGCGTCAGAAGCTTCAAAGACGTATCAGGGCCGTTCACTATGTCGCCCCTCTGCTTTTGATGCGGAGATTGAGGGAGCTGGCCCTCTCAGTATCATTCAGTACCCATGCTGTACTGCCCTCATTAGGTGCATGCAGCATGGCTTACTGCTAATCACTTGCAACACACCTCAAAACTGGGCTCCATGAGAAACAGACACAGGTTCAGGGGCCAGAGTACAGAGTACAGGGTCAGTCAGCACCCAGCACCCCTGGAGCATTTGGGGTAAAGGGCTTTGCTCAAACTGCCCGACCATGACATGGGATAGGAACCAACAACCTTCTGACACATATCCATAACCCACTGAGCTATGCACAGCCCTGTGTTTCTAGTTGCAGCTTTCAAGTTGCATGATAGGAACACAGTGAAATTTGTATGCCACAGTTGCAGGGGAGGGGACAGGTGCATGGGGGAGAATCTGTCAAACAGCAGTGCAATAAGAGACAAGACAAGAGACAACACAATATAAGAACAAGCAAACAACAAATAAGTAATGAATATAATGCAATGGGAGTAAGGATGTGTAAGGCCACAAGTACCAACCAGAATGAGATTTAAACCCACACGGGCAGAGCATGAGGCATGAACATTCCATGGCCATATTCACTGAGCCACCCCATCACACAGATACATTTAGGATGTTCACGCAATGACCGATATAATGTCCTGCTCAAAGGTGTGTGGGAGGCTGACACCGCATCAGGATGTCACTGAGAAAAACAGGAGCCTTGGGAACAAGCCTTAGGAACCCAGTCCGGGTAACCCCTAGCTGACCCACCCCATCCGTTTCGGAACCGGATGGAGGACCAGAGGGAACCTCGTCTCAGAAGTTTAGCAGGACAGGGGGCGACAGATGTCAGCGAGGGAACATGTCACATCGGGGTACCGCTGTCAGCCACTGCGGAATCTTCCCGAGTCCCAGGACCACAAGCACATCACTGCTTAGGAACAAACCACGCAGACAAGAAGGTGCCCCCCCCAGTCATAAGCGGGCAATCTAAGTTTGAAACGGGAGAATCTCGCTTGTTTCAGACTGCATTTACATAACCTCTCCCCCCTCCCCATCCACGCCCTGACCCACTTCACAGAAGCGATGTTACGGGCAGAATAAAAATCACAAATTAGTAAGAACGTCACAGACATAAACCGCAATTTATCACAATTTAAAAGTGCTGGAACAGCCAGAACAGGCAGAGGAGATAAGAAGAGTCCCCCCCCAAAACAGGGGTAAAATCCCTGGGGGTGCAAACCTGTGGGGTGCGTGAACAGCACTGTGTCACACACCCTGCTGGGGGGTGCCATCTGAGCGGGGGGGTGGCCGGCGTGTCTGACTAACTTTAACATTTTGCTGCGGGACACACCCCCCTCCCCTGCCTAAATTTAGTGAAACTATAAGCTGTACAAGCAGTGGGGGGGGCACTGCATGCACGTGAGCCCCCCCGCCCCCCCGGCCCCCCCGCCCGAAACCCGCCCCCCCCGGGTGCCCCCCCGACCGGGGTCAAGGGTGGGGT
>JAODKC010000130.1:8735128-8749355 GCA_026777985.1 Mormyrops attenuatus
TGGGCAACTTAGCTCCTGGGATCATCGTAACACGCAAACCCTTCCACCACGATAAGGTGTCGGCTCAGGGAAGGGACAAAGAGGACTGTAAGTCCAAATTGTGTTCATTGGGCTCCTGTTTCCTGTCCACAACATCAGTTTTTTTTTCTGTGCGCCAATTCTGCCTAGTACGACTTCTGGCCGCTACTCCTGCTGCGCAGCAGTGTAGCGTGCGTAGTCCCAGCATCCTAATTCTTAGTACTTGCGTATACCCTTAAAATGATGTTGAATAATGACTTACGAACATTTCAAGTTATGAACGGCTGTTCAGAACGTATCTTATTTGTAAGTAGGGGAGCGTCTGTACATTTGTATCATGTTGGCGCGGTATAAAAATGTATGCCTACAACATGAAAAGTTGAAATTTATTGTGAAATATAGTTTGAATTAAGAAATCACATTTGCATTATGTGAAATAATATTTTAAACGACTGTGGAAAGAAAATAATGTTATTACAAAACACAATTTAAAGATTAAACATAGAACATAAACATTATTAAGAAATATAATAATACCCTTTACGGAACTATTTAAAAATAAAAGGACACATTAATTATTGAAAGATTTATTTATCCATTTGTTTATTTATATTTATTTCATTTTGAGTATTATGGCGATCATTACAAATATCGTAGGCCGTTCAGTTACCCTGGAATGCTCCAATAGCTTTTGATTTCTTCTTCTGCCTATAATGTTTGGAAGATCCTGCATACTGGAAATGATTTACGTGCGTATTTAAATAAGATGCGGGAAAATGAGATCCGATTACCAGCGGTCAGTTGAGACGCAGATGCACATTAATGCCAGATGTGAATGGATGGCATTTATCGCTTTCCACTTCTGATCAGATCACCCAGGACGCATGTTAATACCAGGTGTGAACAGGGCCTGAGGCTATGGGCCTTGCTCAGAGTCCCAGCAGTGAAATCAGTCTACCAGCCCTGGAATTTTAACCAGTGACCTTCTGAATCCCGCTGGGCCACGCAGCACCCCCCATGGATGGAGCTACTAGCTGAAGCTTGCTTAAAATGTAGAGCACAATTCAGCACAAATTGACAATGGGTATCTGTAGCCTGTGTGTACTCTGTGTGTGTGTGAATGCGTGTACACATTGCCGTTTCCATCCTCAGCATTCTGTGGCTGTATTCTGACCTATTTCACCACTGACAGGTTCAGCACCCACTTTAACAGAAGAGAAACTCGTAAACAGACATGGCCAAAAAGACCAATGCACTGGGGCTGTTCTGCGATCACACAGGGCCACGTGCAGCGGACGCCAAAACCAAGCCCACATTTAGCCACATTTAGCCACTGAGGGCCGCGGTCACCGGTTCAGATAGATCCAGTCTGTGTTTGTCTGTTTTTCCGCCATTAAATCTGTGATGCTCCCTCTCCAGGTCAAATATACACAAAGATGTATGTGGAAAAGCTGCCCTCTAGTGGCCCAGTGCAACAAAACAGTCAAACGGAAGATAAACGCTCAGGGTTACATGACGGGAGGAAGGTGGTGATAATCCGCCATTTTGTTTATTTGCGCGGGGCATCTGGACCAGAGCAGCTGTCGCGGGGGCATCAGCCAGTGTCGTCCCCATGTCGCAGCGGGGGGGTGGGGTGGGGGGGGGGTGTCGGGTGACGACCGGGACAGGGCACCGTCTGCCCGCGTCGGCCTCAACTAACCTCGCACGCTAACAGCGTCTGTCTTTCTGGCACATAATTAATACCCGCCCCCCACTGGCTCTGTGGAGTACAAAAGTGGCAGCTTTAACCCCAGGAACCTGGAGGACAAGGGAAATAAGTGAATAGGTCCAGTGATGCTAAGGTGCATGCCTGTGTCTGTATTATGCTCTCGTTAAAGACAGAACTCTGCTCGAGTACCCACGGTGCACTTCTGTTCCCACCCATAGCAAATGTAGCCATCCGACATGATCCGTTTGAGCTTCAGAGCTCTGCCAGAGAGCTGAGAATCATCATATCCTCTCCACAGCTATAAATTCCTGTCAGGCATCCAAGTTTGATCACCTGAAGGAAACAAGACATCCCGGGGCAGAGATAAGGCACAAGAGGGGACAAAGATGCCCACCAACATTTCGGAAGACACGGCAGACAAGAGTGTCCGGAATTAAGATGTTTCATTGAGGCTGAAGACAGTGGTTCTGCTACAACGAGATCAGAAAGTCCTTGGCCACCCTATTCACAGGCAGGACCCTCAAATTGCAGCCTAACAACCGTGGGTCTCTTCAAAGCCACACACAGACAAAGCCCTATTAAATGAACGCTAATGGAAGAGGCACATTCTTTAATTAAACCCACGTTTAGCATTAGCCTCACCGCCAAACAAAAGGCTATTAATGAGATCAAATAGGCCATTAAGCAAAGAGGTGGTGCCAATGGATTCCTCAGTTGTTAAAATGCCACGACCAAACTCAAAATGAATGTTCTGATATTGTATCAGGCATCTGTAGTTAATACTGTTTGCAACATACTTCAAAAATTAAATGTGAAATGTGAAAGGTCATTTTCAGATTAAAATTCTGTTAACATGAATCATGATATATAAATCCAAAGAAAGGCCCACAAGCTTTTTTTGTGTGTTTATTAAACACAAGTCTCTGCAGACTTCCTCCTGTTTAGACAGTCACTGCTCTCTAGGGATCAGCAATGGGCGTAAATTGTGGGGGGATGGGGGTTGTAACCCCCCCAATAATCAAAACCGTCAAATACAACACCCCTGGACCCTCTTAAATGGGTGGAGACCTCAAACCCTTCAATGCTCAACCCAAATTTATGCTCTTGGGATCAGCTGAAATGGAATGAGTGCCCTCTTGTGGTCAGGAAGCACAATTACGCAATACACAATACAATGAAGAAAACCTCAGAAAACATAATAAAATCAACACACCATAAACAAAAAAGTGTGCAGGTTCCTCCTGACATAGTTTTGCACATTTATATGTCAAGAAAGTCTTTTTAATGGGATGGTTTAAAACTCTGTGACCGTACTGAAACATTAATTTTAAGGAGCCAAATTTCATGATTTATACTGACGTAATCACGGAGATACTGCTCACCAAGAGCTGTACGTATCCTGGGAATCAACCGTGTGAGCCTGAGGCCGAGGTGCCAGGCCTGCTCGCTCGGAACCCCAGCCCATGTCCAGGTCTGCTAGACGGCTGTAAGTTACAATCTGATGTGTCACGTTCACGGGCAGATTTCATTTGTGTGTTGCAAAACTTGTCAGACAGTTATTCCCGAGGGTGGACAGGAAATACCCATCCTGTTACAGAAATTCTGCGCTTCTTGTAAAAGGAAAGAAAAATGTGATTCATCAGAGCTGAAAAAAAAAACAGATCACGGCTTGGTACAGCAGCGCAGATCAAACAGATCGGCGAGGGGAAAAGCGAATAAAGAGTGAATAAAGGCCAAAGACGAATACGAGAGACAGGGCCCTGTGACAATGTGGCACCGGCTGTAAACCATGTTGTCCCTGTGCTAGGGCCCTTTGCAGCATGGAGCTGCCGGGCTCTGACTGGATAGCAGAACGTCGCTCACTCCAGTCTCACGGTGCCATTTAGACTAATCCCGTCACATTAAGCCCCAACATGGCTGGCAGATGCCAAGCTTGGGAAGCCATTCTACACCCTGACATGGAGCTGTGATGTGGCCCCGCCCCATCCATTAGCCCCACCCCGTAATTCTGCCTCAGGACAAAAACGGGGAGCTGACAAATGAGAGTTCCCTTCACTCCCCATGAGGCTTCCCCCCCACCCCCACCCCTCAGTGACCGGTGTTGGTGTGAAGCTGCCTAATCCACATGGCTGCCAAGATGAGCATAAAATGTAAGGAGGATGGTGAGTCTTCTCGCTGTAAAGAGCACAAGCCTAAAAAGCCCCACAGCTCATCCTCAGAGACAGCCCCCCTACCCCCCACTCACCCACCCAAGACTGTGGCTGCTCTATGGACACCTAAGTGGTTAGTTTAAAGAACTTGGGGCTTTTGTCACCAGTGTTTTATCACAGAAACATACTTTAATCCAAGCGTCTAAGCTGAAACATCAACGAATTGCTCAGGTCGCCATGGAGAGGCTTGTTTCCCGAGTGACTACACTTGGCCTACGCTTGACAGAGAAACCCATAATTGAAGAGCGTTTAACACAATGACTCACCGCATCAGCTTTGATTTTACCAGGACAGTGAACAGTGAGTGCAGTACTTCCTGCGGGAAACCCCCCACCCTTAGTGTGTGAGAAAGCCTGGGGGGGCCTACCTCAGACCTTCAGCCTTCCTCAGACTCTTGGGCTCCTAAGGACTCTTAAACCTAGTTCATACTTCACTTTTCTGCATCTGTTTAGTGCACTTTCAGGCTGCGGATGGTCATCTGTGCGGCAACTAGTGTTCATACTACATTTGGCTGTGGAGGCGGATGGTCGCAGTCGGTGCAGACACACAGCAGTGGTGTTCCACCAGACCAGGAGAGGGCAGATGTACAAACACAAATATAAACAGTGTAGTAAAATTGTTATATTTTTATTAGCGGTTTTAAAGTGATTCGTTAAGACTTGAGCAATATTACAGTAATAAGGCATACCACAGTGTTTTGAAATCCTTATGACAAAATTAGCTGGGACCCCCCATCTGCTTGGCGAATTTTATCACCAGGATTTCAAAATGTTGGAATAGTACTGCTTTTTAAAATACCGTACACCTCAGTATATCTGGATAGCATGATAAATTAAATATGCAGGTACCTCCAACTCTTTCACCGCTGACCTGTGAAAGTCCATGCTGCTACGTACTGGAAATGCCTAATTAATTATCTTGCACATGCTCGGCCGATGTGGACGTATGTACAAGGTTTCCGCTAGACATAAAAATCTGGGCTACATGCACACCAACCGCAGTCGTCCTCAGCCAACCCCTGATTATGAAATTTATGTCACGTCCCCTCGTCTGCAAAGGAAAGTGCATGCGGGAAAGAGAAGTATGACTTGGCCTTTAGTCTTTCTCAGACTCTCAGCTTCCCCTGGACTCCCAGCCTCTCTCAGACTTTCAGTTTCCCCTGGATTCCCAGATTTCCCCAGTTTCTCACCTTCCTTGGACTCTCAGGTGTAATCAGACTGTCAGCCCTCCTCTGATTCTTAGGTTGCCCGGGACACTCAGGCTTCCTCAGAGTCTAAGGGTCCCTGGGACACTCAGGCTTCTTCAGAGTCTCAGCCTTCCTCTGATTCTCAGGCTCCCCAGGACTCCCAACCTTCCCCAGACTCTCAGCCTTCCTCACACTCCCAGCCTTCCTCAGACTCTCAGCCTTTCTTTGATTCTCAGCCTCCTCAGGATTCCTAGGCTTCCCCAGGCTCTCAGCCTTCCCCAGACTCTCAGCCTTCCTCAGACTCTCAGCCTTCCTCTGATTCTCAGGCTCCTCAGGACTCCCAGCCTTCCCCAGACTCTCAGTCTTCCTCACACTCTCAGGCTCCCCAGGACTCCCAGCCTTCCTCAGACTCTCAGGCTCTCCAGGACTCCCAGCCTTCCTCTGATTCTCAGGCTCCCCAGGATTCCCAGCCTTCCTCACACTCTCAAATTCCCCAGGACTCCCAGCCTTCCTCTGATTCCCAGCTTTCCCCAGCCTCTCAGCCTTCCCCAGACTCTCAGCCTTCCTCACACTCCCAGCCTTCCTCAGACTCTCAGCCGTTCTCTGATTCTCAGCTCCTCAGGATTCCTAGCCTTCCCCAGACTCTCAGCCTTCCTCAGACTCTCAACCTTTCTCTGATTCTCAGGCTTCCCAGGACTCCCAGCCTTCCCCAGACTCTCAGGCTTCCCCAGACTCTCAGCCTTCCTCAGACTCCCAGCCTTCCTCAGACTCTCAGCCTTCCTCAGACTCTCAGGCTCCCCAGGACTCCCAGCCTTCCTCAGATTCTCAGGCTCTCCAGGATTCCCAACCTTCCTCTGATTCTCAGGCTCTCCAGGACTCCCAGCCTTCCTCTGATTCCCAGCCTTCCCCAGACTCTCAGCCTTCTTCAGACTCTCAGCCTTCCTCACACTCCCAGCCTTCCTCAGACTCTCAGCCTTTCTGATTCTCAGCCTCCTCAGGACTTCCAGCCTTCCTCAGACTCTCAGCCTTCCTCAGACTCCCAGCGTTCCTCAGACTCCCAGCGTTCCTCAGACTCTCAGCCTTCCTCAGACTCCCAGCCTTCCTCAGACTCTCAGCCTTCCTCACACTCTCAGGCTCCCCAGAACTCCCAAGCTTCCTCCAACTCTCAGCCTTCCCTAGACTCTCAGCCTTCCTCACACTCTCACCCTTCCTCACATTCTCAGACTTCCTCACACTCCCAGCCTTCCTCAGACTCGCAGCCTTCCTCAGACTCTCAGCCTTTCTCTGATTCTCAGGCTCCCCAGGATTCCCAGCCTTCCCCAGTCTCTCAGCCTTCCTCAGACTCTCAGCCTTTCTCTGATTCTCAGGCTCCCCAGGACAGCCTTCCTCCAACTATCAGCCTTACTCAGACCCTAGGGGTCATGAGGACTGTCAGCCTTCCTCCAGCTCTCATTAGTATCTCTGCTTTCCCATCTTCTCCTACCAACATCACCCTCAAGACCATCACATAGCCTTAAGTAAGATGATGGCTCATAACCAAAAGTCTACAGGCCTTGGGGTGGGCCACAGTGCCATCATCATCAGCACTGTATTCATTTTAATGTGGGCGTAAGATAAAATGAAAATCATGAGAGTAGACGTCCTGGGTCCAGGTCAGGTGACAAGTCCTTAATTACATAAAACAGACTTACTGTTTCATCTGCCGGCCCAGACCTTGCACCCAGGGCCCCTTCCTGTCTTGCTCCTTTGCCTCTTGCCCTCTTACGCTCATGTGGCACCAGGTCCAGCCCCATGCCCAATCCTACCCCCATTCTATCCACACACATCCTTGTGTCAGCTCATACACCCTCCCCCCACCAGAGCAGGTCTGCCAAATGCAATCAAAAATCTCACAATTTCCATTAAAAGTCAAGTAGCACTGGTTAACCTATATGCCAGTATCCTCTCTTTTTCATTATACTGTCATTTAGTGATTTAGAAAAGTTTCACATATGTCAAAGATTGGCATTCTGTTATTCAACCAGCTACTGAATATATTGAAAATTATAGAAAGATATAGAATAAATACATAATGTAGAGAAACTACAAGGATGTGTTCATAATCTGATAGACATTCATAAAGAAGATGAACTAGGAGAAAGGTTGTTACACTCATTTTATCAAAAGCAACTAACTGAAATGAAAATACTCATGAATACAGAACAGAACAGTAGTGGATGATTCTGGGGCCCTGCTTTATCCATCCATCTATCCATCCATCCATACATCCATCCAGCATTACTGCTGTCTTACCAGCAGACACTGTTTCTGGTAAATAACAGCATTCTGATTCTGATTGTAGTTGTGATATGAGTCAGAAATGCAGCACTGGATTTGGGGGGGGGATTATGTACTGCAATATTCACATTCACACCCATATTTGTAGCTCATACAGAGTGACTTGAGGGTGGTGCTCTTGGGACAGCGTGTGTATATTTTAGGCCAGTTGGGGCATGGTGCTAGGGGGGGCAATGTTTTGCTTCTTCTTGTGCAGGGTGATCACGTTGAAACCTGAAATCATGCCAAATGGGGGGGGTGGGGCTGCTAGGAAGCAGAGTGGCACCTGCCCTGCGCCCCTGTCCCTGCTCTTCAGTACACTACGCCCCCTATAAATAAATGTACTGCTGCAGTACCAGACCCAAATTCACGACTTACCCCGCTGGGATTCAGTGCGTACCCCAGTGAATAATCAGTTCACGTCGATGTTTATTTATGAAGTACATAACAGTATGGCAAACAGTGGTATATGGAGGTAAATGCAGATAATAATTATGTAAAAATCTGAGTAATTATATTACCTATTTACCAACTATTCACCCACCATTTACCCATTCACCCATTCAGTTGCTATTCATCCCTTATTCATTCGCTATATTCTCCCACTACTCACCTGCCATTTGCCCACTATTCACCCGTTATTCACTTGCTATTCACTTGTTATTCATCCCTTATTCACTCACTATATTCACCCATTATTCATCTACCATTAACCCACTATTTTCACCTACTATTCAGCCACTATTCATCCACTAACCACCCAATACCCATCCACCGTTCACCTGCTACTTACCCGCTATTCACTCGCTCTTTACCTGCTATCCACCTGCTATCTACCTGTTACTCTTCTGCTATTCACTTGCTATATGCCTGCTATTTACCCGCTCTTCACCTGCTCTTCACCCGGTATCTACCCACTGACTACCTGCTATTCCCCCACTATCCACCCGTTATCCACCCATTGTCTACCCGTTATTCCCCCACCATCCACCCGCTGTTCACCCACTGACTACCTGCTGTTCCCCCACTATCCACCCGCTATTCACCCACTGTCTACCCGTTATTCCCCCACTATCCACCCGCTATTCACTCACTGTCTACTCATTTTTCCCCCACGATCCACCCATTATCTACCCGTTATTCCCCCACTATCCACCCGCTATCCAAGCAGATGCTCCCACCCAGAACAATCTACAGGCTAAAAATGCATAAAAAAAACACAATGATGGCAGTGATCTGTGAACAAGAGCGTGAGAATGGGATCTGCGCTTAGCGGCACTGCTAAAAACGTCCCTGCACGTGAAGGCTGGTGTGCTGAGCAGAGCATGCATCGGGGGGGGGGGGGGGGGCGGGGTCGGGGCGCGTTACACAAAGTGGGAGGCCATGAGGAGGAAAAAGGGGCGGTGCTTGCCCCCCCCGACGACCCAGATGGTGGTGGGTGGGCTCGTCGCCGGTCCCCGCGTAGAGCCAGGATGACGGCCCCGTCGAGCGAGGGGGTGGGATTTATTTAAAGACACCGCATCGCTATTGCATGTAATGTGTGCCGTCAGGTGATGAGAGCGCTTCCCGCCCCCAAAGCGAAGGAGCGTCGCTGGAAGGCAGCCAGCAGCTGGTCAGACAGGCGTTATTGAAGCACTCTTGAGCCCCCCACAAGCTCAAGAGAGTTGGGTAAAGTGAGCCGTGGCATGGGCGAACAGCCTGACTCCCTCAACCTGTGGACAAACACACTAGCACACAACACATTACACAAACTCTCCAGGTACTGTGCCGCCGGACTATGGAAACACGCGACAAGAAATATCTGATTGGCACAGAATCTTCACCGCACATCATCATACTGTCTGTATGCAGATATTCCCACTAAAAAACAAAAAAACAACATAAATAGCTATAAATTATTTCGTATGCTATATGATTAGCAAACAGATGCAATACATTATTACTTTTGACACAGTTATTAAAATAGCCTATTATATGCTTTTAAAAGCTAGTGTTATTATTATAAATCACTAAATGTCTCCTCCCGTGAGCTTTAAAATGAAACACTTCAGCAGATCATGTGCATGTTATTTAACAGAACCACTAATGTAGTGACTTAAGGCCATTTATAATGGCATTTCATCAGGCAGGCAACAGGGACGTCTCTGTAATATCGTTTTAAAAAACAGGGCCAATGTGCTGCTTCAGCAATCAGCAATGTAGCCTCACAGCTCCAGCTGTTGGGGGTTCAAATCCTGCCACCAGCGCTATGTGTGTTTTACAGGCAGTGAGGTAAATCAATTTCACATGTGTATGTGTGTCCTGTGATGGACCTGCATCTGGTCTCCTGCATTCTTCAGTTGTATTCTTTAATGTTTTTTGTTGTCTTACTGCCTAATTTTTATATAATAGGTCTTCTCTGCTGTTTTACTGTGCGGTTCATTGGGTGTGACAAATGCAGTTACCAATGAAATGTATTATTATTATTATTGTTATTTTTATTATTATTATTGTTGTTATTTTTATTATGATGCGGTGCGCTGCTTGGGTATACTTCAGACTAACAATGAGCCTGTTCTGGATCAATGCTTAGGAAGATGGATGGATGTAAGCTTGTAATTTCAACCACTCTTATATGATCATACTTTAAATCAAACGACTTATATCATTACTATTATTATTATTATTATTAATAATAATAATAATAATAATAATAGTAATAATAACCAACGTTACTTGAATGACATCAGTGAGAGCTATGGTAATACTTCACACTGTCCCTCGGTCCAGCAGTCTCACCCGGGGGCGGCTCCGTCACTCTAACGGCACCTACTGGGTCTGCTAATTGCCACACGGACGTCACTCGTCTCACGCAGCCCCACGGCCACGTCCATGTGGCGTCGTGCGCCAACACTGAGCCCCCCCTCCTGAGGGAGTGCCGCAATCACGTGCTGGAAGCCTGCCTGCCACACCTGCTGGTAAAACACCCAAGAGGAACAAAAATGCGAGCGGCTCCAGCCTGGTGTAAGTAAACCATCACGTAAGTCAGATTTTACATAAATCAAATTTGCACCTCCCCACTATTCAGAACCCCTTACAGCAAAAAACACATAAGCCAAAAACAGACTAGAAATACATACTAAAGAACACATCAAATAAATGAAAAGATGTAATTTTACTTATGAGTATTTGCTGCCTCTCTGTGTTAGTGCTTCCATAAACTCCACATACCTGATCTACAAACCTCAGCCTGATCTACAAATAATCAGAGGCCCATCAAAGGCCACACCTTCCATTTTAATTATCCAGGACAGAATTGTGATGAGCTTGGAGCCTATCCCAGAAGACACAGGGCAGGAGACACCCAGGAAGAGGTGCCCAGTCCATCACGGGGCACATGCTACCGGCATTTTTAGAAACATCTAGTCACCTAACCATGTGGTTTTGGAGTGTGGAGGCAGAGCCATGCTGAGAGAACACGTAAACTCCACACGCAGAGGCGTGGGCGGGAACCGAACCCACGGCCCGGGAGGTGTGAGAACACAGCACTACCCACCAAGCCACACGGCCATCCCAAGCATCTGCACACCATCGACAGATCCAAGGGGTCACAGAGGTCACCCGCCCTCACACCTGTGCTCCGGCGGCTTTGGCTGCCGCCCGACTCAACCCGCCCAGTGCCTGGGGGGGCAGATGGGCCGTGAGGAAGTCGCGGCAGCTGCCTCACGACCCAGGCGTTTCCAAGGAGACGTTGCTCTCAGGCAGCCGGAGGATGTAAAAGGGAGGAGGCTGAGAAAGGCAGCTGCTGCGACAAGTAGAGAGTCAGCGCCGGAAATGGGGACTAGGGACAGAAAACTGGGGACAGAGATTGGGAATGGGCACCGCTGGCATCGAGGAGGCCATCACTGCACTGTACATCCCCCTGCTGCCTGTCCCCATTACTGTCATGGCTCATTAACAAAGACTCTATCACACAGGAGCTGGGAATACAGCGTCAAACTCCATTAACTGTTTATACACCTGGATATTCCGTGGAGTGTTTAAGGTAAAGAGCCCTCCACATTAGAACTTCCTGGGACTTCACCCAACAGCCTTCTGGTCAGCTCACACTGATGATGTACTGCTATTATCCATGGCAGGAAATCTCTGAGATCAGGGGTTACCAGCCACTATTAAACCGGGGACCCACATCACTAATGGGCTTTTTATATTTCTCACTCTGGGGTGGGGTAGTTACAACACATAATTATACTGGCATAAATTTTTTTAAATATATTTCCCACAGAACCTTGTTTGGACCCGCAGGGGGTTGTGGAACGGCTAAAGTCCCCCCGCTTAGGTCATCTGAGTACAACAAGGTCCCCACACAGGGAACATCCTGGTGACACACAAAAGGAGCCAGAAGACTGAACAGCTCACTCACTGTGTAGTCGCTTCACATTCCGGTGGCAATTTGAACCCATCCCCAGTGCAGTGGCCTGGACATCTTCGGTGGGGGGGGTGTCACAGGCTAAGGGGGGGATGGTGTTGAGTAAATTTTCAGCGACTCGTCAGTTTAATAGCACCTTCTCACATGCTGATGCACTATCAATTACACATGACAAGCGCTCATTACCGTGACAAAGGGACAAAGGGGGTGATTATACCGCCCCCTAGGCACGAACGCTTGTCATGGCGATCCAGGGTATGGAGGTAAATGATTGTCTCCAACATGATCTGATGAAAGACCGCAGGAGACTCTGAGGGATCCTCCATAAGAATCTGGCTCTGCCCCCTGGGACCCTGCCCACACTTCTCTCGCAACCAGCACCCCCCCGCCAAAGTGAAGCGGGAAGTGGAGGGAGGCAACCCAGAGGCTTGTTGGGGCAGGGAAACAGCCCAGGGCTCGAGGCAGACAATGCAGATGAATCAGCTTTCTGAATCTGTCAATCAGCAACCTGTCATTGCTTCCCACCCCCACACACCTCCATTGTGTTTACCATGTATCTGAAATCATCACAAGACTTTATCCCTCAGCAGATGCCTCAGATCAGAGATCCAGGTCTCATGGGTTCATTCAGCCAGATATTTTGAGAAATCAATTCAGGTTAAACACCTGACTCAAGGGTACAACTGTAGACCCCGCGTGGGATTCACACCATCTTGATCTGTAAACCTTGGCAGCAGGCTTGACTCCCCCAATGAGCCTGTTGCATTTTTTTTTAATGCTTCTTAAAGCATTTTTTAAAACAAGCGATGAATTATAAACATTTAAGAGTCTTTAGACCTGCACGCTGCTATCCACCAGCTTAACGTGCTTCTTTAAGCTGTCTCTCGCTCTCTCTTAATGCAGCGTCACCTCAGCTGCAAAAAAGGTCAAGGGAGGCCGAAAAGAAAAGAAAAACGTGTAAATAATGCTTGAGTTAGTCTGGTTAATCTCTCACTGGCTGCCATGGTAACGGTTTTCGTTGCATGGGGATCGGGGAGTGGTGTATTTTTAATGATGGAACGACGTGTCGTGTCTTTGCCTACATTTAAAGACACACCACTGTCACGCGTCCCTTTCTGAGTAGGAATGTCGCCGGGACTGTGACATCCCAGACAGACAGATGCTGCCACGAAGGCTGCATGTATGGGGCTGAATGACAGAAGACTAACTCCCCTGCTCCCCCCCAGCCACACTGGGTCTGTAGTTGCTGAATCACTCAATGACTCTAACGGGGCAGAAGGCCACCAGAGATAGAGTCTGAGGAGGAGCAGCACAGCATACTGTCCAGCAGGGGGCAACCTACAGGAATGCCAGCTGACTTGCATATACAAGCACACACTGACAAAGACACCCACACATATAAACACGCACAGACAGACATCCACACATATATTCATACATACAGACAGACAGACACACATACAAAGACACACACACACACACATAGAGCCGTACAAACACCCACACATACATACATACATACAGACAGGCACCCACTCCACAGACACACAATTTCACATGCACACACCAACTCTGGCACAAACTGACACAGACACAGATGGACACAGATGCACATGGACATAAACACACATGGAGAGACGCTCCCTGCTCATGATGAAGAGGTGATGCGTAATGATGATGAGATGACAAGGAGATGAAGGGACGATGAGGAGGTGATGAGGAAGGATGTTTCTCAATACCAACAACGCAAACGGTCTTGCTAACTCGCATCCCGAGAATGAACTTTGGGTGCAATGAATTATGGGGATTGGTTTCATTCGGCGAGGATGCAATCAATGCATCCTTGATATTTGGGGTGGGGTAACAATGACATCCTGGGATTTTTACTGTCCTCCGTACTTCTGTTCCTGAGTACTGGAAATGAAAACACTAGCAAGGACACAAGGAGGGTCAAGTGCGTATACTGAGATACACCCCGATGAGGAGATGATGCAGAGATAACAAGATGATGAGGAAATGAGGAAGAGATGATGAAGAGATGCCCCCGGTGGCCGTTCCCATAACTGCGCAGTGACGGGATATAAACCTCACTGATACCCGTAGCGCTTGTTGCATAACTCCCCTGGGGGGTCAGCGCCTTCCTCAAGTCCCCTCAGATTACTGATTAGGAGCTAAAGCATCGTCACACATAACCGCGGCATTGCCATGCCAGGTCAGCTGTCAGGGGGCAGCTAAAAATGCTCAGTGACCTTTATCCTAGTGTTTTTGGGGGGGGGGGCGGGGGGGGGGGGGGGGGGGGCCGTGCCAGGGGGCGGCCCCAGGGGGCGGTTGGAGGCCAGGGAGGGGGGAATAGCAGGGTGTATACCGCGGGCGGGACGCGT
>JAODKC010000130.1:8749455-8764926 GCA_026777985.1 Mormyrops attenuatus
GGGCGGTAGGGGGTAGGGGGATCACGGTCCAAGCTGCCTCCCCATGTCTCGCTTTGAAGCAAAGCATCTACTAAATAAATAAGTGTAAACGCAGTGCTCACTGCGAACCGGAGCTCTTTCATGTGTGCCTCTGGATTGGGGGGGCTGTCATCGACGTACAGGCATGCAACCATGTGGGGGGGTCAAGCCCCTGCCCCCCCCCCAAGGAGATGACAGCCAGGAAAATCACAGACAAACAGACGGGACACTACTGGAAGTCTCTTATCCTCGGGAGGGGGCGGAGGGGGGCACCAGCCTTTGGCGGTGTAGCCAAGCACAGGAAAGCAAGCTCTGATAGGCTGATAGACACACCAGAGAGGCAGGGAGAAGTGAGCAAATTGGTTGATTGATGCACTGGAAAAGTACAGACAAACAAGCTGATAGGCTGCCAGGTGCTCCTGTGACATGGGAGCCCACAGGGGAAATGGCAGCAAGGAATCCTGCACCGTCAGGGAAGGGCGGAGAGGTGAAGGAGGGTGAGAGGAGCGGAGATTCCTGCGCCAGCAAAAAGCTGTTATTTAAATACACAGGCGCCATCACATAATAAGAGTAGCAGAACATGCGCAATCTCTGACACGCTAAAATGTACACATGTAATGTTTTCTTTAGCATTACCGTACCACCACCCAAGCCTGCTTACTACATCCGCTGAGCAAAACCCATCCGTTTCAGGGAAGCCTCCAGAGAAGTCGCGATGCGGCGGTTTACATGGGCAGCTGGCAGGCCGTCTGCAGGTCCCGCGAAAGACATTCGCTGCCGACTTGATTTGATCACATTTCAAATGCAAACAGGACGGCTCTGCGCGAACAGTCAGCGAGTCAAACTCAGCCTCCATGTCAACTGCTAAGACCATGACTCGTCAAAACATAGATTCACATACATTCATAGAAGGCTAAGGTGAGAGATGCTAGTCTGATAGAAGTGCAATGTTACTGACTGCTGGTCACCTGACCTTCACCGCCATCACCGTGACGATGGGAAGGCGTGGATGATTCAGGGGAATGCTGAGGCTGAGGGACATGCCCTGCGACCAGTGCCAGTCAAAGCACATGTGGATCCCTAGGCAAAGTTCACCTCACTGGGGCTTTAGGCCCTAGATGCCAGAATAGGCTCCTGACCCCCACAACCCTGCATGGGATAAGCAGGTATGGAAGATGGATGGATGGATGGAGTTGCGGTGTGCACAGTGTTTCACATGTTCCTCACGGGGATGGGGGGTGGTTAGAGTGTGCCAGCTGAAGCTTGCCCAGGGGTGGCTGGTGGTCGCTAAGTGGATGCCCCCTGAGGAGGTTGCGCCTTTGGCAGCCACCGATGGGGCCTAACAGGTTGCCGGGCCCTGCTCGCGACTCAGCCATCACTGGCTATCTGAGAGGGTAACGGTTCACTGTGTGTGGGAGAGACAGGCTGGGTGCTGAGAAAAGTGGCATATTACATCCTCAGATCCCTGCGTCCCCTGTGTCTGCTCACCAGCCAGAAGGCCGAGGCTTCCCATAATCCTTCAGGGCTGCTACTTCCTGACAGCGGTAGCAAAGGGGGTGAAAATGTAACAGTTCAGATTATAAAATCCAAAAAAAGTTCACAACAAATGTTACTTCATACTAGTTTGATCCGAAAATCATCTAACAAAAGTCAACATCATAATCTTACATTCATCTACATACAGTCATCTATAATTGCATATCCGGTGCAGACTTGCGATGGGCCTGGAGTCTATGCCAGAAAACACAGGGCAGAAGGCAGGGCTACACCCTGGACAGGATGCCAGTCTATCCCAGGGCACCAACGCTCACACACAAAGTCACACACTGTGGGCATCTAACTGCATGTATTTGGACTACAGGAGCAAAGCAGAGTAGCTGGAGGAATCCCTCACAAACACAGGGAGAACCCCCACACAAAGCCAGGAGTGGGAATCAAACCCACAACCTCACGAACAAAGGGAGAACCTCACAACTAAAACCAGAAGAGGAAATGAAACCAACAACCTAACAAACACAGAGAAAACCCCACAGCCAAAGCCAGGAGAGGGGATCAAACCCACAACTTCACAAACACAGGGAGAACCTCACAACCAAAGCCAGGAGAGGGAATCAAACCCACAACTTCACAAACACAGGGAGAACCTCACAACCAAAGCCAGGAGTGGGAATCAAACTCACAACCTCTCAAACACATGACAAACCTCACAACCAAAGCCAGGAGAGGGAATCAGACCCACAACCTCAGAAACAGATGGAGAACCCCACACAAATCCTGGAGAGGGACTCAAACCCACAGCCTCAAAAACACATGACAAACCTCACAACCAAAGCCAGGAGAGGGAATCAGACCCACAACCTCAGAAACAGATGGAGAACCCCACACAAATCCTGGAGAGGGACTCAAACCCACAGCCTCAAAAACACAGGGAGAACCCCACACACAAATCCAGGAGAGGGAATCAAACCCACAACCTCACAAACACAGGGAGAACCCCACACACAAAACCAGGACTGCAAATTGAACCCATAACCTTGAGTGTCCGGCAAGTATGCTAACCATTATAATATAGCAAAATACACTGAGCAAACACAAACTATCAGTGATTACTCTACTAGATTAAACTTCTTAATTCGACATGGCTATAAATAAATACCTATAATTTTATTCCTTATATAACAGGATGAGACCTCGCTGCAAGTCACTAGGAAACTTTCCACAAAATGCCAGCATCTTGCCTAAATTAAGGGAGAAATTTAAAACATACTCTCAGTTGGCTTGAACTGTGAATCTGCTAAAATGGCCAGCTCAGAGTGACGGAGCACCACACCTGAGAGCCTTTCATCTTCTCACCCATGAAACGTGTCCCGTCACCCCCTCAAGCTGCAGTGAGCATAATTCTTCAGCTACTTCGGGCTAATGGGTCTGTCGCATTAAGTCGTGCATCACAGGTGTTCAGGGTGCAGAGGGGGCCTGGAAGTAAGAGCAGTCATGTGGCTGGGGATCATGTCGAGATGACAACGGGGTGCAGAGAGAGCGGAATGTGTTGGTCTCACTGAGGACGAATCCCGTACAGTCCACAGTCAGAGGATCGGCGGCGGGATGGCTCCGCAGATGCGGCACATGTAAGAGATGGAGCATGGTGGATCTGAATCATAGACTCTGGTGAAGTGGTTGTGTTATTAGCTCGTCACCCGGCTGCTGACCTCGCAGAGCGTAACCATTAAAGCCAATACATCTTAATGCCGCCTGGCACAGAGTGGGAGTGATGTTGATATGTGACCATTTGGCGAAAGGATACAGCAGGTCAACAGCACTGCTCATCACTACTCTGGCCGCCTATTGGCCACAAACAGTCACTACACTAAATATTAAACAGATTCCTTATTAGAGGCATGTTCTGTTAACCAGCTAGCTAGCTACCATCTTCTGACTCTACTCGCTAGCTAACAGTAATGTTACCTGCACAAGTATTCAACATCTACTGTTCAGTACATCATTTAGTACGCACAGGCCACGGGCGGAAACTAAATTCAATTCAATTCAATTTATTTTTATATAGCACCTTTCACAACAAAGTTGTCCCAAAGCGCTTTACAGGGTTGAATAAAGATTAAAGAAATTGAATAAAGAAAGAAGAAAGCCAGAAGACAATGGAGGAGAGGAACCAAAACCTCCCAAGTAGGGAGAAAAAAAACCTCTGGGGGTCCAAGGCCAACTGGCCACCCAACACCCTTGGGCAGACTGACATCACTGAAATTCACAAGTAGATGTTCAACACGTAAAACACTATGCTAATTGTGGCTGTGTGTTGGTTACTCAAAGACCCTCTCATGTCATTTAAATCAGTAGTTTGGGAACATTTTGATTTCCCAATAAATTACATCGACACTGGATAGAGAATAGTTGATAAAACCAAGACTGTCCATCCCACCTCGGATATATGGCTGGAAAACACACCCAACTAACTAACTCATATGAGACAGCGTCATCAGATCAGCGAGTATGTGTCCAACCAGAGCAAGGCAGAAACAGCCTCTGCAAGTTGGTATCTCCATGGCATTTAAGACGCTTTTGCCAGGATCAACTAAAAAATAATTATGACTCTAGGGGTGTTTATCGCTCCAGATTTGTGGCCATACTCAATAGAAGAGAACACGGATTTAGACAGAATTTTGTTCCATATGATTCTTATGTTGTTGTTATGATTATGACTGTATGTATGTTATGATGGAACCGTGAACTCAAAACCATGGTTTGTACCGAACCATGAATTCTGCGCACCGCTGCAGCCCTATCTGCAAGCATAAAGCGATCATATCCCAGCGGTGCACCAAAAAAGAAGAAAATCAAAGATAGGAAGTCTCTAACAGAAAAGTTATCGAAGTGACTTTTAAAGTAGGGGCCTTAGAAAGGACGTACCCGCCCCTGTAGCGGTAGAGTGTCATGCTGGGGCAGGGAAGGAGTGCATGCTGGGGGTGACATGAGAGAAAAAGTACACCATGGAACAGTGTTTCTTCTAACGTGAGGATTTTCCAAAAGGCAACAGGAGAGGAACCCATAAATTAACTTGTATGAAAAGCTTAGTGGGTTGGCACACTGTGTCTGTGATCAGAAGGTTGTTGGTTCAAATCCCAGGTTCGCCATTGCATTTCTGAGCAAGGGCCTATACCCCAATTGCTTCAGGGACAGTCTGACCATGATTTCTCAAAAAAAGCATGTAGGTTTGGATGAAGGTGTCTGCTAAATAAATACATAAATGAGTAAAAGTCTTACCCTTATCTTGGGTTCGGCAAGCATGACTGGATGGGCCAGACAAGTGCCATTTCAGGCTGAAAGCAAAAATAGAACCAAGCAGAATCCCTGCAGCTTGCAGATTGATGGAGTCACGCTGAGACAGATCTCATGATCTCCCAGGATCTCATGTAGATCTGCCTCTGTCAGCACGATTAAAGGAGACAAGATCACCATCTGCTTCAAAGGGCTCCTCTACGTGCACCTGCACCCCAGCTGTGACAGTGTTCATGTCCCCGACGGCCGGAAACAGCAGCACCAACATGGCTGCCATTTGGATCATGTCTACCATGTCGCATCCCAGGAACCCAGATGTACTGCGGATGAGGTCTCATCTCCGCTTCCAGGCACGATCAGTATCCCAGCTTGGCTTTCGTACATCACAGCCGCTCACTCCCTGCAAGACTCTTATAATTGTATGTAATATGAATTATTTCACTGAATGGTCCCTGTAATTCTTTCTATCAGCCCTTGACCTTGAATCCTCTAACTCTCTCTCTTTCATCGGCTTTAAGTCCATCTGTAAATCTAAAACGAATCACTTCACTCTTAAATGTAATATGCTCCCATATCTGATGTTAAAGGCTTTGGGGCAACCTGGGGAAAAGGGTCTACATAACGGTAATTAAACTGAATTTAATTTTAAAGCTAGACCCGATAAATGAACCGTGATGGGAAAACGATGAATGAAACCACAAGACTTTCTGAGCAGAATGCTTCACCAGCTCTACTGTTGACATTGGCAGCACTGATAGCTTCACTGTGTACAACAAAGCATTGTGGGATATCTGTCAGAGATGGCTGTATATCTCGTCTGCCAAATATCACCTACGGATGACAACTGAAGCTGAAGCCCAGACGTAAGACACCTAATCCCCGCCAATCTCTATACTCCCCCGCCTCCGTTTTCCGCGGAAGAGACCGGGATTGGTATCACCTACCACCATTGCCCCTTGAAATTTGATTATTCCCAAGGGATCTTCTTTTCCTAAAGAGGCTGAAGTTGGACTTGCAGACCAAGGACTCTGATAGATAAACATTCTGTAAGGTGACTCTTGCTGCATCTTGGTGGATGGGGGAACATACCATTCACAAAGAGGGGAGTTTTTATTTTCTTCCCCAAGGAATTAGCAGCCCTCACTGAACACAATTGGTGATGCCTAGGGGACGAGCAACACCTTAGACTGCTGGCTTTGAAGGAAACATATGATAGTATTAAGCCTGTTGGTATTGATTTATATATTCTGTGATTATGTAACCACATAGACTTAATGTTTGACGAAAAATGGTACCACTGCAATTTTCCTCTTAGGTTGGGGCCAGTGTAGCAGCACACATCTCATGTTCGCATTACCGACAGCTGTCACGCTACGGGAATTAAAGTCTCGAGTACAAAGTCTGGGAGAAACCACAGAAAAATCAGAACATTCTTGCGATCACAAATAAGTGTGAAGTTCGGTTCTATATAACAGAACAAGTGACAGCTTCCCACTGATCCTGAAACACTGATCCCGATCCTCCATGGTCTCACACCCAAACCTGATCAGATCCCTCTGCCTCCCCACTGCTTGACAGGGGGGGACAGGCTGGCATCTTCACGTGCTAAATGCGGCGTGCAGATCCACGATGGCAGATGGCCTGGCAGGCCTGCCCGGGGTTAGCAAGCCCTCGTGCGGCAACGACACGTATTCTAATGTCATTAGCATTGGGGCCCTTTCACTGGGCACCGGGGCAGGTGCGCCCATCCCAGTGTGTCACTGCATATGTTTCTAGTCCAGGAAGGTTATCGTTGCTTGTGTTTGACAAGATGGGGGGGGGGGGGGGGCTGGCTGGGGAAAGCCATGAAGGGTGGAAAAGGTGAGACTGGAACAGCAATCTCCCTAAGCAATCCTAATACCTCGTATTATTAACATGCATTTGAGATTGTAGCATGATTATTAAAAGCAAGCTGAACCACTTCAGGATGAACTCCTGACAAAGTATCTGTTGGCCATCTGAATGGACATCCCCTGGCAGGCTGTCCAGCCAGGAACGTTCCCTCAGTTTATTGTGGTCTGACTCAAACTACAGTATCCCTTTAAAAAAGGAACAACTGTAAACTGGCAGTAAACAAGACTGGCTGAGCAAACTGTGCTTCCTGTACCCAGAGCTGGACTGAAAAAACACCTTCGATCATCTTGTCTAAGCGAGAACTTTACTGTAGGTCAGGCTGCAGAGCTGAATGCCAGTGCTACGTTCCTAAGTGGGATCTGTCTCCGAGGCCTAATTAGCACCGAGCAGCTCATACATAACAGGCAGCTTTCAGAGCCAGTGAAAAATGCTACACTTTGACTACTGCATAATACGGCCACGACATCCAGGAACGACAAATCCTCAGAATTATCCCACAGTGGCAGTTTACTAATATGCTATATTCAGCATCAGAAGCCGCTAGTTAAAATGAATTAGATCTTATCAGACCCTCATCCCTTAGATTGTCTTCCGGTATGTGATTTCATTGCTGAAATAAAGATAAACGGGACCTTTCAACTAAATGTGTCATGAGAGGTGGTCAGGTGATCACCTGGCCAGAACATAATAAAAAAGTGACGGGCCTCCTATGGAATTCTGGGATTGCAGTCATTATTCTTTCAAAATGCCAGGTGACGCCAGCAGCTCAGCTGTGACCTTTTGTGGGACGTGAACCTGAGGCCAGGGCTGTTCCACGCTCTTCAAAATGCTAGACCACCCACCTCACCCCCTAACATAACGTGCAGCCCCTGTCACATCCCAAGAGGAGCTGTCAGGGATTCATGTATAGCTGAGATTACCACGGGGTGCGATCTTCACCTCGGAAGCACCTCTGCGCGATTCCTCTGACACCACCAAGCGAGATTACCCCCCCCCCCAACCCCGCCCGAAAACGGAGGACCCAATGTACTTGTCATTTACTGACGAGCTTCTAGGCTACTGTGGGAATCAGCTGGGTCTGACTTTGCGAAAGTGCAGTAGCACGGCTGTGAGAGCAAGGTCTTTGGAGGACATCAGGATTTCCTAAGCGATTCCGCGCATTATGAACGTGAGCGCGACACATCTGAGGATTGCCGGTTCGGTGCTCCTGGCACATCTAAGTGCACAAAAGACTACATACAGAAGCTGGTCACGCCTCAGACTATCTCCTTCCTGGTTTAAGTCTATCCCCCCATACACCTGTGAAGCAGTAGCTAAAGCCAGTGATAGCGTTTACCACCATCAAACCACGCATCTACATGGAGCCCCTCAGGTCTGTCGGCTCCCTGCTGGCCACAAACAGTACTACACTAAATATTAAATGAGCAGCATGCTCTGCTAACCAGTTATGTCTTCTGGTTCTACTCATTAACTATGTATGTAGTGTGCATAGTGGGGCCCCTTAAATAACAAACCCGCCCCTGGCTGCAGCATGTGCGCACACACACACACACACACACACACACACGCACACACACACACGCACACACACACAAATGTCGGTATACGTATCTAAATGGGGACCGTCCATTTATTTCTATGGGAAAAACCGTAATCCCAATCACGACACCCTTAAACTCCACCCATCCCAAACCTTAACTATAAGTAACCAACCCAAATATGGTTTGATTGCATTCACAGATTTTTATAAAACTGAGGTTATCGAAATGGGGACCTCAAAAGATGTCCCCAAAAGTAGGGAAATTTCAGGCTTTACTATACTTTGCGGACATTTTGGTCCTCAAATGTGATCTATGCAAACCCACACACACACACACACACACACACACACACACACACACACACACACAAACATGCACATACACAAACACACGCACACAAACACGTACATACACACACAAACACACACACACACACAAAAAACGCATCATACACACACACAAACACACACACACACACGCACATACACAAACAAACATATACAGGACACCAGACACCAGTCTAAACAGCCCGTCGATATATATTTTGACAGTGAAATAGATGCTGGGGCATCCAAGGACGCACATACTCAGCACCTGTGTGGGGGCTGAATAAACTGAAGGCAGGTGGGGGTGGGCAGGTGTGGGAGGGGGGCTGTTTTGGCAGGGCCTCGCCCCAGAGTGGCCAGATTTACCAAACAGCTGGTCAAACGAGCGGGGCGTTTGACACCTGTGCCGCCTTGGGGCTGGTGTGCCATGCTATTTCAGAAACAGGGCGTCAAGCAGCCACCACATGATCCCCGACAAGTGTATCCTTCCCCTGTGATGTCACGCTGTAACCCTGGAAACGGGGCGTCAAGCAGCCGCCACATGATCCCCGACAAGTGTATCCTTCCCCTGTGATGTCACGCTGTAACCCTGGAAACGGCACGGGCCTGCAGGACATATGCAATCAAGCGGCTTAAACAATTTCTGACATTAAAATAAACGTACAAGAGCAATGGATGCTACAGTGCAGAAAGCGACAAAGTGCTGAGAGATGGAGCCCAGTAGGAAATGCTAGGAGGCACGGGGTGAGGGGGGGTTATAATTAGGGTCTGTCAAACTTAAGCCTCTGAGTTAAAGGGGAGGGGGCGGGAAGGCCTTCACACGGCAAATGTGTCACGCGATTTCAGGGCTATGTGGCATTAGCACGCTATGATCGATAGCAGCTTGGGAGGTTTAACAGCTTAACTTGTCAGACGGGATGTCAAACAGCAGAAAGGTGACCTTTGACCCGCCATTACAGAGCAAAATTCATTCCAATAAACTTAACTTCATGTTTTCCGTCGCAATTGGTGCTATAAGACTTTTATTTTATTTAAGATGTTTCACTCCTTCGCCAGGCCATGGTACCAGAACAAAGCCAAAAGGGAAAGGCAGAAACGAGGCACAATGTCATCTCAGGTGCTTCCATGGCCCTCCCCCTACGAGCCTGGCAGAAGGAAACCGCCGCTATCGATCACGTTCATCTATCATGGACGGCGCAGCCCCTGAAGGCAGAGTAGTGCTGAGTGGTGCAGAAACGGAGAGGGGAGCGGAAGGGGCGCGTCCCTCCAGAGGACACCTCTGTGTCACTCGAAGGAAAGAGATGCCAGCCCACGGGCGCTACGTGATACATGCAAAACGCTAAAGAGGACTCCTCTGACTTTCCTGGCGTCCAGGACACCGCTCGGCTGAATGCTGCACATGGTGACTCTCAGAAAACAGACTCGCGGGCTGCAAACCCATGATATGCTGGTGAGGTGAAGCTTTACAATCAGATAGGATGTCAAACAGCACCAGATCTCAAAGGGGAGAAATTTTGAAACACTGATGCATCATAAATTTTTAATCACATTGATAACTGAGGGGAGGAACTGCTAGAATATTCATAGAGACCTCTGCGCCATAGCAGAAAAGGGCACAAATATTGAGTATTAGTCTGACAGCAGGATCTGGAGAGCAAATTGCCCCCCCCCCATCCTCCTCTTGGGGTAGCTATAAACAAACACAGCACTGAGGTCTTTCGGGGGTGGGGGGGGAGGTTGGAAAGCCAGGTTCTGATTACGATCAGAGTTGCGGGAGCAAAAGACAGTGGGACTGGGGGGTAAGTTAATAATTTTTTGACAAGAACAAACTCTATGTCATTGCAGGGCTTTCGATGACAGACGCCGGCTTTTCGTCTCTATACGTGCCTTACCTATGCCCACAATTCAGTAAGCAGATTAGTACTATGCCTAAAATATTCATGAGAGCCGTATTGTGATACTCAAAAGTTAGTAATCTGTATTAATTTGGTGTATCCTTAAGTTTATTAAATTCAGTTAGCAGAGCAAGCCACATGCGACTGTTTTGGTAAATCATGGAAGCGATAAACACCGAAGTCAAGAAAGACAGCTCAGCAACCACAACATCTTTTAAATGAGGCGATGTTGTGGTTAAACAAGGTAAAAAGACGTTGGTGGGTGGCGGTACTATTTTGCAGTTTATTATTATTTATATTTTGGTAAATATAGTTTTCATTTTTATTTCAGTTCACAAATTATTATATTTTTAAAATCTAGACGTTTCAAGTTTAGTTAGGATAACAACACTAGCCCCACCAAGCCCAACGTGCATACACGCTGGCACCATCAATCAATGCAGAACAAGCTCAGATTGTATCTTAAACATTCTCAAACACTTATTCAATGGAAATTTTAAGGTAATGGGCAGACAACTTCATGGCTTTAAGAATGAGTGTATTTAGCAGCTACAACGACAAAAGGTAATAAAAAGCTCCCAGTACTAATGGTAATTTAACAAACATGAGTAGACAACTTACAGTGGTTTTGCTTATTCCGGCGGTCCAGAATAGGACCTATGCATTTCTCCTTCTGGTGCTCGTGCATAGTGCTGGTGCCCCTCTAGTACGCCATCGACACTGCACAGTGTAAAACCACCTTTTTGCTTTGTGATCATTTGAACTACTCCGATAATTATGTAGTGATATTAAAGGAAAACTTTTGTTACAACAAACTTAAGCATTTTAGAAACCAAAAAGGTCATTTTATTACAATAATTTAAAAAAAAAAAACGTGTCTTTTTAAAATATTGATGTCGATGCATTTTGAGTGTTGACGTCGTCGACTACGTCAACTAATCGTGGCAGCCCTACTTTAATGACTTATTTCATTTAATATAGCACACTGGGAGCAGAATCAGTGACTCCGGGTCTGTCTTTTAACGTAACTCTGGCTGATGGAAAGCCCCCCCCCCATCACCAAGGCCAGAGTACAGCCCCCACCTCCTCCGCAGTGCTTGGAATTGCACGGGAGAGGCAGCCTGTAATCATCCCAACATCCCCATATTAATTAGCGCCCACGCGTGTCATTGCTGCGCGTCAAAGTAAAACGCCTCCCGGTGTCTGGGAGGTACATGCTCGGGACAACCAACGCTACCCTTAGCAGCTCTTCATGAGGATCTAGGACTCACGGACTGCGGGGAGAGGCAAGTGAGAAACATGGGGTACTAGGACCACAGGGGCGCAGGCAAGGCATGCAAGGAACTTAGGAGGCACTAGGACCCACAGGCCTCTGGGTGGAGCAGGTGAGGAACTGAGGGGGACATTGAGGGGACCTTCAGGCCCCCAGGTGAGGCAAGTAAGGATCTAAGGTGTACTAGCATCCGGTGAGCTAATTGAGAACCCCTTGAGCACTAGGATCCATGGGCCATGGGCAAGGCAATTGAAGAACTGGGGGGGCACTATGACCTGTTAGGTCATGGGGCAAGGGGAGCAGTGAGGGAGCACTAGAACCCACAGGGCACCAGGCGAGGCAATCGAGGACCTTTGGAGCACTACGACCTATGTGCTGTGGGCAACGTAAATGACAACAGGGGGGCACTAAGATCCATAGACTGCTTGGTGAGGCAAAAGAGGACCTTGGGGAAGCTGGGCAAGGCAAGTGAAGAACTAAGAGAGGTGGTAGGACCCACAAGCCACCAGGTGAGGCGAGCAAGAAACTATAGGGGCACTAGGGCTCTAAGACCTGGCAGCCGCCACCCAAGGCAAGTCAGAAACTTGAGGGCACTAGATAAGCGAGGAACAAAGGGGAGGCACTAGGACCCGGGGGCTGCCAGGCGAAGCAAGTCAGGCACTTGGGGGCACCAGGAACCATTGGGCTGCCCAGTGAGGTACCTCTAAAACAATGTAGGGGAACTAGGACCTGCAGGCTTCTGGGCAAGGCAAGTGTGGAAAAGGGAGGGTAATAGGACAAGCAGGCAGTTGAGCCACTTCTGAGTCCTGATTTTCACTTATATATTTATGGCATGAAATTTTCGATTTTCAATAGAACCAATGGGCCACAGGGTGAAGCAAGCAAGGAACTAGATGGGGACTAGGACCCGCAGGCCAGGTGAGGTATGCGAGGAGCAGGAGGGGGCACCAGGGTCAGTGGACCACCAGGTGAGGTACCCGAGGAACCTGAGGGACACTAGAACCTGCGGGCTGCCCGACTGGGCAGGCAGACAATAGAGGCACTAGGACCCGCAGGCCACCGGGTGAGGCAGGCCGGGAACTTGGTGGGCACTATGACCTGTGGACTGCCAGATGATGCAAGCAAGTAGAAGGTAGAGTACTATGACATGCGGGCAGTTGAGCCACTTCCGAGTGCTGATTTTCACTTCTATATTTATGGCATGAAATTTTCAACTTTGTATTTAGAGCACATTCATTGATCAAAAGAAATCCACCGTAATTCCTATGGGATTTAACAGAGAGTCTCTCTAAGCCTAAACCTAAACCTAAGCCTAACCCTCACCCTAAGCGTCCCATCTTCCTGGCAGGGGACAGGCAGCATCTGTTATTCTGCTCTAAGCTACCTGGGGCTGCAGCCACGTTCGCTCATGCATGCCTCTAAACCCACTCACCGATTTCGGACCCGACACAGACCGGCCCCATCAGTGGCACTACCCTTTTTGCAGAGTACCATTTAAAGACATGGACCAAAAACTGGAACCTTTAGGTAACGCCATACAAAAAAGGCTCAAATAAGAATCTTGGAAGAAACGTGAAGAAAAACGATCAACTCCAGCACACTCCACAGCAGGCAGAGACTTGGTAGATCACTGCTACATCCTTCTAATTAAATCCCATCATTAAAAGCCCTTCTGCTTTGCATTATTTAAAACGCATGCCGGGATACTGGCTGCACCTCAGAGTTTCACCCACTCTGCTAATCTGCCGCACCACCAGCTCCAAAAGTGCCCCACTTGGGGCAGAGGAGCCAGGGGAACAAAGCAGACCACTGGTGCCTCTACGAGGGTCCTACTCCAGATGATATCTACACCCAAGGGGGGTGGAGGCAGGAACCTCAGACTTCATGGACTACAGAAAATAGCTCTCAATTAGCGACTGACATGCACCTATGGTCGCCGATGAGATTTACAGCCCAAAAATAAATTACTGCTGCCACATGCATGAGCTTGGAAATTAAATAGAAATGTAATCCCAGCAGGCCTTGAGAACTGGAAGCTGATGGTCGAGTTTGTGAAGGCTTAACTTTGACCCTAATGTGTTCATCAAGACGTGAGTACCCAGCAAATTACACATTCATCAACAAGCTCTCGTTTTCTGGAGGAAGGAAACGTGGACCTCTGCCATATTCCACGTTAATTAACGCGCTTATTGCCAGATGTAGCCTGGAGTTTTGAAGCCTTCCCAGAGAGACCAGCGTCTGACTTAAGCGTGTTCATGGGAGCCGACAGTTCTGGGTCACAGTCATGAGAATTCAACATGCCACTAGAGCCATGTGACGACTGGCGTCTTGTTGGCGTTCTCCCGCCCAGAGGAGACGCCTTGCTCAGGGGCATTAATCATCGCCCCATGTTAAGCTTCGCCGTCAAATGGGCCTTTTTGCTAAAGCGGGCGATTAAAGAGAATGAAGTTGTGTCAGCCGTCAAAGATGGAGCACAGGGCATGGTGCACCTGTTAGCATGATGAGATCAGACACCATAAACTTGGAGGCTTAGGCAAGCTAGCAAGTTAGCTGCATACTTCCGGTTAGTACAATCGTTAGAAGAATCGAAGAACATGGAGGGTCGCATTGCCTTGCCATCTGTTCTGACAGACTCTTAAATTTGCACGTCTCCATTTCGACTCGTCGTCTCTCCTCGTTTAATAAGGCTTTTTTTTCGGTTCAGAGCTGTTCCCAGCCATCTGTGGCCTTTAGCCTGTTTAGACTGTGCTGCATTAGCTGGGTTGCCTCGAAAAGGTGACAGCTGACACTTTCTCAGTGAGAAGCTCCTGTTTAACCATAAAGGGAGGTTCTTCAGCTTGCCATTTCGTTACTGCACCCCCAGGGACTATCAGGCTTGCTTTCCTAAGCACAAGCTACAGTGTCTTGCTTCACTACAGCCTGATGGCTTCTAGTAACCAAATCGCTAATCCATTGTTACTCAAGAGATGACATGCACTGTTGTGAGACACCCAGAATCCTACTCTTCTGCAAAAAAATAAACATAACATGTGAAACTGTAATTTCACCCATGTGAAGCTGAGCATCTCGCCTTTATCTGGACTTTTTCTCCCACTGCTAGTGAAGTTCGCATTCAGTCGTGAGCCGTGGTAACACATGTGCGTTGCCAAGGAGATACCACCATGGGGAACCTCGTCGCCCAAAGGCGTCACAATTAACAGCTCGAGACGCCCGCAGGCATGACACCTGGCCGGCAAGCATGTGGGTGTCTGATGTCTTCCAGGCGAAGGTGACTTGGGGGGTATCACAGGGCCTGGAGGATCAGTGAAGCACAATCCAGAGCTTTAATCAGCCGTCATCCTTGCCCCGAAGTCCCCCACAAACAGGTGGCAGGACAACACCCAAGAGCTTCCACAAAGATTCAGAAAGATGGCATCCACTGTGCCAGACGTCCCCGAATGTTTCTCTCACAACTGTCACTCATTATTATGTCTGCTTTAGTCACGTTAGATCTTTCTCATGTTTTAAATGTACAAGGGTCGTTCACGCTACCTTAATGTCTATTTGTATTTCATGATCAATTTGGATTTACTAGTGGCCAGCAATTATGTCAATTATTCATTCATTCATAATTGACCGTTGACTGTGCTTATGATAATCAACTCTTGAACCTTGAATCTTCCACACTCTCAGAAAAAAGGGTACAAATTTGTACCTTTGCTTGTCACTGGGGCTGTACCCTCAAGGGTCTGCCA
>JAODKC010000130.1:8771214-8788540 GCA_026777985.1 Mormyrops attenuatus
CTGCTTCATGCAGAATGCTAAATGTGTTACGTGAAGCATGGCTAAGAATGACTGTGGTTTAGTGTTTAAAGCAAAGCCCCAAGAGCCTTAGGAAAATGAGGTCTGTCTGCAGCAAATAGCATTAGAGTTAATGTGGGATGCAAAAATCTAAGTCTAGAGCGCCATCTGGCTGTGATGTATAGTTAGATCCAGGATTGCTTGTTGAGCCAGGTTTTATAGTAGTGCTTTCTATGTTTTATTTTTTTAGGTTTGCTCCTTAATTAGTACATGTACATTTTGTATTGACTATACTGGGGGGATTATTTTTTGGGAGAGCAGTAAAGGTGGAAATAAAACCACGATTACTTGTTTTGTGAGGTACAATGTGCTTTGAATATCCTTGTCAAATAGTGCAGAATGAGGGGTTACTGGGGCCAAAGAAATAATGATTTTTTTTCTTTGGAGTTAGTGGGTCCATTGTTTAATTGCTTTTATTCTCCCAATTCCCTGATTCACAGTGCTGCCATTTGATTTGGGAGGGCAAGAGAATTGCAGTATCAGAGCTATAATATGCACTGATAAGTCTGAATTTTTCTTTGCTTTTAGGTTATTTCTTCCCCTAAATTCATTAGTTCAGTATACTGAAACATTGAGTTGATTTGATTTAAAAAAGAAATCATGTATGTTGTGTGTGGTGCATATGGGTACATTCAACAGGTTTTGATCTTGAGTCTGTGCTGAACTACCCGTTCTGAGTCTGAGTGTTTTCTCCATATGGTGCATTTCTGCAGATTTTTTTCCATACAGATTGCTGCTCTGTTTCTGAGGAAAGCACACGTAAAAAGGAAATGCGGTGAATGTTTGACCAGAGTGAGCGATCAGCCCCACCCCCCTGAGTTTCCAGGTCCCTTGCTTTTTATTTTTTTGGCCCTCCAGATTGAATAATTTTGTGTTGAAAGCTGCTTATTTGATCACTGGTCATAACTGCCCCCCCTCCCAAAGGGCTGGTTTACTCTGTCAGTGTACTTGTGTGATCTTGAAGTGTAAGTGTTGTGCACAGAAACACTGAATAAAATTCACAAAAGTCTGTGACATCGTATTGTCTTACTGGTGAATGAACTGTAGCTTGAACTCTCCACAATTATAAGCAGAAGACCTGTTTTTGTTAGTATGGTAGGTCTTTTGTAGTCCCTGCAGGACCATCTTCATGTGTTCCTTGCATACTCTACTCCTGGATACATTTTAACTTGCTTTTAACCCTATCGCTGTAACAGGAGATCTTGATTTTGAATGCACGGTGATTACTGTCGTGCACTTGGGGTGTCCTTCAGGGAAAGCCGGCTGGGAATTTCCACGATGCCAAGGGCAGTGTAAATAAGCAGAGGGAGCCCGAGTCGCCCTTACCAGAGGGCGGCCGGGCGGTGAAGTTTACGCTCAGGAGAAGTGTGGCGCAAGCCACTTGTCGACTAAAACAAAAGGGTGGTAAGGATATGAGCACCATCTGTTGTGCAAAAAAAGGGAAGTGTGTATAATTTAGTTATACAGGCGGTGAGTAAGGAGGACCGGCAGTGCGTCTGAACCAATAGATATGCTGATCACATTATACCTTGTCTGCCACATGTATATGGGAATTATTTACCTCCAATTAGTACATGACAGCAGTGTCTTAAGAGTTAATATAATGTGGGACTTTCTCTGGAGAGTAGGTTGGCTTTCAGCACTGGTAGGGACCAAATCCCCCCCCAAATACACATGGTACTCCTGCAATATTTGTAAGGACATGTGCATGCTCAAACCTACATCCTTGTTTATTTTCTAATAAAATAACATGTATACGCGAAGAAAAAGCGTTCTAGGAGGTGATACTGGGTAAGTACGTTCAGTTAGCCTGAGGCTTTGAGGAGACGCTTGGTAACAACCCACGGAGGATTGGCGGTGTTTCTGCTCATTGGGGAGTGTGCTAGGTGCCGTAACTGCATCGGTGAGTCATTGCTTGTATGATTTACTGAAGGGTAATAAGAACGAAGCAATAATGGACAAAGACAGACAGCCTGTGGGTCATTCACCTACGTTCTGTGAGGTTTTGAGTATGTAGGCTTTTTGCTATGAGCGCGAGTTCACATTCAACACCAAGCAAAGGAGATCTGAGAGCCGTAACATTGGTTTCATAAGAATCCTTTCTATGTATTTATTTAGATGGGCATGTGCACCCTGGTGTGGAGAAACTTGGAGAAAAGAAACACATGTCTCTGCATATGAAGCAGCCGTGTGGCTGGGACTGTCCCGCGTTGTCAGTCAGCAGGCAGTGATTGACAGCACACCATACAGTAATCGCGTACCTTGCTGTTTTTTATACGTCTTCTTCCATCACTACTATATTATGATATTTACTGTTCTGTATCGCATGTATGTTTAAGTACTTACTTAAAATACAGTGATATAGATATTCAAAGTGTATTATACACATGGCACTATAACCTCGCTTATTAACATTAGTTAAAAGGAGTCCCAAAAGAAGGTACCAGAGTGCATAGGTTTCTGTGACCTTAGCTGCAAGGCCACCTTACTTTCATCAATGCAAATAAATTCTGGTAAGCATATGCAGCGTCTTTCAGGCAGAATGAGCTTTCCGGTAGGTTGCACCTGGGCGCCTTTGGTGAGGGGGCAGTTTGCGCAAATTGCGGAACGGGAGGAACCGCTTTAAGAGCGCAGTTTAATCGGGACACTCCAGCTCTCTCTCTCACTCTTCCTCCCACACACACTCAATGTGTGTGTCTGTCCCTGTGTCTTTGTGTGCCTATATGTGTGCCTGTTAAGAATTAGTAAACTTTTATTATCCCTGAGAACACTGTTTGCGATTACAGACTGCACATTAAACCACCACAGAAAAGACAAAAATAGAAAATACACAGTGCCACATATATAAATGTCTGTATAAAAATAACTATAACACAGGGAAATTATGATAATAAATTAGTAGTAAATGTGACATCTGTGTATGTGTATATATCAGTCTGTGTATCTGTGTGTATTGTGTTAAATATGTGTATCTATGTTTGTACCTGTATGTGGGTGTATATTTGTGTATGTCTGTGTGTGTTTCTGTGTGTTGGTGTATATATGAATGACTGAATTTGTGCATGTCTATATTTTTGTGTGTGTTCCTGTGTGTGTACGTTTGTGTATATGTGTGTGAGAGAGGTTGAGAGAGTCTAGTTCTATGTGTGTGTGTGTGTGTGTGTGAGAGAGACAGAGAGAGAGTGAGAGAGAATCTGGTTCTATGTGTGTGTGTGTGTGTGTGTGTGTGTGTCAGAGAGAGAGTCTGGTTCTGTGTGTGTGTGTGTGTGTGTGTGTAAGAGAGAGAGAGAGAATCTGGTTCTATGTTTGTGTGTGTGTGTGAGAGAGAGAGAGAGAGAGAGAGAGAGTCTGGTTCTGTGTGTGTGTGTATGTGTGTAAGAGAGAGAGTCTGGTTCTGTGTGTGTGTGTGTATGCGTGCGCGTGTGTGTAGTTGTATACGTCTGGGTGTATATATGTGTGTGGTGTGTGTGGTGTGTCTGGAGTGGCGGGGGGGGGGGAATACATTTCCCACAATGCAGCCTAAACACAGTCATCGGTGGGCGATAATGTCATGAGCGCGTACAGGTGACTGGAGCACAAGTTACAGTGTAACAGCATCAGGGAGCGCTGCAAGAAAACAAATAGCGACCGCGGCGAAACAGATATGTCGCGTCGGTAAGCCGGTCCCAGCTGTCAAGGAGCCACAAAAAGACGTTTGTCCGCTGTCCCTACGGGAGATTCTACAGCCGGGGAGAAGCGTCGGAGCGAGCGGCGGCACCGCGGAGCCGAGCGTGACCGAGCCGAACCGGAACTCTCCTTCGTACTTTCTGACCTTCAGCGGGTGAGTGACACGGCCGGTCAGCCGGCTTTACCTACTTCTGCGTTTCTCTAACCGGTAAACTAATGCGGGACCACGTCTATTTTTAGTGACTTTAATATCAAAGGCGAATTAAATCGCAGTCGAGCAGGCTGATCGCTACCGTTATGGAGTTCAATAAAGTAAAAGTCATCTGTTGCTAAGTCAGCAGCCACTGCACATGAAAAGTGCGCATGAATTACCTGCATTCCTATTTTTCTATAACTAAAGTTCGAAAGTTCTGCATTGCTGACCTGCCGTTTTTATTCCCCGTCAGTAATTTTTTATACAGTTTATTTAATTTACTCGTCAAGTTATATCAATTTCATTCAAGCATTGAGCTCAAAATACGCGATTAATGTTAGAATAAGATTTCGCATTAAAACGAATCTGTGATTTTTCTCTTTGAGCAAATTCTTGTTATATGTAATGGTGCAAACGCCCATGTAGAGTAATTCTGACACCCCAGCAGCTTTAAAACTTGTTACATGTATCACTACCATGATATATAAGCTATCTGAGATCAACTTGCTGCGCTTAATCACTACTGCAAGACGCGAAAGTCCTGGGACATGACCCGAACCGCCGAACCGGACCGCCCGGTCCGTTTTCCCTCTACACTCATAACGTAATATATCCAACAAGTTATTTTTAACATCGCTCAAGATGGCCACTGAAAATGACTTCATAGCTGAGGCCATAGATCTGTTTCTATTTGCTTTGAATTGTAATGCCGGCACAGAGGCTCGGCTGAGCCGCTTACATCACCCCGCAGGACGGGGACTTTAAATGCAGCTGCCGGCTCCGGGTCCTGCTCCGTGCGCAAGATGTCCAAGTAAAACTGCTTTATCTTTCCATCAGGTTTCAAAGGTCATGGTTTTGGCGCAATACCTAATTTCTTATTGCCTGGATTAAAAAAAGTTTATTTTAAACTAATACCTGACATTAGCTTGTAGAATGGGGACAAATAAACAAATCACTGCAATACTGTAAAATATTTGTGTTGTTCTGAGGTGAAAACTGAAAAGAATTATGGGAGGGAAGCCCTCAGCAATACAGAACTTATTATTTATAGCAAAGCAACTGTAGAAAAGCAAACTTTTAACTAGGGTTGAGACGTAAATCTGGCGTAGTATAGTACGATTTCACGCTAGTCGGATAGTTTGCATTTTGAAATCAGATGGGATGTTTTGGTCATGAGAAAATCTAAATTTAGAGGAATTATCTACCAAAACAGCACAACGCCCATTGTGTAATGTTATGTCTTAATGATGAGCCATCCCAATATGACCAGGACCTTTGGGCTATGAAACAGACTGGGGCCCATCATAGAGGGTGGGTGATACTTCATTTCATCTTGGTCACCGTGGTGCAGCTCTGGCTATGCAATTTTTATCTGATCATGTTATGGTTAAAAGCATCTCAACAAAACCAAGGTGCCAGCAGTTGGGGTCCATCTGGAGGTGAGGTGAGCGCTGCAGATGAGGCCCATTGGTCTCCTTGTTTTTGTTCCTCTTTTTTGACGTAAGTTCAGAGTCCAGTCGTATCTGCATTGCGCTAATTTTTTTCTCTTATACCTGTTGATAAGTTTGCAGGAGTTCAGAATCTGGAAAAGCCAGAGAGAAGACAAGAGGTGTGTTTGTTTTGATGTTACTTAGTGACTGAAATCAGATAGCATTAGCTATTGGAATTACGAGATGTTTTTCGGAAAACTTACTCGGAAATAGTGACCATACCACCGAATGCTGTAGGTATCTCGTACCACCGAATGCTGTAGTTATCTCGATTCAGGGGTGGCTGTTTTGGTCGCTGTTTGTTGTGTTGAGACATCACTGTTTTCATCATGATTCTAAAACTTAATTCCAAGCTTAATTCTATGTGACGCTGAAGAAATTTTACTCCATGGAAGATTATGCATTTCTGTATAGAGTATGTTATTCCTAATTAGGTATGAGTATGTTTTTTTTTTTTTGTATTTGCTGTCTCATAGCTTTGGATGTATCGGTCGAATTGACGTGATATTTCACGCAGACGCCTGAAGGATGCTCTTCATATTTCTGTCTTGTATGTAATATGACTGAAACTGAGGCCACCTGTAGCTGTAACGGCTTTCCTGTCTCTTTCTGAGCAAAGTGATGGGAAGGTGCGTTAGTGTCCCAGCAGGATACACGACAATCCTTGTTCTTACAGTGGCTTTGCCTGCTCAGTGATAATGCAACTTATCTAATCCACTTATAGACCATCTCGTCTGTCTCTTATGAAGACACCATTCTGTGACCCCTCTCACCCCCCCCGCCCCCCCTCCACAAGCTAGTTTGATGGTGCGTGGAAGTTTGGAGCGTCGCTCGGGCGTGAAACCAAACATCTGGAGCGTGAGTCTCATACATCTCCCGAAAGTTGAAGGGGCAGCTTCCCCCCACCAAGCGGCAGTTTGCCTCTGGCTGCCTGAGCTTGAAAGACCCCTTTACTGCAGCGACACAGTCTCCATGAGGCTGAAAAGGTTTGGTGTATTCGGGTGGCAAATGGGCTTTGGCCTCTGGGGATTCTCCCTAGCTGTAGGTCACCGTGTTCTGATTGGGGCAGATCACATTTTTTTGTGCGTCCGCCCTGTGTGCGGCCACCCTGCTCATTCCCTGGCCACGTTCTGGGCGACTCTGCGTTCCTGAATCGTTGTTCTGAGTTTCAGCCACACTGTAACAAAATGCCTCGCTGGCTTCTCAGCGGCGCCCCACCTGGTGAATGTGCAAGTGGCTTCGCAGCCACAGACTGTCGCGCCCCTGATGACCTCTGAGGGCTGTCCAGCTCCGGCGCAGCCTGTTGTGGTCCCTTAGTCACCTAGCCCCAGGGCCTGGTAAGTGGCGTACCGTAGTACAGCGTCCTGTTTACTCCACAGCATTGAAGGGCCTGTGCTTCATTAACCTTTTATTCGTTGGTGGCTTCAACACACTCATCTGGGCCAAGCAAACGCTCAGCCCCTATAATGTGCAATGTCTCCGAAACAGGGGCTGCTGGGAAAGGCGGAGGCACCGCAAGTGACTAAAGCCTTCCAGTTTAGTCCATCCGTAGTACCTCCACAAAAATTAAGAGAACCCTTTAGAGCAGTGTGTCTTCCCAATATCAAACTCACTCCTACGCCGTTGCCCAGAGAGTCCACGTTTTTGCTCCCTCCTATCTCTCGACACACCTGTACCAGGTGTTCGGTGTTTTTGATGGGCTGGGAGGCAGTGGAAAGGTGGACTGTCTTGGGGGTCCCTGAAGACTGGGTTGAGAAACATTGCTTGAGAAAGTTACTGCTAGAGAAGCATGGATATATCTCCCGTTCAGGGGTTGAACCAGTTCCAGCCGGAATGGGGTCTCCAAATGTGACCTTGGTTTGTAAATCGACTAAAGGGAGCGGTTAAAAGGGTTACTAAGTTGTCTAACCGCTGAGGTGTTTTTGTAGGCCAAGGTGTGTGTTGATGATTCTGTCCTGACTGAAAGATCAGATATTTTGGGGCGGTGGTGTGACTCTTTGGGTTAGACTCTGTGCTTGTAATCACAAGGTCGTTAAAATCCCAGGGTCGACAGAGTGATTTCGCCATTGGGTCCTTAAGCAAGGCTCTTAATCCCAATTGGATGTCGCTTTGGATAAAAGTGTCTGCTAAATTAACAAATTTAAATGTCAGGGGAAGATCCTTGTCACGGCTCCAGTGTGTTGGTTTCATTCAGAAGGGCATGTTTCCTTGGTCCTGCGGCATTATGGGTATTCTGCTGTGCCCCCGCCCTACAGTTCTCCTCTTGGTGGTGGTAGTGGGGGGGGAGATATGCTTCAGGTTCCTCATCCCGCCACACTCGGCTGTCTTCCTTATTTGAACTGGCAAAGCTTGTTTATTAGCGATTCATTAGCCGCCCCTGATAAGCCGGTGAAACCAAATACCAAGATTCAGCTGCTTACAAAAATTCACAGATAAATCCAAAACAGACCAGACCACATGTCTTCACCTGTGATTGACTCCGTGTTTTTTTTTTTGTTTTGTTTTTTTGTTTTGCTCGCCTCGGGACTAATTTCACTTTTGTTTCCTGCTCTGAGTTACAGTACCCATGACCCCGCCGAGGTCTGCGTTGCCATAAATGTGAACAGGAACTGTCAGGACACTCTTCATACAGGATTAGCAGTGCTGCAGGCCACAGTGGCGCTCGGCTGTAGTGACACTGCCGCTGATATTAAACAGCATTCTCACCACGGCAGCTAAACAAGTCACCATATGTTTGCTTAATTTGGCCCAATACATCTCTGTGGAGAAGAGCATGAATCTAGACAAGTACATTAATCAGAGGTATTTCAAAGCGTTCTGCTGTATTTTAAATGTAGCAAATGCGAAAGTAGATAAAGCTGGGCCATGTGCCAACACCATTACTTAAGCAAATAACTAGTGTTGATCAGTTTTAGGATATTATTGGTGCTGTGGAGCCAGTGTAAATACAGTAAGTTAATTTGGTGTGTGAACTTTCTGGCTAAATATGGTCACCATCAGCCTGATCGGGCCCCGTTGGCAGAGTGCGCATCCGAGGGCGCTGCTACAGGTCGCCCCACGTGAGCCACCCTGACCCGATGGGGGGTGGGTGCAGCCCGGCCTGTCCGATCCCTGACCCTGCCCCCAGATGCCTGGCACCTGGCCACACTCACACCGGCATCCGTGGTTCCTCTGCAGAAGAATGTGGCACGGCTGGTTTACAGCATACATCTGCAGGGCCCCGCCTGCTAATAACATTAATCCCTCTTTATGATTTAATTGCGGCCAGTAAGATACACTCCCAGAGGGTAGAACACGCAGCGAGAAGCTCTGAGACTCTTCAGTACCACTGCCACGACCTAACCCATAAACTGCCCCGAAACCGCACGCCGCCAAACTCAGAGACGTCACTCGCCGTGGATTTCCTCTCCCCGGATAATGTCCCATTGCGTAAACGGTAGGCGCCTCGCCTGTATGGCGGGGCGGAAGAATCCCGCCCGCGTCTGTGCTGTTCTCCAGGGGCCGTTCTCAATAGCATGACGGCATCTCTCTCACAGGAGTAGAACCTCCTACTTGGGCAGCCACGGATTGTAGCTGTTCAGGCCAGAGAAAAGGGAACTTGTTTCAAAGCCTGGACCATGCCAAGATAATATGGAAATACATCATTGTATTAAACGCACTTATTAAAACTATGTATGAATACAACAGTGCATTGTAAGATGGCAGATGTCTCGCATATAATACACACCTTGTCATACTTGCTTACATAGGTGTGTGTATGTGACTGCATGCTGCGTTGTGGAAGTGATGATTAAGTCACAAAACTATGTACATAGCTAAAAGATAAACAGTGCTTTGACTCACGCCGCATGCGCATGTGTGTGCTGTGGAACTGGCTCTCTCCCACCGCAGTGGGCAGCTGAAGCAGACAGAAAAACAGAGCTAGCTGCAGTACTGGCTGCCCCTTCTGCAGAGTCGGCCTGCTGCTACTTATTCAGTGGATTGACAGAGGCTGTCCAGACGACCAAACATATGCCTTCAAAGTGAGCCTCCTGGTTTGGATGGAGGAGAAGGAGCGTGGAGGTGTCTCAGAAGGGATGCGTGTCAGAACTGCTCCATATGAGGAACCTAATCCTTAATGAATGTGCAGTCATTGACGCACTATAAGTGTGTTTAACCCTGTTGGCTATTTAGTTATGGACTCTCACAATTACCCCTACAGTAATGGTTTATGATGCTCTCCAAATTCTTTGCGAGCTTGGTAATGTTGTCTTTATTCTTTCGCTAAATCCATTAACAAAGAAATTAGGCGTAACTTGTTTTAATCTACTTTACTCATATTGCAGAGGCAAACTACTGGCACAATATTGCTCCTCTAAACACGATCCAATCACACTTGATGGATTTGCCCCGAGGACCCACACTTGAGAGTTTCAATAACAAACACCTGTTGTAGCGGAAGAGCGCTATCTGCCATATCCAGCCCAGGACCAGTCAAAGCCAGCCCATGTGACTCCCCCGGAACGCTTCACCACCAGCTCCACCCCACCACCGGACACCGATGGTAAAGCTTACAGGGTGGCACTGGCGGTCACTGAGTTGCCCCCTCAGAAGATGATGCCTTATGTCACCTCATGGGTTTACCGGCACTGATCCGGCCTGTAGGAAATTGGCGAGAATGAGAAAATTCCTGGCCTGTGGCAGCATGACGCAGTGTCATGGAGACCGTAGACTTTCATAACCCCGAGAGGCAAGGTTCTTTTGATTCATGCTTATCTATATCAAAACCGAGTAGTATCTCTGTTTCATTTAGGAGGAGAAAACCTTGATGTGGTTTGTCTGTTCTTAAATGTCCAGAGTGAAATGGTCAGCAGATGGACACCTACATAACACAACCATTCTAGCATGACTGCTGGGTTTCTGGGTTCCTGATTCTTTGGCCAACATATCAGGTGTGTTGCTTAATGAGTGTAGCACGAATGGTGATTTGGGACAACACCCAAGGTTTGTGGTACTTTTTGGGATCCATTTTCTTGGTTTGCATTTCAGTGTACATGGGCTTTGAACACGGGACAAGAAACATGTCAATGATGTTCTCCTTTTATCTTGTGACCTGGTAGAATGAGTCAGAAGCCGTATACCGTAGATGATACAGTGGTGAATGTCAACCCTGGCCAAACAAAATGCTGACTATCAAAGTTTCTGTTCCACTTTAGCTCTTAATTAAAGAGCATAGATTAAAGTGCAATTTTAATTTGCCACTGAAGTGTCTTCAATTGGACCTTTGATTTGGAGCCACATTTGTTGACATGAAATGTCATTAATGATGAAACAGATAAAATGTTTTGGGGTTTTTTAATTAAATCAATAGTGTGCGTGTGAGGTAGTTGTGCTTCATGCTGAGCTTTACCTCATATTATGGATCCTACAAGGAGCTGCCCAGCACCACTTTGCCTGTCAGCCATGTTCTCTGTTTTAATTTTTTTTTTGCTTGGCCTGCATCGACCAAAACACCATGAAGTACTTTGTTCGACCTTACCCTGACTGTGCCCGGGGACACATGGCTATATGTTTATAGACATCACACTGCGATGCCTTTAGCTCTTCTACAATGGGTGGGCATAGTGAACGGAATCACATGGGTCGGGGATTGGAAGGCAGCAGGGCTCAGGAAATATTGGTGGGTGAAACAGGACGAAAGGAACCACAATGGGCACTTTAGCAGGTCATCTGCATGTCTCAAGTTTGGTTATTTGCGGCAAAAAATTAGCAACATGCTTTACTGTAGCTTTTGGGAACAAGGGCAGATGAGCTAAATAATTACGGCTAATCACTGTCACCTGACTCGGTCCTGCCCAAGCTCTCCATACATCTTACATCTCTTTCTATCTGATAGAGGGTGTCTCATGCTGGAAGACATCTTATATCAAACGGCCAAGGCTATGGGGCATCCTGCTGTCTTTAGACCATCGGTAAAGCAAGTCTTCATATAAGGCAGCTTCCCTAAAACTGCCCAAGAGTCCCACAGAGGGGCCCATGTGCGTATCCATGTAGCAGGGACTGTATGTTTTGGGGTCCACCTAACCAATTCATTCATTGGTCAAACAAACTACAGAGCCCTGGCCCTTGGGCATCGGTGGTGCCGGTTCGGGTTTAGTGGGGGTCTGATGGACCACTGGCTCCTTGTCAATTAGCTGAAGGAATGACGACACTTCTCAACCAAGAGGAAGTATTCAGTCCAGAAGTAGCATAGTCATCGGGGCGGTCCGTGACTGAGGTCTTCCCTGTGACTCTGAAGTGATTTCGGGTCATGAGGGTTGGTCTGTGCCTCTGGTCCGCAATTTTGGGGGGGGCGGGGGTTAACGATGTGTGGGCTTTTCTCACCATTGGTGGTATAGTGCAAATAAATTGTGCTCCCTCCAAGCTGATGACCTACTGCTAAGGGGTCTTTCTTGGTGTCTCTTGGTTGCTGAGAATACCAGCTCAACCCGTTGACTAGGTTTGGTGTGCCGAGTTGTGGACTTCACTTGGGACCAGTTTTAAAATGTAAGTAAAAGTGAAACAAAACATAGCTGGTTATTTGGGTATTTCTTGACTTTGAGGTCTTATGAAGATCTGTGCTTTTTCTTTACTAGTTAGCCTGTGTCGAGGATAGTCTATAGAAAGCTATTAAACAAATACAGGCCACCGGTTTTGTTTGGATAGGGGTGGACTGTCAGTGCTTCTGTTGCTCCCTGTTGTTAAATAAACCGAGCAGCCATTTGTATGGTTAAGGACACTCCTGTAGAGCCAGTATTATAGAGTCAACTATCAAAGAGGTAACTGTAAACACTTGGACTTTGCTGAAAGTATATCACCTTGTCACCTTGCCGATCTTTTTTAGGGAATAATATTAAAGTCTGCCATTGTATCCTGTCAATACATCCAAAATGTAAGGGTTAAGTAAACAGTTCTCACTTCCAGAGAAATAGTGGGTTATGGGACATGCTACTTATGCCTGGTTGGTTTCCAGATCAGCCATTGTTTGTTTTTGGTGTCTTCCTTGTCAGGTAGATTGCCCTTCAGGTCTGTTTGTTTCTAGATGTAGGCCAACAAAAGTGTGGCATCATCAGGGACACTAGGCTAGATTTTTTTTCTGTCTGCACTACATTAAGGAACTTGCTGTTGTCATGTAGGCTGTGTTATGAAATCCCAGATCATGGAAAAAACACTGCAGACTCTTGGTATTTTTGAAGGTCTTGCCTTTTTTCCATTTTGCAATTTTAGGAGAAATTCTGAATTAGTCATTCAAATATGATTAGAGGGTTTTTTTCAGTCGCAAATTGTATAGTGGCCCCTCATGAAATGGCCATGTGTTCAGGGTCCAGTGGGATATTTTGAGAACGAACTCTGAACAATGATTAATGACCTTCATTCATTAGGGGAGATGTGACAATGGGGGCATTCAGCCCAACATAAAGTGCCATGGATGATGGGATCTTGAGGTGTTTTTTTTAAGGTTATAGGTGTCCTTGTGTCGCACACTTTGGTGCCATGATAACTTTAGCTAGATGCTAAATGTTGGTGCATCATCTGCCTCTGTGGAGTCATGAATAAACACTTCATTCAGTACTAGCTACTGGCTATACGTGGGGCTGTACGCCTCTGCTCTATGACTCTGGTAGAAGGCCCTTTTGGATTCCGAAGTCTAATCTGAATGTTTTTTTTCTGACTCGTTTGTGTTAGCCTGGAGGACACCTTAGCTTAGCTTTGTTGTGGAAGAATGCATTTTAAACCCTCAGTTACAATCATTATAGCAGGGCTTAATAATTACAACTTGACGTTACTAGTTTGTGAAATATCAGAAACAAGGCAGCGAAAACTACACAACTTATTTTATTTCAGCGGTTATAGGAGGTTCTATCAGGATGTGGGAGCCCACCGCTGTGCCGGCCACTATGCGCTTTCTGATGCTCCTCCATGCCTGCTTTCATTCTCATTGCAGCATCAAAAAATAGCCCTGACTGAAAATGGCTGCCACTGTATGGTGGAGATTCCAATGTCCTAGATAGTGGTTGTTTTACCATGAGTGGTCCAGCGTATTGTTAAAGTGTGTAAGGCTGTTGTCAGTGTTGTTGTTGCTGTAGGAATATTTTCCATAATGCGTATATGATTATTGAAAGCTAATACTACACAGCAATGTATAATGAGTCACCCTGGCAGCTGAAGTTATACTGTATACCCGACACTGTAGTCCTCTGTAATGTCAATTCTTTTGGGCCACGGTCACCACTGCCGGTTCCGGTTCTGTGCGTGTGTGTCTGTAGCTCCTGGAGATAGACGAGACCAGCGTGTGGTAGACACCCAGATCGCTTTCGTGACTCTTCTGTACAAAACGGCGATTGTTCCCCTAGCCGAACTATGTACAAGCTAAACAAATAAAGAAGGGCAGTCGTGGAGAATACGCCTTTGAGAGGGCCATGTGCACAGCTGCAAGCCCCTCACGCCGCCGCCTGCCTGCTGCTAGCTAGCTTTATAGATCCCATATAACTCAAATTCACACATTTTCCTTATAGATATAACAAGGAATAAATCAGGAACAAATTGACTGCTGAGAAAATGATGATCCAGATGATCCAGTCGGCAGGGCCTGTAGGTGCCACTGTTCCCTGGCCCCCTGTGAAGGTCTGCACGGGGTCCTCCGTGGCCCTGCTGGCTCAGCGGGGAAAGACACTGTGGTCGGCTGTAGGTGCCACCGTTTTCCTGCTGCAGGCGGGGGCCTGAGGTGCGAACCGCAGACCAGACCATCACAGGGTTGCTAACTTTGGTCAGCTGGGTGGCATGAGATTTTCAACTCAAGACAAGTCTGCACACGCATGTATGCAACCGTTTTATTACGTACCTTGTAAATAGTCTATAGGGTTTGCAGACTATGTGAACGCTTTTGATTTAGCTAATTTTAGGTTTGTTATGGAATACAGTAATATAGTTTGGCCGTAAGATTGCCTGCATGAGCGTGAGAGTCAGAAAGCGAGTGTCTCACTGGATGCGCGAGAGTTGGCAACCCTGCTGCCCCCCTCCCCCCCCACACACACTCCGTTATACGTTACATTTATTTTATTTAGCAGATGCTTTTGTCCAAAGCAACGTACAAATGAGGCAAATCCCGGCGAGGGACACGGTCACAGTGGCACGTAATTAGCACACACACTTTCGTCATTTTTAATTTGAGCTGCTTTTGTATTACTTGCTAATATGGTAGGAATGAAATCAATTATATGGTAATGGGCAGACATGGATGCCCGGGTAAACACAGCTTATTATTTTGCTAAACAATCACAAACATCTGCCTGAGTACTTAGTACGCTAGTAAATAATGAAGTCACCAGCTGGTCTCACTCATTTAAGATAATCGGATTTTCGCACGAACAGCAGCGACTTGGCTGGTAAGGCCGGGGCCCCGACACTTCCCCCATGTGACTAGCCATTTTCTGTTGCCATGGCTATATTTTGTGCTGCAGCAAACAGCAGACGAGTAAAAGACCAGCCTAACGGGGCCAATGGAGGGGCCCCTCTCAGTCTGGGACCCCAGCGACCGGGGCCAGTCCCAGACATTTATCTCTGAGTCCTGAATACTGTTTCTGATATCTTTTAATCCACCATTCTGGTCTCTAAATAAGTCCGTTCTAGGTAGTAAAAAGCACAGCGTCTGAGTGGCTGCCGCTTGTCGCGTACCGGACAATTGTGTAACGTCGAGAGATTTCTTAATTCTGCTGATTTTGAATTCAGCCTCACGATATCTTTTTTTTTTTTTTTGGTGACACTTTTGACCAGTTTCAAAGAACTCCATGGCAAATGGAAGCTTCCATAACGATCCCTGCAGGCCTAGGTCTGCTCTGCTGGGGGCCTTTTGAAAGACCTGGACCTGAGCAAGAACTCCAGGCTAGCTGGTCAGTGTAACAGCATGCAGACCAATATGACCAGCGGCCCTTCACTGTGGAGGGGGACGCGGCTGCCATTCGCCGACTTCCTGCATGACAGGATGCAGCTGTCGAAGTGAAGAAGAGGAAGGAACCTAACATGACGTCACTCCAAGCAGAGCTTGTGGGGAAGGGGGTGTGACCTACACACCAAGAGCCGCCACTGGACTTTGAAAGTTTTGGGAACCCCAAAAATATCCAACCCATGTCATTAGATCACACCTAGCCTCCCTCAGATTGAGTACCCCTCCCCCGCCCCACCTCGGTACTCCCCCGCACACTGCACGCTGTGTAGTGGAACGGGGCGTTCCTGAGAAGGGGAACAGAAAGCGTGGAGTTATTTTAATCCCCGTCGCGCCACGCCTGGCACTCCCGCCGAGTGGCGATCTTTGGTCCGCCGCCTACCGCAGTCGTTCCCATCCCACAACTGCTTGCAACCTGCCCATCTGCATGGTAGCAAGCTCGAGCCGCCCCCTGCCATTGTGCACACCTGTACGAGTGCACATGCACGTAGTTACGCTTCACGTAGGTGTTCATTGAATTCACCGTGACCTTGCTCTTTTAAGAAAACTAATTCCTGTGGTTTCAAAATGCAAAGAATAACTATGGGAACAACATCCTGCCAGCTCTACGCTCTTTCAAGAAAAGGCTCTGTGCTTCTTTGACTCTCTCTGACGCCCACTGGGTCCTTGCCGTCAGGTTGGTTAGCCAGAGGTCTGCACCAGTCACGTTGGTTAGCCAGAGGTTTGCACTGGTCACTTCAGTTAGCCTGAGGTTTGCAGTGGTTGCGTCAGTTAGGCTGGGGTCTGTACCAATCATGATAGTTAACTGGAGGTCTGCACCGATCGTGTAAGTTAGCCGGAGGTTTGCACTGGTCACTTCAGTTAGCCATAGGTCTGCACTGGACACTTTGGTTAGCCAGAGGTCTGCACTGGTTGAGTCAGTTAGCCAGAGGTCTGCACTGGTAACATTGGTTAGCTGGAATTCTGCACTGATCGCATCCGTTTGTCAAAGGTCTCCATCTATCATGTCGGGGTCTTGTTTGGGTTCTTCCTCCTTCCCATGTCCTGACTACCATTTCTGGTTTTTGTTGCTGGGTCCCTTATTACGACTCGTCCCAGAGCACTCTGCGGGGTCAAGTTGCGACGGTTACCTGTCTGCTGTGGACTAGTGTCCAGCTGGCATTATGGGTGGGACCGACTGGTTTGGGGTGTCTGATGTCAGTACCGTGTCCGATGTGGAAGTAAATAAAATGAGTATTACCAAACACTGAGATGGCTCTGTGACAAAAATAGCACCTGATTTAATGCCCTGACAACTGCATATCAACATAATAGGTGTATCTAAATATAAATCTCAATATTTATTTTTTTCCTGCAAAATGAGTTGCACTGTTTTAATATCCATCTATCCATCTTCCATAACTGCCTCTCGGGTCACAGTGACATATTAGTGTGCTAAAAATTAAGCATTATTTTTGAAGCAGATTGTCTCCAGCCTGCATTTCATTGGCTGAGCTCTCAGAGTGCCGTGACGACATTTCTGAAACTATCTAGTCCACGTCCTGCACTCTGCACATACTGAGTACGGCTAGTGACATTTAACTGATGCTTTTAAGCCATTAGCTGGAATCAAATCCACCAAACAAAATGTGAAACTGAGAACGATAAACGGAAAAATATACAGTACTGTGCAAAAGTCTTAGGCAGCCCAAGTAAGTGGTGTTTAAATGATCTTCATGCTGGTGTAAAACTATGCTGTTATGGCTGTCAAAGTGTGTTAGCTTAGCCATTTCAAAACCTCTGCTAAAGTCACCCCAGTATTTGTAGCCACCATTCAATACACCTATATATTTTTTAACTTGACCACTAGCACAGCTCGTATAGCTAATCAATATTTCAACTAATTTTTAACTAATTTAATTAATTGATTAAGTGAGCTGGCGGTGAAATTTAATAAATATATGGAATGGCTGAGGTACC
>JAODKC010000130.1:8792070-8810237 GCA_026777985.1 Mormyrops attenuatus
CCCCCCCCCCCCCCCCCCCCCCCCCCCCCCCCCCCCCCCCCCCCCCCCCCCCCCCCCCCCCCCCCCCCCCCATGTTCGTAAATGCCGCTCACATGAGAGTACATTACCGCAGAGCATGACCCTCACATGACTATCGGAATTTTTTTGTTTTTATTTTTACACTCTTTCACCACCACTTTGGGTTAAAAAGCAGTAAAGGCCAGCAGGACCCAGGGCCGCGGCTGAGCGTTAAAGGCACTGTAAAGGGAATAGTTACCATACAAATGACATTTTAGGCTCTATTGAGGGTGTCACTGTAGGTGTTGTTCTCTGTTAACATGATAATGTATGTTTGCATCTATCCATCTCCCAGTGGGGTGACGGGGGTCTGGAGCCTATACCAGGCTGGGCTACATCATGTTCTAATGTGATAATTTTTATGTTTGTATCCATCCATCCATCCATCCATCACTCCATCCATCTTCCAGTGGGGTGTCGAGGGCCTAGAGCCTATCCCAGGCTGGGCTACATCATGTGTTATTGTTTCTCACGCCCTGACCTCTGCCTGACCTCCCACCAGTGACCACACCTTTTGGGCTGGACTGCTCCTCCCTGGCGGCCCGCCCCCCGCGCCCCCCCGCAATGGCGTCACGGATAGGTCTGCGTCTGCAGCTCATGCGTGACCAGCTGCAGCAGGAGGAGCGGCGGGAGCGGCAACAGCAGCAGCAGCAGCAGCAGGCTCTACAGTGCATGCAGAGCCGGCCGCCCCTGCCGGCCACGCCCGCCATCAATGCACCCGCCCACTACCAGCCTCCTATGCAGGTGCCCATGGAGGTGCTCATGGTAAGTGGCCGGGAGGGGTTGAGGGCAGGACTCGGAACTCGCACATGGTTGGTGGAATCGGCCCGCGGGCATGGCCTGAACATCAGAGTTTAGCATGTGAGGAATGTGACTGGGCACGCCGGCGTGAAGGAGGGGCTTCAGTTCAGGGATGAAGCGTGGCATGTGCAGGAGCGTGGAATGAACCGCCCACGGTTACAGTCGACGCCCAGAGATGAACCGTCTGATTCCCGTTCTTCATGCATGAGAGTCTCTTACCCAACTACTCTGCTGCCCTGCCTTACCTAGGCAGCACAGAACCAACCAGAACACAGAGACAGAGCTGGTGCTCATGGGGCCATGTGGGGTTGGGGAGGCCCCCCGGTGGTGGACTTTAGGAGGCCCAGATGTGGCGTTAATCCCCTTATATGGCAGCGCGGCTGCAAAAGTTGGGAATGTTGCTCAGGCCACCCGGATCCCCACGTGCTTCTAAGGCTGGTCGTCTGGGAGAGGCAGCCGAAAGGAGCCAGGGACTGGTGCGTAACGTAGGGGAGGAATGCGGTGGGACAACAAGCAGGCTCGGAAGTGAGGGACAGCAGATATATCTGTGACCCGAGACAAAGGCAGGCGGGGACAGCATTCCGACCTGATTCCGTAGGCGCTTCTGGAATGTTCTTATCGGAGAGCTGTAGGCGGCGCGCTCCAGAAGGGGTTAAAGCCGTCTTTTAAAAAATGCACTGATCTGGTCGCCCCGGTGTGGATGCAGCGCGTGTTTATGCGTCTGACCTCACGAGGACACAAGTGGGACACTAACAACTCTTTAACCCAGTATCCACTGAGTGATTCTCGGAAAAGGGCAAGATCAGCCAAGATTAATAGTTATATTAAACGTCCGGTAATTAACGACAGGAGGAAATTATGTAGTGTCTCTCACTTCAGCACGTGGTGTTGGGTGTGTGTGCAGTACAGTTTATGTTTTTCAGGGGATTACAGAGGTCCTGTGAATACGATGGAGTTCCTGTTGTGGTCGCATGAGGATGAGTGTTTTTCCTGGGGGGGTGCCGTTGCCAATAGCCACTTGTCGCACTTAACAGCGATGTTTCATGAGAAAACACATGTGACATGCCTGCCTGTCTGGGATAAGCAGCACGAGCGTATATGCGCAGCGGGGAGGATAGGGACGGTGCCCATGTGCAGCTGCGAAAGGTTACAATAATGTTCTTCAAAATTTTAAGAAATAAGAATTAATGAATGAAGCCTTGGTCTTTCCTGAAGATTGTGTTTTTCCTATAACCACTGACTGGCCCTCAGCGGGTAAGTCAGGCGCGTAAGCCCTGCCCTTAGCCACGTCGCATCTGTCCGTCAAGCTGTGTCGCATGACTTAGGCTGCAGACCCAGTACCACCAAGCCACGTCATCTGCCAGGGCCGTGCCAGCTGCACATCAGACTAGGGGAATTCAGCCTGGGAACCCTTATACCTACTACTGCATGATCCCAAAATTAACTAAGAACTGGGGACTGATTATACTGACATTTTGGCAAAAATAGTTGTCACTATTATTATATATAAATAATTTTCAGGTTTCAGTTAAGTAGCCTCCAGAAAGAGCTTCGGCTGCCCTCTGACTGAGTAATGCTTTTGCCCCCTTCCAACCCTCGGCAGGTCCAGACGAATCTGGAGAATCCCACAGACTACCACATTCGCCAGTCCCAGCGGCAGCAGGTCAAAGAATACCTGTCCACCACCTTAGCCACCAAGCAGGTGGTGCAGGCTGTGGCAGGGGTGCAGCCCTCGCCCCCGGCCCCGCCCCCTGGCCGGCAGGCTGTCCCACCTCCGTTGCCTTCTCCCCGCCTGCGCACTGAACAGCTCATCAGCTCGGCGGGTAACAGCATGCCCAACAGCCCCATGGCCATGCTGAACATCGGCTCCAGCCACGAGAATGAGGTACCCATCCTTAACAGGCACATGTGATACTTTTCTGCCACTAGGGGGCGATGTGTAGAACTTTATCTCATTTGCATCCTTGGCCATCATACATGTGCACCTTCACTTGTGGAGCCCCCCTACAGTGTCCCTACGCTGTCTCTGTGACTCTTGCAGAAATAATATAACAACACCTGCAAATGAGCCTCCAGGCTCCTGATGGCCCTGCTTTAAAACAGCCCACTCATGCGTTAAAATTAACAATAAACACGCTGCAAGTGTGCTGAGGTCACCATTTCACTTTATATGGCTGAGCAAGAGTAAACAGTCATTATCCATGTTGGTCCTTTCAAAGACCAAACCATCGCTTATGCAGGTCACTTTGAGAGTTGACACATGGTATATTACTCACGGATTGTAAACGACACACACTATGGGCTGTAAAATGTGCTATAAACAAACAGTGAAGTGTTCGCTCAGCCAGGCCTCTGCCCGCATCGCATTGACCTGTTCAGACCCTTTCCCCCGCCTTTGACCCTGTGCCAGAACCACAGGCCAGAGCTTGCCCAAAGGTTGAAGGTGTTAACTTCATTCTCATTGCAGTTTAACTGCCCAATTATGGCTGTGACAGTGTAATTAGAGTTTAAAGAGTTACGGCGTGCAGTTAACAATGCAGACTTTGGTCTCTGTTGGTCTCTGTCTGTGGCAGGCTGCAGTGTGGGTGAAGCCTGTCAGTGCCCAGAGTGCAGGGACATGATCCAGAGCCGTTAGCATGCTACACTCTGCTAAAGCACAGGGTTAACAGGCAGACCTTATGAACCTGGCAGAATGCTACAGCCTGCAGGCTAAAGCTCAGGGCTAGCAGACTGACATTATGAACATGGCAGAATGCTACAGTCTGCAGGCTAAAGCACAGTGCTAGCAGGCTGACCTTATGAGCCTGGCAGAATGCTATGGCCTGCAGGCTAAAGCACAGGGCTAGCAGACTGACATTATGAACCTGGCAGAATGCTACAGCCTGCAGGCTAAAGCTCATTACAAAGACTCCTTCAAATGTCGTCTAGAAATGCATCCTTCTTTTCCTGCTCTGTGACGGATACACCCAATGGATTCATCCCAGCCTAACATAACCCAAGATTCATTGCACAGAGGTAAAGCGGGTGTGTTCTGGGTAGGCAATAGGAGCGGCACTTTGTAACTCAAGGGTAAGGGAGGGAACTGCTGGTGACACGTATAGGAAATTATTCGTAGGCCAGACCGTCCCAGTCTCTACCTTCATAGACTACATTCTATGAAATATGCAGCCCCTGAATTCAGACACAGCCCTTACAGAATGAACTTGGAAGAATGCTCTAACCTGCATGCAATAGTACAGGGCTAGCAGACTGACCTTATAAACCTGATAAAATGCTACAATCTGCATGTTAAAGCGCAGGGCTAGCCGGCCGACCTTTTAAACCTACAGAATGCTACGGCCTGCAGGCTAATGCACAGGCTAAAGCTAGCAGGTATACAGATCTGCCTGAAGGCTACATTTTACAGCATGACGAGTTGGCCTGGCGCTTTATTAACAGGCTGTTGCAGCGCATAAGTTTCAACTTGTGCCCATAGGTTTGTTTCATAGGTACCAGAGACATTGCACAACAGTGATACTGTTTCCGTATTTAAATCCTTCCTGTGAAACATGGTTTATTTTAGTAGAAACACTCTAAACTTGTCCAATCTTTTTTGTCTTTGAGCAGATGGATGATGTGATCGATGACATCATTAGCCTGCAATCGAGTTATGATGACATGCAAGCGTTCGCTGACTCCGTGGTCCAGATGCCCAACACCGTAAGTACAGCGAATGCGCCAGGCATTGGGAACGCCCACTCTGGCATCTGTTTTGGATTGTTTTCCTTGAGAATTGGAGAAATTGCTATGGAGACTATGCCGAAAGGACAAAAACAAATCAGGACCTCGGTACGCCTGTAAACATCTCTCCCTCCAACGAGAGCCCCTGGGGCCCATTTGTGACTCAGGCGATGGGCCCCCGATATGTAGCTGAACTCAGTCTTTGTGAAAGTGGCCGTGGACAATGGGATGCCCTGTTCTCTTCCATAAAAAGACTTCACCAAAATCCATACGGCTGTTTTCCACCCCAAAGCGTAAGAGTGTGGTGTTTTGCTGAGATGTGCCGAATCAGAAGAGTGATTCGTCCACCTTTGGGCCCGTGGTTGTTCTGGGATATGCTGAATCTTCTTGCTGGTGTACATGGGGAGGACGCCTCCCTCTTTAAGCGATCATGTTAAGTTATTGGTGTGAAGCTGCCAAGAAGATGTAGCACTGCCCCATACACAAAATATAAAATCGTGCTGTGCCGTGTAAAGCCAAAAAATCCATTGGCAAAATAATCATTATAGAGCCCCATTTAAGGGAATAATCTCAGTACTTTGCTCCAGGTTATTCGAAGTAACTGCTGTGAATTAACAATTAAGCCACATCCAGTTAGAGTTCAACTTGTTTACAAGACATTTGTTTGAAAGGGGGCTGCAAATGGGAGGGAAAGAACAGGCTGAAAGTCCAGCCAGGGGAAAGATCACTTTTTTTTGCTGAGGGCCAGTAGAAGAGGGCAGGATCTAGGAGTCTCAGGGACAGTGTCTTAGCGGATGTGGACACCGGCGTCACGCAGGGAGAGCTGCAAACGTGTCCAGAGTCTGGCCAGGATGAAGGAAGCAGGGAAGACATATGCTATTGTGGAGGTAATCGATGGGGAGAGGATACAGCTGGTAAGAGCATTTTAAAAATTGCAGAAGGGGCCACAGCAAGGGGCAGCAGCTGCAGGGCACAAGAAAAGTCTTTGATTCCCCATGTGGGCTGCTCTTTCACCCTGCCACCCAGCACGCTAACCTGCACGAGCAGTGAGATTTGCCTGGGGGGCTTTTTAGCACCGTCTTAGGTGGCCGAGAGGCGCTGTTGTGATGTTTCTCTGTGGTGATTTGTCACCTTCTCAACTCTCTGCTGAGTTTGCCAGTTCTCTCATTGGCACATTCCTGGGAATTGGTGCAGTGGAATTTAGGGATAGTTTTCCGCAGACGAGCAGAATCCTTACTGCGTCTCCCGCCTTTCGGTGTTCATTCTTAGATATAGAGCTGTTTTGTTTACGCAACTGGTAGTTACTCCGGTATTGATTGTCTCTCATTAGCGATTAGCCCATTGAACTCTGCTGCTGACGCAGGGCTCTCGGAAGCTACTCCCAGGGACGCCGAGAATGCAGTTAACATCCTGTGCAAGGAGTTTTATGTTTTTATAAACTGACATCTGTGTCTTCATATGGAAGCTTTCTTTCTTTATGCTGAGATTAACTTCATGAATGATATCAGCGTGCGTGTGCAGCAAGAGATTAAAATTGATTACAATCGTAAAAGGCGTAAATAGCTCTGAGAATCTAAAAGCGCAGTTTTGTCTTCTCACGCAGCCTTCAGATGCGCTATTCCTTAATCAGGACTTCTCGCAGTTCCTGCAGAATTCTCACATACTTCTGGTACCCTCTTGTGCAGAGGGTTTCTCCATTGCTGTCTGAGGTCTCTCTCAAAATTGCACCTGTAACCCCAACATTTGCATGCTTTTGCCCACTCCTGCCCTCCCCCCCATAGCAGCATGCTTGGCTGCTCCACGCCATGCAGGAAGGCATAAGACACCCCCCACACTCACATACACACACCTTAAAAAACATTACAGCTCGCTGACAGTGCAGGTCGTTAATCTTTACACGCCTCTCGCTCCATGCTTTTCACCAGCGACAGTGCAGGTGGCACCCTTTCCCCTTGCCGATGCTGCACTGGTGACAGCATGGGGGCTCCGCTGCCCCCCCAGACTCGAGTCCGGCCGGCCGGCAAATGTACGCCGTAATCCTGACGTCGATTAATACCGACCCGGTTCGCCTGTCACCTCGGTTCTGAGAGGCCAGGCCTCGATTCAGAAGCCTACATGATACATTATCTGTATGCGAATGGCTACCTATCCGTCAAGGCTCATTAGGAACCTGTATGCCACTGCACAGTTATACTGACGCACCGAGATAGAGCACAAGATACGACAAGAATAAAGCAATAAATGGCGGTGATAAGAGATGACCCGATAGTCAATCATTCCTCCACGAGCTCATTCTGTTTGACGGTTTGCTTTATCTGCACGTTATCATCTCTGAGAAGCTCCCTGCTAATGATACAGAAGTGGCACAGCGTGTATCTGCTTACTTTTGACGGAGATACTTCACCAAAGCGCTGCGTGACGCTGTAGCACGTTGTACATTCTGCTCAGATTTCGCTCATGGTTCCGATGCCGTTGAACTCCTGCTTCAAGGACACCTTGGTGAGATTTCTCAGAAAAAACACAGAATGACATTCTGTTAGCATTTAAGATGTAGAAGGTTCACATCAGCTGTCTGTGAGCAGCAGCCTGGTAAAGATTTAAACTGTTTGCCAAAAGGTTTTGTGAGTCTGATTGGCTGCAGGTGCTTGACTGCATCTCTCTCTCTCTATCTCTCTGTACCTGTCTCTCTTTGTCCCTGTCTTTCTGTCCTTGCCACAGCTGCCTCTGTCCAGCAGCCACCTGGATGTGTACACAGGCCCAGGCATGACTGGGCCGGCCATCACCATGACCAGTAACTCCTGCCCCGCCAACTTGGCTATCAAGAGGGAGATGTCGGGTAAGCTAGCCCAGTGTACCGCCATACATCAGTAGGGTATGGCACTGAACTGCGTGAATGGGCTAGTTATACACCAGGCTTGGTACAGTTTAGCCAGGGATAATGTTCATGTTTGGGATAAATCATGTAGATCATCAGTTTGTGTCCCACTGACCCATATTTGTCAACACTGTGAACAAACTGGTGGCCTGGTCCTAAGTGGCCCGCTTTAGCCCCATCTATCCTGCAGCCAAATAAGAGCAACTCCTCAGAAACACAGAAAACTAACAAAAGCTGTATTGTAATTCCCCCCCCCGTTGAAGCAGGGTTTAGTGGCCAGGTGCTGGGCCACACTGTCGTTTTTAAGAATGAGAGCACTTAAGAAACAGTGTTTGGTGGCTTGCTGGTCTGGCTGTAGTGCGATCTGGGGGTGGGCTTGGTGACCGTGTTGGTATGCTGCGATGACTGATGCCCCAGTGAGACTGAGACCCACTGCAGCTCTCAGGAGTCGGCAGTCTGCACAGGGTGCTCCGGACACTGACTGACGTCTCTTTGCTTTGCTGCAGATGATGAAGCTCGTGCTATGGCCAAGGAGAGACAGAAGAAGGACAACCACAACCTGAGTGAGTGTGCCTTTCCTTTTCCGGATGACCTCATCCCGCGTAAAGTTGCCTCCAACACGCTGGAACGTAGCCAAAGGTTTACGGCCCCCAACATGCTGTTAACCTGAGGGGCTGTGCTGATAGCGGTGTAATGAGGGTGCGATTGCCTTTGACAGCTGTCGGGTAATCAAGGTGCAGCGTGCTGTTAGTGCCCTGTTGGCATGACGCCCCAGCCTCTGCATGTTACGCGGTTACCATGTGCGGAGGGAAGCTGCCAGACGCTGGCTGCTGCACGAGATGCTTATGACTGTGTTTACATGTTCAGTTTGTGGAGAGAACCAGGCCTTAACATTAACAGCTAGCTTTGGGTCCATTTGGACGTCCAATGAAGCTTGTATCTGCTGCCTTTTGAGGTCTAAGCAAGGCTGGGACAAGGGGGACCAGGAGTGGGTTCCCCGTGGCTCTGTCATAGTCGGGGCGAGTACAGGTCACAGACTGGTAGCGCTTGGCTGACATTGCCATCTCCTCTGCTTTGCAGTCGAAAGAAGACGGAGGTTCAACATCAATGACCGCATCAAAGAGCTGGGAACCATGATCCCCAAGACAAATGACTTGTAAGTTACGCTTTAACCTTAATGTCGGTGCTGTTGGCCCTTCAGTTAAAACCTGAGCAGGTTCTCCTGCTAGAGCCGTAGTCACATGGTACAGTTTGAGCACGGAAACAACACGGGAAGAGTTAAAGTGAACATTATGCAAGTCGATTGGGAGTGTGGAACCTTTGTTGACATGTCATAGGGACATAGCCCCGGTTCATGTCTAATCTGCTGCCCCCCCAGGGATGTGCGCTGGAACAAGGGCACCATCCTGAGAGCGTCGGTGGAGTACATCAAGCGCATGCAGAAGGACATCCAGAGAAGCCGCGAGGTGGAGAACAATTTCAAGCGCATGGAGCTAGCCAACAAACAGCTGTGGCTGCGCATTCAGGTTTGTGGTGTATGAGCGAGTGGCCGTATCAAGGTGGTGGGGATTTCACTGTCAGCCATTGAGCAGTGCCCTTTCATTTACACCTAGCTTTGGGTACATTTGTGTCATTTCAGGTCCTTGTTGTCGTGTAATATTGATTTTTGGGGTATAATCAAAATGGCTACCATAACGTCAAAGAAAACAAGCCATGCAGGGCTGAGGCACAAATTAAACCACCAGAATCAGCACTGATTAAGAACTAGCACCCTTTTCCTGTGACTGTTTCTGATTGGTAGAGGGATAATGCTAACAGCCAATGGCATTCCTCCTTTTTCATCTATCTCCCAGGAGCTGGAGATGCAGGCCCGGCTCCATGGGCTTCCCAGCAACTCACCTTCAGCCCTGGGTGGGGCTGAGCTCCTGGGCTCCTATGTCAAGCAGGAGGGCAGCCCAGAGGAGGTGCTCCACCAGCACCCACCGCCTCCAGCGCCCCGCCAGCTGCCCCCGCTGCCTGGCCATGGCCCGGTCCAGCCACCCTCGCTGCAGTACCCACCCATGGGTGGTCCCCAGCACTTCGACTTCGCCCCTTCGCTGGACGCATGCGACGGCGGCCTCAACTACCCTCCGCCATGCAGCGCCGGCAAGAAGGGCGAGCTGGGCTTCCTGCTGATGGACGAGCTGTCACCCCTGGGCGTGGGGGACCCGCTTCTGTCCACCTTGTCCCCCGAGACGTCGGTGGACAGCAGTCGGCGGAGCAGCTTCAGCATGGAGGACTCAGACATCCTGTGACACGCACACACACACACACACACACTGTAACACACGCACACAAGAACACTATATGCACTCACACGGAATCTGGTACCGCACACACACACCCACATGTCATTGACACTCTATGACCTCTCGCATATGTGCCTTGGCATACAGTAAAAAAAACATGCAATAAACACATCTAGAAAGATTTAAACACAGTCATCCATCAACCTACATCCTACTGAGTAACATCTGATCATACTTATCTCCCATAAGAGCCTTAATAAAATTTATCAAGAGACGTCCAAAGCAGACGTCTGCCATTGTAGACATATTTTACCACGTGTGTGGCATGCGGCAAGAACCAAAGCAAACCAATTGCACTGCCATTATAAAGGTTTAGTTAAATGGTGTGATATTGTGTATTATGTTATACAGTAAGTCAATGAATACCTGTATAACATAAGACCCGATACCCCACCCCCAGTCCCTAGAATACTGACATGTGACACATACATATGCCCAACACACACATACACACAGACAACAATTACTGTCCCTGTCTGTCTCTATTACTCTCTCTCTCTCCCTGTCTCGACATGCAGCCACGCACACAAACACACCAACTCGGAGGCTTTCATACTCATGCTCACCCTCGTTGTCACTCCAAGTCCTCTAGCCCCTGTCGACGCCTTCCGGCTCTCACAGAGCGCGCCCCCTCAGGTCGCCACAGGAACTACAACCTGCCTAAAATTCCCCTATGCCTATAGCGCAGATTTCAGACAAGTGAGCCTCGCGGAGGTCAAAGTCCAGGATGTAGAGGTCAAACGAGAACAACAGAGAGGATCATGGCAGCTTTTCTTCATGGTTACGTATGTAGAGCAGGGAGGCCATCAAGTAGTGGCCTGAGACGTCATACCACTTACCACCACAGACTGGCAGGCCAAGAACCACTTTATGTCATTCATTTGGTTAGCACTCCACGTTTCACTGAAAGTCTGTCAGAAAACACTTAGGTCGGACCCCGCAGGAATGGAGTGCCCTCCAAAAAAAACCACAAAAAAACAACAAATTGCCGGGCAGGTTGTAAGCCACTGCTCAAATGAACTGCGATGAGTGTGGAGAACAGAGAGAGGATGGTGTGTCCGTTAGCATGGGCTGTTAGCATTGGCCGTTAGCGTTGGTCGTTAGCACGGGCCTTTAGCGTGGGCCGTTAGCATGGACCGTTAACATAGGCATTTAGCACGGGCCGTTAGCATGGGCCATTACTGTGGGCCATTAGCATGGGCTGTTAGCATGTCCCAGAGATAAGGGTCATGCACGTGGGCGGTTTAGCAAGCACATTGCGCTGACTGGCAGCTTGTGCCGATCACTGACTACAACGCCGGATAGCCGTTAGGTTGCGTAGCATTCTGAAAATCTCACTGTGTACCCGTGGGACTTTTTCTGGTTGGATTGTTTGGTCTAGTGGGCACACTGTAAACACATCGTCGAGGAACTGTAAAAAAAATAATTAAATAATAATTAAATGTGTTTGTTCTGCTTTGAAATAGATTGTCATTTTATTTTTCTCCCAACGCACTGGAAACCTATATTATATTATTGACTTTATACAAGAAGGATTTTATGAAGTGACAGTTTTATTGAAATGTTTTACACCGTCAAACCACTTATGTGTATTTTGTTTGTATTTGTGGTTTTTATTTTATTCTAAAGTGACCTTTTTTTATCTGACTATAGAACCATTTAAATATGAAGATATTTAATGTGTTAAGACTATAGTATATGGAATGTGGAGAGCCATATTACATGTAAAATATAAATTTCTGTTTCCAAAGGAATGTTTAATCTTATTTGGCAAAATTCAAAAATTGTAAGATGTCATTTTTATATTGATTTGTTTTCTAAGTCACATAGTTTAATATAATGAAGAGAAATGGGTTTTCATGGTGATTTGACTGATTTATGTTACCTGTGTTTTGCGAATGTGAATTTTATCTACTGTACAGTGAGGTCATTCTTCTTCATGGTGCCAGTATCTGCTCAGTGCCTTCTTATTAAAAAATGAATGCTTTTCTTTCATAAGCCACCAGCTGTATAGATGAAAATTTCTTAATGTACCACTCTGTTTTTTATGCATGGGATTGTGTTTTTTCCGTTTCTATTCAAAAATGAACAGGAAAGTGTACAGCCCCACACTTCCAAATCCCCCATGTTCCAGATACAAATCTTTGACTTGACTTTTTAAAAAGGCTACGTCATTAGCCGGACGCGTCTGTTGGTTTTGCGCTGCTCGCGCGACGGACGCCCCAGGAATGAGAAGTTTTGCGTAGTGAATGCTGTTTTGTTGTCCATCCTAAAGCCGCTCCTGTCCATTTTCAGGCGCTGTTATTTTCCCGGGAAGTTGAGAACCTGTGATTGAGGTTTGTTTGGATATAAAAATTCTCAGAAAATTTGCACTGGAAGTCCCCGGTTTCTTTATTCTTTGGAGATGCGGGGGTTCGCTTTCCTGCTTTGAGTGAGCATGCGAGTCAGAGAAAATATGGAACAGTAAAAACAGGCTGTGAAAACCCTTCGGATATATGAATACATAACGCTACCAAGCCAACACGTAAGATTATGACATGGCAGGTGTGCGGGGATGCCAGACGTTCTTGGTGCTGGATGCACCATTCCTTGCGCTTCTTGCTTGAAGGGATAGTGCTCCGAATCATGGCATACCTGCCCTTAAGGACTACGCAAATAAAGGAGGCACATCAATTCACGCAGGTGTCCATAAGGGGGCACTCTTGATCAAAATGCTGATGGAGAGCACATACGCACACGGCCAGACTTAACGACAGGTTTAAAGTCAAGATCCACTTCAAAATGTGCCTCTGACCTCAGTCATCGCGATAACGGTATTAATTATACTTGATTATTTTAGTTTAAATACGAGTAGTGAAGAAACAGATGGTCGTTTTGAGTCCTTGGAAGAACATATCTGTACAATAAAATATTCTGGCTAAAATCATGTTGTTAGTTGTGTGAGTTAAAAAAGAAAAACTCCCCACTAGATAAAATTCAGATTACACCATTTGTGTTGTGTTAATTGTTATATATAATAACTTAATTATGTATTAGTCACGGATTTCTTACTATAGTTATACAATTAACAATTTCCTTACAGCTAGTTGGTATAAAACATTAACACGAGTATAACTAATTATAAGAAGTTTAAAAGTAAGCTGTTCAATGTACGGGACATGGGGGTTATCCGTGGATTTAAATGAGCAAACTTTACAAAGGGTCTCATTTATGGTATTTGTCCGGTAGCAGCACTGGCCAATGAAGGCGCCGGGAGGGTGCGAGGGGGATCCGAGTTATGTCAGTCGGAACGTAGATTTCCCGAACGCTCGTATGTGACGCAACAATCATCTTAGTGATTCCAGGAACTGTGCGCATGTTCATGAATCATTATATCCATAATAACGGTAGCCGTATTTGTACTTTGTGCACTTAGAAGAAAGAAGCCTACGACCAAGATTTGGGTATGGCCGGAATCGACATGTGTCTAATATTGTGGGAGTATCGTGGGCGTGCAGATGGGCGGGGGGATCTGGCTGATTCGGTTTCTGCCATTGCTGAATCCAAATGCTTGTCTATGACAGGCTTAATTTTTCCTCTTGGGGTGCCCTTCCGAGATAATAATCTGTGGCCGGCACCGTCAGGTAAAATTTTGTCTGTTTGAATCAGGAACAGGCTACTATTAATGAAGAAAAATTCAGACAAAAATACATTTTAAAAAGTCACTGCACCGCAGCAACGATTGCTTACAGAGAGGGGGACTGATTTACACACATTTCAGAAAAAAAATATATACGTGTTAGTTTTTAATCTGTTGTGTCATTTTACTGCCTTCCCTACTTTCCAGTGGTTATTCACTTCATTCTGCGCTGATGTATATTCCTCCGTTTAAATTATAGACTAATCAGACACTGGAGTGTTACTAAATTTACTGCGCTAACGCCCCCGCCGTGTGAAATCCAGATGTTTTCCCTGAACTGAATCAAAAGCTGTCTGGATCACTTCGCAGGATCCAAATACCTATTGCTACTCCAAACAGCTAATTGCTGTCAGATGACTCATGCCATTATCTTTAAGCTCCCGAGTTTAAACGGGCTCATCCTACAGTGACCAGTAACTGGGCAAGAGGGTACTGAAAAGCTCCGTTAGTATTGTGTCTGGGCCAGACCACCATTTTAAGAGCGACCGATAACGCTCCGTTCTCTGTTGTCTGGAATTCTTTCCAGTTGCACCGCCTATTTTTTTCCTATTTATTGCATATTTATTGTTTCGTTTCATATATTGCGCTGTCTTTTGTCTTGCTTGTCTTGGCTTTTTTGCACTAGTGTTTGTCAGATTCTCCCCCATACACCTGTCCTCTCCCCTTCAACTGTGGCATAAGAATTTCACTGTGTTCTTCGGAACACATGTGACAAGAAAAACTTGAAACCTGCATATCCCTTTGACATCTTTTTTACAGACTGGAATGGATGACGGTGTTACAATGCGAAATCCTTTGATCGAGCGCTTCACTGCACACCTAATGAATAAAGTATGCTTTAACGGGATACTAAGTGTGGAAAGGTTTATGTACACACAGCTACCATCGTTAATGTAGTCTGTGCGGTTTCTTTGTGGTTTATTATTTTGATATGACTGTGCACGAAGCTGCACGTGTGGAGATGTATACTGTACTGCTCTCACTGTCTCATCCGTTCACTTTCAGCCAAAACTATGCTATCTGCATCAAGAGAAAATTGGATTTCTCCCCACTTACCATATAAGTGCGGTTACAATCACGTCCCTGGAATGAAATCTGAAACTGACAGATTAAAAAGAGAATCTGATGTAGCTGTCCACACTTGGTTCAAAACCATGTCTGAGAAGACACGACCTTCCTAGATTAATCGTTTTTTATAACTTGAAGAAGAGAGAGATGAATGCTACTCCCGAGAATCTTTTTGATGTCATATCAACGCTCATGTCTGAGGTAGTCCATCTTTTTGTATTTTTGTAGCGGATTGTGACAGACTGCCGACTTTTTCCACCAAGAAGCCCGTGCGGTGTCATGATAAAACATGCAATGCACGGGAATGACCTGCGTTTCCCACCTGCGCCACTAGAGGGCACGGGAGAGCCATCTGAACACCCAATCCCAGTTTTACACGCATCTCAAAAGAGAGCTTGTCTAATTTATTTCTTTAAAAAACAATTACAGAAATAGCACGGCAATGCAATTAACCTATTTTTAAATACAATTTTATTAGGACAGTTTATTCCAGATAAAGAGAAGCCTAAAATAGGCTAATTAGAGTGCAGTCATTACAGAATCAAGCTAACCGCCTCACTCGAAGCAAGTGTATAGTTAAAGATTTTCATTGCTTAATGAAAGTTAATCAAATACAGAATTCAGGAGAAATAAGATGGGGAATGAGACGTTACACTAACAGACTAGGGACTGGTAGTAACAGAGACTCACATAATGTGGGTGTTTGTGTCTGTTCCGTTTCTTCAGTACAAATACAGACCATATGGGTACAATTAATTACAATTTGAATGGCAATACACAAATTTAGATAACGATTAAGGCATAATAAGCTTCAAATATATAATAAAACAATGGTCTTTTGACTATGATGTGCTCAAATAATGTAGTCTATAGAATTCAAGAAACATTTAAAACATTTATCTTGAGAAATATTATTACGTGGAAAACACGACTGGCGTCCATGAATGAATGAAACCCTAGTGTCTGGTCTCCTACATATTAAGGGATTAGTTTTAGAAGAAGTTTTCCCAATTTCATTTTGAGGGGTTGTTGGGAAGGAACAATTATTTGATGTAATCTAAATTAATTGAAAAATTAAGGTTTTCCCACCCCCACAAATCTTCACAGTACTGCTGCTGGTAGATGCAGTAGAGGCTTAACTTATTTAATTCAAAGCAATGCACAAATTTCCAACCCCTGGCAAACCCCGAAAATCAGGTGACATTTTTGCTCGGCAACCCTTGACCTCGAGCTGTACGCTGCCCCCTGGTGGGTATCTATAGTATTTAGGACACAGCCGAATGGACCCAGTGTCAGACGTTCAGGTGCACCGCAAACCACTGGAGAGAGAAGAGTCCGGACTCACAGGCACACATTGTACTTGCATGTAACAGAAATAATGTGATGTAATTTAGATCCTGTGACTTTGTTGCCCTGTGCAGCTGTAGCACGTGGTGGAATTGACAGCCTGAATGGGACGATGTGTGTTTTTCACCCAGAGCAAATGGAGTCAAAAGGCCTTTTAAGCGACACTCAAGGGGGCCGGATTGTTCTGACGCCGTAAGCCCCCCGCCCTCCCCCCACCAAGCGGCACTGGGCCGTTCCCCCGCTTGTTCTTTATGATGTTAATGGCATCCCATAACTAATAATCCCCTGTGGATTTGGAGTGCGGTGATTTTACGGGCTCTGCGTAGGCGTGTCGTCCGAACGCTCCTGAGAGGCTCTGGAATTCCCGTCCTCACGTGTCTCATGGCCACAGGAAGGGAATGAAAGAAAATAACATTAATTAAGGGAAGCCAAGGTACTCGCACATTTTGGCTCTGAGCTCCAGAGGTCCAAGAGTGGCCAAACAAACCTCAGATTTCCAGATTTTCATTTACCCTGCGGTCCAAACAATGGCTCGAGTGAGCGCCAACTATGCCAGAAGGATTTTCAGAGGGGGTAAGGACAGAAGAACAAATAAACATTGACAAAAAAAAGGCTAGAGCAGAAGCTGATGGACCATTTTGCTGCCTCTCGGAGCACATTACAGCAGCGCCATTCATGTGGGGGAATATGTGAGATTATGTCAAAGGAGCACATTCCTCGAATCGCTGGCCTCTTCTCCCCGCAGTTCGGCTCAGTAATAGCCTTCTCTGTTCTTTCCCTGCTTATTTCTTGTTCATTCTCTCATTCTCCTTATTGCCCCCCCCCCCACCTCTTGGCCAGTCAGCCTGTCTGCTGTGGGTCACTGTTCTCATTCTCTTGCACCACCAGCAGTGGTCAGTACAGGCATCGGCGGCCACCCAGACTGCCATCTACTGAGGGGGCGACATCTTCTGAAGGGGCATCGACTTCTTAAGCCACTTTCTTCGGTAGCGGGACCAGTGGTGAAGTGTGCCAGGTGGTAGAACCTGCTCCCGAACCTAGGCAACAGAGCTGCAGCGCTACCGCTGTGGTGAGTGTGGATCTGCAGAAAGACAGGTTCCCTGATTAGCCTCAGTAGGGATGCAGAGGTTGCAAACCTGGCAGACTCGTAAAGGAAGGCCTTTTATTAACACCAAGTGACACTGTGAATCTCACACACAGCTTTTCTTGAAAACTTTCAGTATTACTTATTGATCCTTCCGTGGCCATTAGCTGGTCATTCATCACTGCCGTTTTATGATCCAGCCACCATTCGTGGGGCCATATCTGCACCGTGATGTGCCACTTGAAATGTTCCGAACATCGAAAAGTTTCACTGGATGCCCAAAGTGAAGGTCAATCACACTGTCTGTCCCTTTCCTTTATTATGTGATCGATACGCTTATCATCCAGCTGCCAGCGTTATCCGTACTTATACTGTCATTAGGGCTCTGGTCTCTTGCTCGTCTTGAAGTTCTTCAGAAAGGGATGAATGAAGTTTAAAAACAAGCGAGACGGCCCTGACCAGGGCAGGGAGCAGGCAAACTTTCCGGAAAGGTTAACACCGCTTTGTGAACAAAGAGTGGGCCTCTTTTCTTCTCTCCTTGCATTCCTCTGACTCGCTGACACTTTCCTACATATTTAATACTTTTACCTGACTTTTTTCAACCCTCAATCTTAAAAAGGGTCCCACACTGGCAAGGGTGACAGCGGCCGGCCTTGCAATATGAATAATTTCCTCGCATTAACATGGTGAGAGGTGCTTTTGCCTTTTCATGTCTTGAGAATTGAACAGGGGGGAATGACATTGTTCAATCTCCGGGTGCACTTGGCTCTTTATCGGTTGCAGATCAAAATTTATTCCCAGGATGCGGCCTGCGACCTGCCTCTGACTCCGGAGGTTTTTTTATAAGCCTAATTAAGTAACAGGGATGAAAATGGTGAAATAAGAGGCCAATTTACAACTCACAAAATGGGGAGATCAAATCAACTCATGAGCAATTAATGGGAAGAGTGAGCGAATAAAGGAGTAAGCTATAGTGTGGAGGGTCGCTTTTAAAGCTGCACTCTGCTGCTATTAAGGATTAGCCTGAAGGTCACACAAAACCCAGGATGACCTTGGAGATTAAGACTGTCTCCGTAATGAATACAGGGAACCTGGAATAGGCACATCCCCCCCCAATGAAACAAAAGCCACAGAAGTTAACTATGTATTTTTCAGATGGGCAAACTCATATAGGTCAACTGGATCTCT
>JAODKC010000130.1:8810467-8830372 GCA_026777985.1 Mormyrops attenuatus
AGGCCAGCACATAGAGGTAGTCTCCTCAGCTTTCGGGAGGGGTGGGGGCGGGAATTATTTTATTTGTGCGGTTTGAACTTGGTGCGGCTTCTCAGACGGGAGCCCCACCCTCATTTTCTGGAGGCCTCCTGTCAGCTTCCAGCTGTGTTCCCTCAGCCCCCATCTCGCTCAACGTCCCCCGCCCCACCCCTGCCCCCCCTTACCCAAACAAACTGGTGCGTAGCGAGAGCCGAGCTGCATTCCCCCTGACCCCGGCGCTGCTGACGGCTGCGAAAGTGGGGTGCGTGCGGTAAAGTGCATACATGTGAGCGTGCGCATACATACACGCTTGCATGTTTGCCCAACGGGCCAACAGGGGGAAGCAACGGTCCACAGACAGGTCTCCTCCAGGTCAGTTTCCTCCAAGAAGTGTGCAGGAGGAATATGGGATACAAATATATCTTATGTACTTGTGACAAAAAAAAAATCAAATATGTCACTTTAATCCCATTGCGGGCACTAGACAGACATGTTAGCGCAGAGCAGCAGGGGCTGACATGCGCTTGATTAGGAATAAATACAGAGGAATGACAATACTCTCACATCTAGTTGTAAATGTAGTGGTGCAAAGCCTTTATCTCTAGGTGACAGTGGAAGCCTCCATGGATTACATTCAGAAGTCAAGCGCTCAGGAAGATTCAAGAACATCTGAGAGGTCCAGTTGGACGGCAGATTCTGCAGTCGTGCAAACCAGAGGCTGCGGCGGCGGTAGTGGTTTCACCACGGGGCTGCTTTTCTCCAGATCTTGAGGAAGTATGAAGTTACTTGAAGCACAGCACGCACCATGAGCCAGCGTAAACACGAGGCGTCTGACCCACGGCTTGCGCAAAAGCGGCTCTCATATTTATTCAGTTGGTGCTTGACCCTCGAGGCAGTGTGAGGATGGAGAAACCGTCATGCAATGCCTCTCCTGGCCAGCGTCTCAAAGAGTGGGTTAAACTCCTTGTGGGTATCCGTGGTTAACAGAGTATTAAGAACATCTCTATCCGAAGGGGGCGGACAACGATCCAGTACCTCAATGAAAGTCAATCATGGGGCTGACCCAGTGGAGAAAGGGTCAGATTCCATCTGGTGTCGGTACTCCCCCTACAGAATTCAGTTTACTGTAGGTTCTGCAGACATCCCCACCCCCACCCCCACCCCGTTCCCCACAAAGAGCTCTTTGACTTAGTAGAAGAATTAGCTGGAGATTGGGGATCCGGCTTCTGGTCCTAAGAACTGTGATATGAAGTGATGACTACCAGCAAATTGTCAGATCCTTCTCCTCCGCCCTGGAAGACCCGACGAGGACTGTGAAATCCACCACCCTCCCTAGGGAAAATCCACTTTGCAGTGAAAAATTCAATTTAGCTAACTGCAAGACGGATTTTCATAATCTACGGGCCGGATCTACCGAGAGAGGCTAAATTACAACCTGTCAGTCAGTGCCGGACATAGTCATTGGCTGGCGAGGCCCTGCTTGGGGTGCTGGTCTTGGGCACGGCAGCTGGCAAGGAGGCTCGAGATGGGCAGGAGATTGGAGGTTAAGCCCCAGGAAATGAACAAATGGCGAGTGTGTTGACTTAAATGAAAAGTATGGGCATGGCTGTTACACCAGCACTTTATCTCCCAATGCACTCAGTGGCCACAAGGACAAAATTTCTCAAGCCTTTTCAGGACAGCTTCACCATATCTTACATCACCCTGTCCTACTGTCATCTTCAAACATTTGCCAGTCCTACAGGAGAGCTTACTGCGTGCTTCTAGTATGGCATCTTCTCAGAGGACAACCCACTTTGGTGGACAAGAAGGTGAAGATCATACAGCATCCTCCAGACTCCATATTGCGAGTGTTTGGTTTCTCTCCATTGTCTTCTTGTATTCTTTCCGTTTTTTCCCTTCTCACGGATTCATGCACCATTTTTTATAAATTATATAGTAATCGTTTGCCACGCACTCTTATGAAATGCGTTGGGGAGACTGTGTTGTTAAAGGTGCTACATAAAAATAAAATGACCTTATTGACCCCCTTTTTATAAAAAAAAAACAAAACACCAAAAAGGCTAACCTTTCACTGAGGCACATTTATTCGAAGAAATCCTCCTAAAATTTTCTTAACTTTTTTTTTCTCAAAACACACACACGTGTCACAATCATTGGCACCCATAAAAGTTCTCATGAACAAAATCCAATTAACATACATTCACAGGCATTTTTTACCTTTACAAGCACGCTCGGGTTTTCAGAAACTCTTGAATGGTGTTGGGTGACTTTCTGTTTCACTGGGGTATAAATTTGAGGTCGCACACAGGTCAAACCCCATTGGTCACCCATCAACATGGGTTGAAATCAGAATGTCACTTAACGAAGTGAAAGTTTTGGTGAAGTGTTATGACCATGTCTAGGGTTCCACTGTACAGAATTGTGTGATACCTACCAGGACATAAAAAGAATCCATATATGCACCAGACTACAAAGAGTTGTTTAGCTGTTTAGATTCCCTAGTTGTTAATATTGCAACATTCATTCTTTAATAAGGAGGATTGTTGATTATTGTATGCGTGCCTCATAGTGTGACAGTGGATGTGTGTTTAATCACAGTTTTAATTTGTTTAGAGAGTGTTACTCCTTGAAAAAGACAAGCAGATAATTACATTCAGTAGAATTTGACTGCTGCCTGTTTTAACAAGGTAGAATGTCTTCTACGCATTTGATCATTTAGTCTTTAACAATGCCACTATCAACCTAGTCCTTCCTAAAGCCCTCGTACCTCGTAGTGTATCGTACCTAAGCCTTGTGATTTTTTGGCACTAGAGAGCCACCAAACTAAGGGGAAGCCTGAGGAACCAACTGCACCTACAGGTGGATGCTAGTTTTGCTTTCCTGTCAATGGAGGTTTCTTTTCATTGTTGTGGTTTGGTGAGGGTGAGAGGTAACGACAGGGATTGCTTTATGGCAGCGAGGTTTAAACACTTCTGAGGGCCACGAATGAGACAATCCACAATATTATTATTAAAGTGAAAAAATGTGTTAGTCTGTAAATGCAGTGGGTACCTGGTTACAATTAGAGGGCGATTTTCAAAAAGGTCAATGAATTCAGATAATATCCTTAGAGGGAGGAAATTTAATACCCTTTTTTGCTGAATTAATTAATTATAATATTAGACTAGCTCAAGGGGGCCTTTTCTTGAGTGATTAAGTGAACACATATCTTTAAAAGACTTCTCTCATCTCTTGGGTTTTCCACCTTTGCACCCAAGGTGTGCCGTATATTTATATATAATGTATGAACGTATGAAAATAGACAAACTGCACCATTGCCCCGCTGGCAACAAAACGCTGTTTTAAACTTTAGAGGCCTAAGTGAAGCTGTCACGTTGTGAAATACATATTAATTTTCAAGTTCTGCTGCTATCCCAGGAGAATGGTAAAACCATTTTCCAGGTCTTAAAAAGTTGAAGTGGATATAAAGGTGTCCTCTTTTCGTTCTTATTTAGCCAAAATCAGCCATTGTCTGGACTGTCGCAGCACCCGCTGACTGTACAAGCGGCTTGAGCTAACGCAACAGCATGCTGGAGTAGTTTTACAATTCCCCTGGCCATCCCCATCCCTGGGCGTCCCATTGGGCGTGAGTGTCGCTGAATGTTTTTCTTGGCAATGCTAACGCGTCTCAGTGGAGTCGCTCCAGCCTTAGAGAAGCTGCTTGCTGTCCGTGTCGAGTGGCTGCCCCAACATATTCCTTGCCGATAGCTTCAGGCAAACTGCAAGCCTCACTTCCCTGGCCAGTTGCTAATGTGAGGCCATGTTCCCAATTTCGGGAGACGCCCTCTAAAAGGTATGTTTCGATACCCCGGCCTCTTCCCGATAGTAAGCCACGTTCTCAATTTCAAGAGGTGCCCTCCACCAGGACCCTTTCTCCTTAGCACAAGTGTCCCATTTCACTGGAACTTTGTAGTCCACTAGAGGAACTCTGGACATGGACATGCCGTCAATCATCAGGCCTTTTGGGATGACTCGCTGGTGATGGCGGATGACGACTATGTCACCTTTTAAGACAACTCCCTTTTCCTTACGAAAATAGGAACCTGGAGGAATCTGCTTTGTCAATTGTATGACTGATACTCTGTTGGGGCATGTACATACTGTAGTATGACCACTAATCTTAGAAATCCTAGTTTTCTTTAATCTCCTGTGTCCCACGAAAGGAAAATCTGAAAATTTCATGTCAAATTCAACAAATAAACAATACTGTAAAAAACAGATCCCCACTCACCCCATCAGGAGTTTTGACTTGAACCTATAGGTCAGCTTTCACGGGACTCGGCTTTTAGCAGGCTCGGCATTCGACTGGCTTGGAATTTGTCTGGCTTGACTTTTGTAAGGCTCAGCTTTAATCTGGTTTGCCTTTTGTCTGGCTTGCCTTTTATGGGGCTTGACTTTTGTCTGGCTCCGCTTTCTGCTGGCTCGGTTTTTGTCAGGCTTGGCTTTCGTCTGGATTGGCTTTCTTTGGGCTTGACTTTCATCTGGCTTGGCTTTTGTCTGCCTCAGCTTTCATCTGCCTCAGCTTTCATCGGGCTCGGCTCACGCTTGGCTCAGCTGTCATCGGGTTTGGCTTTCAACGGGCTCACCTTTCATCTGGCTTGACTTTCAGTGGGCTCAACCTTCATCTTGCTTGGCTTTCATCTGGGTCGGCTCTCTTTGGGTTTGGCTTTTGTCGGACTCGGCTATCGTCTGGCTCAGTTTTTTGTCAGGCTCGGCTCTTGTCAGGCTTGGCTTTCTTGGGCTCGGCTCACGTCAAGCTCGGCTTTCATCTGGCTCAACTTTCATCTGACTCAGCTGTGGTCAAGCTTGGCTTTTGTCTGGTTCAGCTTTTGTGGCGCTTGGCCTTTGTTTGGCTTGCCATTCATCTGGCTTGGCTTTCGTCTGGCTCTGCATTCATGGGGCTGAGCTTTCATCAGGCTTCGCTTTTGTCTGGCTTGTCATTCAGAACCACTGTACAGCCCAAGCCTTTTAGGTGAACCAATAAGTAATGTGATTGACACTATCCAGAAGCCTCCCTTTGAGGAACAGGAAGTCCCTATGGGTCTGTTTCCTACTGCTCTCCAGGAGAAAAAAGGGGGAGAAAATGGAGAAGAGGGGGTGAACAGATGACCCCCATCCCATCATGGCAGAATTGAGGGAGGTCATGGGGGGTTTGTCAACAGCTCACGGAGCTTGATCATCTGACCCCAGTGTTTAAGGCCCTGTAGCTTAACCCCTTGATTTGTCCTTTGTCTCAGCAGACTAATATTTGAAGGGCCCCCTCCTCTGTACCCATCCAGGCCAATGTCTAACAATTCAAGTCACAAGAACAACACCGGCATGTGCCAGAACGGAGGTCGAAGGAGAAAAATACCCTTTTCCTCATTCTCATTGCTCCTTTCCTCTGGAGCTTTGAGGCCCTGGAAAGTCAGTCGGAAGACTTCACTCTCTTCCAGTTCTCAGTGCTCGTGTGTGACACGCCGCGTTTCCTGCAGCGGAAATGATCAAAGCCGAGCTAAAACAGTGCACGTTTTGTGGGGGTGGGGCGCCGAGGATCCAGCCTCCAGCCCCAGCTCAGTTCCTGAATTAATTTCCAGATGAAATGTTGGTTTTTAGTGCTATCAAGCGATGCTATAAACACCAACTTCACCTCAGGCTCTGTGGCACCATTCTCTGACCCCGCTAAACATTCAGGTGCAATTAATTATTTTAGTGAGATCTAGGGACTGCTTCAAACTGGTTACCCACCCTTGGGGCTTTGGACATTATTTAAAAAAAGGCTCTTTCTCTTCATGAATTTTAATTATTCGAAATGTATTGATTAATTATTAATTAAGTAACTAAGTGATACCAGGTGGGCATGATTTCAAAAAGAGTTTGAAAATCCTTCTGGGGGGAAAACACATCTACAATGAGCCTTTTAATGTGGGGGCACAGGCAAATTAGCGGCCTGTTTTCTCAGCTCAAGCCTACGATAATCTTCATTAAGGGCTGAAAATAGGTATTTCAAAAACATAGATCTTTTGCGGACATTTGTAGGTGCGGCAAGGGCTCAGCTAGTCATTAATCGCTCCTGCGTGATGTACAAGGACTCTTCTTTCCCCCATGCTGAACGCATCGCAGATATTTGTGTAAGATTTGTGTGTTTTTAGGTAGCTATAAACAAACAGTGCGGTAGGGTGAAGTAGTGAGCTGTAGCAGAGTTCCCTCTTTGATGAGGGAGGCAACGGAGCCACATGGAGCCAACAGCAAACCCCCCCACCCCCCCACTCGGAAAATCACGGCTGACCGTATTCCGACAGGAAACGATGGAGTCACATGACTCAGCCGAGTCACAACGTCGAAAATCAGGGCAGCACAGACTGCAACAGTCCGCAGCCATCAGCAGGCTAACACACACTGGCCAAGCCTGCCATCACAATTTCAAAGATCGCCTCCATACTTACTAAGTACTTATTACTGCAGATGGGGAAAAAAATCGATCTAGCCGAAAGGGATGTGAGTTGTATAATTTGCCGCACCAAATATTACACTATCACCTTTTCGGGGAAAATATACACATCTACATTCTGCAGGAAACATGCGGTCACTAAGTCATGTGTGAAAACACAGAAAATACAAATGAGTCGCCTGATTAGTGCCGACCCGCAAATTTCCTGTACACATGAATATTCATTAAGACGCCAGTCCGGCTTCTCAGAAATGATTTTTTTCCCTGACTGGACTGTGAATAAGAATGATTAATGGTTTTCTCACATGTAGAAATTCATCATCCCCGAGTGGAGGGGATCGTAATAAGGATCCAATTAGACACACAGTAGGGGCACAGCAGTGGGAGATGGGAAGATGGGCATGGTGTGGTGTGTTCAGACTGGTTCTGCCGAGTTTTTGGTCTATGTCAAACTTCACGGATCGACACCGGAGCCCCACCACAGCTGTCCAGACAGACAGGCCCCGCTTTCCAATCTCACGGTGTCGTTACCTCTCAATGACGTTGAGAAAACGTCACGGGAGCACTACTTGTTCACCAGGTGGTGACTCATCTCGACATGCTTCTGTTTCCTGTCCAAGACACTGTCACGTTCTGTCCTTTTCCTGTATAAATTTATTTCCTGTTGCATTTATTAAGCTCATTTCAGAGTTAAATATTTGTTACATACCTATTTATGATTACATTTCTTTGTCCAGTACCATAAATAGGAATACAACACAGGATAACAGATATGTGAAGGAAAATGACTAATAAACAAAAAAAAATAAATGAAAGAATGCACAAGGGAAAACTATCTCCCTTTAAACAATACATGAGAAGGTGATGGAGCTTCAGTTAGTGATGAATCCCAGTTTTTTTTTAATCCTTTTTCATCAGGGCACATTCCAGTCAAAGCTTGTTCCGGAAGAATACATTCAGAGTATTATTGCCACTGATTAGGGCAGTAATGTCACTCTCCTTGCGCTCCAGGAGTTGGTGACTGCAGGAAAACTGGTCCCAGAGGCGGCGTGGGCTCCCACCCACTCGCAGCGTCAATCGGGACCTTCAGCCTGTGGTACCTTGGAGATCTCAGGCCTAGGCTCTTCACAGCCAGTTAGAGGGTAATATCTGGCAGGACCGGGTTCTTCAGAATAGACGTGCTGTCCAAGGAGAGCTCAGGCGCGTCATTAAAGGCCTGCAGAGAGGGCCCGTGCACATTCTGTGGTCATTAAATGCCAAATGTCACCTTGGCCTGTGGATATGAGCGGATTAATCATGACTCCAAAGATGTATATGATGATGCCTGACGTTCAAAAGGGGACAGACTATCACAACCTCACCAAAGATGTGTCCTCCGCACACTAAGGTGCATCTACTTTCAAAATAAAGCATTTATATTTAACACACGCTTTTCTCCAAAGCAATGTACATGTGATGCAACAAAGACATCACTGTGTTTTCAATACTTGGCTGTGGGGGGGGGGGGGGGGGGTAGATTGGGTAAAATATGTCCTCTCCAGCTGTCCCGTATAACCTCATATGTATACATATGTATAGGTTACCCATCAGCAGCAAAGCAGTTTGACAAAACATTACACAAGCGTCTCAGCCAAATCCACAATGTTATCAAATTCCATTTATTTTGTGAACTGAATGATGCACATTTGTCACAGTGTTGCCTCACAATTTCCAAGGGAAATATTCTGTAAGGACGCCGTTAGAGCATCCTTGATACTGCGATACAGGTTTTTAGTATATATTTCTCAACATTTCTCAATCAGAGGTAGCACTTAGTCTTATCCATCTATTCTAACTAAAGGATGTCTGTAATACAACCACTGCAGGACTTTCAAATGCCAGGAGCGTCAGCAGTTGACTGACAGCAAAACAACCAATCACAGCAGCGTAGAGCAAAACAACCAATCACAGCAGCGTAGACTTCAGGAGATCCCTCCCAGTGTCACTCCGGCTGATCCAATCTAGCACCAAGCATTTCACTATCCCCGCTATCCCTTTCAGCACCGCTTGTTCTGGGTCATTGATAAATGTTGCCATAGAGGTTTATCCCTACTGAATGCAACTGAAATTATCGGCTAAAATTTTTTTCCCCGTGTTCAATAGGTTGGATAGGAGCCAAATTTTCCCGACAAATTTATTCATATTTTTTAAATAAAACTCCTAAAAAATGCTGGGTGGGACAAGCAATATTGGAATGTTTTGGATATTGGGTGGCCTGTCCTCATGGGCCACCGTAGTAATGCCTATGTGATGCACACGGCACATTGCAAACATACATACTGTCAAGGAGTCAGATAAGCACTGCTAAACTTCACTATCTAGCAGGTGCCTTTGTCCAAAGTGATGCACGTTTTTGAAAGGCACGGTCAGAAAACCCCTGGAACAATCAGTAGTTAAGGGTCTTGTTCAGTGGCCCAGCACCAAAACCATCCTGCCAACTCTGGGATTTGAACTGGAGACCTTCTGATCACAGGGTCCTAACCCATTGAACCACACAGCACCTCCAAACCTTCCGAAAAATTTGTACCGCAACCTGTGAAATTCATGGCCGTCTTTTTCCAGCGTGTGACCAAAGCGTAGCATGCTGGGAAAACCGCGGGCGAACTGCAGCTGTCTAGCCTGGGATTACAGACGTTCACGCTGTGGCCGCTTTGTGGTTTCCACGTCTCCTTTGTAATCCTGCTCTTATTAACGAGCTCTAACGAACTACATTCCTGCAGGCTTAAATAGCCATACACAACTGTAAGTGTAATGGAATCTGCACCGGCGAATCAGGGACGTAATTCCAAACCGTGTACAGCAGTACAGTTCAGCAGAGGTGTCACATGACATGCCCAGCAAGGCGGGGGGGCAGGCTGGGGGGTCGGATTAATGCCGGCTTCAAATAAAACTTTGCTCAGTTACATGGCTCTCTGTCTGTCGTGCACATGGTAACTTTACTCGTGCTAATTAACAATTAGCAAAGAGTCTGTGGCTAATTGTGTTATTCCTTGTAATTAAGGGGCTAATTACTAGAATGTCAATTTAGATTTAATTACTAAGTGCTCTGTTAATCCCAGTGAGCATAAGTTTCCTTTTTTTCCCCTTTTCTTCTTTTTCCTTCTTCTCCCCAGTAAAATGGAAACGTGTAAATAAAAAACTACAATGAGAATGTGTGTTTGAGCGCCGCAGATCTGCTATCAGGGCTGAGGGCGTCTAACCATTAATAAAGATCTGTACCTCTGGGCTTCCAATTAGCGCTAATTTTTTCAAACAAGGGGGAAAAAATGTATAGGAAATGCGACAGCTGTTCCTGTCATGTAGTGCGGCTGGCTCCGAGTGTGGCATCGGAGCGGGGGAGGGGGGCAGTCCTGGCTGTTTTCTCCAGGAATCTCAAGGCAAGACACGGTAAAAATGATCATGGCCGTTATCAACAACGGCTAAACGGCTAACGTGCGCGCACTCACGGCCAGTAGTTCTGCTTTGGCCGCTGCTAGGTGCTCTCCACCCAGACATGCTCTCAGAGCCCCCAGACCTCTGCCCCCCCCCCACAAATCCCCTTCCTCTTCTTATAATCAAACCGCTTTGATTTTCATCCTAACTGCCTGGCTCCTTCAAAGCGCTGCCAAAATACCATAAGACAGGGTATAATATATATAATTATAGCCACTTACATTTGCCATTATGCCAATGGAGCATTCCTTGGAAAATGACACACGACCTGTCAAGACTTCATTCACGCCATTAATAAGCATCATTAGTGTCTAGTTTGAATACCCCTCTTGCACATTGCAGTCATTTCAACATGTCATATATTTTAATTTGGGGCTAAAAATAGGCGCAAGGATATTATGCACTCTTTCTGGTGGTCTTTGTGATCTTTTAATGTGCAGGAAGTTCGCACCATGACCTTGGCTCCTTTCATTGGAATTATTGCAGGAATTAAAACTATCGTTACAAAAAGATTGCTGTTGTTGTTGTCGTTACATTCTTCAGAATTGCTGGTGCCTGGTCACTATATATCTGAGAGAGATTAGGCTGCCGATGTTTTCAGTTTGATTGATGAGTTCATAATTGATAAATTATGAATTGATATGTGGGTTGTGGGTAAGCACTGTTGCTTCAAACCTTGAGGGATGGTGGGGGGTTCAGCCCTGCCCCCTGTTAGGTGTTTGTGGAGCTTGCACATTCACTCTATGTCAGATGGGTTCTCTGAATACTCGGGTTTGCCCTGGAAAGCATGCAGTTGGGCTAACTGGCATCTCTGCATTGCCGGCAGAACCTGATTGTGCCCTGTGATGGGGCAATATCCCAGTGGGAGCGGGCTCCGCTCCCCTGAACCCATCCAGATGTTTGAGTGGATGAAGCGCGACGGTGTGCATGAAACCCTCTTGCTTTCTCTGCGTCACCCCACTGTTTGTTGTCCCCGTGTTGTTGGTGCGTCGTCATGGGAACCGTCCTTCTGTTGCCGAAGACGCTGCCACGGCTCCCACAGGTACAGATCTGAAGTCACGAGACGCGCCTTTGATCTGACGCAGGCTCGCACTCCCCCGTCTTGTTTACTGGCGTGACTCGTGGAGCCCCGGGCCCTAATTAACGGTGAAAGCCGTAATGGATAATTAATGCCTGCTGTCAGAGAGGCACCTTTGTGTTCTTTCAGATTTCAAGGGGGTAACTTTGGTCTGGGTAATGATTTTAAAAACCCTATCTTGTACATCTCTGAGGGACTGTAGGAGGTTGCTGTCCTGTCATGTCGGTCCCCAGGGAAATGGGAAAAAGTCCTTGAAGCTGTATTTACATCCTGTATGTGTACAGGGCGTTATTAGGTTAAGGTAAATCAGCCGAGGTGTATAAAAACAGACAGCATAACATGTACATAACTGAGGTAAGGGCAGAAATTTGAGTGGAACTGTTCTGTGTCCACAGACATGAAATGATGCTCTATTTGCCATTTGCAGACGTACGTGAGCAGGTTCACTGGAATGTGTCAGTCTTCATGTATCCCATCTTGCTCTCCTTTATGAAGAGACACATATATAGAGGTGGGAGTGAAGCTTGGGCTCTGAGCATAGTGACAACTGTCCATCCATTCAGCAACACCGGCACATCTATCCTATCCTAATATATCTACCCTATGGGATCCATCTTAAAATTACTTTTACCAGATGTTGTATCTACTGACTGCATCCACACTTCCCGCTATGGGTATAATGTAAGTAGTAATGTGAGTCTTACGCTATGCTCTGAACATCTCCCAGAACCAAGCCAAATACCACCAGCCTGGTTGTGTTGCAATAAAGAATTCTGGATTTTGAAAACAGACTCTTCGATTAGATCTCTAGGTGCAAGATTCATCTACTCCTGATGCCGGGAAACCCCTAATCATATGTACGGAGGGCAAATTGAAGATTTTAGTCAGGCCTTTTATTTTATTTTTTTGTAGGTGACATCTCAGCCACCCACTGTACTTCTGGCTGCTGTTGATCTCGACAGGAGGAGGGTGACATTTTGGTATCATTAAAGAGATATATTTTGTACGTGTCACTTCCTGATGGCACCACATGCATGTGCTGTGGGGAGGGGGGGCATAATAGGAAGCTATTTTCCCATGATTTACGCCCGCAAACGAGATGGCGCGACCGAGATTTATTTACATGCAAATGTCAGGTTCTTCGCAGGGCGAAAAACTTGGAGGTAATTAATATTTCTGAGGGATGACCCTTTTAGCTCGTCGCCGCTCGTCAGATGGGAGCTGGGGGCTGGGGGGGAGGGGGAGGCGCCAGGAGTGACGGGGCCGCACGGACACAAAGAGCTGACAAGATTGATCCAGCTCTTCGGCGCAGAAATGAAGTCCAATTAAACCTGTGGCACTTAGTGCTGCACTCAACTGGACGACAAGCCTTCCCCCCCCCGTATCCCAGCATGCATCTGCCACTCGGCACGCCCACAGGTACCCGCTTGGAGAAGCACCCATGAACAGCACTACACCTTAGAACAAAATAACGGCTGCTGAATGATATGTTAAATTATGAGCGAGGTCATATTTCATTTTCCATGCCCTTTGTGTGACGGCCACTCTAATACCCAGAGACACTAGGTGTCTTCACATGATACTGAGTTCCTGCCAATCAACTAGAGACGCTTCATTTCATATCTTGACTGCAATAACTTACGTCGTCCATAAAAGAGTAAACATACAGGAATAGTAAGTCCACTGTAACTGCAGTACTTTACTCATCTGATCAGAGACCGCAAACACTGCAGAATTCCTCCAGATGGGTACCTGTTCCCATCAGTGTTTTCCATTTTGTTGCCTGTACTGGTTGAAGCCCTTGAGTGTCCTAGGCCAGCATCGATGCCGGCACTGCCCCGTCCAAAACAAAGTGACACCACCCGACTAAGTCGGTGCCCCCTCAGAAGATGGTGCCCTAGGCGGCCGCCTATGTGGGCTAGACGATTGACTAGCCCTGAAGAATCTCGGCCTCCAAGCCAGCCAAGAACCATGATGTATCCATAATCTCCGGCCGCTTCCCATCTTTCCCATTTAAAGCCCTATCTGGTCATGGACGGGCGATCGCGGAGTCAGGGAAAGAGCGGGATCTCAGTTAACGAGGTGAACGGTGACGCCTCGTTAAGAGATATCATCAGAGCCGAGAGCTGCTGCTGCTGCTGCGGCTGGGACTGACCTCTCTAAAGTGTCGTACCAAAGGAAAGCTGATGGGGAAGAATGGGAGGCAGCGGCTGGCAGGCCGCTGATTGGAAAGGCATCTCCTGTTAGGCTGAGCTCTGACATTGTTTAGTCTGGATGGAGCTTATTTTGTTTTCTCTGCTTGCCTTCAGCGCGCTGCGCAGATCCCCCGACTTGGCGGTGCCGTGAGTGCGAATAACTCTGATGGGCTTGACAAAACACAGCCCCTGAAGGGAGACTCACCCTGATCTCTTACATATGGCCAGTTACATGGCACCACCAAGCCACCCGCTACTGAGAGTATAAGCTCCATGTTTCATGGATGAGGATCAGACATAACACATAATTTAATATTACAGTTTTAGTTAGCAGACATTTTTATCCAAAGCGGCATACATTTTTTTTCGGTTGGATAAGAGGCAAGAGCCATGGGATTCAAACCAGCAACCTTCTAATCACAGGGTCCTAATCCACTGAGCTACACACCACCCCACTCAAGACCAGCTGAATCTAGACCACCTCACCTATTGCCTTGTACGGGTGGGTTTGTCTGGTTAGTGCATATCAGCTAAACTGGTGCAGAACTGAAAAGACCCTGCTTAAAATAACAATCTATGCACACCTTCCAAAAAGTACATGAAGCGTTCTGACCACCTGAAATTAATTAATGGCAGCCTCCTATATGTGATGTCATCTGAAGGTTACTCAGTACCATAGTAGTGCCCTTACGCCTGCCCTTCCACAAACCTGGGGGCTGTAGTGGAAACTTCCTGTCAGCACTTTGTCATTCCTCCCCAGGAAGGGTAATCAGGGCTATTCGCTCCATCCAATGCAATAGTCGCATTTTTTGCAGAGCTAAATAAACACGATCCTGACAGCTTGGTGTACGACTCATAATATTTGCATAAGGCTGCGAATTGTTCTTCAGCTGCCATTTAATGCGTAACATATGCGGTGAGGCTCGGGAAACCCAACACGCGTCGAGGGGGATGGGATGAACTTCCAAAATCAAGTTCATCGCTAAAAAAAGGGAAAAAACTGTGAAAGAAATATTCGTCTGCAAAGAAAAACGGACTGTCAAGAAAACAGTCTCCCCTTGACAAATTTCTCCAGTTATTCTAAACGAAAATGATCCCACTGTGTTGCTTGATCGTTAGGTAATTCGTCACCCAAGAATTTCTAACAGAAGGGAACTTACTTATGAGCTGCTTTGATCAGGATGGTTATATTTATATTTTTTCTTAACTCTGCGACCACCTGCACATGTAACCTTCACAGACCGTGCTGTAATAAGCAACCGCAGCTTTAGTTCAGGCTGAAGCATTTGCGTTGTAGCCGTGTAAACGGATCAAGTCATGTGACGGCAGCCATGCCGATGCTGCGTTGGCTAACAAGCTCGATACTGTCAAGGCAGATTTCATCTGAGGATGCGATGGCTGACGTCACCAACACAACAGCAACCGCTGACAAAAAGCTGTTCCAAAGCAGCCCAATTAATTCTAATGCCGCATTTTGGAAATAAAACGTTAACATAAGTAGAAATCACTAACAAACAGAAGATCACCATTGTTTTAACTGGAACATGTCAAACGTTATCTTCTGGTAAGAAAACAGTTGTGAAACTGAATTATTGCAGATTTTTAAATTTTCTTTACAGTGACTTTTTCCATGCATTCGATAAACCTGTAATAAAACTCTCCTTTCCTGAAGATCCTAAGACAGAATCTGTTTTTACAGGTAACTGTTTTGTGCCAAAATAGCAGGACTTTAGAACATACAACTCATGACCAGATGTATGTATCTATGTTTGTATTCATGTATGTATCGATGGAAAAGTTCAGTGTCAAACACTCAGTGGATGGATATTAGAAATGTGAATAAAGACTCTTTCTATATCCTTACCCCATGACCCGGACCAGCATAAGCAGTTAGGAGAAAGATGTATGTTCAGATGGATGGCTATATAGTGAAAATGACTTGAACAGCAAAGTTTATTTCATCATCAATGAAGTGACTCGTTAGTCTCACGGAAACTGATCAAAGCTCATGAAAGCAGCCTGGCATTCTCTGTAGCTGCCTGCAAAAGTTGCCAGGACTGGGAGGTGTTCCAGGCAGTGCAGTTTCAGAGATCATGTTACCCTCCCCAGAGTCACTAGAGTGAGCCGCAACCAGGGCCATGGCTGGGGGAGAAGGTCGGGGAAAATGAGTTTGTTTTCCAAGCCCCCCGCCCCCCCCCCCATTAAACAGAATGTATCGAGGTGGCCCAAGGTGACATTTTTTCAGGGGTCCCAGAATTCCTTACTATGCCCCTGAACTGCCAACCACCTTACCTATTGATGTGTCACAGTACATATATTCTGCAGACCAATGCCATCTAATAAATTATGTCAAGATATAGTTTAGATATATGTTTAGGATGTTTAGTATGGTGGCCCTGAAAGCCACCAGACATAAACAGCATTGTGTCATCCTATATCTCGTTTGGAAAATATCGTGATATATCACCCATCCCTAACTGTCCATCTTGTATTCTCTAGCTGAATACTGTACAACCTTGATTAGTGGGAGGAATACTGACCCCTGTGGCCTGGAGCACATCCATTTTGAAAACCTCAACACATTAAGAAAACACAACACACTAATAAAACACATTTAAAAATCAAATTTGCTTAATGTTTTGTCTTTATGTTTTTGCATCTTCTTAATGTTTTGTGTTATGTTAATGCTGATGTGCTCTGGGCCTTCAGGGCCACCGTAGTTAGAGAAATATAAACTCGTATTCATTGAAAGTTGAATATAGTGGGGAATAGCTGATAAGATACGAGATCCTTCCCAGCATTCCTGTCCAGTATGCTTTGCAGCGTGGATAATGCTGCCCACTATTCAGTTTATATTGGTTTAGTTAGTTTCGTTCTTTATTAGATTTATCTTATGATTATCATTCAGTGATAAGTTGTAGCACATTCAATTGTTCCATTTCTAATCCTGTTACTGTTCTACCACGTCATCCACCAGTATGGTGACCATGTTGTGTGTTGATGACCTGCATATGTTTGGAACAATAAGCAAAGATCTGTTTGTCCCTCTGTGGTTTTTAGTTCCAGACCACTGTAATATAATCTGCCTTTTTTAGATGGGGATAAATTACTAACTCGGCTTCTAATTCAGCAATATCTGTCTCTGTGTGTGACCTGCCTTGTTTCCCATGATTTCTCGGACCCATGATTCACCCTGTGTTCAAATAAACAGTTACCAAAAGGCCTGGGTGAGCATGTGAAATTTCATCATTTCACAGGAATCTTCATGTTTTAATGACTTTCACAGCTCACATACCGTACTGATCCCATGTTACCTTTAAACAGCGTCTCTCTGTTTCCCCCAGCACCTGACCTTTCACCTGTTTCTGTGGTCCTGTAGGGGAGGTTCGGCCCAATAACGCCTGATGTGATTCCATCTGGACCAGCACACCAAAGAAACACTGACTGCCAGGGCTTAAAAACATATTACTATTGATATTTTTTTATTTAAAAACCTCTAATTAATGTTCCATCCCAGCATTTCAATGGGGCTCAAAGGTCCCATGCCGTGTTGGATGGATCAAACAGCTCTATTATGTCACTGTGTTCCTATTTTTTCAGAACGTGATGCGAACTAAGATTACAAGCTGTCCGCAAGTTTTTCTCATCCACCCAACATCTATTATATAAAAACAAAATGGCTTCCTCGAGATGATACGAGACATCGGTGAAGGCCGTGTACCATATTCATTAGATATTTTAGTTTACATCACAGCACATAATGGACTGAATTCATTTGAGATGGTCTCAAAATGACCTTAGTCTGACTCCTCTGGTCATAGCTATGTTTAATTAGCATAAATAAAAACAAACATTTAGAGACATCTTGAAACATAAATAGTACATCTATGAATTAGATTAGCAGCAAAACCTAATTTAGGTTATCAGTTAATGTAAAGGACATTAAATTCCAGAGAAACTTTATGCAAACTGAATAGTCTTATGAGTTTCCTGGGATTTGGTATAAAAATGATCATTTCTGAGCTCAGACCTGTAAACTAGGGTGAGAAATGGAATGTCTTTAATCACCAGAATGTATTTTGGAGACACCATGACTGTGCGAATTTTACATTGCCTGACCAACAGACCTACGCCGCCTGGAAAAGCACAGCTGCGTCTATGCCGTAGCGCTACACGCACTTCCCGGAAATGTTACGACGCGGACCGCGACAGCTGTGATCGGTCCGCTTGGTAACATCGCACCTCCTTTGACGAAACTGATTTGTTGTTCTGTTTCCAGCTGGGAGATTTTAGTGTGGGACAAGTTGTGTTTCGCTCGTAGTTAGCTTTGTCTTTTTGCAAAGGTTGCAACCATTCGTGCGGTTAAAAACACTGTTGCTGCTGTTTATTGTATTAAAACACGGTTGGACAATATTGGAAAATTTCAGATATTGTGATTTGACTTTTTTTGCGATAAATATTACCACGTTCATAAAGCAAAAAAGGATTTAAAAATACATTTCTCACAAACCCGTCCATGAGTGATTTAAACAGCAAGGATGAGCTGAAAAGGAACAATCATTATAATTGCATAGCTTGCTAAGTTTTGTTTCATATGACAGAATAAAAATGTTTTCAGCGAATCAAACCCCCGTGATCAGCCAACCAGCGATATGGCGGTGTAACTGCAGAGCGACGCGTATTCCTGCGTGGAAATATAAATGCTCGCAACACCGTAGACCCCTTGCGTAGTGCACGGCATATCCTCTGCGCATATTCGTCAAATAAATCAGAAGTCAAATAAATCAGCCTTTAGTGTGTGAAGTTTTGCTTCATCTAGGTCGTGTTCTGCATTACGGTGATGAAGCAGTAACTGCCTCTATCCATAACCCATCTTGTTACCCATGATTCCTGAAGTAGGTTCACCCTAACTAATGAGATTAGCAGTTACCAAAATGGGCTAGAAGGACATGTTTAAATGGATGATTAAAAATAAATACATCATCATGTTTTAATGAAACATGCATCTCCCATATCTTACTGATCTGACAAGTTCACCAAAAATGCATACCTTTGGATGCTAAGAAGAAACCAGGACCTGCGGGCAAGTCCTTCCAACATATTTTCGAGTCACTTAGGACCCCAGGCTGGACTCTCACCTGTGACATGGGAGCATGGCCTTTTTCTTTGCAATGCATAATACCCGAATGATAAAACCAAATGTTGAAGAAGCCGTTAATGTATGCCTTAATCTGTCACAGCTAAGTAGAATATTTGTATATGATTTACAGATAATTATAATTTTATGTAGCTAATGAGTCACCAGATCCAGTGTAGGATTCATTTGTATGGGAACTGAACAAACAGTGCAATGTCATCCCATAGTACAAGGTCAAGGGCTTCAGTTAATCACTGCAAGTTAATTAAGTCGGCAAAACCTCACTGTACAAGTGGCCAGGTGTAAATAGATACATAAAGCTCTAAATGATTTTGAAGCGACAGGGGCCAAATAATTATAATTGTCAATTAGTGGTCTGCATTATGCGAGTTTGTCCAATTATAGACTTTTATTTGATTATTACTCGTTCACCCCGTCACCCTTCGATGAGTATCGTTTTGCTAAACTCTGCAGACATCTGTAAACAATGCTTCGCTACAAATTTTACACCTCAATAAGAATAATTCACAACTGCTTCATACATAATAGTAAAAAACCAAGGCATATATTTCATGGATGTGGGTGTTTACAACACTCAAGGGACTGAACCTACAGCCTACTGGCTACAAGTAGCACCGATGATTTTTAATACTCCAGGGTGTAACAGCAAGTACTTTTTTTCCTTTTCGTAATTAAGACTGAGATTCTGTTTCTGGCTCTGTCAAAGACAAAGGAAGTGGCAGTATTCATACAGGTTAGGAAGAGGGCCGACCGCGGTACCAGTAGCACCAAGACACCGCCGATCGTCTGACAGCGCGCGAGTCGGCAAGCGGAAGGAATTCTCAGCAACTGCCAAGGTTAAGATGAAAAACAACAACAGAAGAGAAAGATGTGCAGCAGGCCCCCATCCATAGTCGTTATCTCATTTCCCTTGCTGCGGAATCTCAATCCGGCGGCATTTTCGGCAATTAGCTATAGGTGGAACATGAGGGAGATGCTGACCCTGCTTGGAAGGGCTTGGCCCACCAAACCCCGAGCCGGACAGCTTTTTGGAGAGCTGCTTTAATTGCCTCCCAGCTGGGAAGGGAGGTGCATGACACCATTCCTGAGATGTAATTGGTGCAAGAAGCCTTCAACACAGTGGTGCGTATCGCCTCTGTACAACGGGGGGTGGGGAGGGGGGGGCATAGGCGCTTTGTAGTGCCGGGTGACGCCGAGATTGTATTCTGCCATCTTCATCTTGCCTTCCAAACTGCAGAGGTCATGGCATCAAATCTCCTGCAACTCCGGTCTGGTATCCCGAGATCACATGCAACTCCAAGATGACAGATTTTGAAATATTGGGGGGGAGAAGTGGTCAAAACAAAATGCGCGGCCACGCTGTACTGGCCCTCGGATGGCAGGACGCGGAGGCGCGGCACACGCATGGGGGGGGCGGGGGGGGGGGGGGGGGGGGGGCCCGGGGCCCCCGAACCCCCGGGGGGCCAAGGGTTAACCTAGACCGGAGACATCCGCCACGCGTGGCGGCGGGAGG
>JAODKC010000130.1:8852501-8872230 GCA_026777985.1 Mormyrops attenuatus
CCCCCCCCCGCCCGCCCCCCCCCCCCCCCCCCCCCCCCCCCCCCCCCCCCCCCCGGCCCCGCGCGGATACATCTTTTTGTGAGCTTCTCAGTATTGCTTTAAGCTTTTATGTTTTTTGTTTTTCTCAGATCACAAATGCAAAACATTAGCCTAATAGCATCAAGACGATGTTTGTAAATGCTTCATGCTTGCAAAGATTCTCTGCAGCCTCCCAGACTGTGGCAGTGTGACAGATCTGGCCATTTTTATTATGATATTTACAGAATAATCTTCAGGCGGTGGGCCTGCTAAGTACATGCAGGGCTGTTATAAATATGAAACAGTTTACAAAACAACACTAAGCTTTCCTCAAAAATCTCCACTTAAACAGTGGAATAAACCACCTTGGCTTAGAAATGAAATGCCCACGTGGCAGTTTATCCCAACTTAAATAAATATTCATTTTTGCAGCATAACAGTTAAGTGTTGTGACTTAATTCCCTTTGAACCACAATGATATTTACCAGCAAGCCAGCTATACTGAGGTTTTTCCAAACTGAGCCCCCTCTCCTCTTTCTGCAGTGCTTGGGCCCCCCGTAGTATTACATAGGACTTCATTAACCTTGTTTCATGGTGTTGGCATCATTTCCAGGCAGGTTAGTCTGCTGCATTTGTTTTTTAGTAATTATTAAATGTTTTTTTTACTGATTATTGTACGCCAGTAAAACATATTATCGGCTCCTTCTGGTTTGCACAATCGAAGCTTTTGGCAGTGAGGTTACAGTATATACTTTGCATCCTCCCTTCAACACTAAAAAATGTCACCCATCTTCTTGGACATTGTGTATCACTTGCTTTGTCCGTAAAGAAACGTTTACTACCCTGTCATTTTGAAAAACGCTATAGCGTCTTTCTTTATTGAGTCGTATTATGAGGAATGTTTCTCTGGCTGAACTGGCGCTCACCTGGTCACATGATCAGCGAGCTTCTTCCTGCCTGAGCACAGGGGGCTATGTTGTCGTTGGCGACGGCTAGACGCTGTTACTGATGTTATTTATCACTCATGACTGGCTCCACGGGGAGGTCAGTTGGGAGCTTGAAACCCACTTTCTCCTGGCCCATTGTGGGTCTGGGGTCCCAAGCATACCCTAAGTGAGGGGTGCTTTTCCACCTGAGGCGCATAGTTGAGTGTTTGATTCGGATCGGGCCAGTGGGTTTTCGTCATTATTCTGCTTTGAGTCGAGTGCTGCTGAAGTGCCACTGGAGTTGGCTGTCATAACATCTCGGCGAAATGACGAAAGCCTGGTTTGGCGTGTTCGCTGCGTGTTTGTCACGTGCCAGCCTCCGCACTAGAGACCCAGAGATATTAAATTGCAGACAGTTTTCGCCTCTCGTCTTAAATAGTCTCTGCGGCGGTGGCTGGGAGCCAGCGGAGAGAAGCTGGACAAACTGAAACCCTCTTTGGGTACCCGGCTAAAAACTGCAAGCTCTTGTGACAGAGAAAGAAAACATGTTTGTGTGTGTTTTTTTCCCCCTGTGGCTTGATAAAAGCACTTTTGTTCACGTATTGCTGTTTTCGTCCAAGGCTGTACATGCCTTTGTCAGTGGGGCCGGGTGTTGCATGAGGCAGCCCATCCTGCGACGGTTTTGATGCAGGCCAGAGGGCAGCCCTGCCCCTTTCATGTGGGCAGGCGAGATGCTTTGTTGCAGTGGGGGTCTGGCATGGGGCCCGTCGAGGGTGGGGGAGTGAGTCACAGGCCCGCCTTGAAAACAGACGTCGGCCGGATTTGGGGGCAGTGGGTCCATGTACGTGCATGTGTGCATCTCTGAGACACTTAGTCTGTGGCCAACAGGCGGGGCGTGACTTACCCCCTGCTCTTCCTGTCAGGATCGCTTTGTTGTTCCGTCGCCTCCCGATTTGCAAGCTTCTCAGCCAGATCAACCGTTGAGGCACACTTCATTAATCTTTCCCTCCTTTCACTTATTGGGTATGGGGGTCATATGACCCGGAAGCCTGTCCCAGGAAGCACGGGGTCCAAGGCAGGATGCCAGTCAGCTGAGGGGTACTTCATTAATGGTCTGATCTGGAGTTTATCTAATCAGGCGACGGCCTGGGACGGCTTTTTGAAACACTGTCTGTTGTGTCCCTGACGCTGCGTTATTTGATCTGCTTCCCCGTCCTCACACCTTATTGGCCACTGAGCGAGTTCCAGCTGCTTCCCACGCCGTCAGGTTTATTGTTACAGTGCAGTCAGTCTGCTTTACAGACACAGTGGGGAAGCTGACTCAACACAGCACCAGGCCCCCCAGCTCTGGAGATCTGTGGACATTTCGTAGAGCCTCTTTCAAACACTGCTCTGTAAGCCCCCCCCCCCCCTCCCCAGAATGCACCTCCCTTTGACTCCGTTGCCTGTGTATGCCCAGCTGCTGATGATGAGAGTTTGCAAACCTGTTATCTTCTCAGCAGGCTGGGAGTTTGAGATGTATATGTGTCTACCATCACAGCACAGGCCCTAATCACTGGAGGCTCTTTGTTAAATGTCACGCCCTATATGGGCTTCCATATTGTAGAATCTCAGCATAGGTTTGGTTCCTATCCCAGTAAGCACTGGGGCCTGCACAAACTATGGGTCATTTAGAGACACCAGTTCAGCTAATCTGCACATTTTCAGATGAATGTTACAATTATATAGCGCTTCTGAAGAGACCCAAAGCACTTTACAGAACCAGTGGGTGGAGATTTTTATACACAGGACCATGGTGGGAATCAAACCCACAGACCTAGATGGGTGAAGCCTTAGTGTTACGCCCTGAGCCACTTTGTAATAAAACCACAAATATAAGCCATATTTCAAAAAAGAAACTAAACACAATTCTGCTATGGTGGCCCAGTGGGTCAGGATGCTGTGTCTGTAATCATGAAGGTTCCTGGTTCCAATCCCTTGGTCAGCAGAGTGATTCCACCATTGGGCCCCTAAGCATGGCCCCTAACCTCAGTCACTCCATCCAGGGACTGACTGACCTTGCTTTCTCAATTGTATGTCACTTCGAATAGAAGCGTCTGTGAAATAAATACACTCTGTTAAATACAGACGCTCCTCTACTCACCCCTACTCGCTCCTCTATGACCGTTCGAAACTTGAAATGTTCGTAAGTCATTATTCAACATCATTTTAAGGGCATACGCAAGTACTAAGAGCTAGGATGCTGGGAGTACGAACGCTCCGCTGCTGCACGGCGGGAGTAGAGGCCAGAAATCATACTAGGCAGAACTGGAGCGCAGAAAAAAAAATTGATGTTGTGGACAGGAAACGGGAGCCCAAGAAACACAATTTGGACTTACATTCCTCTTCGTTCGTATGTCTGAAAGTTCGTAAGTTGGATGTTCGTAAGTAGAGGAGCGTCTGTATATAATAGTTGAGACCTCATTGTTAAGCACTTTTGCACAAAAAGTTAGCTGGCTAATAAGAATACCAGCCCATTTCAGCCCAGACCTCCTCTCAAGCCAAGTCCAACTAAAGCATGAGCACTTTATTATATGTGTCATCATTTAAATAGCAGTAAATCACTAAGGCACTGAGACGGTAGGTAAGTCACCCTGTGGGTCCAAGAAAAGTTCTAAATCCAAGGCTATAATTATGCTTGAAATGCCTCTGCTATGTGATAAAACAAAGGCAGATCCTCTGTATTGTATGCTGAGACCACCCAGAAGAGCCCCGTCAGTGCGTTTTATGAATGGACCGAGCGGTGTAAGTCCCTCAGTCGTCAGGCGCTCTGAAAGTGAGCCCTTCCTGGGCTTCCGGAATCCGGAGCAAAGCACTTAACCTGAATCGCTCTACTAAATGTACCCATATGTATAAAAAAGGAAAGCAACTGTTAGGTGCCCTCGGTAAAAGCATCAGCCAAAGAAACAGAGTAGGATCTGTTAATGTATGTTTGGGAAAGGACCACTCGCATCTCAGAGTGGGGAGGGGGGTAAGCAGGTCGATTCACACTTTCATACATTGATGGAACTACTCTTGGATTTAATGCATTTAATACAGAAAGTAAGAAATTGTAGGGTTGCATTAAGGTGTTAACAATAATTGGAAATTAAGGAACGCACTATGTGTTTATTTGTTTAGCAAAATTGCCACAGGCAAGTTTGTGTGTGTGTGTGTGTGTGTGTGGGGGGGGGGGGTGCTTAACACTAGGATGAGCTGCTTTTTTCCACAGTGTGGAATTTATTTTTCTTTTCTTTTTTTACCCAGTATTATAATTAAGTGAAATATTTTTCAAAACAGAAAGCGTGTTTGTGTTAGTGCCATGGGTGTTTATTAGCATACGAGCCTTCGGGAGAGAGAGTGAGGGAGAGAGAGAAGAAGGGAGAGAGGGATAGAGAAAGAGGGGGAAGAGGGAGAGAGAGGGGGGAGAAGGATAGAGAGAGACAGCTTCCTTCGAGATTCACGGAGGACCTTGGGTGTTGTCTTTGTCTGTAAGCATAAGAAACATGTCAGACATATAAATAGCTCCTGAAATGTGCTACATGCAATCTGCTGAAAGAGCCACGGTGTAATTAGGCAGTGACTACTGGGGTTTATCTGTATTTATGTGAGTTCTGTCAGACAAAGTCAGTGAATTTTGAGATAAAAGATAAATGGTAACACTTTACTTGACTGGGCAAAAATACTTAGTAATAACTACATACTTAGTAAAAGTACAAATTATGAACAAATCATGAATAAATATAGTTGCTGCTTGAGATAAAAGATGAACAAACATGTGATCAGCATCTCGTGTTTCATGCTTGTCTTTCAGTTGTTCCTTAGTAGTTCCCCCAGTTGTTCCTTAGTAGTTCCCTCAGTAGTTCCTTAGTAGTTCTCTCAGTAGTTCCTTAGTAGTTCCCTCAATAGTTCCTTAGTAGTTCCTTCAGTAGTTCACAGAGTAACTGCTTAAGATCAATTCCATCACGATTCATTAATGATGAATTAACATGAGATTGGTATGTAACTAAAACTTTAAAGTTTGTGCTGAATTAATGCATAAGTAATAGCATAATACTATATTATTTGTGCCCCGTCACCCTTTAAGTGTTACCAATGAAATGATTAAGAAATTAATATGCACAGGTGAATTGCACCCAGTCAAAAGAACAAAATCTGCTGCCCAGAACCAAGATTGGCGGGGGGGGGCAGAGGCATTAAAAGTCATCGGCAAAGTTACATATATTATGACACTCCCTTTGTGCTTGAACACACCTGGCTGATGTGACTCCTTAGACTAACCCTAACGCATCATCATTGACCAGAGTCACTGCATGCTGCCTGAATTGGTGTGCTGTGCATTTAATGGTGTTTTATTCACACATTATGGCCCTATTCTAATATCTCGCATGGTATGCGGTGCACTTACTGCACTCTCAGATCGCATGCGTTCGTCACCGCTTTTTCTGCTTGTTGTTTTAATGCACCTATCACATGCACTGACTAGGAAGCGGCTTTGGAGAGAAATGTCTGCCTAGTAAAATAAATGCAAATGTAAGAGGAATATTTCATGAAAAGCCTCTCTCCATTAAGAGTGGGTTCAGACTAAGTTTAAGTTTATATGGGACCAATTCCTTGCTTTTATCACTGGCAGTTTTGCGAAACAGACTACATTATTTAAAGAAAGGGAGACGTCTGGTCAGTGTGCCATTCCAGTGACCTTTGCATTAATAAAACAAAACGTTTTATCCTCCGTTTTTCACCTTTCATTTCTGAAGAAAAGGGAAAACCTGAAATTTTGCAAGCCGAAGGCGAGTCTCATTTAATGTCAGGTGTATTAATTTATGATTTCCATCACAGCTGGTGACCCCGTCACCTCGATTAGAATGCAGCCTTTGTAATTTCATAGTTAATATTCAGTAGCCACTAGTCGCCGGCTCCAGGATAGAAGCGTATGCAGGGGTTTGAGAAGGGGGCTGAAGATGATGCGTCGGTGGAGGGTGAGAGGGACCATGAGAGCTCTTCAAAAAGAGTCGCAGGCCGCATCTGTTGCAATAACTGTGTTTTTTTATTCCCAATCGTTAACATTGATCCACATCACCGGAGCGGGGTGGGGGGGGGGGCTGCTGTCCCTAATGTGCGGAAAGGAGATGCATGAAATGCAATCTAGCCACGGGCCCCATGTGGGGTGGGGAGGGCTCATGCCTAGTTCTGCTTGTCAGGAATCAGGATCTACTGCAGGTCGGTCACTGGGGGAGTGATGTGACTAAGGCTCACCAAGCGGCGCCCCCCACTGGCCTCTCGTGAGTTCACGTGCTCAGCGGCTGTAGCCGCACCATTGGCCTCAGCTAGCATTCCATCTCAGCAACTTTGGCAGACCTTTAAAGAGCGATAAAATTGCACCATCCAGGCACAGAATCAGCTAGCGGTTGTTTTCCCCGCTGCCTGCAGATGGGTTGGGGAGGGGGGTGTGTGATTCGCTGTAATTGTACGGTCATTAACGAGACGCATGTTTTAACGCCAGGTGTAGACGATCGGGCTTTGTTTGTCTCGCCTGTAGCACCTGGGATTCGCCCTGCGCTGCTGTCGGCCCTTTAAGAGCGAAGCCCAGGCACGGTGCGTGGGGAGCCAGATAACATAAAAAGCCCATTGTTTCAAAGTGCATTGTTTTGAACCTTTTCCCCCTTTCAGATTCGGTACCATTGCCAAAGTGGGTCGATGCCATTTCACTCTGAGCTGTGTAGCTGAGACCAACCAATGAACAGTCAGCTGTTGTCAACGGCCCAGACAAGACTTACAGTAAGTTACTCACTGGGTGATGAAATTAAACTTCAAGCAAAAAACTAGGAATGTGCCTTGTGCTTTGTTATAAAGATAAATATAAATGAATTTAAGACGATACTGTCATTCTTTTGCTGGAGTTTAAGCTGCCTTCTGGTATGACATTGTTAAACCCTATATTTGGCTGTGTGCACCAGTAAAGATTAAAATAATAGTATAAAACATAAGGTTACATGACATGATGTCAAAACAATCCTCTGGACAAAATCTGTCAGACACAGGAACTACCTCAGCACTCACCGCCATGGTTAAGTTATAAAGCATGTTACCAGCAGCACAAAGTACCAGTTATTATAAGAACCAGCTAATTGCTAGATCTTAAGGTCAGTGGTGTGGTAACAAACATTAATGACAGATAAGCATTATTCTGATTGGAGCACTTTACACATCAGATCAGCGACCGAGGACATCTTTTTCTGCGGCCGTGAGAGTGAGCTCGCTGAAAAGCAGGCAAACACACATAACTGCATAAATTTTTGGTTGTCAGCCATTTGAAAAGATATTGGGCGCAAATGTATTTGTGGGGGTGCATATAAAACCGGCGCAGCACTGCCATGGGGGGTGAAAATAAGGTGCACATGTTCTGTGTTTCAGCTGCTTTTTATTCCAGAATGTTCAACGCCGCTTGTCGTTTCCAAGTTGATCGCGGCCGTGTGATGATTTGAGTGATTTGCTGGAGCGTTGCCTGTCTGTACGTCGTGTGACACGCTCTGAGTTTGTGTTGTTTTCCTCTAATTCTTGCATATAGACCTTGTGGTAGAAACTCGGCAGCGCGTGATGAACAGATGCTGTATTTGCTATTTGCACAAATACAGGTACATTGGAATGTGTGTGAGTTTTTGCATATTCCATCATGCTCTCCTTTATTAAGACACACACACACATACACACATACACACACATAGAGGTGAGCATGAAGCTTGCCGTCTGAGCACAGGGTGAGAATTTATCTGATAGCCCAGAGCAGATTTCAGGGGGTTAAGGGCCTTGCTCAAGAATCAAACCGTGATATGACTAGTCTACCGACCACGTGATCTGAACAGGCAACCTTCAGATCACAAGCACAGTCTCGGTTGATGAGGGAGAAAGATGCAGAGATGAGAAAGGTGGACGGGGGCAGAGCAGAGGATGAGGACCAAGTGGGACGGACGATGACCAGAGAGAGGAAGATCTCCAGGGTTAAATGGTAAAAGTTTAAATTCTGTGTTCAGAGAGACTGTGCTAAAAATCTCTGAAAACCAGCGCAAAGTGTAAAATGGTGAAAGACTAACGCAAAACATGGCCTTGTTTAGTGTATGGGGTGTTATCATCAGGGCTTATGCTGGCCAGACAGTGAGGGGAAAGACTCAGAAAAACAGCCTCGATGGAATTCGACTTTATGACCTGATGCGTAAAGACAAGATACAATAATACTCTGAAAGTCACGTACGACGATCTCAGCCTGAGTGATTTTTAAATTGCAGTTTTATTTCAGAAAACACAAAATTGCTTCATAGTATTCATGATCTAGTATGCTTACAGGTGACCGTAAATGTTAACAAGAGATGGCAATAGATCGCATTTCAGATTCGGGGCCCGGAAGCCCATTTAAACAGAATGAAATGACAAGGAAGGGGAAGCTAGCAGAATTGCACAGAGTCAGAATTTGGTCACGTTGACTTGACATGAAGAAAAACAGAATTTATAGAGCAAGTCAGAGGCCTCATCTTCTCCACTTTGGTAACATCATTACAGTACATTGATCAATGACTACAGCAGATCAAATTGCAAATTCGTGCGTGAATGTTCCTGGTAGCTGTTCACTTCCGACACTGTCACGTTCGCAGAAAGAGCTGCCCCAGGGTGCTGGAAAATATGGCTCAATTTCGTGGTTACTGATTTTTTTGCTCTTTGGTGTGAAAACTCAATTTTTGGTTTTTAGGACGGAGAGACAGTAACATTTTGACCCTCCTTGTGATGGTGCTTTTTCACATCACCCCTGAACCCCCCCCGAACCCCCACCCTCCCGGAAAAACCCCTTCAGCCGAGTGACCAAGTCAATCCACTTTACACTCATTCCCTAGTTAGACTGATTCTAGCGGCAGGTGTCTGCTTTGCGTCCACTGCCTCTAACTGGGCTCCGGAAACCCACACATGTCCTGGAATTAAACCAAACCGTCCCACTCATGTTTGTCTGACTCCACAAACCTTTCCAGCATAACAGTAATTGTAAAAAAAAATTATATACAAAAAAAAATCAGGAAAATGTCATAGTGTATGGAGAGCCTTTGGAATAGGAAATCTCTCTTCACATGTTGACGTAAGTCTGGTGCACCACAAAACTTTATATTACATTATTATTTATATTAAATATGCACTTATTTTTCACACTGAATTTAGCATTCTCGACTTCCTCTGCTGAACAACGCCTAAAGCAGACAGAGCGTGTGTATGTGATAATAAGCTGGTTTAGAGAGAGGACTCGTTTCCTACACTTCAGGACTAGTTAAATTGATGAGCATTCTATATTTCTTTGTTTCCACCCACCCTCCCACACGCCAGATCTGGGCCTTCTTAAATCCACAGAAATAGTGAAACCCTGTTATACCTAGAATTACACATCATTTAAGGAGCAGAAGACTAACCTGGATTGTACTACGAGTACAATCTTGCTTTGGGATGCACAGTGCAGCATACAGGCCACCTACTGCATAGTGAAAGGTCAGGCACCAAGACTGATGTGTCCGGTGGTTCCCCCTCCCTAATAAGGTGGACCAATCCCAAAAAGTGGCGTGGCTCCAGCTGTCCCTCTGATTGGCCGACTCAGGAACATCAGGAAGAGAAGCAGAGGCCACAGCACTCCATGCATATCTCGAGGCAGTCAGCCGACTCGCAGCAGGCATCAATGATGCCACAGTCCATGTCGCAGGGCAGGTCGCAGTCGCCGCACTCGTCGGAGCCGCAGCAGCAGCAGAAGCAGGACTCCTCCGAGGAGCAGGAGCCACAGGTGGCGCAGTCCAGCATGATGTTGCAGAGTGTCAGGAACTCACAGAAGAGGCAGGCGAGGATGCAGTGGACGCAACAGTCTGGGGGGCAGGACCAGGAAGGGGCGGGGTCAGGAGGGGACAGGGCAGGGGGACCACACCTGTGTCAGTGCACACAGAGACCCTCAAAAACAGTGCGTGAAAGGCTACATCACTGCAGAGCTTCAACCCTCCCCCTTCTCAGCCCCATTTATTCTCGTAAATCTGCAGCTCAATGTGCAGAGATGGGCACGCTGCTTGGATCAGTGGTGGTCAAAGGCCAGGCTTCACCACCGGCACCCCAAAGAAATGTCCCCACAACATCAAAAATAACAGGTTTTTATTTGGTCCCCACAATATAATATATACATGACCACACACACGCATGCACACTCAAACATACACACGGGTGCAGACACAGGCACAAGCTGAGAGACCACGCCCACCGTCCTGCGCCTTGCTCGGGATCTGCGAGCTGGTCGACTTGGAGCTGCCCCGGCTTCGCTTGCTGCCCTGGCTGGTGAGGGACGGGTTGGACTGCAGCTTCCTGGGGGGGGCCTTATGGGAGGCGCTGCCCGGCGAGAACCCCGGCCCTGGGCGGTCTCGGGTAGGCCTTGTCCCATTCTGCCTGGTGCTGTCAGAGTCCAGAGAGCAGCCTTCTGTGGAGTGGCAGGGCACTGTTCTGGCCTTCGGCTGACCTATGGATTTGATTCACACATACACGTATGTAACACGACAAGTGAAAAAGGGCCAGTGTATCCAGCTGAATCAGATTCACACGCACACATCTGTAACACGACAAGTGAAAAAGGGCCAGTGTATCCAGTTGATTCAGGTTCACACGCACACGTATGTAACACAAGAGAAAAAGGGCCAGTGTATCCAGCTGAATTGGATTCACACGCACATGTATGAAATATGATGAGTGAAAAAGAGCCAGTTTGTTCAGCCTATTAAGATTCACATGCACATGTTTGTAACATGATGAGTGAAAAAGAACTGGTTTATTCACAATCATTCTGATTCACATTCGCATGGACGCATATAACGGCTCATCCTTCGGAAATTCAGACTGTCTTGCTGTAATAAAATCCAGCGTTTCCCAGGATTGTATTTAGCACGGTTGCCCCTACTAATTCACAGCTAAACACAGACACACAGTGGGTACATCTGCTCTCCAGCTGACTGTCCCATCTAACAAGGTCAGGTCACATCCCAAAGAAACTTCTGATCAGGACAAATAGTCCGGCTGAGGAGTCTGAGGTTCTTCCCAGTCTGGTCAGAAAATCGTGGGGGCGGCTATATTCCTCCCAGGCTAACGACTGCAGTTTCTGGGTTCACGCTGACACAGGAACAAAGAGAGCAGCTGTTAACCCACGTTTCGGAGGTAGAGCGTTTACGAGTCGTACAGGACGGGCTGGGTGTTTAGTGTGCCACTGCTCCTGGGGGCCCGTCGGGGCTGTGACAGAACAACAGGGTGCTGCTCCTACAGGTGTAATTAGGGTCGTGATACAGCAGGTCTCCTCTTCCTCCTCATCTCCACCCAGACCCATTATGTGGAGACCAGCAGCATGCCAACAGCTGCAAAAAACGCAAACAAAAGCAGACAAAAGCCACCTCGCGTGATTGTTAGTCAGAAATAGAGGTACGAAGGGGCAAGCAAGCAAATAAACATGCACGTAAACTTCAGGATGTTAGGTCCCAGGAAACAAATAAATATGCACGTAAGAAGGGAATTCAGGATGTAAAGTCCCTGAAAAACACAACAAACGAAAACAGCAGTGGTGTTTAGGGGGAGTATGTGCTGGGCGACTTTAATTAAATACGTGCTTTGGTTTGTTTACACTGACAGCCCAGCTGAAGTGAAGTCTGTGATTAGGGAAGGATGGCGACAGTGTGTGATTAAAGCTGCCCCTTCGGGTGCTTGTCTCAGGTCCCACTGATGCTGCAGACTTGACGAATATGCTGGACATGGCAAAAACTCAGAATGTCCCCCAAACTATACAGTAGTGCTGTTTGGCTCAATTGGTTATAACGCCATATATGTGATCAGAAGGTTGCTGGTTGAAATACTAGGGTCAACAGAGTAGTTCCACTGTTAGTCATCAACACCCCCCCCCCCCCCCCTCTGACCCTGCTTTCTGAAATGTACCTTGCCTTGGATAAAAGCAGCTACTACCAAAAATTTAGGTGTATAAGCTATTGCTGCCAGACGCAGCTGTCAAAAAATGGACCATTTAGTTGCTGAGAGAAATTGTTGGTTAGGTTTCCATCAAACAAATGTGGGAAATCTTTCCCACACTGTTTCAGCTCCTCTCAACCTGCATCTATTCAGCAGCCATCTTCCTTGAGCTCGCATGCCAGCTATGAAACGATAAAACATCAGCGTGCCCCAACACATGCAATTAATTACTTCAGCTGGTTGGAACATGTTGACGCACCGAGTCAATCGTGATGTAAAACTGCCCTGGATTCTGACTCGCGTGTGTGAGCCACTTTAAACAAAGTTGAAGCCAGCTATTGATGGATAATTTCGTCATCATTTCATTTTGACAGGACGGGAAAGGTGGATTTTATCGACTGCACTGAATTTCACAGATTGCTTAAAGATATACGTTCTTTGCCTAGTTCACTGGTTTCACACTTCAGCAAAAGTGCAAATTCAAAAAATACTGCTAAATCTTTGTGTCAGGATCAGTGCCCTCTGATCCCTTATCCTGTGTCCTTTCCCCTTTGGCACCGTGGGTCATCCTGCCTTTCCCCCTCTCTGTTCTATATGCTCAGTCCCTGTTTGGCCAGAAGGTGTTGCTGGCCATCCTTCCTTCCTCTGTCTAAGTCCTAAGTCCCCAGTGTGTCTTCCCTGCTCCCTGAACCACTGTTTCGCCCAGTGGGTTGAGTGAGTGACTCAGAGACTGAACCTGCAGGTTGCAGGTTTGAGACTGGCTTGAAACCACCCTCTCCTGTTTTGTTTTGCTTAGTTGTGTTTTTGTTGTTTTGTAGTGTTTATAGTATGAGTCTTCTGTTCTCACTTCCTTCTCATGGTTTGCCCTCCTTGTGTTTTGGTTTGTGTTTTGTGATTTTGTAATTATTCTACCTTTGCTTTAGTTTCCTAGATTATGTTCTAGTTTGTCTTAAGATTATTATTTCAGCGATTGTCTTTGTTATTAGTTCCACCTGTTGCCAGTTTTCCTGTCCCAGTACTTAATTGTCCTATTATCTCCTCTGATTGGTTAATTGATTGAGTTACACCTGGCCCTTGTTTGCCATGTTTCACTGTGTTTATTTAAGTGTCTGTGCCTTGTTCATGTTACTGTGGGTTGGAAGTTCTGTCCTCTTGCCTATTCTTGGTCTTTTTGGTTTTTGTTAGCATGTTCTGTTCTTCAATAAACCCCCTTGTTGACCTGTGAGCCATAAACGGATCGTCACCTTCTTTTTCTGCACTTTGCTTTTATTTTACTATATAAAATAAAAAATTGGAAAGAATATGAACATAGATATGGAAATGAAACAACAGAGTTATTTTAATGACTAAAACTGACAAATAGTTATAATTCACCAACTTTTAGGTGCACATTTCAAAACCAGCAACTTATTTTTTTTTTTCCTGAAGCTAATCTTATTAGATTTTATAATCTAATAATCAGCCTTAAACTTAAAGCCTACTTTCAGACTACACTTGTATAACAGTCTATGCATAATGGCAAGTTTTGAAAATGAAAATTAATCGCCATCACCCTTAAAAAAAGGAAATTTAGTTTTAAGCTAACCGTTTTCTAGGCGTCTCACTGTGAGGTCTATGTGGGTGTATAAAAATGATTTAGAAATATTGGGGAGCTCAGTGCCTATTGGCCGCCACTGTTCCAAACCGAATTGTCATTGGTCAGTTAGAGACGAAACCTCTCTGCAGAACCCAGCCAATGAGCAGGTTCCTTTATCTCTTGCATCACCTGTCCTCTGAGCGCTCATCCTGCTCCAGCTCCTGTAGGATTTCACGTGATTAGCTCGACTGGCAGGTTTGCAAATACAGGGTAATTTTGACTGGATATCGCAGGAATATAGGAGGAATATAGAATCGCTTTCTTAGCTGACGACACTGGCAGTGATGTGTAAATATGAAAGAAGAGAGAGTCTGTTTTGAAAGGGAGCCATTAATTAAAGCAAAGATTTCTCTTATTACTCTGTTAGCTTAGTGGGAAGCATCTCCTCACATCTCCTACGCCCTGAAGTTAAAGCAGCACCTGTTCATGACCTTCTCAGCCTGCAGACAGGCCCATGTTACTTGGCCGCTGCTTTTGTTGGGAGGAGGCCCAAACCCCCATCCCCACACTGGGGGGGGTAGGGCACCCCTCGTGCCAAGTGAAACAGACCCCAGTGCTGAAACCCGAGCTGGACGTGGCGTCTTTGCGACATCGCCCCTGCGCCATCGCAAATATTTTCATGTGTGCTTTTGGGCCTAATAGCAGAAATCATTTCCAGAAAAATATTGCCTAATTCCACCGAAGGTTCACTAGCCGCTGTGTCCTGGGAGAGAGAAAGCAAAAGCCTTCTTCATATGCAGACTAAATACACCTTAAGTATGACTGGCCATGAAACAGATAGCATTTAGGGATTATTATTTTTGGACCGTACCTGGGATCACAAAACAGCCAGCTGCTTATAAATATTTTCTGTGCGGTAATTTCAAACGGAGGCCCAGATGTTTCGAATTATCTGAGGAGTTTCTGGAGGCTTCTTACGATGTATCGCCTCTTTACGGTCACATCGCCCGTCAACAGCGCTCGTCTCCCTGGCCGCTCTTTCGCTCGCTCCTCCTGCGTATTTTAAAAGCGAGAACGGCACTCTGCAGCGGGTCAAAAAAAGAATGAAGATTGTTAGAGGAATGACAAGCGAGAGCTAAAACGAGCTGAAAAATGGCCACCACCTCTGGCTCCTACCCATAATTCTTCACTGCAGGGTGCGCATATGTATCCCGGAAGGTTTGCCTGATTTAGTCTGCCGATTCTTTTTCCACAAAAAGCATTATATATCACATTTATGACTCCTTTGTCATCTTCAGCCAAGAGGTGAGCGACAGAGAGTGAAAAAAGAGGTGTTTTGTTCTCATCCCGGAGAGAGCACTGTGGCAGTGATGACGTCATACATCCTCCTGATTCCCATCAGCTCAGAAAGGACAGCAACAATGGAAGCCCCCTGAATCCCCTCCCTTCCTCCGAAGAACCTTTACTGCAGTAACCAACTGAGAATAAGTCACATTACCTGAAAACTATCCCACATGCTCTTCCCTCGCTCCACAGGATAATGCGAGTGTCGATCCCCTGCACCATGGCTTGTCTCTGCGTATCGGTATCTCATTACGACTCCACCATCATCCTTCATTCGCTTGTCAATAAACATTGATGTGTTACAGTTGCCACGTAAGCCTTAACCCTGAAACCTTTATGTCAACCATAACAGCGAGGATACACACAGCCAGCTGAGAGCGATACCATGGTAACCATGCGGTATTTAGGGAGGGAGGATAGCGCAATGTCTCCCCTGTGGTGCGCTACGGGAATATTTACAGTAACGGCGCAACCACGGGGTTCCGACCAGCGTGTATATTTAGTAAAACGTCCCATTGCCTGTCGCACACCTGCAGTCCTGTTACCCCATCAGGGGGAGAGGGGGGACACAGAGCCAATCTGTGAGTGTCGAGCCTCTCCCACGTCGAGATACGAGCTCACACTCTGCCAGGCCAGTCAAAGCAGAAATCCTCCCCCCCCCCATGTGAAACGACCCAGAAAATACAGCCCTGACTTTTTTCGTTTTCAGAAGAAAAAACTCCCAATTAGAATGCCACAGTTATGCCTGTATTCCCTAATAAGAAACAGTTTGACAAATACCACGCAGACCAACTCCAAGATAACCCCCCACCCTTTTTTTCTGTGTCATATTTGTCACATACGGTCCATTACCGGGGTTCCTGACAACTGCTGAAAAGCCATGGGAAGGGGCCTCAGCAACGCCTCCCGACGTGACAGCCACATCCACAGCGAAGGAACTTTGACGACATCTCAGCAGAGCACGGAGACGTCTACTGAGCTCCCTGAGCTTGTGGGGCGGGTAAATGTCAAACTATTAAATTAGTTCATTATGCAGAGCCACATTAGAGGACACAGCAAATCAACTGCAAGCAAACAGTGCTTCTTACGGCACAGCTCCGGCGTACTAAATGCTGTCGGGGATTTTACGGCCTGTGATGGTGTCAACTCTTCTTCATTCTTTCCTCCTTTACTCTTCTTCCAGCTGAGAGAAAGATATTCTTTGCAGGGTATTTGTGTCAGGGTAATAAACATCGGGTGGGGCAGGAAGGGGGCTATGTGGGGTTTCTGGGGCATCTGGAGAGCAGTCGCCGCTGTTGCCCCCACATGTGAGCACCGAGCTGCTCTGCAGGATGGACTCTCCTGAGCGTGGGATGTGCCGAGAGCTGTGTGCCTCCTGCCTGCCCATGCTGCGGGGTTTTAATCTGCTTCCCTAACTGCCACGCCACCTGCTGGTCATCTCCCATGATGCCCTGGATTTACTCCTGATTTACACGAGTGCAGAAGTGAGCATCTTGAGTTTTGTGACGTGCTCAAGGCAATGGGTGCTTTAAGGGGACGGGGCTGGGAGGGCCGTGGGGGGGCAGGGGGCATAGCATGCTTAGCCTGGGCCTCATTTACGGGCAGGCTTCTCTGTGGGTATGCATATATACAGGCACAATGAATCGCCCCCAGGTAGTTAAAAATAAACAAATAAAGAGCAAAACGAGCCATTTGCGTGAAGCGGTCTGGCCACAGGCAGACCGGGAGGGAGTGGCCAAGGCGCCGCGCCGGGGGGGGAAGGGGGGGAGCTGAGTCACAGACTGCTGACTGTTCACCTCTGACCGACTGCTCTGTTAAACCAGACAGCCAACACCCAGCATTGAGGAACTGACCCCGTCTGCACATGCATGCGACATACCATCAATAGCCAGACAAATAAGGGACCCAAAAACATGGACGTTTGTATTTATTTAGTTGGCTCTTTTATGCAAAGTGATGTACATTTTGAGAAAGCAGGATCAAACAGTGCCTAGAGCAACTGGGGCCTTGCTCAGGGGCCCAACCGTGACATCACTCTGGGCTTTGAACCCGCAACCTTCTGGTTGCAGCATCCTAGTCCACTGAGCCACACACTGCTCTGAGTGAGTGTGCTGTTTCTTAACTAACAGGTAAAGCTTATATGCTACTTATACTATGCAAAAATGCCATATAGTGACTAAATGGAAATACAGGCCTGAGCAGAGGGGCCAGGTAGATTTTAGCTCCGTCCCTCATTCGGACGCGCGCAACAATCCCGAGCTCAGGAACAAGAAGCAGACGAGGCATAAGAACCATGATGGCCATCCGCACACATCGTAGGCACGTGTGAAATGTGTTTAGGGGGAAATCACCGTGCAAATTTACCAGGGGATAAGAGATAATTTGAAGGCACGGTTCCTAAACCCAGAAGGCAGCTTTCCACCACGTCCCCAACCCCCCCCCAAAAAAAATGAGGGGATAGGCATCCCGAAAGGAATGGAGGATGGAGGGGGGTACGGGGGACGATCAAATCACCCTTAATCCCTCCCGTCTTGCCTCATTTCAATGACAATCTGGAGTGATGAAGAGCCTAATCAGAGAATTTCAGGCCAGTAAATCAAAGCACAGGTTTTTAAGAAGTTTATTTCCCTTGACGGGTCCCTTCAGAAGTGTGATAATAAATGAGGGGGACAAAGTCCTGCTGAGAATGAATAAACGCTCCCTTAAATACCTCACGGAATAAGTCAGAATTCAAGAGAAAAAAAAAGCGCTGGAGAATTCCTTGGAAGCGGTCAGCCGGGTCACCGGATCGCTGGGACGTTTATCAATCTCTAGATGGCAATTTTCAGGGGGGGCAGTCCCGCGTTTCCTGCGTCCCGGCTTATGGGGTCTACAAGATGATGCGGCAGGAATGGGAGGTGGGATACACATGTAAATCTGTGAGGGGGGTGAGAATTAAAAATTACTAGGAAAATGATAAAAGATGCAGGGGGCGGTGGATGGCAGGGGTGCCACTGAGGCGGTGTCAAAACGGGGGTGGGAGGTGGACCCGCATCAGTCTGACATTTGGCGATAAGTCTTTCGGGAATGACTGTGCTGTTATTTGTTTTTGGGTGGGGGGGGGTCATAAATGGCGGACTAATTATGGCTGACATGCCGGGATCTTGTTGAATTTCGCACAGATATACTGTGTGAGGCAGCAACTGACCACCAGAGCCTCTCCTGTCTCTGTAATAACACCATCTTCTTATGGAGGTCCCTAGACTGTGAAGGCTGGCTTACACTTTGCCCTGTGGGCTTCCTGCTACTAGCCCTGTAGTTGCATTAGTTGCATAAGAGACACACTGTCCTGAGACACTGAGCATCAGAAATCGAAGAACGCTGTCCTGCGACACTGAGCATCAGAAGTCAAAGAAGGCTGTCCTGTGACACTGAGCCTCAGTAGTCAAAGAACGCTGTCCTGTGACACTGAGCATCAGAAGTCAAAGAACGCTGTCCTGCGACACTGAGCATGAAAAGTCAAAGAACGCTGTCCTGCGACACTGAGCATCAGAAAGCAAAGAACGCTGTCCTGCGACACTGAGCATGAGAAATCAGAGAACGTTGTCCTGCGACACTGAGCATCAGAAATCAAAAAACACTGTCCTGTGACACTGAGCATGAGAAATCAAAGAACGCTGTCTTGTAGCACAGACTTCATCTAGTCTTCTGTCACCTTCCCAACCATTTCCTCATTCACACATTTGAGTCCTGGGAGCACAGCGACATCACTGTGCCCATTCTCAGACGTTCTGTCACACATCCAGAATCTGCTTACATCACCACTGCATGGGCTCAGAGCCCAGCTGCGCTTCTGGGTTTCTATATTTACTCATTTATCTGGTAATGAAACAGAGGTCAAACCGTCTGCATCGTGTTAAAGGACGGCTCTCCGCCTCTCCGAATTCGCCTCTCAAAAATAACGAGATAAAGCTGAGACCGATAAAGTAACCTCTCATCCAGGCCTGCCCAGTCGACTCAAACCACCCATTAGAGAAATAGGTCCAATAAAGATGATAACGCAAGTCTGTGCTTAGCTCAAGCCACCAAAGCAGCTGGCAAACAGCTGGACATAAGGTGGAGGCGGGGGGGGGGTCATGCCACTGCTGGCCATTGGCACACTGTATGCGTATAGCTTAAGTCACTGGGTTGCTACAGCCGGAAAACACAGGTTGGATTTGTTTCACGTTGTAGAATGCGCATCCGGGTGTGATGGAGACTGGCTCCTGGTCGGATTCCAGAGGCCGATGCCTGATCTGGCACGTCCTGCGATGGCAGGGACAGACGAGGATTTTACTCTAGCATTAACATGGAGATCCATGCCATGTGAGCAGCAATGGGAGACAGCTATTTTACGAGGAAAACCGAAATGTGCAAATTGCTGCAGTGCCTCTAAGTACAGCTGGATGAGATGTTCTTGGTAAAGGCTCCTGGCCTAATGGTTCCTTGCCTTGAGATCTGGGCTTAGTGTTCCCATATTTCTTTGGCCCTCACGGGTACGACTGGCGACGACCCGCCGGCAAACGGCGGAGCTGGTAATCTCTGCCCCCCAGGAGGCAGCAAGCAGCTGGACGCCACGCAGATCCAGCGAATAGCCTGTGGTAGGATAGCTGCAGCCAGGACTCAGGCGGCTCTGCCAGGATGACATTAGCCCCCGACACCCCCGTCAGACGGGCCACTGTCCCGAGTGGGGAGAAGCAATGGAGCCCTCTAAACCCGCCTCTAAGCCCCCCCCCCCCCCCCGGCCCCCCCCAGGGCGGGCCGACAGGGGCGGGGGGGGCGAAGGGCGTGCGTGGCCACCCCCGGTATAAAAAGGAGGGTTGTG
>JAODKC010000130.1:8872240-8899030 GCA_026777985.1 Mormyrops attenuatus
CCCCCCCCCCCCCGCCCCCCGGCCCCCCGCCCCCCTGGGGCGCCCCCCTTGGCCCCCGCCAACCCCGCCCCAACCCCCCCCCCCCCCCCCCCGTCCCCCAGCAGGAAGAGCAGACAGGGAAGGAGGGGGCGAATGACTTCCTTGCCAAGCCAGTGTATACATCGCATGGTTCTGCGAGTCAGTTAAAACAAATCAAGGCAGGCCTGACATCATAGGTCAAAGGTTACAGGTGAAGCCAACAGAGTGAATCACCCATCGGTTACTAACGCAAAGCTGCCCATATCACACCGTCTTTGACGTATATTCCTGTCTAAGACTTAACTCCTAAGGCCCAGCTTTCAGCACAGCTTTCAGTCCTTTTCCACCAGAGGGATCGCTGCAGCATGCCATCTCTATATTGATGTTCTAACGATCATGGTTGTCTATCATAAACATGCCAGTTGAAAGCGGAGGTCTGCTCTACATGCACTAGCTTTTCGGCTGCTAATCCTTAGCGTGCCATTCTCCACCGTGTGTCAGCTAAGAAACCGCCCACTTTGCCTCAGTGACGGGGATTGCTCTTGACTGAGAAACCTTCACCGAGTTCTGGGGGTGGGTGTGGTCCCCCGTCCCGGACACACCAGCGTGTGAGTCAGATGTCAAAGTCTGGAAAAGAAGCGACACTTCCAGAACTCTGTCATACTGGGCCTGTGATTCACCACGACACTGCTCCCCTTTCCGGGCAGAACGGAGACCATTTGGGTCCCTCCCGGCCACAGCCACAGAGAGAGCCCCTTTCTGCGTTTCGAAAGACTTACATGTCACGTTCTTGCTGGTCGAGGAAGGATCCGGTCGCGACAGGCTGTTATTGTTCCCGTTCTCCTGGTCACTCTGTTCCTTGACGATGTTGGCTGTCTCCACCTGGCCCCGCGGTCCGTCATCCCGCTCCGCATCTGCATGCCGCCAGAAGAGGAGGGATTAGCACACACCTGCTCGACAGAGACTCCAGGGCCCCTAATCGGATGCCCAAAACTTAAGAAAAAAAAATGAGCATGTATTAAAGTTATTATGGGGCAGTGTTCTATGTGGTTACTCTGCTAAGCTCGACCTATAAAAGGGGCATTAAATGGATCCAGAAAAAGGCCAGTTAACAAAACTCTGCGGTCGGTGCTCTAGCCTCGAGACCAAAAGGGGCACATTTCCTGACCCGCGACACCCGAAGCACGCCTGACCTCATAAAGGCATCTTTCCAGATAAAAACAAACAAACAGCTGGTTACCATAAACGCCCCCCCGCCAAAACGCACGCCCACCTCCACCCGCGGGGCTCGGCTTGGGAGGGCCACGTCACAAAGCCAGCGATTTACGATCCCAAATACCTCCGTTGAAGGCGGGGGGCGGGGGGGGGGGGTAACGCTACGTGCAGAACTCCGTGAACCGGGGCGACCGACCGGCACTCGCCTCGTGCTTTTTTTAAAAACGCATCCTCTGGAGACGAACGGGCTTATTATGGGCTGGTAATTACATGGGACCATCCCAGACAGCCGCACCGCGACTTCAAAGCGGCAGGTTCTGAGCGCCGAAGCCTTCGGTCGCCTTCCTCCCCCAAACGGGAAGCAGCTGCACTCTATTTGCCGTCTGATAAACACGCGGCAACGCCGTGCACTCAGGCCTGGCGCCCTTCCCCTCCCCCCTCCTGCTGGGATCGGAGGGGAGCTGAAAAATAGGGAAAAGTTTGAGGTATGGCAGGAGAAGGCAGGCTGGGAGTCTGAGCGTGCGGATCCTGCATTCACTCTGAGCTCGGGCGGAGGATGCCGGGGCCTGCTAATCGCAGGAAGGCTCGACTGAGCCTTGCAGCTAACTCGTCAGCATCTGTCTGTAGCGGTGCCGACTGGCTCACCCTCAGAGAGGCCCCCGCTCCCAGACGTGCCAGATCTCCACTTTCTCTGTGCCGTAAACAACTGCATCTCTGCAGCTGTCGGCCATTAGCTAAACCAGCAACTGTGCTCCTGCGAGAGGAACATCTGGGAGAGGACCCAATCGGAGGGCTTTTGGAATCTCTGAATGGGACGACTGGCTCCAGACGTTCAAGTAACTGATTATCTAAATTAGACAAAAGGGCAGATTTAAGCAGCGTGAGCCAAGGAAGGTCATATGTCATATGGCTTGAAGACCACTGTCAAATCAAGTACGGCTTATTTGTCATCCCAGCCATGTACACAGTGAAATGACGTTCCTCCTGCCCACCATGCAACAGTTATGACAGGACAGACATTACATGGCAAAAGACAGAGCTTTTGTAATAATATACATAGTGACAAAAAAATCTACACTATTATTAATGATTTAAGGGCAGAGGACTATAATTTAGCAACCACAACATAACAAACATTTTACATTAGAGACTGTCACTCTTGTCTGGTCAGGCTGACATATCTTTTTATTCTGACATGTTGAGTAAATTGCTCCCATGCCAAGGAAAGCTATCTCCGACCTCACCAGATCACTTGCCAGCAAGCAAATAAGATCCACCACAAACGTAATCACTTTCTGTTCTGATTTCTGACATTCAAATAGCATTTCAAAATGGAACATTCACCTTGAGGTTTAAGCATGAGGTTTAACTCAATCAGGCACAAAAATGTCTGGAGGACAGCAACTGCAATCGGATAAAATGATGGGCAAAAAGCACAAGTTGGGATTTTACACCCGAAGGATTAGCGAAGAGAAAGTTTTTAATCTTTGCTGGGGATCCACGTATACTTGTGATGGGCACAAACGACCCACTTCCCCTAATAAAAAGCAGAGCTCAGCAGTCTGGCGTCAAAGATCCCCCTGAACGCCCAGCTGATTAGCCAAACCACACCGACAGCAGCGCTAACGTTAATGCTAACACAAACTCAAGATAGAGATCGACGAAACCCATGGAAGGCAGCAGCTGAAAATGAAAACGTCAGAGACCCTGCAAGTGCCTTCCTTGATTCAGTACGCTTCTGTGCACTTCACTGGCCAAATATTCAAATTCAAGATTCCTCCAATCTTAAATTGCAAACATGCCACTTTAAATCATTTTAGAATTCTGCTGTTCTTTAGCTATTCGAATAGCTAATATAAACACTTCCACCTCCACCATCATCAGGACAACTGCTTTGGATGTGGATGGGTGGATGGATGGATGAGTATAAATGCTGCTTAATCATGTTAAGCATAAAGAAATCAAGATTTTTGTGTTTGTAGCACTAATGAGGCCATTCATTTTATTGCTGACAATTGTGTATAAATCTTGTTTGCCACTCTTTGATGTATGCTTATTTAATCTTGTCATACTGGCACTGTAAGTGCATCTTCAGAATTAATGCGTGACAAATACCGGGTATAAAATACTTAAATGTCCAAATGCTAATTCACTGCAATTAAGGAGCTGAAACAGTCATTATTTTGCTAAGTAGCTGGTCTTACTGCTGTGACAACAGTCAGCAATAGTCTGGCAATAGTCTAAAATGGACATGAGATCTAAAATGAATGAATGAATGAATAAAACATTCACTATTCTTCTTTTTCATCTATTGAAAATCCAATTATACACTCATTCGACAGATGCTTTTATCGAAATTGACTGGCATTTTTGAGAAAGGAGTGTCAGACAATCCCTGAAGAAACTGGGAGTTAAGGGCCTTGCTCAAGGGCCCAATGGCAAAATCACTCTGACCCAGGGATTTCAACAAGCAACTTACCAGTCACAGACACAGCATCCTGACCCAGTGAGCCACATACCCCTCTGTTTTGTTTGAGAGTCCCAGTCAAAGGTCAATTGGATCGCAGAGGCCACTGGGCACAAACAGATAGCAGGACCACTTTCTGCAGGAGGGTCATAATGAACTTTGGGGATCGTTAACTGACGAGTCAAGCCTCAGACTGTGTGCTCTTCTCCTTAATGGCTTAATGAGAAGTCTTTAATTCCCACCTACTGTGAACACTTAACACTGGTTAAGTATCATGATGAAACACTGTGAGAACACAGGAGTTTGAAAGGGTGTGTGCAGTAGGTAGCGTGCGTGTAGGATAGTGTGTGCAGTTGAAAGAGTCTGGAGCACAAGCCTTTGTGTCGGGCCCCAGATTGTGGAGATTCTATATCCCTGTCCTGTCGTCGGCCTGGGTGGATATGCCGTCCTCAACAGCAGCCCCAGGAAGCTCAGAGAAGGCTGAACAGAGACCCATTCATGCAGACACACCATCTTTCCCAGAAAGGGCCAAATGAGAGGCTGGGAAACAAGGCCGTGAGCTAGCCCTCAGGGACTTGTGGAAAAGCAGCATGGAGCCCGGGGAGAGTTTTCGAAGAGGTCTCAAGATGAGCCAGCCGAACATTGCCTCCTGTGGGCCCACTGCCAGGGAGAGCATTACGCAGCATTTTACGCACTGGCGCAATCCATTTTCTATTGCATTCTATGGTTTATTCTCGCATTCCCCCGCTGCTATTGGCAGACGCAAGCTGGCAGCTTGTAAAATGCAAAATGCTCTTGGACTCAGTTGAGAAAAAAAAAAACAACAAAAATTATGGTAAAATGCTGCGGGTAAACTGTGAGAGCCATCCTGGATGGCCGTGTGGGAAGTTCATCTCCCTGACTACTAATGAGCACACTTCACACCCCTCCGCAGCTCGAAAGGCCCGCAGCTGTTGTGGTGTCATAATACCTGGTGGCTCAACTGTGACCTGTACCGCTCGATAGAAGCAATGCATTCTGGGGTGGAAGGGGAGTAGAGGAGACAAACATGCCCCCTCCTTCACTTACCCGTTTCTCCCAACAACGCCGGGGGCAGGCCCATGCAAGCTTGCCGTCGGTCTGCCCACCCTGGCATTTTGGCAACTATACTTAGGTTCAGTTTGGGGAAACCGCAGTGTCTGAGGTTCTGGACCTGGCGGCAGTCAAAATATGTTTTTTTGGGACAGTCAGGCTAGATGTGTGTCTGACTGTGGCTGTCTGTGTGTCCCAGGATGGTATGGCTGTATGCCCCCAACTGACTGTGTGCCAGGGACAGCCTCGTCCCCTCCCAAACAGGAATGCGAGTTGGACACATTACAGTTGGGCTACATGGGAGTGCAGTATTGGAAACCCCCCTCCCCCAACTCATGCCAAGATAGTCCTGTCCGCCAAACCAAAGACGCCCCCTCCTGTGTCCCCGATTCCTCCCATATGCTTTATCAAAGTCCTCAGTCCATTAAGCCCGCCAAACACATTTCATCTTTATTACGATACAGAGACAGAGAAAACGTTTCAGAGAATCGAGCCGTTAGTTAATTACTCAGATCCAGTCGTCTCTGCATAACGGCAGGCACGGCGCGGGGAACAGGTGGCGCCGGAGAGCCGTAACGCCTCGCATGGATTAAAGGTAGTGAGCATGACGCGACTGCTGCGATCCATCCGTCTTCCCATTGCGTTCCGCGGGGACATCGGCAAAATTCACCGTGCATCGGGGAGATGACCCCTCCGGGTCCAATTACAGCAGAAAGAAAATAATTACGCTTGCAGCTAAATCTACTCTAACGTATTAATAAGTTTTGTAACATCCCCAGCTAAGCTGACGCGCCAAAACAATGGGGACTAATCTTGCTTGTAATGAAGCCAGAAGTGGGTACAGATACCGAGAGCAGCTACAAAGCCAGCAAGCCTGGAATTCTTCCAAACACGCAGATTATTCCGCAAAGAATAAAAACAGTGTAAGCTCATTAAGGCAGAAAATATCTGCCGTTTAACGGAGCTTTGAGCAGAATTTAATTGTGTCGGATTTCATGTTTCAGACCGGATTCTTTACAAAATATGCCTCCTTTTTCGGGAGCTGGGTGACACTCTTCTTGTCGTTGTGATTACGAGGGGGAAAGAAACTTCCAGGAGGCATCAATGGTTTGATGACTCTGGCTCCCTGTTATTTTGAGGTAAAAGAAAGAGTAAAATTCAGACAAGATCATTTGAAGAAAAGAATTTAGGCGCAATGCCAGCAAACTAAATCCGCGGCACGACGGTCGGCCTTGAAGGTCACCGGCAATCATAGAGCGTCGTCACGGCTGACGGCTCCCAGTGAAACACACAAAAGCGCCGCGGCCGCATTGTCCGGACGGCAAACCACAAGAAAACGAGGCGTGATAAAATGCCACGCGTGAGGACGCAGAGAAAGCACCAGCACTGCGATATCTTGTCCTCCGCCTGCCGTCCGATTCCACGTCAAGATAAATCCTCTCCGTCTGTCTGAACGCCTGTAGGACATGTCACTCGGGGAGAAGCAGTCCTGCACTGTCAATGCAAGGTCAGCGTTGCCCCAGAATTAGCGTTTTTGAACAACACACTCTTTTTTTAAAAAAAAGAAACGCTCCCATACCCAAACCTATATCTAGTCTCTAATTGCAGAAACTCCATAAAAGATATTTATGTGTGCAAAATGAGACGTGGAGCTGGGATGGGACCTGTGGGTTATCAATACTCCTCAAATCTGGGGTCACGTGAGCACATTTGCGCTGTGTAATTCAAATTAACTCCGCCGTACTGAGAAAAACAAATCAGAACATAACTGTATCTTATCAGAACTAAACCATAGTTTTTATCGTTTCTTTTTACATCAAAAAGACATAAAAAGGATGGAATAAACAGAGCATAAATTACGTTATAATGGAACCTAAAGATAAGACAAATAAAGATAAGGGGGGAAAAACCCGTACACCTGACAGAGTATTTCAGAAGCAGAAAGACGCCGTAAAGCGTGCGCGACCCTAATCAGCGACACAAACTTCCCGAGTATCTCTGGGACTCTGGATCAGACCAGCTTTTAACAGGAGGCTCTCTATTCAAAACACTCATCAGCATGGATTTTCAACTCAAACATCCAGCTCTTTGAAAACTTTCATTTTAATTGATGTTTACTGATGAAATAGAATGCCGCGTTCAGTATTTTTAATCCATGGACGATAGTTGCGGGTCACTACATATAGAAATTAATTAATAAAATAAATCACAGTACCAACAAATAACATAATGATTTAATTAAATAAAATTGAGGGGTAGGTTTGAATTCTTATACTCAAAAAAGGTAACCTACTAGAATGAGCTAGAAAGATATTTCATCTCATATGCCTGTAAATTATTACTGCAAAAAAAATCTAATTATATTGATCTTTCCTATTGCAACAGACCTGGGCATGTAACATATGTATAACATTTATAATGTATTTATAAAATCACAAAATAAACACAAGTAATTCAAAATGAAACCTGGCAAAAATCATGTAAGCTATGGCTACTTCTGGAAAAAAAAACTTCCTGGAAGACACTGTTAAGGTGTGTCGGAATATGTGTGAAGACATGCTAGCTGGGGTCTCATGCCAGTTGCTCAACGCAGACGCTAAGGCAGAGGTCTGACAAAACACTGGAGGTGACAGCACGGGTGGTGACCGGGAGGGTGCATGCAACTGATGCTGAAATCCTCTGGGATAAGAGTAGTTGCCATTCAGAAGATTCAAGAGTATAGTCACCCCCTGATTCACAAAAACGTCCGACGCACGCAATGATCCGCATGCATTCTCCTTGGATTAAGCAGCATTTTCCTCTGTCTGCTTCCATGTACTTCCATGCAGAAACTTGAATCAACTTACTGGTTAACTACCTGGACCAAAAGTTGGTTGCAGGTTCTAGCCCCAGGAAGCACCCTCCCATCCATCCAAGGATTCTGGGAAGATCGGCGATTGGGAGAGCAGACATCCTGCATTTTGCAATGGAGCCATGTGACCAGGCATGTGGAAAAATTTGAACTCCCAAAAACTCAAGCTGACCCCAACGACTGGTAACAGACGGGATGAGCCAGACTCTGGGGAGTTGTGTGCTCCATCTGCATGCTACCACAAGGAGCAGTATGAACACTATGGCGTTCAGCACTTAAACTGCAGAGATACCTGCTTTGTGAAAAAAATGAAAAGCTGACAAAATTTGCTTGTCACCTACAGCATATTGTGAGTGTAGTAATTATTTTGTGGAGCTAAAGCCAGACTCACAAAGTCTTTGGTGCCTCAAGTCATATGATAAAAGAGCCCCTTGTGTGAGCACCGAATTTACCGCTAGAAATAATGTGAAATCAGCTGACGTATCACTCAGGCTCAAGGGCAGAATCGTAGGCTGAGTGACTTGGTACTGAGCATGCTCACATTCTAGCGGACGATGGCGGGGCCTTCATAAGGTCTACTGCCCTCCTGGACAACTGAGAAGAGATGGACCTTTCGATATTAAGGGAAAACAAGCTTTGCACCACAGGCTGGCCTTTGAAGGATGCCCAACATTTGTAGAGACCCATAAAAATGGAAATAACATCCATGCATACCTTACCCAGCTTCCTACAGTATGTTGCATCCTTCTCTTCCCTCTTTCATCTCTCCCACTCTCCCCAATACGATGCTCTGATGCCCTGTGCTGGGCTGTGAAAGTAACAGGCAGGCTACTGCAGCATAACAAGTCCAGCAGAGGCTGAAGTCCCGGTGTGGCTGAGCCTTAAATACCGCCATGCTTTGAGGCTCCTAAATCCATTCCTTGAGTGAATCAAAGTGACACCAAAGCTAGACGAAACAGGAGGCTACCACGCCGCAGTTGTGGTCCAGCTTTCTGTCTCCGCTGATAAAGGGTGTAAGAAGTCTTTCGATAGCCCAACTTGCATACCGGTGCCCCCAAAAATGTCTACAGGGCTCCAGGCTGGCTGGCAAGCTCCATAAAGTCGACATTGTCCTTTTTCTGGCATCATTCCCCACCCCAACCTCTCCCTCTCTATTGGTGGGTCAGAGCATGGGCAATAGAGTGACCTGGGCAGGGTGCCACCAGCTATGAAAGCAGGTCATTGTGATGCCTCAAAGCCATCCTACATGGCCACAAATGAAGGCTGTCTTTCCAACAACCTCGCTCTTCGAAACATGGGGAACATGCCAAGCAAGACCCTTGATGCAGGCGGATACCTGTAGAGAAGCCCCCATACGTGCCATACCCACATATGCCATGTCTTCAGATGGTCCAGGGCTCAAACAACCCCCAATGAATTACTATTAGCACCAAAAGATGCACATAAATTATTCTCCATGAGCCTGCATTCAACTACTAATCCCGAGATATGCTTCTTTGGTACAAAACAAAGCTGTAGGCAGGCAGGCAGGCACCAGCATGCTTGCCACGCGTGCGGATGACAGGCTCTTCTTGGTCTCGATCAGGGTATATACTATGCAGCATTTTGCCAACCACGCTGATCCCGCTGGGAATTTGCCATGGCAACAGGGAAGGGCACCCATCGCAGATAGAGACTTCCGCGAGTGAATCGGCATGCGACAAGCACACCGTCAAAGGCGGCCTGACACCATCTCCATGCCTGCTCGTACAGCCTGCTTGAGAAGACCAGGAAGTCCAGTGTCCATCGAGCACCCTACACTTTGCTATAACCAACGTGACCCTTTGTAGGTACTGTCAAGCCTGACCACTAAGCCTCACTATGGCGGAAGAAATAGAAAACATAAAACAAATCTGGTCCTCATTATAACTGTATACGCTAAACATTAAACATTTCTCTTCCGTAAGCAAAAAAAAATTGTTTAGGGGTTAGTTCGGCAGCAATCACCATCTTAGCTTAATTAAGTTCATATGTGACTCATAAGGCTAATTTTCCCATTGTTGGAACATTATTTTCCCCTCGCTAAGCTCGAGGCACTTTCTCATGCCTGAACAGCCACCGGCTCTCATCCCATTCTTACTAAAGCTCATATTTAAACACAGATACATCTGCTACATAGACACGCAAGAGAAACTGCGCAGTAATCACTCTTAATTACCCCCCCCCCCCCCACACCATCCAGCTATTCTCCCTGTCCGGTTTGAGCCAGATTCACTAACGGCTTAGTCAAACTCCCACATGTCCCGTTTTTTATGTTAGAAATCCAAAGGATCCCCTTAAGATGTAGCTGTAGCACCATACTACGAAATCTACACCAGTGTCTGATTTTGGCTTCACTTCCTGACACGAGTCAGGTGGCCTTGTATAGGTGGGAAATGTCCGGCATGTCGGACGGAGGCTGCTGACGTTTTACAATGTGTGGCCAAAGCCTGTGTCAGGAGTCGGATGATGTGGAGTAAAATGTAAGGACTTCATTTCCGTGTATGTTGCTACCTGAGCCAGAAGTGCTGGACAGAGTCTGTGACGTGCCAGGGGCCTCATCGGGAAATTCTGGCGAGCTCTCAGTGTGGCGCTCCTCCTCAGACTCCAACATCTGCTCACAGGCTTGGGTAGTGGGGCTGGCGGGGTTAGTGGGGAGAGGGTGGGGGTGTGGGGGGTGGCAGCAGCAAGAATCGTCATGAGACAGAGGGCCAAAAAACACCAAGAATCAACAGCTGCCCAGTTTCCCACCATTACATCATTCAGTCGTCGTTCCACAGTCCGAATTCCATGCATCCGAATGACCAAAAATTTAACAATAAGTCGTAATCACCCAAGACTGTTAAGTGGCACATGTGTTGTGACTAAATGTACACGGTAAATATGATTAAAGTTTCAATGGGAATAAAGCAATAAATTAGCTGGGGCTAGGTTGACTGCATTTCGTAACTAAGCCATCAGGAACGCGTTTTGTATTCATTTTTACATGCAAATGGAATCACAGCTGGGGAAAGCTGGCTTGGGAATCATTAATGTCAATTTAAGTTTCTGATTAAACAGTACATGTAGTCTTGCCAATATTCCCGGTATAATGGTTGTAGGTGGTGATCATTTAATTGACATTGATTAGGAAGCCAACTCTACACAGAAGGACTCCTAAGACATCTGTTCGTTTTCTTCTCACATAAACCAGCAAGCTTTTTGTCCAGCTGTTATTAAATACTATTCAATCTGGCGGCAATTAACCCAGTAACTTTGGGAATTAATCTCGTTTTAGCAAACACATTTCTCAGGTCAGCTGGGTGGCTAACCTGGAGACACTGCATAACTGTCCAGCGTAAGTGCAGGATTTCAACATAAAGACAGTAGCCTATGTGATTGTTCAAAAATTAACATTTATAATGAATAATTTTAACTAAAACATGAAATACCGAGTTTGTTCGAATATGTTTTTCCCCTACACATTTCACTGTTTTATATCGGAAGAAACGCGTATTATGAGTCATCACAATGGTAAGAAATTGACATAACATACTTGACGTCCAGCGGGTCTATTGGGGCAATTAGATTCACCGAAGGGCGCTCTGTTAGCGAATTCAGAGTGCTAGATCAGAAATTACCGCTGAACGGCAAATAAATTACCGGACATGAAAACAAACTGCATTAAAACTCCCCAAAAAAACAACACCATGGCAACATAGGGGGTCGATAAATTGGTTTCTAAAGGAATATTACATCTCGCAGCAAAGTTACTTAAGTATTTCGACGTTCCACGTCTGTGCGCAAGAATGATTTTGCCTACATACAGACCAGGTACCAAGCACTGATTTAACAATTGCATATCAGTTTGGAGATGGACACATTTCATCCCAATAGGCTACCGCATGCATACTCTGGGTTTTTCCTAACGTGCCCATGCACGCTCACACTCAGGGTAACTGGAAACTTGTTGATCAATTTTAAGAATAAAAAAGTCGATTTACAAATAACGCTCAGAAACATAATTAAGAAAAGCAAGCAAAATTTCTCAATCAACCCACCTTGGATCTGGAACAATATTCTGTGATATTGCACTAAATCATTCTACTCCTTATAACTACTTTTCGTTATTCTTTTCACTTCTTTACTATCCGGTCCCGTGGTGGATAAATCGTTTCTTTCGCTCCAGGTTCTTTACTTTATTGTTTTGGTGCAGTTCACGACAATTGATTCGGTTTTCGTGACTCTCACAACTTCAGTTTGGCTTTATCGTCGTCATCATCATTATTATTTTTTGGTTAATCCGCTTCTCCTTCGCTGGCTCACTTAAACAGCGCGCTGAAGTCAATCTTTGTCCCGAGTTAAGGCTCCTTCAACTTCTTAAAAGTCCTGACAGCACCCTCCGCAAACTCCGAAACAGTTTATGCAGCATTCTGCAATAACTTCTTTGTGCCGTGTCTTTTTTACTTTGTGTCAAAGTCCAGGATCTGGCTCCATGTGTCCCGTTTTGCACACTTTCTTGGTCTCCTCCACCTTCTCCTGATACAGTGCTGAAGACAGCTTCAGTCTCCTCAACAGGAAATTGCATTCAAGGCTGATTACTGCGTTTCCTTCAGGCAAAGAAACTTAGAAAGTCGTGCTTAACTACAGTGTAATCTATAATTATGCAAAACCAAAACCAGAGCCAGAAGGAAACGCGGATTTTTCAAGGCTTGAAAATACGACGTGTGCGGCCATATACGCACAAAACGTTTAACAAAGGATTTCAATTATTATTATTATTATTATTATTATTATTATTATTATTATTATATACAGGTCTGTTTTTAAATAAAATTGCAATAAACTGATACACACTGCTGGCTGTACTCTTGCGATATAGGCAAATCGATTCCTCGAAGGGTACAATTTCCAGACAGGTATTTCAGCGTGTCTCCAGGTACATTTAAGTTATTAGAAATTTATGGCCGTAATACACCGTAGGCATATATAGACTGCAATGCACTTTCCAGAATTAATTGTATCTCCTGAACGGTGTGGTTATCACGCGTAGTATTCTTTTTGATATTGTCATATCTGTTTTTTTGACACATGGACGAGATAAGAAGATATTGAATAAACTTCATCGGCGCCTATCTGGTGATGTTTTAAACTGTTTCAGGGATAGGTACCCGGTATGTGCCATTGGCACGATTTCGAAGCGGGAGTACAGTAGATCATCTTTAGTGAGCCTTTTGACATAACAGGCTGTGAAAACAAAACAAGCATACAGTATATACTTGGCAGCGCAGTCAGCATTAATCCGATTTCTATTCATGCGTGTTCATGCACAGCTGCCTGTCTCAAAGCCCTCCAAGATCTATGTAGCCTACAAACTAAGCATTCATTCCCGTCTTCCACCTATAATGATGGATAGATGATGTCTTTATTCACGCTGTAATAGCGCTGTTTTCATTTCCCGCCTGCTAAACACACCCATGCCTTATTATTCATATGAATAACAAAATCGATCAGAACTTTTATGTATCAAGCAACATTAATTCGAGGCTTCTAAAGCCATCTATTAGAAATCAACTTCATGCATTCACCTAGTAGTGGAATTGACATACTCGCGATACCTACTTCAGATGCATTTACAAAGAGTGTGTGGATCACAGGTTATACACACATTTATTTGTCTAGCCTAAATTTTAATCCGCAGCGATCTCGTTTTTTATTCATTTATTCGTCTGGCTATTCAGTAGCATGACTCACGGCGGTGTCACATCGCTTTCACACATTCAAATTTAGCTCCTTCCCCCCCTGTGTGCTCATGTTTAAAATAAGATCATTAATAAGTGTGCATATCTTAAGGCTAGTGGTCACCAACACCGCTTTTTAAAATGACCTTATAGTGCTTACAGTTCATCGTTAACTCGTACGGTATACACCAAATGTCAGCAAAATAATACATGCGATTTTCCAGAACTGCACATCCTGTCTTTAACAAGCAAAACACAGCAAATGTGAAATGTCTCACACTTAAATTAGGATCAGGGCCAGAATCAGGTACAGACAAAGTAGGCAGCTGCTTAGGGACCGATCGGCACAAGGAACAAGAGAACCAGAGGAACTCATGGGGAAATTTTTTTATATATATATATATATATATATGGAATTAGAATAATTGACAAAAGCCACATAAATACGTCAAGTTAACATATTTATGTGCAGGCAGAAACTTGGCCAGCTTCGGATAAGAAGTTGCCTAGGGCCCCCAAATTGCATAAAAATGACCATCAATTTTCTCCCAATTAAAACTTTGCATAGGACCCCTTTTCAGGTGGGTCCTAGATCTAACCATTACTATGATACAGTAACTGGCCCTTGCATAAAGATTCATGAACGATTCACGTCTTTTTTTTTATCTTCACTGACAGCTGTCCTCCTGGACACATGTGGAGGCTCCATTTTCCTTTTAAGGTCAGTTCTATAGTCCGAGCTTGACAATATTTAAACAGCAAAAGCAGCCAGAGGACTCAACTGGGGATTTAGTGCTTCAGTCAGTATTTCTTGATGTTATCATCATTAAGATGCATGGAGGGCTTGCTTTAGGTTAAACGAATGAACCGAAGAGCTGTGAAGATTGCACCAGGATGGGGTTAATGCTTCCAGACTGTAGCTAGAAGTTGCCCAAGCTAATGTGACCCAGATCACATCTGGCGGGACTTGGCCCACCTTTACCATCATGCTTTGTGCTCTGGCAAGCTGGCTGAGTGGCAAAATGGCACCCGCCGCTGCGCTTTCAATTCCCCACCACATCCGTATCCCGCGGGAGACCTGGGACCTCCAAACCCTATAGAAAATGTACACATGACCTTAAGTCGGCCGGACTAATGCGTGCAAAAGACATCAGGCCAAGAAAAACCTCAGTAGGGCTGCAGACTTTACTCAGGACGAGTGGGGTGAGCAACAACAGTATCGATCTCCAAGAAAACAAGGCCTTTCATCATCTTACAGATGTTGATGGGAAAGAGGTTCGCAGGAGTGTTTCAGCTGTGGCATGTAACGCACCATCCACGCTGTGGTTCTTTCAGTGGATGCACAGAAATATTTTCAGTCGAAAACCAAAAGAGAATTAGCTAGCCAGTCCCTCTTGCTCACATTCTCTTAGGGGCCTCATCAGCATGCATCGTTATAAATGCAGCTGTGAAGTCTTAACTATTCCCTGGTTATTGACCAGGACACACAGCAAAGCCGGAACGCTCTGCTGTGTGCCATTGATATCTGCTGGGAGCTTTCGGTATTATTTTAAACTTTTGACGTCGATTGTTTTCAGTGGGCCGGTCGACTTGGCACGGCCGCGGAGAGGGAGGCGAGTGAAATGTGGTTTCACTCACTCACAAAGATGCTTTTGTTCCCCGATACAGGGTGCATTCTTTGCTCCGTGGCTGAAACTGTATTTTTTTTTCTCAATTAGACTTTTTTTTGACAAAGTTCGATATTTATTTAAGAGGTTACGTTGAGTTTTCCCTGTTGAAGGGGTCCCCCCTCCCGCCAGATTGCATACTCTGGCTCAGCTGAGAGGGGGATTTAGAGACAGGTGAAACAGCAGCGAGTCATGTCTTCATCAGTTGTGCATCAGAGTACGCCGGAAAATTCAATACGGGACAGCTTTTCCTGAAAGGGAGTCAAACTCTATCTGCTTGTGGTCCAGCGCCTCCTACTGTCCTTTGCTGGGGTGAAAAACAAACATCACAGCACTTTGGCACTATCAGATAAGGTGCCGGCAGACAAAATAACAGAAATTGGAAAACGAGGGGGTCTATCACCCGAGACGGGTTAAAATAACATCCTCTTCGCGATCCGAGGCTACGCTGCACCAGGTCCCTCCCAGAGTGCGGGGGCCTTTCGCCGTCGGCCTGATCCAGCTGCGTTACTTAGCTGCCTGCTGGATTGACCGACTGTTTACCCCTCCTGGTGGACAGAGGCTGTAACACAGCAGAGAGCTGCACAGGGAAGCAGGACCGTGACTGCGCTGGCGTTTGACCCTGTGTTAACTCCCTCTGACGGCAGAATGACAACAGTCTGCCATGGGCAGGTCAATACAGCCCCCCAAGGGGGCAAACTGAACAGGAGCAAAAGAGGTATATCGATTGAGGCAATTGATTTTGTTGTTTTTACACTGAGATTACGCCCATTAACTCTTTTACTCTAAGTAACTTAAGATTGTTATCTGTTTATACATTTAAGCATGTGAGCAGGGCAGTATAGGTTAAGTAGCTTGTTCAAAGGTATAACAGACTGAATTTAGGTGAGCTCCAGCCCTTAATCACTGCACCCCAACCACCACCAACACTAATACGTTGCACTAATACTAATACATAGTTTCAACATCAGTTTTATAAAATTACATTTAGTCTTTTTAAGCATCTAAAACTGAATATGGAATACTGCCCAATAATAAAAATATGAAATATCCCAAAGAAATTACTGATGCTAACCTTAAAGATGATGGCTAAATGTTTCCAGATTATAGATGGAAGGTGCACATTCCCCGTATCACAATCATCAAAATGTTCTTGAAAATATGGCGAGACGTCAAAATTCAGAAACTAATTAAAAGCTCCCTTTTCCTCGGTGTCAGAGCTTGCTGGTGTGATTAATGATGTCTATGGGAAAGGTAGCGGTGAGAAAATTAAATGATAAAAGATTCATAAAAGAGTCAATTTTCAAACTGCAGCGCTCCTTAATTGTTTTTTTCCCATCTTGCCTCCATCAGATGCATTTTTAACCGATAATTCCTTGTGCATCATATCAAAATGGCTGGTAAATGGACCGGCATCCCTGTAAAAACAATTGCAGTGATCGGAATGGCCCAGTTTAACACGTGTTAGGACGAAGCTGTTTAATAAAGATGGTAGAACAAAATGAGACACGTCTGTAAACTGGGCTGGTTCAGGAACTAGGCTCATGAATGACTGGGTCAATTTGAAGCCACTTTGCTTCTGGACTGCACTGAAGGCTCACAACCTAAATTACTTTGCAGCAGATATAGTACTAGTATTGGTTCATTTTGATTGCTTCCCAGCTAAATGGTAATCAAGTCCTCTAACCCAATGAGCATCCTGCCCTTGATGTAGTTCTGAAAACCCAGAGGTACAAACTCAGCAGGGAGCTTCCACGATAATGCAGAGGAAGGAAGAGGTGTGATCTCTGTAATTACAGGTGGCAACCATCAGGTGGCGCTCATGCTTGAACCTTATGGAATTTTCAGGCGGCCCACAGCTACCCACCCTGACATGGGTTACTTAGCTGTGGCCATAGCAACAAATTTAAAAAATGGTTTTCCGGTGTCTTAAAAATATTAATATGAAATCACTAGGATAACCCCTCCAGCAATAATTTATCATGAAACAGTGAGGATCACAGCATGTAGTGGAAGGACCCAAATCACCGTGAGGCTCAGCCAGGTGAAAAAGGACATTACCTAAAAATGACTAAGGAGAGCAGCTTTCTGTCCATTTGGAAGCTTGCAGTGAACCACCCCCCAGATAAAGCATTCAACAGAAACAAGTACAGACAGTGTAATAAGTATTTTATTGCATTTTTATAATGCCATTGTCAATAATTAGTACAGATTACATGCAACTAGAACTACTGTACAGTTTTTTTTTTATTGTCTGCAGGAACAGACACAAGAAGATTCAGGTTACAAATACACAGATATATGTTTTTTATACAGCATGAAGGATACGGCAGTGACTGATATAAAACGGGCTGCCCAGGCAAACAGCAAGAAGCTTGTCTGTTGCTTTTCCTTTTTTTTTTTTTTTTTTTTTTTTTTTTACATTACCTCAAACCACCCACCTCCCACTTCCCTGGGCTTCAAAGAAAAACAAACAAAAAGAAAAAAAAAAACAAAGGTCAAAAACCAAAGTAGGTACAGGAAGTCACTGCTGGAAATGTACACACATTCATCAGATGGAAAGGAAGGGCTAAAGTGGTAGTTCCGTTTTGTTGGCCGAGAAGTTGATACCAAATCGGTAGAGCTCTGTCATTATTCTCCTCGACCACCCCCCCCCCACCAAAAAAAGTATATATAAAAGAAACAACAACAAAAAAAAAAACTCAAAGCTGCCATACATCGAGTAACAGAGTTCCAATCGCATCGTGGAGATCACTAGCAAATCCATCGAGTCGGTCGCATGCAAATCACCATCATATCCACGGACCATCTTTTCCGATCTCACGATCATTTTTCCGGCGTATCTTAACAACCCGAGTGCCAACCTTTCACCTCTGTTACCCGAATCGCTTGGCTTTGGTCACTGCAGCAGTGGGGATACAGACGGCAGCCTCACACACCCCGGTTTTGGTGGTCGCAGAAGGTGAAGGCCTTCGGACGTCTTTTGGTACACTGCTAAGGGTGTGAAATCTCACAGAGGGACATTCACAGAGATAAATGATAAAAGAAAAAAGCCTTTAGTCTTTGTTTACTTTTCTGACGATGAGTCCACGTATTTAGGGTTGAGTGAAAAACTTTGTAGTACAGACAAAACTGGAAAGGAGTTGCTTATTTTCCCAACACCAGGGAGGACAAGAGAAGCAGGGAATGGCAGACCCCATCTCTGCCGGAAGGTCAAAGATCAAACAGAACTCTCATTCCATCAGGCGGCCGTAAGAACAGATACATGGCACCCACAAGTCACTCCATGCCTCTCTGGGTCATCAAGACACAGCAACAGTTGGAAACTACCATCGATTCGTGAAAGACAGTCTTCAAAGGTAATGGTCAATACAGGAATGACTCTGTTTAAAGGGAGTTTGTATACATATTGGCACCTAAAAGGACCAACAAAATACCTTAAAGTTGCTCTTTCTGACAAGCAAGAGAGGGCTACATATTTTCTTGCTTTTGATCTCTCTCTCTTTTTGAGGTTTTGGTCCTATCTTTGAGAAAAGTCCTTCTGAGGTATCAATACACAACGAATTCAACTTTTTGTTTTCTTTCTTTTTTTTTTTCCTTAAAAATGCATAAATGCAGTACAGAGACAAAAAGTATCAAAATAGACCTAGCTAAGATAAATATACAAACAGGTGTGTTACCTAAACCACTTATCTAACTTTTATTCTTTAATTTTTTTTTAAAGATAATACACTTAAAAAATCATCATCGTCCCAGACGTTTTATGAAGTAAACTGAAAAATAGGAGAAGAAGAAAAAAAAACTATTTAAACCATGATACCTGCAGCACTTAGTATGATAAATACATACACTTTAGCATAAGCGATACAGTATAGGCATTCTGAGCTCAAAGCTTTACAACAGCTAAACAGGTGCAGGGAAAAAAAAACAAGAAAATTTTAAAATAAAGAATGGAAAAAATGCCCTGGAGAGTTAAACCAAGCGGTAATATACAATACATCATAACATCAAGGCTGGAAAGTAAAATAATTGTTTTAAAGATCCGCTAATATCATCAACTGATGTCAATCTACATCTTAGAAAAGGACTCTGTTTACAGGTGTACCTTAACACACAACCGACATAATTTTTTTGTGTTTTTTCTTTTGAAATGCAGCTGTTCCTTTACTGTGAACGATTACTTTATACACTTTTTGTCCTTGTCGTGGGCATAGTGAGTCAACAAGCTCTGCTCTACTCTTTGGATATCTTGTTAACCCCCCTCCCCCATATATTCAGTGGTCCTGGCTCTTAAAGACAACTTCCTGTCGTCAGTGATGTGGCCCCTCAAACGGGACGGCCGCATGTTCCCGGTGCGGGTGACAGGTGAAGCTCTCTAGACGACCGCCGCCATTTCCCCGCATTCTGTGGGATGGTGTAAGATTTGGGAAATACATCCCTCACAGCGCTTGGACAGAGCGGGTCGTCATCTTAAAAGCACGTTCGTATTTGGCCCAAAGCACCCGCAGTAATGAGTCAGGCCCGTTGTTGCCTCTGACACCCCGCTGACCGCCTTCTTGAGCGCCCCCTACTGCCCAGCCATCCCAACTGCTCTCACTGGCATGGCGTGATCATTGACCATGCATGTGGAATCACAGCGCACAGTAAAGCCTCCTTATTGAGGGCCTATTTATAGAGAATATGATAGGATTGCTTCAAGATGGCAAATACGTATCCTCTGTAAACCTTACAGATACGCTGATCACTCATGCTTAATACATCTCAGTGTTTGGGAGAGGTAGTCATCTTTTTCAACGTAATATGCTATTTTCTGTTCGTGCTCATGAATTTGGAGAACAGGTAGCCGGGCAAACGTGCCAGTCTGTCCTGTTGCTAAAGTAAACTGTATTTTGGTATATTCACTTATTATTAATAAAGAAAAAGGACACGTTTATTCCATGTGGACATTCAGCACTGGCCATGTACTGGGTGAAACATTTTTGGAGGAGGTAGTGTTTTTGGTCTTTGCCTCGTTTCCTAAAACCTTGGCTATAACCTGGAAAGCTGTCATGTTTAACCAGATAGATTTTTGGATATATTTAGCCATTTGAATGCCATAAAAATACTCCTTTGACATTGAGAAATTTGAAAGTTTAATCCTTGGGCAAAAGAAATAAAACACAAACGCATACAGAATGACTGCCACAGAATGGCACTGATTTTCCTGGGGAAACGACCCCCCCCCACCCCAGTTTAACAGGAACCTGACCTCTTTCTTCAAAGCAGTATATAAACACACACACTCTTTGTCCATGTGTGCAAGTCTTCAAGAAGGTCCTTCCTGTATGTCGCGGAAGTGTTGGTACGAGTCTGCAGGACATCACTCTGACAGCCCCGGCCTTTTGGAACCGCAGCAATGCTAGTGGTATTCTGCTCGTTCTTGGTACTATCCCGCTACCGATATGGACGATATCGGCATTTCAGGAACACCGGCAGCACCAAAAAAAGACAAAAAAAATTAAACAAAAAACAAAACAGGTTCAAGGTACGTCCAATTTACAACTACGGCCTACAAACGTAACTCTAAAGCTGCATTATATATATCGGTGGAGTGGTTTCATTATGTGCCTGCAATACCTGTTTTTTTCTATTTTTGGTATTATATCTGTTATTCAGTCCACCTAAGTGTATGTATACTGAGGCTGGGGGAGCGTGGGGGTCGAGAACTGCAACATCACAACAAACACTGACTGAGTTTCACTACAGGTAATATTACGGTCCGAGTGTCACTCTCAATACAGGCAATATTACGATCATGTTCAAGTGCCTTAAAAGGGTAAAATAATTCTTTGCAATCTTCTACCAAGAAGCTTTTTAGGGTTGTGTTTTCAACACTGGTGTAGCCTGAGACAAGGGGTAAGTGCTTTCTTCTTACTAACGAACTGCAAGAGGTTTGTACTTTAATACTGTATGTTTTTGGCCTTTTTTCTGTACGCATGATGGATTCTTCACCCCAGATAACCGACATTTTCAAAGCTTTCAAGCAACCCAATTCTCAGTTTTCTTCGTGGTATTACTTTGGTTTTTGGAATGCTCTGTACTGTAAGATAACGAAATCATTTAACTTAAAAGAATAACAATAATTTAAATTACAGATCTGTATTCATTTGGCCAGCATTATTTGTTTTTTTTTTTTTTGGAAGGAAGAAAAAAAAAACATAAGGGTTTTTGGTTTACTACACGTTTCTTTGGTAACCTGTAACAAAAGCAAAATGGGAAAAAATACATAAAGTTATTTGTTAAATTTGGTATGGCACTGTAGGAAAGGGAGGAGATACTGTTGTGCTCACTGACAAATTAAATAAAACTAAGATCTTAGGTGCCATTTCAAGAAAGTCAACTCACACAGTGAACTGCAAGGAGCTTCATACATCTATAACGCGTGGAACGTGTGTAACTGATATCGAGGGATGCAGCGCCGATTATCCACGTCGAAAATTCTCTCAATTTTTTTTCTTTAATGGATACCGTTGTTCAGGTGGGATCTTCATGGAATGAGGTATTCTGTGACTGCAAGTTTATATATATATATACACATATATATTTCGTTTTTAAAGCAACGCTTCGTATTGCAGCTAATGTCACGCAGAAAATAAAACTGACAACAATTACTGTATGCAGTAGGGGTGGATTCCTAAGGGTTTAGATGGAGTTAATTCTTGGTAACAAAACTTTACACCCTTCATTGCCAAGCAGGCGATAAGATAAGGATCTGGAGCTCGTGGTCACGCTTCATGTTCAGGCAAAAATGTTCTTCCCTCCTTAGTGCGCGGACCCCAGTGCGACCATGCCCCCTGCCCCATCCTTAGATGTTAAGTGCTAATCCCAGTAATCTGCCACACAGAAAGGATGAAACCAGGCAATATTCAGAAAGGTGACTTAGCCATACTGAACAGGAGACGTCTGCACATCACGAATTGCCCAGTCTGAAATGGTGAGAACATATAGAGCAGATAATACCCCCCCAAAAAAAGAAAAGCTTTGTAGTCATCAGACATGCCACCATTAAAAAGCTGGTCCTCGGAAATAAACAGAACATCAAAATAAAAATACCCAGCACACACATTATTACCACCTACAACTTTGTCTCAAACACATGGCCTTCTATTTCAAACAGTTTTCCTGTTTAAAAAAAATCTTGCCAGTAATAAAAAAAAAAAAAAAAAAAAAAAACTAAATGAAGCAGGAAATCAATTATGTGTTTTCCCTTGATTATTGTATTGGAAACAACATTTTTCTCCGTTATTGTTAAGCAAAAAAAAAAAAAAAATACTTGACACGTCATGATTTCAGATTCTGACAGAAACAGCCCGTGAAAAGGGCTCTATGGGTATTTTTTTTTTTTTTAAAGTCACAAGCAGTCATTTTCTAAATTACAAAGGTCAACATTGCCCCGTGAAGGGAATGAACAATTGAAACCGCCCGCCATTCCAGTCCTGCGAGGACAAAAAAAAAAAAAAAAAAAAGAGAGAGAAGGGGACGAAACCGAAGCTTTAGCGAGAGACATTTCTCCAGGAAGTCTTTCTGCGTGTCACCCAAAATGCTTCACGGCTATCGAATCTGCACCTCGGCGCTGTCCAGCTGTCCCCTCGAAATTAAATTTAAAAACAAACGGTAGTAATAATAATACAAAAACACCAGAAGTAATCGAGGGAATAACTCAGCTGCAGATACTGATCAGTGATTTTTGTTTAGTTAACATCTGAGGTAATCTTTAAAGACACTGCTGCCCCTCCCCGCCGCCGCCAAGCGGCATTTTCCGACTGAAAACGACCCTCGCGATTGGTGAGAAGAGGTAGCTACCTCCCAAAATTACTCCAAAACTATGTACATGCGTTTTGGTGTGTTTGCTTGCATTGACAAATACCCCACAGCAGTACGTGGACTGGCAGACCAGAGTCGCTCGCGGTATCAGTGTTGATCGCGGATTGGGGGAGGGCACTTTAACAGGGGAGTCATTAAATGCCAGGGGAAGTGGGGGAAAACTGAAAGCTGTGTGTGTATATAAAAACACAACACAGACACAAACGCTTATAGGATAGAAAGAGAGCGATGCAAAAGAAGACGAAAATGATGTTTCAGTGCGTTGTTCGGTTTTTTGCGTGTTGTGCACGGTCCAAAGACTTGCAGACTTACGGTGGTGAGCAGATGTGAGGTCTAACCCTGTTTGTTTGTTTTTCTTGCGTTTTGTGTCAATACTGGTTTCCTCTTGTGTTTTTTTTTTTTCGTAGAACTTTTGCTTTACAGGAGGGGGAAGGGGGTCACTGCACAATGCCCCCTGACTCCAGGCTCTGCCCCTTGGCTCCAGGCCCCGCCCCTTGGCACCAGGCCCCGCTCCTTCACTCCAGGTCTTCAGTTGGAAGGTCCTCTTCTATCTCCCGCTCGTCGCCCGGCAACACTAGGTTCTGGCTGACTTTTGCCATGAGGGACACAGGTCGGCTATCCTCCTCCATCTCTGCTGGCTCCTCCTTCACATGAACCTGGTGGCTAGACAGGTTCCGGAGGAAAGAAAAGCACTGATGAATCAAATAATGGAGACTAAAAACATCATCATTTGTTATAACGGACAAGCAGGGAGGGTCCTGCTATGTGTGGGCGTGTCCAGGACCCGGTCCTGCTGCGTGCGGGCGTGTCCAGGACCCGGTCCTGCTGCGTGTGGGCGTGTCCAGAACATGACTCCCCCCACTCTGGGTGCGGTCCCACTCCCTTACCCATACTGTTGAGGGGAAAGGCCGGGGCTGCAGCTGCCGTTGCTATTGACTTGCTCCACGGTGCTGCTGACGTCGTCATGGCCCACGTGCATCATGTTGAGGCTGCCACCGGTGGAGGTATTCACCATGGTAGGGCTGTTCAGCAGGCTGAGGCTGCTCTCCGCCAGGGCCGCCTGGCCAGGGGGCACACACAGGCACACGCTTCAGAGATGCCGGGACGGTCCCTCTACCCTCCCAGGTCCCTTTCATCTGTCAGCAGTAGCTGTCCTGCCTTTCAATTCCTATGCTTTTTTTCAGCTAGCGGTTGTTTGATATATGACAAGTTATATATTTCAATCATCCTCCCTTCTTCAAAAAAGGGAGCAGATCTTAACCTTGGCCCTGCATTTTTATGGTGAGGCTGCCTTTCAATTAGTGACTTCCTGTCTACACAGTGATTCCAATCCAGCAATTAACAGCGGCACATGACCTGCGGGGGGTGGAGGGGGGGCTCTGACTGGCCCACCACCCAAGACCTGTCCTTTACCAGCCTTGCAAGAGATACTGCAAACATGCGTTTCATTGTATTGTTACCGCCAACATATCCAGCCAATGAATGTTGGAAGGCAGTGCCAATTGCTCTAGGGGGTTTATGGGCGGGGGCAGCTTTGCAAACTTCCTGGGGATGATGGATGTTTTGTAAGGAAACACTGGAGAAGATGGAGGTGATGGCTGAGCCCACGGACATGGCCTGAGGCAGTGACACTGGGCTCCAGCAAAGACTTAGGGGGTTCAGCCACCAGAGGCGGTTAAGGTGGCTATTGGCAGGGTAGGCAGGGTGGGGCGGGACCACCCAGGTCCCCGATTAGAGGCCAGAGTGCCCACGGCCCTCAGATCCATTTACTGGCATGCAGCAGCCCCCCGGAGCACAACACTCAGCGAGTCAGAACACGCGGCTAATAAACCCACAGCAGTGGGAGCAGTGATTGGCAGCGACAGCTGGATTTGGGGGGGGGGGGGTTGCTGTGCACAGTACCACCTGTCTGATACTCGCTGCAGGGGGAGAAGGCTGTCATTCACCGCCTTGGCTGCCGGTACGAGCAAGTGTGCGAGCGCATGTCTGTTGGCCCATTTCACCACTAGGTGTCTCCTGTGCACAGGGATTGGGCTCTTGCTGCCGGGAGAGAAAGCTCATGGTTTCTAAGAAGGGCTTTGGGAAGCCTACGTGAGTCGCAGGGTGCCTGTCAGAGGGTCCCAAATCCCAGCACCTGAGATCAGCCTAAATACTCAGCCTGCATCTCCTGCGTTATATTTTTTTTAGCAACCTAGGATACATCACACGTTTATGTGTAAGTTAACTGTGTAGCGCTGAGAATTTCACAGAGAAACTGTTCAGCTCAATTTATACTTCTGTGCACTCTCCCCACTAATATATTTTAATTTGAAGAGCATCAGTATTGTGTTTGAAAACTTTTTTGGTGGGGAAAAAAAGGCAGTACTGGCCATCAGAAGGTGCAAGAAAGGATGATGGGACACGTCAGCGGGACGCTGAACCGCAAGGCTACAGATTTCTCATGCTGTTGGCCCCCCTCAAAATGATAAGCAGGATCTCAGGAGCAGTTACAGTGAGCCGAGAGCGCCGTGTCGAGCTCCTCCAGTCTTCGAGGGAACGGGATTGAGGGCACGCCCGTGAAACTGGGTCAGGCTCGTTAGTGCTTAATTGCAGCAGCTGCGAGCAAATCTTTACGATACGAAGCCCAGCTGTGTTTAAAAAAAAAACAAAAAAAAAACGCAAAATACGTAGTACAGACGTGCGGGAAGAACGTTTCGCAATCTGAGTAAAGACGGAGGTGGGCTTCTTGTGCCAAAGCGAAAGGTGTCCATACCCCAGGCCCCACACCTAGGGCCCTAGGGCACTGCTGCTAGCCCGCCGCGGGCCACGTGCTGGGCCACGTTGCCGTGGCTAGCCTGGACCGTGCAGGCCTCGCCGGGGATGATGTCTTATTAATAGCTAGCTGCAGGCTGTGCTTTTATATATTCATGAGCGCATTCTGAAGAGGTTATAAGAAAATGAAGGTCGCACACTCCGCACACGGGGGCGTCTTGTCGCTGTCACGGGCTCTTATTTATACGTCTGTGTAGGAACCCCCCCAGCTAGGCTGCCTGCCCTCAGTGTCCGCCCCCAGGGGATACTTCGCCTTCCCGACAGGATGCAAAGTTCAGCCGCGCACAAAATATAATAACATTAGGAAAGGGAGGGGGGGCTTGTTGACCAGGTGAGACGTGTTTTTTTTTTTTTTTTTTTTTTTTTTTTTTTAATTACATTTATATTTGACCGACTGTCCAATTTACATAGGACTCCTCCCCTGGTCCATACCGCAGTGCTCATTATGCAGGGGGGAGGGGGCTGACAGATCTAACCGAGGGAGACTGACTAGAATGACCATGGCAACGGCCCGGCCGGGTCGCGTTGGCACTCGTCATGCCAAGCCGGGGAGGGAGAGTGCCACGGGGGCTAATGGGGTGGGGGGGCCTTGATGGACAGCACACAGAAGCTTGAACTAGGGATTGGGGTTACGGCCCCGCAGCCTTGACAGTGGGGGAGGGGCGGGCAACAGAGATAGGATTTATGATTCCTTTCCTTTGAATGTCCCCCCCATCCTCTGGCAGGATCTGGATGAGCCTGATGTCATAGTAATGCCGGGGGGGTGGAACCAAACGCTGTTCTTTTTGCAGCTGGGAACAGCGGGAAATAGGAGTGTGACACTGTCTCTTTAAAAGGGATTTTCTAGGACAGACACTAATTTTATGCTATGACCTTAATTGACAAATACTTGATGCTATAAATCATTTTGGGGTGCTTTTGAGTGGTTGGGGGGGAGGGTCGTCCGGGAACGTGCTAATTACAACAGGAAATTGATATCTGTGCCCTTGTGCATTCACTCCAATCCGTGTGGTTGAAATATCCAGTAGATAAGAGGACATGACACTATGCAACTTCTACAGTAGTTGCTTGTTGTTGTTGTTGTGTGTG
>JAODKC010000130.1:8899130-8911089 GCA_026777985.1 Mormyrops attenuatus
CCCCCCCCCCCCCCCCCCCCCCCCCCCCCCCCCCCCCCCCCCCCCCCCCCCCCCCCCCCCCCCCCCCCCCCCTCACCTGGTAACTGGCGTTGAGGGATCCGAATCCCAGTCCTGAAATCATATTCTTCACCAGAGTGGGGCTTCTGTAACATGTGAAGGAACATAATGAGTGTTTGCGTGGCAGCTCCCCTGATCCAGGGCTTGGGGAGACTCTGGCAGCAGTCCCCCCCCCCCCTTTTCACTGATGGCACGAGGCTACGGTGCCTAGAGATGGCCTCAAACAGCAGGCCGCACATGAGCTGGTGAATGGCCCGCCTGGCTACGCAGACGAACATGCGGGAGATGGCCCCCGCTGCCGCTAAACGGAAGGAGGGGGGTGCCGACACAACCACTACAGCTGCTGACGTGCGGTAATGTGGTGTGGCTCGGACAGCGAGGGGGAAGAGGAAACAGGGAGTGGAGACGTGTGGGGGTGGGGAGAGCACCCCCCCATCCAGACAGAGTCCCGTCACCTACCCAGTCATCTTTGGTGGTCTCCTCTTTTGGTACTCGACTTCGTCCACGGTCCAGACGGCGCCTTTCACATTCTCTACCCGCACAAAGCACTTGTGCAGGCTCAGGTTATGGCGGACGGCGTTCTGTGGGAGTCAGACAGGGAGGCCCAGTTATTACTCACAATCCCTCAACCTACCAGCCATCCTCCGTAGTGACGATGAACCAAGTGGAAGTGTGATCTCAGTGCGTGGGCCAGACGGACCAGTGGGAGGCAGCAGTGGGTCACAGACTGAGTTATCTCCCAAGGGCCGAGAGCAGGAAGTGTCAGGTTGCAAGCCCATAACCAGTCGGTTACGAGCTCCCCGCCCTGCTTCCACACACCGACACGTAACAGCTTCATGGAGACTGTCTGGGCGATTGAAAACGATCTGCCAAAACCTAAGCCCCCAGGGCCAGTATAGTAACCTCTCTCCGGGAAAAAGGGAACCATTTCCATCTCCAACCCCAGCAGATGATGCAGGGCCCCACCCACTAAATTTTTACTAATCAGCCACTATCTAGAATAACACCCCCAGGGGAGAGCCGTTCCTTTTCATCTGCTATTTGTAGTTTGTTCATGCCCAATTTCATTACCAATTTTAATTTGTGTATAATTAAATCCTGTGTATTTTTTCCGATACGCTTTTTTAATCCATAAGGGAGAGATGCAGATGCCAGAATCACTCCGAACCGTAATTACAAGCACCACAATCAGACGAGGCCTCCCTCCTTTGAATAAATTTCCAGCACGCAGGAGTGATGCTGCTTAGTTTTGCAAATTAGTCTGACCCCAATTTCAGACAGGCACCGCGTGAATTTTATTTGCATTCCCATCCGTGATGAAAGACTAATTCTCCCAGTTAAAACATTAGCGGCAATTTGAACAGGGTCAGGCCTGACAGACACAAACAGAACGCCTCGGCCTTGGTGGCTGGGGGGGGCTCGAGAGGAGGGAGGATATTAGGGCGCCTGACCCCCCTGGCGTAAGGACTGTGCTCCCGCTGCGTCTCTGGCAGAAGGCGAAACGCATGCCACCCTTAATTGCGTACATCCCCCAGCGGGACGCGCTCAGGTACACCTGACAGACACCTGTACCAGGCCAAACCAATCATCATCATCATCATCATCATCATTATTCTTATTATTATTAGGGGCCAAGCACTGTAGGTGCGAGTCATATATAGTATGCATTACAATTTTTCACTATTATTATTATTGGGGGCCAAGCACCATAGGTGTGTGGCACCTACTGAAAATTGTTAGAATTTTTCATTGTTTTCATTATTAGGGGCCAAGAACAGTAGGTGCGCGACACATATTGTATTTGTTAGAATGTTTAATTTTTCACTATTATTATTATTATTATTATTATTAGGGGTGAAGCAGTACAGGTGTTAGGCACCAATTGTAAATTGTTAGAATTTTTCACTATTATTATTATTAGGGGTCAAACACTGTAGATGCGGGGCATATATTGTAATCGTTAGAATTTTTCACTATTAGGGGCCAAGCAATGAAGGTGCAAGGCACCTATTGTAATCGTTACAATTTTTCATTATTTTCATTATTAGGGGCGGGCCAAGCCGTGTAGGTGCGAGACACCTATTGTAATCGGTAGAGTTTTTCACTATTATTATACTTGCTGACATGAGAGCCTATGGTGGCCCATAGAACCACTTGGTAGATTTTTTTTAAATTTGGCATATTGATAGAGGACAGTCCAATGTATTCAGTCACAAAAGCTGGGATCAGTTCATCCCAATAGCACCACCATCAAGCCAAGTTTCTAAGCACATTTTTGCTTGTAACTTTTGAACCGTTTGTCTTAGGTTTGACATCTTTTTTCCTTTGCAACCTTGGATCTTCGCAATTCGAATGCACTCATTGGTGTTTAAGTCCGCCAAAATGGATTTTCTGCCATTTTGAATTTTTCAAAAAACCGACTCGTTCTAGGGCGTTGATTGTGTCACCATTTGGTATGTATAATCTACAGAGGGTTGGGACCAAAAGTTTTTCAAACCATTATGCACTACTGTTGTCCAATTAATTTGATGACAAAGCCACCAAACAGGAAGTGAGCAACGCTTTGATATTTCAAAACCAAATTTGTGAACTTGGGACCAAATTTTGAGGAAGGCCAACAAAAAAAAGGTCTCATTCCAACACTAGGGGGTGCTGCAATAAGCAAAAATGTGGTTTTCTAATAACTGTTGATCGGCTTGCCTTAGAAAAATAAACCTTGTGTCTTCTAATAACATGGGATGTCCCCAGGCTGATCCATAGGAATTTTCTTGTCCACCTAATTGCTGCGGCCGCCATATTGGATTTTATTGAAAATTTAAGAACTTTCCACAGGCCACAAAATATTTCCCGATCTTCACCAAATTTGTCAGAGATAATCTTTTTACCAAGCCTCACAAGAGACATCAGAAGGATTTCTAATTTTCAGAGACGTTCGTCCGTCATTGCAAACTGAGCTTATGTGACTATATCTTAGCAATGCTTTGATGTTTGGAGATCAAAACTGGTAATTGGACTCAAGGCCACCTCCTGAAGATGTGCACCAAATTTCGCGTCATTTGACCACTGCAATGAGCAAAAATGTTTTTCCTAATACTCTTTGATGTTCTGGCCTTGCAAAAGTGCTTATGACTGTCAGGGATTGTCAGGATTTGTCTTACCATGTCCCTGTTTTGCCAGCAGATGTCGCTGGCCTTCTCATATGCTCCTAATGGTTCCCAACCTAGTGTCTCAATAACTCACACCTGTCTCCCATTAATTACCAGTGTATATTTGTGCCTGCCCATGCCCATGTTACTCCCTCAGTCATTGTTAGAGCTGTGTGTTCATTCCCACTTTTGGTTCTCCATCACATCCTATCCTCATCTAAATAATGCTGACAATGTTGCCTATTCTGCATCTCTACTAGCTTCTCTCTCAGATGTTACCAAACAATCCTATCCTTCTGAGATTCTCCCTACCTATACCCATGCTACATTTAATGCTCATGATGTCCACGCTCCCATTAAGCACAGCTCTGTCACCTTCTCCCATTCCTATTATTGGTTTGCTCCAGACCTTCAGGCCATGAAGGCAGCTGCTACAGTTCCCACTAACAGTAAAGTATCTTCACACATCACTCATCCCCTCTATAAACTTCACAGGCAACCCCTCACTTTCCATAAACAGTATAAACTCTTTCTGATGACTTAATGCCATACATGGTCTTCCCCCCAGTATATCACAGAGCTCCCCCTCCCTTGTACACCTGCCCATTCCCACAGGTCTGCAGGTACTGGTCTCCTACTGGTGCCTCGCTTTGCTGGTTTTCTGTGGGTGGCAGGCCTTCAGTTTTTTAGCTCCAAAACGTTGGATTTCACTACTATAAAGCCTCCATCTCTCTTTTTAGAAACATATTTTTACTCAGTGATTCACTTCCCATACTTTTTTTCTGATCTGTTTTTCTTGAATGTTTCATTCAGTGTGTTAGCTTATGGTATATGACCTATGTTCATATGTTCCTGTATTTCCTCTTTCTGATTTTCTTTCCATGCCATCCATGCCATGGTAGTGTGCTTGGCCCCGTTATTGCTGCTTGCAGCTATATTTATGTTTTTTTCCCCGAATTTGCTTATTGCCAAGTCGTTGCTCTGCACGTGCCTTGCCTGTTGCTACGCAAAATACAAAATCAATCCCTGGCATGAGGCCTGACCACCCCCCGAAATTTAAGGGGAATAATTACCAGGGAGCATGCTCTGAGGGGCATGTCCCTCTATCCACTCCATGGAGATGTGCAGACATGGAGATATTTTTCCCCAGAATCCTCTCGGCGAGGGCACCCAAGGCACCCCCCCACCACCACCATTTTCTCCTTATTTCAAAAGGACCGATTGGTGAGGATCACCAGAACACTACCGCCCCCTTCGCCTCGCCAAGTGAAAATGGAATATACATGGCCATTACCGCCGATGAGAGGACGTCTCCTCTGTTTGGATATTTAACACGGCCTGGAATGACTCACGGGACTTTTGGGAGGGGGGACAAGGAAGCACTGCATCCATTAATTGTTAAATTTCATAAAAGTGAAATGAGTTGTTAAAGATATTCCTGGCAGCGCCCCCCCCACCCCAGACGCGGCGGTTCAGGGCCATTAGACGGGAGCCTAGCCCCCCCCCCATCCAGCCACACCGGCTCTCCAGAGGGGCTGACATACAAATTAGCGGGAATCTTCTCGGGAAGTGGGTCGGCACCAGCAGGGCCCGTGGGCCCAGCGGGGGGGTGGGGGTGGGGGTGTGAACCTCTAATGAGGGCCGGTGACAGGCAGTGCCATGGCTAAGCGGGCCCCGGGCTGGACACCTTGTCAGGAGCCTGGGGTGCCAGTCCTGCAGCCCCCGAACAACACCTCTCCCCCAACTGGGGGAGGTAAGAGCTCGGGTGGGGGCGGGAGGGCAGTCGCTGCACCTTTAACACACCGTCGTGCCCTCATAACGATGGCGGGGGGATGCGAGGCTATCCAGACCTATAAATGGGGCGTTATCCACTGTACAGGTGGACAGCGGCCTTAAAAGACCAGTAGGCTGGAAGGTAAGATGCCAGTTGGTGCCACCAATGACGTTTGGGCACCATCGGGACCTTGCTATGAACACATCAGGACTCCTAGACCTGACTGGGTTGACTCTTTCTGGGCCATGTCCCTGCCTTGCCTGGGGGTGGAGGCATTTCAGCTTGTGGCACTTGGGAGGCCTTCACTAGCACGGCAAAGCCAATGAAAGGGGCCCACAGCATATAGTGCAACCTCTGCAGTGCCCCCCGTGTTTCAACAATCAGTTCAACACACTTTGTAGAGCCAACATGGTGTAGTGCATCCTTCCAGACAGCAGGGGTAGCGCTGTGGTTGTGGGGAACTTAAAACACTACATAAGAGACCACAGCTGCCTGAGCGGAGTGACAGAATCCCAGCGGCACACTCACCTTCCACGTCGCCGTGTTTCTCCTGAAGTATGCGAACATCCGCGTGAACCAGTTGTAGATCTCATTGAGCGTCAGCTGCCTGTCTGGGGCTTCTAGAATGGCCTGCAGGGAAGAGAGAGCAGCACTGAATTTCTGCGACTGCTACCCAGCACCAGCGTGAAGTGGAACCCCTGCAGGACCAGAAACACCCCCCTCCACCCCACCCCCCTGTAAAGGTGAAAGAGGCTCTTACGTGTCGTATGAGCGAGGCGTAGGTGAAGGGGGGCCTGACGTCTGCATTTTTGTAGAACTCGCAATTTTGCGCAAGCTCTGTAGGGATGAGAATAAAACCAACATCACCCATAAGCTCCCCGAGAAGATGGCATACCAGGGGTTAAGGGCGACACCCCTTGACCTGTAGCTGGTGAGTTCCATTCCCAGTAGGACCTCTGAACAGCAAGACATGCTAGGCGTGATTTTGGGGGCTCAGTAAATACTCTGTCAGTTCTTTAAGTTGTCTGTCTCAGACAGGCGAGTGAGGTCAGTGTGTCTGAGAACAGGGCTCCCTATCCAAGGGGGGGCACTATACTAAGACTGCAAACTGTTTAGTTCCACCTGATAGATTACGAGCTTGATTGGACTTCTTGTCCCCCTCCTGCCCCGAATACCTCGCTGGATTCCCCTCCCCCTCTCCGGCCCCGCGGGGCGCACCTGAGGCGATTGGGGTGCAGAACTTATCGGAGTTGCGGCGGCGGATGGGCCCGACTCCGTGCAGGCCAGAGGAGCTGATGACGGAGGGGCCCTGGCGCAGCGGCGTGATGGGGGCCGCCGCCGATGTGGGCGGGTGAGGTAAGCCCTCAGGGTAAGCATCGCTCTCACGCTTCAGGATGGAGGCGCTGGAAGCCAGGTTTAGCTGGGGATGAGGGGGAGATAAGGTCAGCTGAGGTACTGATAAATCAGGTATGTAACACAGGCACCGTTATTGCACACAACTCCGCCGTATAATTACTGAAGTAAACACTGTATTTATTAAAAGGCATAAACTTGCAATTAGCACGATTAAAAACAAACTCAATTTTCAAAGTTTCTTTCTAATTGCATCATTTAAAATGCACATTTAAATAAAAAGACTTTAGTAAAAATGGGATATAAGGGCTTTTTTACCCTCTCAGTGAACTTTCTGGAAAACTCCCCCTATCAAAAGCCTCAATAGGAGGCCGACAAAGTGGGTGGGCCTCTGGCAGCGGGAGACCACAGCTGATTGGCCGGATTTCCAGAACGCCACAGATTTAATGTGGGGGAACCCATTCAGCTGGAGGATATCACACCTGGCTCCCTGGGCCCCACCCCCTTCTGTTCCCCGTCACGCTCGACGCTTGTTGCCTTGCTTTGCAGCGCCCCCCAGAGGACCAATGACAAGGAGGGGTCTAGGCACAGAGCCAAGTGTGACTACCCCCGGTGTTCATGGACTGGTTCTGCCCAATTAGGAGGCGCTGGCAGGGCTCTGGGATCCAGTCCTCCCAGTCGCACTGGGAGCTTCTTTTCAGGGCCACTTGTTTTGCTCTAATTAAAACCATCACGGGCACGTGCAGAGGGCGGGGGTGGGGCGGGCGGGGCCAGCCCAAAACTAATACAGCGAATTAACTCGGCCAGCCCCCCCACCGGCACCAGAGGAGGGAACCTGGCTCATCGAGTAATTAGGGGGCAAAATTGTTTAACAGGTACTTAATTAACACTGGCATGGTGCCAGTTGCCGTAGCAACTCGGAGCCGTCTTAATTGAGGGCAATCTTTGTTTTTTCTTCGGCTCCTCCCTGATCGCTATCGTGTGCTCCACGCTCATCATGGCGACGCTACAGGCACCATCTGATTTCCCATCAGGCACTGGCGCAGGCTCGTTCACCGGCCGCGTTTACGAAAAATGGTCTTGGCCTAGATTCCCTGCCACTCGCATGCAAATTTATATCCCCCCCTCCCTGAATTAAGACACTCCACTTCTAATTGACAATTAATTTCAACATCTTCATATTTTAATAAGGCTCCTCGTCAATCTTGCGATGAAATATTCATTAGATAGCTAATAATTGCATTGTGCCAACTGCTGGAAGTGCATTTCCATTTAGGAACAGCAAATGCTTTGTAATATCTGAAACGGTGCTGCTGAAATGGAGACCCACCCACACATGTCCTAACCACCCTGTTTTATTTTCTGCGGCTTCTGGCTTTCGTCTGAAGCTAAAGCTTGCAATTTGACTTCTCACTGATTGATTAATAGTATTTCAGAGCAACCACAGGTACCCCCATGATTAAACATTTACTGGGTAACCTAAAGAATAAACAAAGTGATCGTCTGAAAATTTAGGAGTAGTGTAATCGTTTGACAATCCACAGCAACCAAAGTTGGTCCCGTGGTACAGAATCTGGGGGTGTGTTAAACGCCACCGGACAACAGGGGGCAATCTCTATACTTCAATGCACAGTATCTCTCGGGAAGCCACACAGAGCTACTCATTCTCCAGAGGGAGAAACACAAACACAGAAAAAGGAAAAGAAGCTGGAAAAACAAGATGTCAGATAAAACATGGCTTTGAAAACAAGTCAGACACTGGTAGTTTCACACAAATTTATACTCCTATAAATAAATACATCTGTCATACTGATATATATGGTTTCACACACTAACCTACTCAAATACACTCAACAGACACACTGAAACTCTGCTACTAAACACTGACAGCATCACACAGAGACTACATTAGACACAGAAACGCACCGATACTCTACATTAGACACCAACACTCTCACACACCAATACTCTACATTAGACACCCACACTGTCACACACTAATAATCTGCGTTAAACACCGATAGTCTACATTACACACTAACACACACCAATAGTCTACATTAGACACCAACACTCTCACACACCAATATTGTACATTACACAACGTCACACAGCGATACTCTACATTAGACACCCACACAGTCACACACTGACAGTCTGCGTTACACACGTCACACACCAATAGTCTACATTAGACACTAACACCGACACACACCCATACTCTACATTAGACAGACACAGTTGCACACCGATACTCTACATTAGACGCCGACAGACACGATACTCTACATTAGACGCCGACACACACGATACTCTACATTAGACGCCGACACACACGATACTCTACATTAGACAGAAATGCATTGATACTCTACATTAGACACCATCACACCGTCGCATACTGATACTCTAATGCAGTGTATTGGTGCACGACAGTGTCATTGTCTTAGACACTGACACCGTCACCATCACACACCGATACTCTACATTAGACACAGACATCATCGCATACCGATACTCTACATTAGACACCGCCGAATACCGATACTCCATTACACTACATTAGACACCAACAGCGTCCCACACCGATACTCTACATTAGACACAGACATCATCGCATACCGATACTCTACATTAGACACCGCCGAATACCGATACTCCATTACACTACATTAGACACCAACAGCGTCCCACACCGATACTCTACATTAGACACTGACACCGTTGCATACAGATACTCCATATTACACACTGAAACCATCACATACCAACACTATACGTTAGACACTGTTGCACTCAGATACTCACCGGCTGGCTAAAAGGCTTTGGCTCCGATGGGCGCATGTGCAGGTGTGTCATCATGGCCTGCAGACGCTCGCTCTCCTTGGCCAGCTGAAGGGGAAGAAGCAGTACATGATGTCATCCTGATGACAGCACAGAGCCCCGCCCCCACATTGCCCTTCCTCTTTGCTGGATTTTCCGCACACCTCTTCAACTACACGAAGCTCACAACAGAGAACTGCGAAGAGACCCAGCTGCAGATTCCACACAGATCCCCGAAAAAGACATGTGCCTCTGCACACCCTCCTGTCACCCTGCACACCCTCCTGTCACCCTGCACACCCTCCTGTCACTCTGCTCAGTGAACACAGTCTGCCCTGGACGAACCAGGATGACTTGAATCTTTGTTTTTGAATCTGACATAAGAATAAGAGACGAGCAAAGCAGATTAGTTGGTCCATTTCACTCAGTGGCCTGAGTTACATCCCACGAGCCTGTCACGTGCCTCATGGCGGGGACCACCAAATCAGGAATCCTACAAACAGTTACAGTTAGTTGTACTGGTGTCCCAGTGTTAGTTTTTTTTTTTTTTTACATAAACTAGCGAAAAGCAATGTGATAACAGCCCAGTTTCAGGCATATTTATGATATGCCATAACAGGCTGTGTCACTTCTGAGCAGTTCATGGAAACCTATGGCGGGGGCTAAGGCTGGCACACAGTCAGATGGCAGCTAGGCTGGCACTGACTCCCCCCCTCCCCCCCCCGCCATCAGAGCTCTCATTAGGGATGACACAGCGTCCACGGCCACGACAGCACCCCCCTCCCGACACCACGTCAGCCCTCAGCGGGGGAGGGGGGGTGGGGGGTCGGAAACTTTATAATTGGGGGCTACTGATGGCAGCTTCTCCACTGCATTATAAGCTCCAGTAATTTCTATGAGAATATTAACATCTGTATGCATGTGTGTCACGTGTGTGTGCGGGTGTGCATGTGCTTGACAAACCAAGAAGACACTCACACACGCAGACTCGTGCGCACACACACACAAACACAGACAGACATGCGCGCACGCACACACACACACACACATCTGTGTGACTGCACAGATCCACTCTGATTAATGTGTGTGTGATTATGACACACCCCCCCCCCCCCCCCATCACTGACTGACCCCTCTGACCCTCGCCCACCCTAGAAGGGCCCTCCTCCACTCAGCCCCATGTTCCCAGCCAGGACGGACATCTTAATTCAACGCTGAATGGAGGATGATTCACAGTCGTGTGAAAGTGAGCTCTACTGCTTAATTTGTGCAGTGCTGTGGGGGGGGGGGGGGGAGAGATTGGGGTTACTGAATAGACCCACCTGAATCTCCAGCTGCTGAACCACCTGCATCTGCACCCGGCACTGTGCCGTGCTGCGGTCGTCCAGGGCGTGCTCGCTGTTGAGGTGCCTGTAGGGGCCAACAGAAGGGCATTAGCGTGACGCACTGGATACCAAGCTGCATGAACCCCCACGGTAAAAAGCAAGATGGCGTCCACATTAAAAAGGACACAATGTCAGTAGTCTGGCTTGAAAACAGGGCAGGGAAGTAGAGGGACTATCATCAAAATCTCATTCGCTCAGAAGCTCCAGCCAACAACATAAAATGACAGCTCCTCCAACCCAATAACAGCTGACAACCCCACCCTACCCTGCAGTCAACCAATAAGCAACAACCATTTTCCTTTCTCAAGGACCCCAGGGTGTCTTTGCCTGTGCCTGGCCAGACATTGAGTCCAATGGGGACTTTTTTTAAACGGGAACCAGCATGCCCAAGATTGTCCTCCAGGTCATGCAGGGCGGCAGAAATAAAAGCACACTCATGTTCCAGAAGGATTTGGCCGGTGCCTCTGGCCAAGGGTGACCTCATATAAACACGTCCAGGATGAAATGCACTTAACTATGCCTGTTTACTTTTCCAGGTCCCAAATCCCAGTCCCAGATTTCAGGGCCAAGTTCTACTGGACTCCATGATGACCCTCGAAAGGAAACTCGCACAATGGTGCGTTTCCACCTGACGCGGCGCTTTCACTGAAGCGTTTCCTCCGAAAAGAAACCCGCTCCGACTGAGTGAGGGGAGGCGAGGATTCACAGGGCAGGGAAGCTGCAGAAGTGACTCGCGGGCACCGGAGGCGCTCTTTCTCTCCAGTCAGCTTGAGCGGGAGCCGAGAACCCGAACTCCTTCCCCATTCTACTTTTGCTATCATTGGCCTCCGGACAGGCGAGCAGAAAGAGTAATAATAATAATAATAAATACCTGGAAATGAGCTCATTTGTTTTTGCTTAGTTTACCGGGAATGCGCCAGCTTCAAGCCTGCTTCTCCCGCCGTGTTTATGTTCGTCATGCGAAGCTGCACTTTCCAGATAAAACCGAAAGGGGACTGACGCGACCTGGCCTGTGCTGGGACAGGCCCCAGGCGGCTGCCTGCTTCCGCCAATGAGGTAGTCCTGGGGGGCACCTTTAGATCATTTTCCACCAGCAGACCTCCATGATTCAGGGGGCGTGACTCTGTGATATAGGGCAGGAGCCTTTCCCCTAGGCATCTGCGTCCCCCCCAAACCCTGGATACAGGGCGGCCTTCTGTTTCAAATATCTCTGGAGTACTGCTTTAATCGGGCCCTTAAAACAGGCATCACTCTGGGGGCCCCGCAGAGAGACCAATCAAATGGGCTCCTGTAAGACGGACGAGGAAGGAGCCCGGGTGTTCAAAGGTCATGTGACCTCATCCAGCCAGTCTCCATAGGCTTGCCCCCCCGCCCCAGACTACAACCCAAGTAACAAAAATGTGGCAGACTAGGGGGAACTA
>JAODKC010000130.1:8911389-8926193 GCA_026777985.1 Mormyrops attenuatus
TCAGTTGAAGATTTTCTTTTTTTATCACGCCCTGGCCACAAGTGGGCAGGAAGAGGTCCTGCCCCCAGTGATGACTCGACAGCGATGCTGCCCACGGACTGATGGCATTATCTGCCCCCCCCTGCCCCGCCCCGCCTGCCCCCGGGCCATGTGAGACAGGCAGACTGACAGACTTGCTCTCAGAAACTTTCCCAGACTCTAGTTTCTTTGATCTTGTGCGGCACTGATCAGTATGAGTCTGCCCATCTGGGCACACACACACAGATACAGACACACACAAACACAAATGGAGACAGACACACACACACACAAACACATGTTTTTATTGATGTTTTGTGGGGACTCTGTATTCATTTCTATGGACATAACCCTAATGCCAACCTTAATCCCTGCCCAGCCCTAACCTTAGCCTTAAGTAACCAAACAAAATACAAGATTTTTGTGTATTTTAGTTTTTCTATTGCAGTTCACAGATTTTATATAAAATTGAGTTTCTCCTTGTGGGGACTAGAAAAATCTCCCCACAAGGCTACAGGTTTTTATTACATTGTGTGGACCAGATTTTCCCACAATGTAATAATTAGAAAAACACACACACACACACACACACACCCGCTTGTCTGACCATCTCCTGTCAAGCTGGGAGTTTTCTAAGTTCCACGAAATAATTAGACTGTTTTTTCCCCCCCAAAGGGATCTAGGCCGCAAGGCTGAGGCTTCATTAGCAAGCTAGTGGCGACTATTGTACGGTATGTGGCAGGTCTAGGAATCTCGCGGATATCAAAACAGACGCGCCATTGGGAGACCTGGTCTGGACGGACAGTGGAAAAGGAAAAAGATGGGGATAAAGCCCCCCCCCCCACACACACACACACAATGTGAGCTTTGTGGCCCACAGGGCACGGAGCCGTGAGTTATGCCCATGTGACCGCAGCCTGTGGCAGCCCTTTCCATTCTGAAGTCTAATTATTTTAACACCAAAAGACAATGGCTGTTTACATCGCCATCTCGCTCAGATCTTTCCCTCCTTTATCGCAAACGGCAAGCGGCGTCCCTACCCCCCCAAGCGGATCCCCCCAGACTCTGGGCAGGCACATGGACTGAGGAAAAGAAAAGAAAAAAATAAGAATTGGCGAGCGCACACACTGGGGCGGGACCCCTGCGTTTTGATGTCTTTGCTAGCATCAGAGAAACAAAGAGATCTAATTGTAAACGAGCTAATTAAGTAAACTACTAATGAAGCGTGAAAACAATTTACGTGACCCTCTGCCAGTGTGCGGGGGGCTGCCAGGAGGGGTGTTAATCTGTCACTGGCGGGCTAGCAGCATGGAGAGGGACGCTGTAAATGGGTGAGTCAGCGGCAGCATGCCGGTCTATGGCAGGTGGCTAAGGGCCAGGGCGAATCACATGACGCGCTGCCATGCTTGGGTAAAGGCTGCGGTTATGGTATTGCAAGGCCTTTATCGGCACGTGATGCTATGGGTTTCACTTGGTTAGTTGCTTACAGCTGTTGTGTATTTTTCTAAATTTTTCGGTTTAGCCACATTTATTAGACGACACTGGACACCATACCCAATGATCGTGCGTGTTGTATTCAGGAATTCAGGAGTAATTTTTGGGCCCCCTGTGCCCAGAGGCAGTTCTGAAACCCTGGGATGACTCCATACCCCGAGGGCATTCAATCGCTTGGAGGTGGCTAAGTGATACCATAAACCCAGAATAAGAAACCAAAGCAAAGGTGCCTTCAGCAGAAGCTGTAAAACACAGTGGACCACATGGCACTTTCAAACAGGAAATGATGAAAGAACAGGATTCCTGATGGATCTTAGTGGCAATAATGCTCTGGATGGGAGTTAGGTGCCTGGGGGTTGTGCATTAATGATAGGTCATGTGACGAACAAGCACCAATGAACCTGTGACAGCATGTGCACTTACTTGATAAACTGTCCCATGTCCTCACAGAGAGCCTCACACCCAGGCCACTTGCACTCTCCATGCCCGTAGAGGGGGTGGGTAGCCGTGTGCTCTTCATGGGATGAGCTGTAGGTGGTGGTGGTGGGGGGGGAGGTGATAGGGAGAGAGATGACACAAGGGGCTAAGTATGCCACCACAGTGAACCTCAGTGCCAGCCTCCCCCCGATCCTGCTTTACACGGACTCCAGGCACACGCACCCGACCCCCACCCAGGACAGCACTGGCTCAACAGACACTTATTAAAGAAAATTCCGCATGTCCAATTCCGCATGGTGTGACGGGCCTGACTGAAACTGGCGAGACAGACCCGTGGGCTGGACCGGACCGGACCGGGTAAGACAAATGTAACCAGACCAGGTCTGACCAGAGTGATGGACTTGACTGGATCAGGCCTGACGGGGGCCAGGACGAGGAGTTGCTGGTACCCCAAGGTGCCCGGGTCCATCTTGCTCACAGGACAGGTCCCTGTGCTTTCTGCCCCGACTCCACCACAGCAAATGGGCCACTTTAGGGAACTAAAGTGAGCCAAAAACAACAGCCCTGCCCTCTTACCTTCCCTCCTCCCCCACCCCACACGGACGGCAAACTCTGGTGGGTCACTGAGGAACCGAAGGCGAACTGCACTGGGCTAGCGCCTGGTTACAGTGTATTTCCATATGGGATCTAATGTAGAGGATGGGCCCTTGGCATTGGGAACAGATGGGGCAGCAGGAGATACGCTCGGATCATGGTCCTCAGGTGTTCTGCTCTCTGCATTCGCTACACGCTGAAGATGCACAGACACATACGATGCTTCAGGGCCAGACAGACGGAGCATGCCGATGACACCATGTGGCTTCTTATTCTCTCTGAGGGAGGTCATGTGATGGGGGTAGGGGTGGTGGGGGGGTTACAGCGTCCTGGTTAAGATCGCGATTCCACATGACAAAGCAGCGGGTAATTTGGGCCACTGGCCAGTCTTGTCTGACACATGTTGAGGGGGTTTGCTGGCAAGAATCACAGTCATATTTTTCGGTGGGGGGGGGGGGGGGCACAGTTGGGGTGCATCCCAAAACGCAACCACATCAGAAGCCAATCCCAAACCATCTTGCCCACAGATGGTCCAATGAGTGACAAGCCACCGCTCTCCCCGGTCGCTACTGACTACTGGCAGCCACATTGACCACAAGTGCCTCCCACGCTCTTCCCCGCTCAACCACGCCCACTTCCTGTCACATGGCCTAGCTTTTCCTGCAGAAGCACGACCTGGGAAGCACTTTGGGAATGGTTACGTACTCGGGGGTGTCTACTCACTGCGTGTTCTGCAGGTACCCCCCCTTCGAGTGAGGCACGAGATGCTCATCGGCGGGCTCGACCTTGGAGAACGACGAGATCCACTCAAAGAGTCTTGCTCTTAAAAATGGAGAGAATCCGTAAAGACCGGGGGGGCACAGCCTCCCCACATTCTTTTACATGGTGCCCCACCCCTTTCCTCTCTAAAAGATGCCCACATACACACACACACGCATGCATGCACGCACGCACGCATGCACAAAACCCCGCTCCGCTGCTTCCTCATTTAGGCTGTGTTAACGCCATGCTGGTGGCCCCCATGATGGCAGACATGTCCAAATGAGACTGGTGAGTTCGGGGCAGCTCCGTCATGCAGAACGACATTCGGGTTTCAGAGCCAGCCAACCACTATAGCTAACTGGCTAAGATACGGCACTGTGCTGCGCGAGCGACTGTTGTGGGTAAGAGCCGACAAAACAAACTGAGGAATCATGCGAAAGAGGAAGATACTGGAGGATATGCGGGCATCGCGGTAAAGAAACAATACACCCTGACACAGATCCTGGCATGGGTTGGAGCTCACACACCACACAGTAACACTACAGTACCTCTGTACAAAAACAGCCACAACCCACCCAACCGTCCATGTTCAACGTAACAAAAATTATGGAAGACTCTCCTCTGCATCGTACAAGGTGAATGCTGACTCCTTCCGCAGCCCTAACGACAGGGTCAAACTGGACATGCCAAGTGACCCGAGAGAGGATGGTGTAGTGGGGGGCCGCTCACCTGTCCCTCTTTGGAGTGTGAATGGAGCTCTGTCCATTTGGCAGAGAGTGGTGGGTGATCTGAGGTGAGACCTTGGAGGCTGAGTATGAGGTAGAGTTGGAGCTGGTGGTGCTCAGGTCGAGGCCCTCGTGCTTCATGGCGTCCTCTGTGCTCGGCACGCCTGCCACATCCTTCCAAAGCTGCTGCAGGTCGGCAGGGCACATGGCTGCGGATGCAAGACAGGCACGCCCCTGAGAGTCAGGTTGGCAAATAATGCATGTCTGGGGGAGGGGCTCTTAGTAAGATGTTGGAGGTATAGGTTAGCAGCTGGGCTCTTTCTAAAACCAGAGTCTTTCTGCAAAACAGCAAACTGTGCCTGTTACACTGTAAACTGTGAAACTGCAAACTGCTTGTTACACTGTAAAGGTCTGTAAAATGGCAAACTGTGTAAACCATTTGTTATACTGTAAACTATGCTCGATACACTGTAAACCAGGGCTGTAAAACTGCAAAATGTGCTTGTTACACTGCACCTTGTAAAGTTGCAAAGTGCATTTTAAAACTGTGAGTTGTGTTTAAAAAAACTGTAAATTGTCTTTTTAATACCGTGAATTGGGTTTGAAAAACTGTAAATTGTGTTCATAAAACTATAAGCTGTTTCTAAAGTCCTAAGGTATGCTGCTTGTAAAATTAAGCTGTTTCAAGATGCTTGTAAAACTGTTAGCTTGTTTTAGATGAAACCATCTGCTAAGGAGTTAATGGTAATAATACAATCACTGATAAAACAAAAAAAAAAACTTGAATGTAAGCAGTCCGGATCAGACATCTGTAGTGCATTTAGACGTTCACAAGTACAATTAGGACATTCTATCATGGAGATTGTGAACGCGTTAACTAAACGGAGATCAGAGCACATGTTTGGGAGGCTTGGACTGCTTTTGTTCAGATGTTTTCCTTCAGCAACACTCAAACAGGCTGGAGATTGCAGGAGAAAAATAAACCTGCGTTCTTAGAATTTCATATCTCGGCTAGGAAAATTTTACACACAGCTCTTTGTAATTGTTCTGTGAAACGGCTAATCTCCCGTCCGAGAACTTTCCTGTTTCGCGTATATAGTCAGCGGGTTTATCCGCGGAGCGATCATGGCGTGTCGGAGGAAGTCTGGGTGGATCTCCTTATCACTCCCCCCCTACCGTCCCGTGCCTGAACCCAGGCCAGCTGGCACGGCATAACCCAGCCCGAGATCATAAACCTAGCCAACGGGCTGATATTAGCATGGTAAACGGTACACTGCCAGACACATCCCGTGCCACACTTAACCAGGCGCGGTGGCATGTGGCCAGGGGTGGGGGTGGGGGGGTTGTTAACTGTGTGGTAAAGGGGGGGGGACCAGGTGGGGAATCCAAATCGGGGAAAATAAATAGCTCACTCTGGTTCATTATCTCCACTGGCTGAAAGTCCCCTTACTGCTCCTTTTGTCACTGGACAGCAGAATCTGACAGCAGCTTCTTCTTTGGGTGTTTTGTTGTTTTTCCCAGAATACCCAGAGGTTATGCACCCCCCCGTGCCCTCCTGGCTGGCTATTGGAGATGGCAGGGACTTATTAGCAGTCCAAATATTATGTCTGGAGCACTGGGACGCCTGCGTCAAACTCCAGGCTAAATAATCCCCCCGCCTGACAGGAACGCGGCATGCGAGCGGCGGCCCTGCCAGGCCTCAGACACCCAACCCAACCCCCACCCCCCCAAACAAAAAAGGTTCAAAGAGTCAGGCGTTACAGTGTTACTTAGAAGAAGGAGACTGATTGTGACATGGAGCCCTACTGCCCTCCTGTTTTATCTTCTGGGGGCACCAGCCTCCCCGTTACACAGGCTGGGCTGTGGCCTGACCTGTTTCCCCGGACACGCGCGCGCACACACACAGATAGCAACATACATAGAGACACTGAGACAGCGACAGAAACACAGACGCACGCAGATATACACACAGACAGACAGACAGACGCTCTCTCTCTCACTCCTCCACAACGACACTGCGCCCACACTAACACAGCCAGCCACTGCATGCTTGCGTCCGACAGGGAATATGACTCAAGTGAACCCAAGCCTGTCATTTGTGAGATGATGCCCCCCCCACCCCCACTTTTCCATTTAAATATTCATGCCAGCATTTACCCTGATTAATATGCGAGAGAGAAGGTTCTGGATAAAAGACACGGAGAGCCCTGTTGTGACACCGGCCCTGTCTTCAGCTGCTCATCCGGGACCACCGGGGCACCCATCTCCCCCCACTCCCAGCCGAAAAACCTGAGGACGTCTGAAGCGCTCCCATTTCACCCCCACACACCCCCCGCCCGGGATGCAAATGAGTGACACAGAGGGGAATTACGCTGAAAAGGAGCATGGAATAAAAACAGAAAAAGGCCCCCCCTGCTTCATTAAGCAGCTTCGGCTTGTTAGCGCGGCACGTATGGGACAGGTATTCTGCCGATTTTGCCAAAATAATAATAATAAAAAAAAGCCCGATTGATTTTTCCCTCTTCCTCGCCAGCCGGGACGATTTGCATTTTAAAACAGCTCTTATTTAAGGAGGCCGTTAAGACAAACGGCAGCGCTGGTAGCGGGCGGGGAGACAAGGCCTGGGGCTGCTGGGCGAGACTGCGCCCAGGAACGTGCGCGCTTGGCTGGCTCGCCACAAAGCGCCCCCGTTCTGAAAGGGATGGCGGAGGAATTCCACACTGCCGCACTGTGGTGTGGCGGGCTCCATCAGGGGCTTCCAAAGAGGCCTTGGTGCACACGTCTGGGGGGGCAGATATTGTTCTCCAGTTCCTTCGGACAATTACATCAGCACCAAGCAGCGCCAGGATCTGCCGATGAAGCAGGGCGCTCACAGCGGTCATGAAAAAGCAAGACCTGGGTCGGGCCCCACAGAGCCTAATACATACAGCAAAAGCAAACTAGGAAATACAGGCATGGGATATGGGTTAAATGGGAGGAGTTTGTGAACTGACCCCGGCCGAGGAGACCCCGCCAAATGGTGGCCGTGGAGGGAACCGCCTCTGGGGGCCTTTTCTTATTTACGTGGTGCCAGTCACCCAGGACGGCGTAAAACCGCTGCTTCACCGACGGGCTGAGCCGCCCCCCGCAGCCGAGGGAAAGTGGCAACAAACAGAAGGAAAATATTCCAGGCAAAAAAAAAAAATACTACACATCCAACAGGCATCTGCTCAGCTGGATGGGGGCTCCCGACCCCCCCCCCCCCATGTGCCCCCAGAGCTCAGAGAATTTCAGGGCATATTTTACCTATTATCCAAATGACTGCCTTCCACAAAACCAACAATCAACCGTCCCTTTTATCTTTTTATGACCTGATTAAGTTAACGAGCCTCACATGTGGCCAGAAAAGCACGACTGCGGTTTTTCGTCCGGGGAGGGCCAAACAAACCCATTCTAATGGATTACGAAGATATCTGATTGCTGATTTTGGGAGGGAGCCACTGAACAGTTTTTTTAACCTCAGCTATTATTAGTATTACATAGGGAAAATAAAAAACAAAAAAACGAAAAATGCACTCGCTTCATCAATTTCAGAGGTTAATGTGGGCCGGGTGTGGGATTGTACAAAATCACAGTGATGGCATTTGCTCAGCTACATACATACCTGTTCCCTAACCAGGCTTCATAAATGTACCTGTAGAGATTCATCACCAGCATGGCCCAAGTGGGGCACAGCAGAAAGGCTCACAAAAGCCTGGAGCTGAAGCAGGAGTGTGAGAGAGATCTGTGTGGACCTGAGGCCCCGTCATACCACACATCGAGCAGCAGGGGCGCTTGCGAGCTCCTGCTTGTGTGAGGGCCGTTTCTCACCTTGCTGCAGGGCCGGCATGGCCACGGCGCCCTGTCCCGGCTGCAGGCTCACCAGGCCCTGCCTCTGCAGGTTGAGAAGGTGCTGCTGCTGTAGCTGCTGCATCTGGATCAGCTGCTGCTGGAAGGCCAGCTGTTTGTTCCCCAGCTGCTGCTGTGGGGGGGGGGGAGCAGAGAGAGAGAAAGGGGGGAGAGTTTACACCCAGGCCGCACAAACTCCCTCCTGCGGGACGGCTTTAGGGACCGCCACCAGCACGTCCTCCCATCTCGGACACAGTGCGGCCCCCTCCCGTTACCCTTATTTTAATAATTAGCCCACAGGGAGTCATTCGTCAGAGGCGTGCGGTGTGGAGGAAGTCGGCTGATCTCCTAATCATCCCCCCCTACTCCCCCCCACAGTGCCATTTCCAAGCCACACACTTCAGGGAGACTGCGAATGCGTGGCCCGTCCCGGGACTACTCGGCTATGAAGGTCTAACAAGGTACGAGTTCGAACTGCCGGGTCCCAAAACAGAGACCAGTAAGAAACACTGCAGTGAACGGTATGATCTGTACATCCAACTGGCAGATCAAATCAGGCTAAACTAAACTACTGAGCAGGAGGAATAAACCGGTAGTTAACAGGTACTGTGAGCTTAACTAGTCACAGACTTCATCCTTCCACTCCATGAGTCACTCTATGGAAAGTACTCCCCGAAACAGCACCTCTCGTAAAAAAGATATTAAGGACAACTGAGTTCCCCCCCAAAGTGAGAGGCCAATGGGAACGAAAAAACAAACAGAAGAAAGAGCAATGACCACATCTGGCATGACACAACTGCGGAGGAGACAGGATTAAACCGGCCGGCCGCCTCATTAACGCGGAATCCCAGCGGCTCTGCACAGACGTGTGAAGCGCAGCCAGGCCAGGAACAGCTGGGAGGAACACATTCCCGGGGCCGCTATCGGGAGCATCGCCTTAGAGGCGAAAATATGGGGAATCCGAGCAGGGTCGTCTGGAGCGGACAACGCGGCATCTGGTGATAACGTCAAGGGCTGTTCTCCTGATAAATGCCGCCCCCCCCCCGGCCCCCCCCCCCCCCCAGGTGTGTCACCCCGTCCCCCGGTTTCTCTGCCGGCTCATCCTCAGCGTACATCTTTCTCTCTTTTTTTGATTAATAACTATTAATTTTTCCTTTGACTATAATTGACACTTAAATTTCAGATTTTCTCCCTCCCCTGTTTAGACCCCTTGTCCCCCTGTCAGTCCTGTCCCCCTAATAAGGGCATTATTCTGAGAGCCTCCATGCATGCTGATGAATCGAATTAGGAGGCCAGTGACTTAGATAGATTGCAGCGAGTAATTAGAGAACCCTCGATGCATTATGCCTGTGCCATTCATTTACAGGCTCTGTTGTTAGTTGCTTTTTTTTTCCACCGTGGAGGGGGCGGAGGGTAGAGTGTTCCTCTGCTTGTTTGCTTCGCCTTCCAGCTCCAGATCCCAGGCCTCTCCCTGTCAGGCATGGGTGCTGGCGGCGCGACGGACAGCACAGTGGGACGGCCCTTAATTGGAGCTACCCGGGGTAGTAAGTACCAGCGTCCATGTCAGCGACACGTGGGAACAGGGGGACCGACTGACAGCGGGATGTGTGTGTGTGTGTGTATTCTTTGGGGGGCGAGATGTGGGGCATTCTGTTTATGTTTACCCACCCCTGGTCCCTTGCTACCCCCACACGTCCCTCCCCTTGTTCTCGTCGGTCAGCTGCCCTGTCCTCAGCCCCGAGACATCGGAGGACGTCAGCGGGAGCACCTTCGAAAATTCCGCTCTCCCAAACCTGCGCATGTGCCATCCTGCTCTCTCCCCCTGCCCACCCCCCGCAGAGGAACTCTCTAACGATCCAGGCTGATTTCCTCCTCAAAGGATGAATGAAGATAAAAACAGGACAAAAAGAAGCAAAAGGGGCATCATTTCCCAGCATTCCCGGCAGCTCCCTATCCGGCTGTTATCCAAGGCCAGACTCCTCCCTGGCGGTGCATTATGTCGAGCTGCGATGCACGCGGTGACACTGTCAAGCCATCAGCAGCTGCTGATTACGCTGCTAAATATTGATCTCTACCTCACATGTGTCAAAATTCCTCCCTCCCCTAATTAGAATTTCCCCTCTGTGCCATACAAGCACTAACAGAATATATCAGTTCATGAGGAGGCAGTGAAGTTACTGGCATATAATTGTGACCTCTTGTCTTCTCCTTTTCTCTTGAGTTTTCAGATGACTTCCAACTGTCTATCTGACGCTTCCCACCTCTGTGATAATCATACTCATTTCCCCCATCTCACCACAGGAGGACTTTCACTCTCACTCTCTCTCTCTCTCTCTCACTCTCTCACTCTATTGACCTCTTTTTCAATTGTATCATGTTTTATTGACATGACACCAGAGAGTTTTGGAAGGAGAAGAGCATCAACATCAAACAAACATTAATTAAGCAACAAGGTCATAGTGATAAATTCCAAAAATGCTGTCTAAGAATAATATAAACAGTACTGAATATCAAATCCAATCACAATAGAGTAATATATGTTTTATGTAGATAGATAGATAGATAGATAGATAGAAGCACACTACCATGGCATAGATGCCATAGAAAAAAATTCACAAAGTGGAAATACAAGAATACAGGTATTTATCTACCATAAACTAACACACTGAATGAAACAATGCTTTTAAATTCTGCCTAAAAAGGGTGATGGAGGATTAGTCGCAGAGGCTTTGTTGAAGCGAGTCCCAAAGTTGCGGAGCTAAAAAACTGAACGCCCTGCCACCCGTAGAAGACAAGCAAAGGCGAGGCACCGCAGTACCTGCAGACCTGAGAGAGGAGGAGCTCTGTGATGTACTGGGGAGCAAGACCATGTATGGCCTTAAAAGACATCAGAAAGAGTTTATACGGCATACGGAAACCGACGGCTGCCAGTGATATGCGAAGATATTTTATTGTTAGTGTGAACTCTAGATGCAGAAGTCTATGTATTGTGATATAGATTTTGCAAAAGCAGGAAGACCATCAAATAGAGAATTACAGTAATCGTGACAGGAGGAGATGAGGTCATGTACGAGAGCTTCAGCATCTGTGTTGCTTAGCATGGGGTGGAGCCTGGCCATGTTGTGAAGATGAACGAAGGCAGACTTTGTGAGTGACATGAGCATCAAATGTGCGATTTGAATTATATAAAACATGAAGCCTGCGGACAGATTTAACCAGAGTATCATCAATGTTAAATGATATATCACAATTCTAGCAAACAAGGCATTGATTATTAGCACCTGAGTTTTGTCAGCATATAGTTTTAAGGCACTGAATGTCATCCACAACAAAAGCAGTGTGTGATTTGTATATATTAATGCCTAGAAACTATTGTCTGTCAGAGAGGTATGAGATAAACAAGCAGAGTACACTACCAGTAATGCCAATAGATGAAAGACGTCCATAAGTGAAGTGTGAGAAATGGTGTGAAAACCAGAGCTTATATCCAAAAGAAAAAGAATCCTGACAGCCCCAGTGTCAACTGCAAAGACAAGGTCATTAAGAACCCTAAGGAGTGGTGATGGACAAAATGATGCCTCATGAACCATTTGCTGTATTTTTTGACCCCAGTAGATGGTGCTCTTCAGGCATGCTTTGTGCTCATTTTTCATTGGAGGGCGCTATCTAGTGGCTTCACAAAATATTGCTCATGGTTCATGAAACGTCATTTTGTCCATCACTGCTAAGGAGTGTCTCAATACTGTGAAGTGAGCGGAAACCAGACTGCAGTAGTTTAAGAAAGTTGACTGACACTAAATCAGACAGTCTGAGACTAGAGATCTGTTTATCAGATCAGATAAGCAGTGTCAAACTAGCAGAAGGTAGAATTAGATATCTTAATTAACTCCATGACGTACGGGGCAGTAGTAAGAGAACAATCAGAAAATAGAGTAATTGAATATTCAGAAGTAAAGCCTTGAATAGGGGTAGAGGTAGGGAAAGTCTTACAATCAGAGGCAATTGGAAAAAGTTATAAAAAGTGTCACATTGCTGTGAAGTGGCAGGTGGTGTCAAATGAGGAGCATTAATAAGCCTGTTCATAGTAGAAAATGGAGTCTAAGCCTACAGTTTTAACTATTGATGGCTATTGAATAATAGGAAGTAGGAGCATCTATTAGAGCAGACCAATATTTCAGTATATGTTTGCTGTAGTTTTTGGAATGTACAGTGAGGCCTGTCTTTTTATAAAGCAATTTTAGCTATTCTAGCAATTGGAGTAAGCCAATAAGAGGAATGGGAGAAGGGGGCAGACCAATGCTTAATGGGAGTGTGGACATAAAGAGCATTAGACATAGCTAGGGTATAGGTAGGGAGAATTTCAGAACCACAGGATAGATTAGTAACATCTGAAAGAGAAGCTAAAAGAGAAACAGAAAAGGCATGAATGTCAACAAGATGGGATATGGTAGCGAACCACAAATGGAAATGAACACTCAGCACTTACAATGACCAAGAGGGTAACAGCACAGGTTGGCAAATACACACACAGGTAATGAGTTATAAATGGGAGACAACTCTGAGTTATTGAGACCCTAGGCTGGGAACCATTAGGAGCATATGGGAAGGCCAGTGACATCTGCTGGCAAAACAGGGACATGATGGGACTGGCAGAGGCAAATTCTGACAATGCCCAGTCTTAACAACCACTTTTATAAGGCCAATACATTATGTATTAGGGAAAAACACGTTTTTGCTCATTGTAGCACTCTCCAGTGGTGAAATGACACAAATTCTTATTTTTTTCAATAAAATCCAAAATGGTGGCCACATAAATTAGATGGACAGGAAAACTGCCATAGATCAGCCTGTGGAGATCTGAAAGTACTACAAGACATTTATTTTTCTAATCAATGGCAAATCGAACAACAGTTATTAGCCAAAACACAGTTGTGCTTATTGCATCGCCTCCTAGTGGTCAAATGACACGATTTTTGTTAGGCTTCTTCAGAATTGGGTCCCAAGTCATCGACTTGGTTTTGGTTTTGACCAGACCAAATTTGATTTTGATTTATCAAAGTGTTGCTGAGATATGACCTCACTTCCTGTTTGGTGGTTTTGCCATCAAATTTACTGGATAGCTGCAACCATACCGTTAGACCTCTCTAGATGATGCACAAAATTTGGTAGCGATACGATCAACACCCTAGGACGAATTTGCAAAAATTCAAAATGGCAGAAAATCCATTAACACATGCATTCAAATTGGGATGATGCAAGGATTCTGGGGAATCAAAGATCACAAGTCTAGGTCGAATGGTTCAAAAGTTATAAGCAAACATGTACCTTGAAATTTGGCCTGATGGTGGCGCTAGAGGGATGGATGGATTAACTCCAAATTTGGTGACCCAATACTTCGGACTGTCCTCTATGAACAAGCCAAATTTAAAAAAAAATCTAGCAAGCGGGTCTATGGGCTGCCATAGTATCCCATGGCAAAAAGTATTATAATAATAGTGAAATTTCTAACAAAACCAATAGGTGCTGCTGCTTGCCCCCCCCCCCCATAAGAATAAGATAGCGTAATCACAAAGAAGCATCACCTCCTTCTCTCTCTCCCTCCCTCTCCCTGTCTCCTCCTTCCTGCGCCCCATCTCCATGGCCCTCCCATTCTTGGGCCTGCGGTCACGCACTGGTGAGAGCTGGAAGCCAGGAGGCGCCGTTTCTTATTTGTTTGTTACATGGTAGGCTGCATCAGCCGCTGACCTGTGGCAGGCGTGTTGCACGGAGCGGCAGTGCCGGCTGCAGCCAATCAAAGAGTAACTGGAAATTAACACTCATCTTTTCACTCTGCGAAGAAGACCCCGCGAAGGGCAATTTTATGGCTATTCTGAGACTCAAATATTTCATAAAAGTGTAATCAGTTTTTCTTTCTCTCTTTTTATTCATCCATTGGTAATAACGGAATAGTTATTTAAACTATTATGATTATTATTATTCTTTTAAAAGGAAACTAAACTAAATTATAATTATTATCTATATTCAGTAAGTCATTCAGCTTGAAAAACTTTTTTAACTGTTAATGGCCAGAATTACACCAATATGCTGCCAATTTGCTGCATGCAATATACAATAAACACAATATAAAGAGAAACACTAATATTTAAATGTTAATAATATGAGATATCAACACTACTTACTACAGGCCTCATTGGAAATTAATGGCCAAATTAATGGACCAACACTGCCATAAGTCAGCCAAGATCGTGCACCTGTATCAGAATCACACACTTTTAAAAATATCTATCCTCCATGCATTTATAGAAAATGCTAAACCTTTGACTTGACAGATGGTACAGTGTTTATGTATACCACACCTATACTTTGAGTATCTTATAGGTGCATCTAGATATAAGTACACAAATTAGGAAATGTTTTTAATTAGATAAAAAGTCTTCAATCATCCAAAGCAACTCACCAGTCAATGCAAACACCAGGCAACAAATTATTCGGCAATAAGTAACTAAAATCAAACAAATAGAATCAACTTAAGTATGAATTCAATAACTTCAGCAGGTGCAGTACAGGGCTGCATTATGTCTCGGATCAGAAATCGGATGTATTCTAGTATTTTAAGCATTTATAACATGCTTGTGTCGCCCCTTGTGCTTCCTGTATGGAAGAAAGATTCTCTGAAGTTTGGCTGTCTGGTATCTATTGTTTCCCTGTTTCCAAGGCTTAAAAGATTTTTTTTCTAACCCAAAAAAATGACTTGGAACATTAAAATGAAAGTTCTTTCTGGAAACCTGCTGTGCCTTTTCCAAACGTTTAGCATCCTTTATATGATCTAGATATTTCACTCATCTCCATGGGGAAATTGAGTCATTTTCTCATAACCCATCCTGTTCTCCATGAAACCCAAAGCTG
>JAODKC010000130.1:9003052-9016526 GCA_026777985.1 Mormyrops attenuatus
CTTGCCTTCCCCCCCCCCCCCAAACGATTCGCGACCTGGGTGCAAATAATTTTACTTTGAGACGGGAACAGTCTCCAGTTCTACCATTACAGAGGCCCCTGGAAAGCAGCTTTTCAGTTATTTGCACGTTAAATGGGGAATCAATTACATACTTTTATAGATATGTGCGCTTAGTTTAGACAATATGCATGCGTGTGTGCGTGCGTGCAAGAATACTTTGAGTCTGCCAGTTTGCATTGATTGCCTTTCCCTGTCTCTGTCTCTCTCTCTCCTAGCCGGGCCAAAGAGAGCCGACTCCTGGTTTTTGGCTGCGCTCCCGGGCCATCTGCGGCCTGGCGCCCGGCTCACTGTTTGTTAATGTTTCAATCAGCTGTGCGCCGAGGAATGCGGAGCTATTTAACCTGAACTTCCCCAGGTGTGGCCAGGCGCCGCTCAGTCTGGGCCCGCCTGCCCTCCCCTGCCCTTGGCACAATGCTGTCACACAAACACAATCACACGTCCTGGCTCCGCTTTAGAGCCTCGCCACTGCAGCTGTGCACAACGCGCCGCCGAGTAAATGGGGGTCGGGGAACACTGCACCAGGGGGATTAAATAAATCTTTCAACAAATTGCTTTTGCGTAGGAAAACGGGGTGTAGCCGCTGCGGTGCGTGGAAGCCAAAAGACATCGATTTGATCAGATGGAAATAATAAGCATAAATAATGTGCAAAATAACAAAAATTATCAAGAGATTTTAAAGTTAGCTTGTTTTAATTATGTATGTATCTATGTAAGTATATGCCATATGTATGCGCGCGGGGCAGCATATTTTCTATTAATTATGAACTACATTTCATGGAAAACAAATGACATTGGGCTTTGCAAAAACTTAGGCACCTATAATTAACATTTCTGCAGATTACGGGACTGTATTGTACTTTTCCACGGACTGAGCAGTCATAATTTGCAAATTAAAGAAGTCCTTTGCGAATACAAAAAATGTAAGCACCTTAAATATTAAATAAGACACACGACGCTATGACATTTACGAAATGAAATACGGCATTTGAGTGAAGTGAAATTTACTTATAAGGCTACGCCATCTTGTGGTCGTAGGCATGTAACGTTCAACATTTCAAAACAACAGTCTAATCGGAGTATGTTCTGCTGCAGTATCGGGTCAAACATTTTACTTCTTCGGATTTACTCAATATACGCAACACATTTATCGATTTTCCACAACTGAAACTGATGCCCATCACATGAAACACAGGACATTAGGCAGGGAGACAGCCAAATATGTCAGGTGCATTTAGAGACACCAATCCACCCAAATGGCATGTTTGGACCGTGAGAAAAAATCACAGCGCTTGGAGTACCCACACTAATAATGAGCATACAATGAACAAACTGTATACACACATAAAGGCGTGGTCAGGGGTGGCAGAAATAGAGTGCATGGGACCCCCCCGCCCTTCCCAACTTCCTTCCCAAAAGTGGGCGGGGACTTCAGATCCCCAAAGATCTCATGGTTGGGGCCACATCGCCTCCTAGTGCAGGACTTACCATGGGTTCAAACTAATCACACTTCTCAGGGGACTCTTCCTCTTTCTAAAACACACGTCACATCGTGTCCTCCAGCTGTGCCATGTTTTGGTGTCCATGCTACTTAAGAATTGACTATGTATTGCTTTAAAAACATGCTGTATATTTAAAAATAGCCATGTTCAGCTGGCATAGCTTCTAGGTTAAGGATGAAATCACGCTGCCAGGTTTCAGCAGCTGGAACCAGTGTTTTAGCTTCAGATGCATTACATGCAAAGTTAAATCTGAGCATGTCATGGACGGCGACCCCTGCTGGCCCATACTGAAAATGATCATTTATAAACACATTAACTTGGGAAAATACGACACGTGAAATAAAGAGACGCCATCAGGCAGATAAAAATATTTAATAATCCTTAAAATCAGCATTGTTTTTTATTTTTTAAAAACAAAAACTGGCAGTTCACCGTAACAAAAAAACAGTGGTTAAGGCAAACATAAATGAAGAGGAAAAGGTAGGAACCACCCAGCAATACAATTTCAGACTATCTCTGAAGTCTGAACCACCAAATTATTGTCAATGAAAATGTACCAAGCATAGCCTCAGTTTCCTTTTAGCTAAATTAACTGCTGGCCCGTACACACAGGACCTGGTTCAGCAGTGCTTCAGGTGAGTGGGACAGCCGACCCTGCCGTGGTTAAGCTCAACCCCCCCACTGCACCAAGGCCAGTCCGCCCAGACCAAAAAAAATAATTAAAAACTACAAATTAAAACAGCACATACACACACTTGTCCTCAAAAACCATAGGCCAGTGTGAAGTTTGTCACAAGATCATCAGTGGGGAGGTCGTTCTCCCCTTCAAGGCCTCTGACTTCAGAGGTGTCAGTTTCATCACCAAGCAGATGGTGTTTAGTCAAATTTAACACAGAAGCTGAGTTAAAGGTTTCTGTGAATGGCAGATGTTCGATCAGGATGCAGCTGAGCACCTCCAGAATGGCGCTCAGACACCACAGCCGGTCAGGGAGGTGACCTGGAGGAGCAGTGTTGTGTTTCACAACACCAAGGGTCCCAGTATGCTCTCCAAGCAATCCAAGAGTAAGCACACCCCACTGAACCGCAATGTCCCACTGCTATAAGTTGGCACCCCTATTCAAGCCTGCTCAGGCCCATGACCATCACTTGCCTTTGGAGTATTCTAGTAGAACCTGCTACCCAAGTTCCTCCAGAAGCTCTGATCCTTAAGACTACGGTGCAAATCAGCTCAAGTAATAGCCGACAGCCTCCATAAAGTACTTGCAACAGCAATCCCAGACGGTTAACATCCCCAAAATGCATGTGTACGTCACACACACTCCAATTCTCCTGCCATCTCTCCTTGCCCAGCCAAGATTCTCTGCTGATGTGATCCAACACTCCGCTCCCCTCCATGGACTCCTATGGACCCCGATCTCTGAAGAGTGCAGCCTCTACGTGCGCCGGCGTTTGGTCCCACTGGGGCTGGATGGGTTGCCATTGGAGACGAGGGCTTTGTCGGCCCCGGCGCGGTGCCTCTTCCTCTTGTCCGCCACACCCTCAGCCGAGCCCCTCTCCACATCCCGGTCCTTGTCCCTGCTGCCCGACCTCTCCGCCACCCTCGCTGGTGCAGCACTGCCTACGGGGGGTGGAGTAGGTCCGTCATTAAAGGGTTAACTGGCCTGTCGTGTTCTTAATGTCCTGACTGAAAGAAAGGAGGGAAAAGAGATGATGACTGTGCTTCTTACACATTAATGTCTAATGGAGTCAATGGTCTGCGAACTAATACTAGATGAAACAGGGGCTTGAACTCCAAAAAAAATGTTTATAAAAAGTCAAAATGGCCCACAATAATAAAAAGAGGATCGGTCAATAAAAGCAGATCTGAATCAGGGCCAGACTAGTGTTTTAAGAGTCAAAGGGGTCTTCAGTCCATACCTTTCAAACTGGAGTCTAGCCAAACTGGGACCTAGACCTTGGAAAGTCAAACACAGAATGAGGAGGGTGAGGGAGGTGCCAGCTGCTGCCAGAAGAGGGTGCCAAAGACTACAGCGCTGCCCCAAAAACGCACTTTTATAAAGGGGGGAAGTGAGATATATGGAGAGTAAAATAAAGTTATGGTGAGCACCTTCTTCATATGTGGATGGTGAGTCTCTTTCCTCCTTTATGTCTTCTTTGGATTCCTGTTCTAGTTCCAGTTTTCCTGTCAAAGTAGACAAAAAAAAAAAAAAAGACACTGATGCAGACAAGATTATGGCTGTGCAAAAAACACGGAGAAAAAAAATCAGTCAATGAATCAATAAATCAGTCATTCTGCCATCAGACCCATAACAACAACATGTTCCAACTGAACAAGTTTTAGCCTGAAAATTGAGGAAACTCGGGGATTCTGCTACTACCCCTGTACTTCAGAGAAGGATACCCCACATAACAGAACACATCAATCTTCACAATGCCATGAAATTGTACTTTCCCTATATTGTTGCATCTTCCACAGTAAAGTCCCTGAACTGAAATGAGTTTCCACATAACGGTCAATGTGAAATTTCATTTTTGTTGATGTTCACCCTTCCCACATTAAGTACATTTTGACATAATGACTATAGATCTGGACAATCACTTTGGACAACAGCCTCAGCCAAGTTAACAAAACGTACGTAAATTAAGGCAAATAATGACACATGCAGTGTTGGAACTGGACATGTATTTAATAGCAATAACAGGCAGACAGACGTTACCTTCCTTCACCTCTTGAATAATTTCCTCTGGAAGAACAAAACATTTTTCGGAGTTCGGAAATGGCAATATTTCTGATTCATCCTGGGGTGGATAAGAACAATGGGGAACATAATGGCTTGCCCATAGCCTGTATAAAATCCAAATAATGGCTTAAATAAAAAGAGGTATTTCACAAAGCTGGTCCATTTTCTCACCAGAGCCTGCATGTCATACATAGTCCCCAGATGGTCCCAGATCACCTTAGAAGACACCTGCCGACCGATGTTCTGGCTGAATTTCTCTCGGATGCAAATCATGTGGAAGTGACGATTCACTCCTGAAATGAGGAGGAACACCCTCAGTGAGGCAGTCAAACAGCACCAGGGCCAGGCAAAGTCAGTCAGAGATCAAACCACGGATTTAAGAGGCGAAACCGACTCCAAGCCCGAAATCAAGGACCGAACCGACTTTTAATGATGGGTCGGCAGAACCTCCACACAGGCCTAACTCTGATTTATTACTCCCCTTTTGATTTTTAATAAGTACACCCACAATGCGTGTAACAACATACTGACTTGTTTACCCCGCGAAACGTTTGCTAATTTGGCCCAGTAACAATAACAAGGGGAAGATCAACTTGATAGCTGGCGATGTTTAACTTACAACTACAACATTCGTTTAAATACGAATTATTAACTTGCAGCCACTATAATCATCCTAAAACGCATACTATGCAGCGTAATCATACATGTTTAAAAGCAGGTTATCTTACAGTCACGTGATTGATTTACTAGCTAGCCGGCTATGTAGAAGTAGCTAGCTAACCAAACAGCTCCTCTGAAAGATTCTTCCGTAACTACATTCCATGTATCTCTGAACAGTCAATAAATTAGTTTCGCTTACATTTGGGACTAGTTAGCTAAGACGCTGCTGCTAGTTAGCGCACTAGCCTGTTAGCCCGCCGGCTAACCGACTCGCCACCGTCGCGCTCCGCCGCCACGCGCCCGCGGATGGCCGACATGTCGCGCGGCACGGCGCCCTCACCCACGGGCTTGTGTCCCAGCATGGCGTGAAACAGGCACACCTCCACCTCCTGGCTCCATATCACAGACTCGTCGTTGGGGAGAACCCCCAGATCCACCTGCTTCTCGTCCACAAGAGCTGCTTCTGCTTCGCCCATTTCTTCCGTTCGTGTTGCGATGGACGCGCAGGTCGACGGGAAAGTTTATATTGAAAACAACAAACGGGGAAACAGCGCCCCCAGGCTCAAACCGAATAATTACCTCTTGACAAGGGACCGTTTATCCTAAAGCACGGCTACGTTATTAACTCGTGTGCTCCCCAGCCACCTGCCTATCCAGAATCGGGTCGCATCCAGCAGCAAGGTGCTGGACACCACCCACGGGTTGGCAGTTTAGTGAAAGACACACACACAGACACTCACACAATTATAAATCACGGGCAGCCTGTAGAGCTCAGTTCACCTAACTGAATACATTGTGATTGCAGGAGGACCTGGGATACTGGAAGAAAATCTTCCAATTTCGCACACACGTATACACACACACACAGTCCATGTCTTCATATCTTTATGGGGACTCTCCATTAATTTCTATGGCAATAACCTTAATGCCAACTATGACAACCCAGGCCTAGCCTTAACTGTAAGTAACCAAGCAAAATGCAAGACTTTTGACTATTAACTTTTTTAGTGCATTCACTGATAAAATTATATCAAATTGAGGTTATCCTTGTGGGGACCAAAAAAATAACCCTAAAAGGTAAAAAGATACAGGTTTTCATCACATTGTGGTAGTGCTGAGTCATCATTCAACCATGTAGGGACACTGTGTATTAGTTCCTCTTAGTCATGACATTTGTTTTCTGAATTACTTTTACAATTTTTCATTAATTTTACCTTGAACTTATTATAATGCAAAAAGTGTCGATGTATTTTCCATAATCTTTTCTTCTCAGTGCTTCTAAAGTTTATCCTCAGAAGCTCAGGCAGAAGAGAAGATTCTTTCCAACTGGGGGTGCCATGCTCTCACATGACACAGACACCAGCTCCAACCCCCCAGGCTTCTAAATGTTCAGCCATCCTAGTCATAACACATCATTTCAAAATCAAATTATAGCCATTTATTTTGGCATGGCTTAGCCAATTCATCAGTCTGTGTGAGAGATGGCGTATAAATTAATATGCGGGTTCTCTATTTATTGATGGTTAGATCTTTCTTTTTCTGGACAATCAGTAATTTTATAGCTCTCCTGTGGGGAAAAAGCAACTGTCAGCTGCTTAATCATTATATTGCAATTCAGCAGTTACAAAAGTTGTGTGGCATCTGTGTTATATTTGCTGACGCTCGAAAATCTGAGTTTAACTTTTATGCATTTGTAGTGAAAAAGCACCCCAAAAAAGTGTACTATTTTTAAATTTTAAAAACTTTAAATTAAAAATGAAAAGTATTTGGTATTAAGTACTACACTACAATGTATGTAATGGCTTTGGTGGGGTTTGGGCAATTTCTCGTCTGCCCATGACGAGTTTATCGGCAGCCCACAGGTCTCTCAGTTAGTGAGCCCAGGTGCATTAGTGGATAGTCACCTCTCTTAGGGGATAAATGCTGCCAGCTGGGTGCATTTGCACTGGGGAGGGCAGCCTTAGGCCCGTCCCTGGCTGACAGCTGGGGTGCCAGAGCTGTGTGATGGTCAGTTTTAAGGATTCACCATCTATAGTTGCCGCGACCATGATATTCTTTTCCTATTTTTTTTTTAAACTCTGCTGTCTCTGTGTCTCTTTCTGTAGCTAAGCCCCAATGCGCCGCCAGCCAAGCACACAACTTCTAGCAAGTCTGACCATTTTTTATCTGTGCTCTGTGAGTCATGAGTCAGATCGATATCAGGGTAGGCAATATGCTGCCTGCATCAGTCTGACTCATAACATCCATCCATTTTCTGCCATCACGCTTGACCATGGGCACAGACACTATGTCAAGATGAGGTATTTTCATTTTAAACCACCTGTGAATATTCCATCTGCTGCTGTCCAACATTTTATTCACCACATCTTCAGGGTGTGGGGAGCATAACCACTGAGAATGTAGCTATGTGAAGATGTACTGTAATCACTCATTAATCTCTCGATATGACAGGATAGATTTCTTTTTGGCATACTCTGGAGGTATTATCTTCATGCTCGTGTCCTTTAATTCTCGGTGTGTTCATCTGTGCCGTGTTGTCTCAGTTCTTATCTGTCTCTCTGCCTTTGCCTTATTTTAAAGAATTCTAAATTTTAATTTGTGGGATGCACACAGTGTGGGACAGACGGACGGACCTGAGGAGAACTGCAGTGGTCCATTAAGCAGGTGGTGCCGAACGACTTTGTTTTGTTGTTTTCTTCACACGGGACACAGAGGGCCGGATGTGACACTTTCTTATAAGGTTTTGCTTCCCATCCGCTCACAATGCCCTTGGGGCGTTCCCACACTCAGCTGGGCTTGCCACGCTATTATCACTGTCCGTTGAGTTTTACTGCTCCATCAGCTTTGTCCACAGGAGAACCCAGCTGGGTCCTGCTTGCCTGACTCACGCCCAGCCGGGCTCTAAACCCACCAGGTCTTTTCACTGACTTATCAAAAGAGAGGCCGGCATGACGGTAACCTCAGGGCCTTTTGGAGACCCAGCGCTCCAAAAGAACAAGCGGAGGGCTTTTCCTAAGGGCTTTTGCAGCCTAAACTAACTTAAGAAAGAAGAAATTGGACAGCATACAGACATTTTGTTCCCCGTAAGCTGTTACTTGGAGGCGTGTGAGGAAAATCTCCAGGTTTCAAGACAGCATCGTGGTAGACGTGATACTCTTCAGCAGCTAAGCGAGCAGTGCCAGAATCCTTAGGCTAAGCCCTGTCAATCAAAACCCCCAAGGATTATAGGACAAGAACCTTTATTTAAACTTATTCCTAAACATATATACAAATAATAAGCATATAAACAGGGATTGACATAATGCTTTTAAAATAAATAGGCCTACGCATATTTAACCCACTTGTGCACCAGTTGTGTCAATCCCTGGATATAAACCATGTCAGTCAAGTCTGTCAGGACGCGCTGGAAGAGAACTGCATTTCTTCATAGACCTTACGAAGGGCTATTTTCTGTTGTACAACAATCCGTAGCTTCTGAATGGTAAGAACTTTTCAGGTACATATTTTTGTAATTTTGAATGGCTTTCTCAGCTGATTGAATCTAGATTTGATGTCTTAGGGATGGCTTTATCGCAGACTTAATAATAATAATACATCTACGTGAGACTGGGAGTAGAGTAGAATGGGCCCATATGATAGTGATGCACAGTCTGTGGCTGTTCGAGTGACAGAAGCTATCATTACAGCACTTAACGACGGCACTTTCAGTACAGTACCGAAGGTGAAAGGTAGTACAGCTGATTCTCTCTGTCCTGGGTGCTAAAAAGGTGTCTTTGATGGTCAGTGCAGTTTGTCTGGAAGCTGCAGGTTTTTTGTACAGCAGTATTGAGAGTATTCCGCAGTGCATAACTGAGTATGCATATCAAATTAGCATGTGAATTAGACTCGCATTCCACATCATAATGAGGCTGTGATTTGGGGGTGGGGCTCATCAATAACCTTCTGAGACTTGGTGGTTTTATGACCCGTTTTATGAGATAGTTACATGGAACACAACCAATCGGCCAGCCATTCAACCCAATTTATTTCTCTTTATTTGCTACAGAATTCAGTATAATACTTTCCGTGAGATTCTTGCATTCTTACTGTTTATTTTCATTTATTATATATTGCTATTGTTTACTGCCATATAAATATCTTTGTTATCTATCTATCTATCTATCTATCTATCTTAAATTGATCAGGGAAATATACTGAATACGTATATGGAAGAAATCACTGACATTAATATTAAATTGGAGTCATACTCATTCTCTCTCTTTGCATCATCCAGCTGCATAAATGTACGCAGGTGCTGGTTTGCTACACAGATATATAATGGTGTATAACGACTCCATCCACAAGGGGGCACCCCTGTCACAGAGGCAGACTTCAGACCTCCATCCCTTTTGAAGTGAGTTACCCTCACATTGCACTTGAAAGGGTAACCTGAACTAAGACCAAATCTCCACTTTCAGAACAGAATTAATGGGGGTGCTTCCGTTTCCTTTATCTGGAACAGCCCAAGGTTAGCTTATCACAAAACAGAACTAAAATTATATCCATCTACTCATTCATCTTCCACCCATTTGGTCCTGGTTAGGCTGACAGGCTGCAGAACTTATTCATCCATCCAGGCCCTTAGCCAGAAATACATTTAATGGGATGTTCGGCAACTCTACCGATAGATTCCAAACCCGTAAGTTTAATTAGTTTCCCAGTATCTTACATGGTCTGGTTATAAGGCAGCAAGCTTACACACACGCATATAGGCCTATTCCTGACTATATGCCCTCATGGATCGGCAAGGTCAGGCGCAACATGGGCATCCACCCTGAGAGTGATGGGGTGCGGGGTCGTGTTTGTTAAACTCAGGTACGCCTTGAGAAAAAGCTCTGATCTGCCACACAGGTTTCCCGCTCGAGGCTCTACAACCTCAGGACACTTTTTAACGAGATCCATCTCCATGCAGAAGCGGGAGTACGGGGAGTGAAGATTGCTGTCCCGTGAAGCTTGCATGATCATCGCTCTCTCGCTTCCTAAGTGATAGAATCAGGGGTGACTGTGACTTTTTCCATGTCCGGCGATGGTGGAGCCTGACACCCACTCTGGCGGCGGAGGAAACTGCCTTATTATTCCTCGCTAAATCTATCAGACACCCGCTGGCCGTGGGGAGGAGCACAGAGAAGAAATTAATGGATAATTCATTAAAAATGGAGGACAAATTAAAAATTAATAACAGAAACAAGGCAGAGAGGAGAAAGTATATTTCGAGAGAATATTCTTGCAGAAAATAGCCCTGGAAATGGGCAAAACAGGGAAATCAAATGAATCAGCGAATTTAATAGACCAATCAGCCAATGAATTAAATTCAGTGATAGAATACACTGGAGAGCATACATCAGATGGGGCCAATTTTAAAAGGAAACAAAATATTTAAACGGGCTGCAGAGTGTTCTTGTAGAGGTGTAAACAATTATAAAGCGGAAACAACAGGATGCTGTCCGATAACCATGCTGGTCTATGCAATCAGACAGAAAGATTCTGCTTTGTTGCCGTGATGGGTGACGGGGTGCACAGGGCAACCTTGTCTAATCCTCCTGAATGGTGCCCACACAGCCGAGCGGTGTGTTATACAGCTACAAACCACTAGCAAGATATGGTTTACTGTTCATGATGGAGTAGTCCTCAGAGAGATGAGGTGTGCGAGTTTTGATCAGTGCCAAATCGGATAAACAGGATACAAGACACTAAATGTCCACCTCCACTGGCAGGTTAATTAATCTGTTAGTAGATGGCTAATTGGCTGGCAGGCGGGATGACGGAGTTAAGCTGCTTAGCGGGTTGCTCCAGCCTCGAGGTGCCTGTCAGACCAGCTCGGGTCTAGGGCAGTGTTTGTCTTTAACATCCCGTTCTCTCGTGACGATTTTTTGGTTGGTAATGTTTCTTGTGAAATTCCCGTGATTATCCAAAGTATACATCTATGCTAATAACATTGTTATTATTATTATTAATGTCACACTGTTAATAATATTCACAAAAAACCCAGAGGAGCAAGGTGTTGGACTAATAATCAAACCACCAGTGACAAAGATGAGGGCTGAGGGTACAGAAGAGCCAAGCTGATCTTGCCTGTTCCTACCATCTGCTTTCCAAGTGCTTATTGAGTACAGTGTCACAGTGATCCTGGATCCAGTCCCAGAATGCACAGGGCAGAAGGCAGGGGACACCCCGGATGGGATGCCAGTGTAGCCCAGGGCACTTACAGTATGGCTATGTCCCATTTAACCCACTTAGTTCACACTTACACACTACCACACTCTTAGCGCATACATTCAAGGGTGTCTCGTCCCTCAAATAAGCCAACTCCATCGCCCTTGATGTGCACTTTATCCACACTTTGGCAAATACCACATAGAAGTGGTCTTTGGCTAAGTATGCAGACCACAATGCACCACATCAGTGACTACTAATGTTTACACTGAACATGAAGAAGTCGGGCCGGCTAATCAGAGGCCAACATGCCTTTGAAGGACTTTCAGTTTAAGTGCGCAAAGATGTTTGATGAATGTACGTTAAACAACTTTATGTAGCCTAGGCTACAATGAAGGACAACCTCAAAGACAGCCAACACAAATGATGGCATACTTGTACTGTGTCTCTTATTTAACTCTTCAGATATCAAGTGTGTCCCATTGCTTTCAAAAAATCCCAGTGCACTCGGGCTCTTCATATACACTTGTGCACTTCGCGTCCTCTGTCAAAACCGTGTGTAGTAAGTCAGTGCTTTTGGCTTTAAGTGGGGTAAATGGAACGAACCCTATGTCTTCGTTTTGGAGTAGGAAGCCCATGATAAGCAGTGTGGCAGTGCTAATGTGCAAACTTCACACACCTAGATGAGGGTAGGGGGACAGCGTTACACAATGTGATAGTGTGAGGCATTGTGTGCCTCAGTGGGTTGGGCTCCTGTGCCCGTAACTGGAAGGTTGCTGGTTTGTATCCCGGCCTAGGTCCTTAACTCCTGGGGTGCTAAATAAATAGCTGACAATACATTCAGACCCCAATCTTTGCTCTGACCTGTATGTCTGTGTAAGGAGATCAAGTAGGGATCAGGGGCAGATGTAAGGGATGGCCGTGCCCCCCCCAGGAATTACACAGCCACTCCGGTTGCTACCCCCCCAGCAAAAAATAAAAGACACAATCTGCAGTATTTATTTCTGCAGACCAGAGCCGCCCAACCCGTCAATCACGGCATGTCGCCAAATCAGTTGAGTGACGATTAACGGATAATGCAAAATGTACCAAGGACAACTCCCACCATCAGCAAAATGTACTGAGCCCCCCCTCAGTTGACAAAATATTACCCCATTGCCACCCCTGTAAAATCATTGGGTCTAGTCTGGCCACTCCAGGGTCTGGTTTCGCCCCAGGATGTGATACACACAAAGAAGCCTTCCAGCATGCCTGTATGAACAGCACAGAAAGCTTCATTCCTTTTCCAGACACTGTGCTGTTCATCATTTAATATGGTTGTCCAGAGCACAGATCTCCTGAGTATATCCCAAGTACAGATCTCCCATTCCCCAGAGAGCTGCAGATGTAGGTGATCATCCTGGGTGGACCTTGAACTGCTGGCTCAGCCAACAAGCAGGATGTCCCCACATGACTCAACAAGCTGAGAGCCTGCTGTCCACCTGAGAGAGGACTCCCACCCTCCACCAAAATATCCTGCTGCAGATCTCAGACTCACTCCCCTCACCCCTGGCGAAGTGTTTCACAAAAGCATGTCTATGACCGTTTAATTACTGGAGGGCAGCTTCCCCGCAACGTGATTTAACAGAAGAGGACCCCCCCCCCCCCGGATTGTGACGACCCGGCTTGTTGACATTAATGTGTTGTCATCCTTCAAACTGATGGGGACATGGGGGGGTGGATCTGCGGGTGGCATCCTGCCAGACTCATGCCAGATCACCGCTCTTTTGCCCACGACGCTCTGTCACCTCTGTGTCTGTCACCCCCTCGCAGGGCCGACTGTTGTTTTGGGATCCAATCCCGAAAAGTCATTTCAGATATTTCAAAAACTATACAAACAGCTAGTGAGTAGAGTCAGAAGATCGTAGCTGGGTAGCTGGTTAGCAAAACGTGCTGCTTCAGTATCTCCTACATAAGGAACATGTTTGTTTAGTATGCAGTCTAGTGATCATTTCTGGCCAACAGGGGGTCCCATGAAATGATTGGTGTGTGTGGTGGTGAACACCACTGTTGTCTCCATGGAAATCTCTGGTGTGTTTAACTCTGCCCCACCCTATGCTGTTACCCTTGGCTACTGGGGGCGCCATCTGCTTGCTTGTAGACATCATGTACAGAGATATTGTTTCCACACACACACACACACACACACACACACACACACAGACACACACACACACACACTCGGACACACATGCAGGCTTCATGCGTCTTCACTACTGGGGGAGATTCTTGGATTGGGGGGGGGGGGGGGTCATTTCTCTTTGTGACCACAATATGACACGA
>JAODKC010000130.1:9016879-9030273 GCA_026777985.1 Mormyrops attenuatus
CCCCCCCCCCCCCCCCCCCCCCCCCCCCCCCCCCCCCCCCCCCCGCCCCGGCCGCGCCGCCCCCCGGGGGCCGCCCCCCCCCTAATTGACTATGAGCGTCTGCAAGGGGGTCCTGTTTCATGGCCTCATTATCGTCCTGCCCTGCCTGGGCCTTCAGGAGCCATGGTGTAGGTCACAGCGCCCCCCTGTGGAGAAACAGAGACATAGTCTTCTAATCTACACACTAAGCGTATTGTGAAACTGACGGCTGCCTAAAAAATAGACAAAGGGCCACGTGTCTCAAATGGAACACAACTTCCTGGATTTAATGAACTGCTTAGCAGACGCCTGAGACCAGAAGTATTTGCCGATTAATGTGGCCCTCTGCAAACCACCTTCAGGTCTCAGCAGCAGGGTCCCCAGTTTAAAGCCGTCACCTTTCGGTGATCCTGGTTCCAGTTTTAGTGGATGACAAGCAGACTGAGACATAATTGGGCTGTTTTGACAGCAGGACAGCTAGCAAGAGCCAAGGTAATGTACATAAACAGAAAAATCACCTCCCCGTAGAGAAAAGTAGCTTCAGCTATGTGAAGAGGGAGAATCAAAATCACCTCAGATAGTAGCCCGATTAAACAAGGTCCACCTGAGTACCTGTTTAATGTTGTTTTCGATCACAAAAGGGTTAATCATGCAGATTACAAATGGAGCGTAGGTGGGTATTAGCTCACATCCCAGTACCAGGGACTTCCAGGGACTACACTTCCAGGTAGGTCAATGCAGGCTCAGACTTCATTAAGACAGCACCCGTCTGTCTGTAGTTGATAAAGTCTTTGAATTAAGTTAAAACTAGATATAAAGTTACTAGTAAATAAATATCTGATATCCCGTCGAGTCGGAAGCGCTTACTGGCTGCTTTTGTTTGTGTTTTTTCGTAAGTTATATGAATTTCGGCACCACGCTGTGTGAGGACGGAGCCCAAAGGAATTATTTATATTAATAAATAGGTCTTGGTTTCTCCTCTCAGTATCTGTTGGTTCCTCCTTTTGGGCTCATCATAGAAATTACTCAGTGTCTAATTATATTAAGCAGTTACCAGTGCAACACGAGGCCTTGCTGACGCGGACAGGAGGATGAGGGCAAAAGCGTCCAGTGTCGACTCAGACAGAGAGGAGCAGACCTCACCAGGAGGAATCCGGGTCAGGAGGAAAGCTGCTCCGGGGAGCAGAGATCCCACCATTGACAGCCGCGGGTGGCATCATTCGGCACTCCCAAGCTGTCATAAGCCAAGGGCCAGGCCCATTCTCCACTTGCCGGAACATTCCGGCAGCCCCCCAGATCCCAGTTTCACTCCTGCCTTGTAGCTACAGGTGGTGCTTGAGGCTTCTGCTGATTGGCAGAGGAGTGCTGAAGGAAGACAGCCATGGAAATCTGTCCAAAAAATTATATATCGTACATCATATTTACACACATATGCCCAATATACAGTCAGACAAAAATCAGTTGCTAAAAATCTAAAAACGCCCTAAATAAAGTTTGGAAACAGGACGTCAGTAATCACAGCAAGACTTGCCTGGCTCTGTAATTATGCATATCATCCCAGAGCCGAATCGACCCACAAAAAAGCTCATTTCCGACTCTATCCCAGAATTTATCGCTGGCACACAGTTGAATGATGGACTGGAAATTAGAAAAGTAATTTATCTCCCTCATATAATTTGCATGTCATGGGAGGCAGTTAATTGGGGAAACAGCCCCCCAGTGCCTGTGTTCTAATGCCTACCTATTTTATTAAGGTTCTGGTAGCACGTAAGCCACCTGTGCTGTCTGTGAGCGGGACGCCGGGTGACTCACTCTCCGGGGATGCGGCTTAATCCAAACACACTGAGCTCTGTTATTCATTCCAAGCGAGATCTATATTTAGAGGATTGTGGAGAGCTGATTAAAATGAACAGTTTGGTATTCTGTTGAAAATCTGCAGCGGGGAGCTCAGCAGATGTGGGAGCGATTAAAAACGGCAGAGCGCTGAGCACTCACCTGTGACCTCACATATCGCGATTAAACACGGCAGACCGCTGTGCACTCACCTGTGACCACACGTATCGCGATCAAACACGGCAGAGCGCTGAGCACTCACCTGTGACCACACGTATCGCGATCAAACACGGCAGAGCGCTGTGCACTTACCTGTGACCTCACGTATCGCGATCAAACACGGCAGAGCGCTGAGCACTCACCTGTGACCTAACGTATCGCGATCAAACACGGCAGAGCGCTGTGCACTCACCTGTGACCTCACGTATCGTGATTAAACACGGCAGAGCACTGAGCACTCACCCGTGACCTCACATATCACGATTAAACATGGCAGAGCGCTGAGCTCTCACCTGTGACCTCACATATCGGGATCCTCCACAGGAGCTCCAGGTTCCACACGTGAGGAGAATGACATGGCCTGTCGGGGGGGCGGGCTGCTTTACCACAGTGCAGTAAAACCTCAATGAATGGCAGCACATGACTGTGTAAATTTTGTCAATGTCTCCATAGATGGATGGATGGGTGGACAGACGGATGGATTCAAGATTCAAGATTCTTTATTTGTCACATGCATAGTTATACAGGTACAACACACAGTGAAATGTATCCTGAACCGCTCATACTTTGTGCAAATAACAAAGAGACTATAAAATAAATTGTAAAATAAATTGTAAAGTAAATTGTAGAAAGTGTAAACAGGAAGAAGAAAGAAACAACTTATGAATTTACAAGAGTGTATATACAAATTACAGGATGAAATACTGTGCAAGAAATGTTTATAGTCAGTTTAAAGTGCAGGCTGGATGGATGGATGGACAGACGGATGGATGTTGCATTCGACAGAAAGGTGCCCAGACTACTGTATTTATTTTTATAGTAACACTGTAGTTTAAGATATGCCCCTTAGCTATTAATAAAGTGTTACTTAAGGCTCAGGTATAATTATTTTCTAAGTATGTTTACTAATATGTTGTTTTTTAGTTGCAAGTGATGTACAAGCTCATTAGTAAAAACATTGTGAAACAGAAATAAGGTATCTTTGTAATGCAGTTCAGATTTGATTGTGAGTCTTTTGATTTGCCAAAATATGTTTATTACCAAATGATTAGTAATGCTTTATTAATAGTTAAGGAGCAGACTTTAAAGTGTTACCATTTTTATTTGTAAAAGCATTTGCAGGACTGGACTTGGGAACTAAATGTGTGCTTTTATGCCAAAGCACAATAGCCAGCTTTAACATCTGAAACATTTTAAATAGAGACAGCAGGCTCTCAGGCTGGGTATGTCCCGCAGCAAGCACTCAGGCTGGGTATGTCCCGCTTCAGGCACTCAGGCTGGGTATGTCCCGCTTCAGGCACTCAGGTTGGGTATGTCCCGCGGCAGGCACTCAGGCTGGGTATGTCCCGCGGCAGGCACTCAGGCTGGGTATGTCCCGCGGCAGGCACTCAGGCTGGGTATGTCCCGCAGCAGGCACTCAGGCTGGGTATGTCCCGCAGCAGGCTTTCTAAAGGTGAATAAGAACAAAAAAGGGGAAAATCACATTTGCAGTAACAATTACCGTTAGCATTAACATTTAATGCAGATACACCCCTGACCTTCATTGTCAGACAAATTTTACTCATCTATACTGTATGATATTTTGAATCAGACAGTTCAACGGCAGCAGTGCCTTGTGTGTGACTTTAAACTGACCGTCCTGCTGGAGTTTTTACCCAAAGTTGGATATTTTTCTAGAGCAATAGTAAAGTGGCCTTGTAACATCACACGGGGACAGCTCCTGGAGGTCTGGTGTCGCCATTAACCTCGTCATCAGAACTCAGTCAGTAACTGAGTGTAATTAGTGTTTCTGCATGTGGCGATATAAGCAGATTAGTATGAAATATTGTTCTATGACAGCGGACCTTAAATATGATATTGTAGCCACCTCATTTCATAAATCAGGTGTTCCGCAAAGCAGGGAACTCAGCTTGTCTGACAAAGACAATGAGGATGTCTACATTCCCCTAAGCGGGCAGCCATAACTGCAGGACTCACTCAGGTCCTTTTACTGTGATATGAGACTTGCACACGTAGAAGCACAAATGCTGAACATGCACATGCAGACGTAGGGAACACATATGGTCACGGCAAGCTACAGCCTCAAAGAAGCAGGAATTGATTTCTCAAAAGATACTGTCTAAGATACTGCATGTCTAACCCTGTCTGCTGTGTCTTTTCCCTGTTTGGCCAGCAGTCCCTGTTGACCATCCTATTTGGTGCAGGGGTGTCAAACTCCAGTCCTGGGGGGTCAGAACCCTGTGTAGCTTAGTTCATTCCTTGTTCCACCACAAATGCTTCTGCTCAAGAGCTGTGTGATAATTAGCACAAGGAGGTGCAAGGTGTTGAATCAGGTGTGTTAAATGAGGGGAAACCCAAAATTGTGTAGGGCTCTGGCCCTCCAGGACTGGAGTTTGACACCCCTGCCCTATTGTGTTTCCCTGCTCCCCAGGCTGCCACTTAGCTCAATGGCTTGAGCATATAGCTTAGAGGCTAGTACCTCTCTTGCCATGAGTTTGAGGCTGGCCTGATATCTGCCACGCCTTTATATTATATTTTGGTTTTATTTTATCCCCAGGTGTCTGTATGGTTAATTTAGGTCTTGCTTATGGTTACGCTGCCTGTGCCTTGTCTATGTTGTGTTTTACTTCTGTTCCTTGAGTTCTCCTACTGTTGATAGCTCTCAGTGTTTGTTCCTGTTTCCTTGTCTCTAGTGTCTGTTAATTATAAATTACCCTCTGTGTTCCTTGTTGCCCCGTGCCTTTAATGATTGGTTGATTTGGTTATGGTTCTCACCTGTCCTGCGGTGTGTCTTGTTAGAACAGTATTTAAGTGCCTGTTCTTGGTCTGTTCCCTGGTGGGTCCTTGTGGCTGTTCGCTGTGATGCTTTGAGGTTCTTAATTGTTGTTATCCCATGTTAACTATTGTAGTTCCCTGTGTTCCTACCTACCCCTGGTATTCTTGTTCCTGGTGTTGCTCCCTGCTTTAGTTTAGTTTCTGACCCCTCATGGTCCCTTTGTTTTCTGTTTCTCCATTTATGTTCTCTTTGTTAATAAAACCCTGGTTAGTTGGCACCGGACTGCGTCTCTTCCTCAGTCATGCCCCACCATAACAGATACAGCATGTAGAATTATGGGAGATAAAAACTAGGGAAGAAAAGTGATCAGTCATTTTGTAATTAGTTTGCTCAAGGCCCAGCTGGTATAAATATCAAAGGATCAGGCAGATTGTCGATGGTTTGATTTGCAGGATTAACTTCAGCTGAAGCTTTAATGAATAAGTGAAAGTGGATGTATTTTTGATTCTTGATAAAGGTCATTATTTGGCTGCCTAGCAGACAGAGATGAAGTATTTGGTGACGTGAAGAGATTCAGGTAGGGACACGGTACAAGGTGAAGTGCATGCACTATTAACCCCATAAATGCTGATTCCCAAAATATGCTGTTTTTACTATTAAACTGTTCCCATCTGAAGGATTCCTGCTGTAAGCAATCCATTCATTTTATAACACCTGCTTATAAATTTCATATGTGCAATTTGGAGGGTGAGTGGGAATTGGCTTGCGGCACAAAGAGTGAGCTGCGGTGAGATTGGGTGAGGTGAGGGGCCGGCCATATGCTTTTGGGAAACATAAAAGCCCGTCTGAACAGAGGCGTAACGGCAGCGTGGCAGCACAGCACAGAGCTCAGCAGATAAGTCAAATTGGAAATGGGTTCGTCATACACAGCACCAAGAGGCACATTAACACGGTCAGAGGCTCCTCAGCACTTTGAGTTGTCAGAAGGCCCCCTACTATTTTCTACAATTGTGTAGTTGTGGACCGTGCGTGGAGGGGGTGCCTTAATACATTGGCGCTGGAAACTAAGCAGAGTTAATAACATACATGGTTGGTCAAAACCTGAGAGGTGAGTTTGTTGATTTATTTGTTGATGGTGTCCAAGCAAGAGGAAAAGGCGGGATGTATGGTGGCCCTGAAGTGCCAAACACAGCACATTAAAAAAAAGCAAAACAATTTAAAAAGCACAAAACAACTTTAAAAACTGCAAAAAAAAACATTCAACAAAACAAAACAGTGAACAATATGGAAAAGATTAAGAAAATTCCAAAACACAGAGAATACAACTGTATTTACTTAATGTTATTGCATTTTATTAATGTTTCTGTAATTGCTTGTGCTTTTTGAAATGCTATGATATGATATGTTGTGGTTTGTAGGGATATAATCTTTGCTTTTGTACAGCAGGTTCACTGACTTTCACTTGGGTGGGGCGGCACTTCATGAGCAAAGAAACACCCATAGCAATATAAAGGAATACAAGACAGTTGTGGGGGGGTTGATAGAACCCAAACAGGAAACAGAAAAGTAATGAGCGCCCCACAGTGCCCGGACACTGCTCATGTCAATCAGCCTCTGTAGGTAAAGCCATTAACCTGATTATAATGACAATGATGGCACATTTTGAAAAGTGTCATCCGCAGCTGTATCTTAAACACCCTTTCGCTACCCCACAATCGTAACCATGACAACCGGAAGGGGGTGGTGATGGAATGGTACTTCACAAAGGAACACAGTGGCAGGATGACAAGGACAGCCTTCTACTGGGAGCTCTGGAGTAAAAGGAGGCCAGCCAGACATAGGTACTGGGGGTGCTGTGCCACTAACATAGGGGAGGAAGGCACACGATGCCCAGCACATCAGTCACACAGGTAATCAGAACGCCCACTGCAGCGATGGAGAGACACGTCATGGTTCCTCTGGGTCTGGCATTGGCTACCCTGGACCCTTTACTCCACATAACCACTGGGAAAAGTTACATAGCTTTTCTGTGTGGGTGTCCTGTGATAAGAAGGTGTTTGAGGTGTACCCTGAATTTGGTCCTATGTTTCCAGAATTAGCTACTGGATCACTTCAATGAGGGTTGCCAAAAATCAGGTAATCAAAAATCATGCATTTTTGTGACAGTCCTGTTTCTTTTTTACCCAACTCGAACACTCAGGTCAGTCAGAAGGCATGTGCTCTGGATCAGGCAAAGTCACGTGACAAGGGTGCTCAACACAGCACTGTATGCAGACGCACCACATGTGTAATGTACAAGAATCATGAGTTCACAGCACATTCTCATGCACTGCTGAATATATACACAGTGTAACCTACATTTTGCCACTCTGTAGCAGAAATGGACGTCCCAAAACCATATGTCAACCATGCTTGAAATGAGGATAATTTTGTTGCTGTTGTGTAGTTGCTATATATCTTTTAAGTAATCACTGTTTATCTCCACGTGCTTTCCCTCCCCAAAACCAAGACAGTCCTCCGTAGCTGGAAGCTGTGGTAACAAAGTGAAGATTCCAGGGGAAATGCTTCATCTGAAACATGCATGTCGGAAAGCTGCCACGCCCTTGTTGTTGATTGATGCAGCGACAGAAGGAAATTACAGACTCCCACAGTTTGTGTTTCCTTGCTGTGCAAAGAGATTTCCTTTTAGGCCCTGAAGCCTTAATTTAAGTAGTTAATTTCCTACAGTTCTACTCAACCAATTTTGTGGTTATTCCGCATCAAGTTTCATGTTTTGTGGTTTTAGTTAAGTGGGGTTTGTTTTCTGTTTCATGGTCATGGTTTGCCAGTGTTCATTTCCAGTTTTGTGGTCATTCTTAGCTGAAATTAGTTTCCTGTTTTGTGATCTTGGTTAACTAGGGTTTGCGTCCTGATATGCGGTCTTGGTTAGTTATGGTTTGTTTTCCATATTGTGGTCTTGGTTAGCTGGGATTTGTTTAGGTTTTGCCGCGGATGTTTTTGCATGTCATCCCCTTTTCCTGGTTCCTGTACCTGTTTCCCGTGCCCCCCGCCTGGGAGCCACGCATTCTGTCAGCAACCCCTGTGATGGGCTGTCCAGTTGTTTCAGGGACCATTGAGCAGAAAATCTTGGATTGAGCAAAGATGGTCCAGTTCCTTCTGCTATGTTTTTTGTGGAAATGTCATATCTGTCTTAATGGAGCGCTTTGGTTCCTGGTTGTCCTCATTTGGCTGCGTTTCAACATTCTTTTTGGTCGGTTGCACTTCATACCGATATGGAATTAACTGTCATTTAACTCTGAGACGTTTCTCATCATCATAAATTGGTTTCACATTTTCAGCTCATGTGGAAATTCAATTAATTCAGCATAAGTGATTGGCAATCTAACATCAAGTCGGACTGAGTTCAACAAAATATTTCATGGATGAGAATACTTCCATTTCTCTGAATACTGTGTAAGCAGGCAGGTAATTAAGGCATATAGGTGAACCGGAGCACTTTGGAACATTTTACATCTGAAAGACGGTGATTTAAAAAAAAAAAAAAAAGTTATGCTTGGTGTATACTCTGTGTAGTCTCTGTGTGGTGACTTAATGCAAAAATATTACCCATTGTCCAGAAATTGCTCCCGAATTCCTGTTTCATGCTTATTGATTCTTTGTGAATCCCTTTCCCATTTTACAGGCAGCAGGGTAAGCAGCTTTCACATTCTGTCTGCCTGATTAGGGCAATTACCTTCCTGAGTGATTTACTCTGCTGGTGTATCTGAGTGCTGCGGTCTTACAAAGAGAGCTGGAAATGGCCCGTAAATGCTGCAGCCCACCAGAACCTGCCAACATGCCAGCAACTTGCCCCCAGTCCCAACTGGGGGGCCCGGTTCAGGTCACATGCGTGAGCAGCCTGCTGCAAAGGTATTGAAGAGGACTGGGGGGCCACGGGAAATCTGGATGGCATCATGTTTGCCTGCTCAGGAACATTACTGGTGTTCAGCAGAGGAGAGTGAAAGCACAGCGGCATTATACTCAGAAAGGTCAACAGCTACATGTCTGGAAAGACACACTTACCCCGGGTACATATCCCTGACCCCGACAGTCAGACGAGTACGAAGCTGAACGGCCAACACATCAGTCACCCATAGGTCAGGTCTGAGTGATGGAACGACTCCTCCGGTGGTGGGGATGAGCCCATGCTATGTGCCCATAGGCTCTGGGCCCCCTGTGACGATGAATAGGACAAGCGGTTTCAGAAAATTGATGGATGGAAAAGAAATGCCTGAAATCAAAAATATGGCAGAATAAAGCACAATGTGCAAAGTGTTGCTCCGTCAAGTAAGGTATACTCTGAATCTGTGAGGTTGGAGTATAATCACTATGTCCAGTAAATGGTTCTATGAGGATGGATCTGTCCAGTAAAGCATGCTGTGCATTTATGAGGTTGGAGTATTGGCACTCTGTTCAGTAACATGTATTGTGCATTTATGAGGTTGGAGAATTAACACTCTGTCTAATAACGTGTACTGTGCATTAATGTGGTATTATCACTCTGCCCAGTAATGTGTACTGTGCATTTATGAGGCTGGAGTATAATTGCTCTGTACTGTGTTGGCATATTGCAGACAGGTATATTCTCTACCATTATTGTTGCATTGCATTAGGTTTTTATTGATGAATCTGGAACATTTACAGTGGTGGGTATTTATTATATTAGGTGTCTTTAGCCACTAGATATGTGGTCAGCCTTATGCCTCTTGTCCATCTACCATCCAGCACCAACACTCAGCAAGTTTCAGTGTGTCGCACTGTGGAGATGTTTACCAAATGTGTTCAGCAGAACAAAAAATGTTCTGGGAAGGTGCCTGTAAAATCCTTACATGTTGTTTGTTTGTTGTTGTAGAATTTTTTAGAACCAAATTTCATTCCATATGGCTGTTACTGATGTAAGGAAGCTGAGCTTTGGCTCCATGGAGAGCCGTGACTCACACACTGTGTCACAAGGTGTAGCTGCACGCAAGGGCCGTGACTCACATGCTTTGTGGCAAGGCGTAGCCGCATGTGAGGGGCGTGACTCATATGATTTGTAGCAAGGTACAGCTGCATGCGAGGGCTGTGACTCACATGCTTTGTAGCAAGGCGTAGCCGCATGTGAGGGGCGTGACTCATATGATTTGTAGCAAGGTGCAGCCACATTTGAGGCCTGTGACCCACACACTCTGTCAAAAGACATAGCCCCGTGTGTGGGCCATGATTTGCAGCAAAGTGTAGCTGCATGTATGGGCTGTCACTCGCACACTCTGTCACAAGGTGCAGCTGCATGCGAGGGCCGTGACTGACGCACTTCATCGTAAGGTGTAGCCACATGCGAAGGCAGTGACTCACACACTCTGTCGCAAGGCATAGCCGCAAATGAGGGCTGTGACTAGCACACTCTGTTGCAGGCCGTTTCCGCATGCGAGGGCTGTGACTCGCACACTCTTTTGCAGGCCGTAGCTTTATGCAAGGGGCCTGGCCATTAATTAACCTCGCCAGCTTTCACCCCACGTCCGCAAATAAATAGCTCACAAGAAGCACAAACAAAAACATCAATCACACAGTGGGCCTCAGGGGACCCGATCGATTATTCTGAGGCCTGTCTGTGTGCTGAGATGGAGTGCAGGCAGCACACAGACAGCACTGGGGACGGAGACCAACACCAAAGGCCGTGTCTGATTGAGATATTGTTGACTGTGCGAATTTCAGGGGGAGAGACATTGCCAAGTGATTTGTCACTGTTGCCCCAGAGGGAGGACCACTACAACAGACACATTTTGAAATATTATTACCTCAGCACATCTACATCCCAGGCAACCTGTGTGGATCAGTACTTTACACTTAGAGTTTATGCAGCTGCAGCCAGGAATTCCATGTGTAGGCGCTCACCACTGGGCGGAGCTGCGGGTCGCAGTGCTGGAATATGACCCTGGTTTTGGTCAGAGATAAGTCTGGCTCTTTATTCACGGTTCCTGGGCAGCGTTTCTGCAAAATTCGAGGGCAGAAATTTACATGGTTTGCAGGGAAACCAGGAATGGAAGGCTTCTGACAAGCTGACTGAAGATGCGTAGGGTCATTCTCCCCAGTAACATCATCCATACTATTACCCAGTTTTTTCTGTTTCTCTCCTTGTCCTTTTTCCATATTTCAGCATCTTCTGGGTGACAGGCAGATAGAGCTGCTCGATTTGAGACAGGAGCGGAGATGTCACCTTAGGGATATTGATTTCAGGGAAGCAGAAAAAGGGCATCCAAGAAGGCAAGGGGTGCTGGCCAATGCTTGGCTGGTATTACGTCAATACCGTATACATGGGATTGGAGGGCAAAATTAGCCGACCGCGGCTAGAGAGCAGTGGTAAATTTGGGGTGAGGTTGCGGAGGTAAAACTTCTCGCTGGCCAGTTTTGCCACCTCTGAATAGCAGAACAACAGATTTCCAGGACATTGCACATCATTTGCAGGTGTCGGCGAGATACTGTCAGTTTGCGAGAGACTCCTGGAACTTCCAGGAGAGCTGGGATGTCTGCAGGAGAGACCCTCGAGGAATCTCTGGGGTCTTCAACTTTTGAACTTCGCATGATAAACAGCTGTTTTCTGCATACGTGACCTGTATGTGTCAGGAGTCTGTTCTCACATTTGCCCAGAGTGATTCACAGCTGGCGCGGTTCCACTTAAGTACCAGAGAGGTTCAGAAGAATCACTCGTACCACCCAAACCGCTAACGTGTTGCTTATGGACCTCGTTGTGACAGCAGGCTCAGTGCCAAAGGCCCCTTTCTGGCTCATCCCTTCTCTTCCTCCTCCTCCTGTTCCTCATGATGTAGCCTTCCTCCTTTGACTCTTCACCTCCCATTCATTCTTTCACTGTATTGAGAACGCCAAAGCTAATGTTGCTCTCACCTCCCCCAAAGCCAGTTCCAATCACACAACCACATTCTTTCTCCCTCATTTCCCCCCATCTTTTCTCTTCCTTCCTCCTCCTAGGCAGCAGTGGGTTCTCCAATAACCACTAGAAATTCGACCCACTGATATCTACCTTATTGAATGGAAAACCAAGTGTTTCTCCTTCTCGTCACCTCTGCTCTCTCACACCTCCCTATATCATGTTCCTGGACCCAGGTCAGGGTCCATGTGCTGGAGGAAAGTGGGCCAGATTAAACAGAAGCCGTGAGCTGCTAGCTGGCCGCTGCTGGTTAGATCACAGGACTCACTGGACAGGTTCCAGTGGGTTGCAGTAGTAAGATGCTGAAAATTCAGCATTTCCATTTAATACTTTTATCCAGAGCAACATATGCTTCGGAAAGCAGGGTCAGCCACTCTCAGTGGGGGTTCAAGGCCTTCCTCAAGGACCCAATGGTGACATCTCTCCACTGACTGAGGGATTTGAACTAGCAACCTTCTGATCACAAGCACAGTGTTTTAACCTGCAGAGCCACACACTGCCTTCCCAGTATATGGACGGAGCCCATGTCCTACCTGAGTCGGGTCGGTCTGTCCGAGCCCGTGCTGTGCGGAATGCTGGACATGTCTAACTGGCACATGGGACACCTGGTCTCCATCTTGGACTGGAGGGAGCCAGGTGACATTTCACAGCCACATCCTCACTAACACCTTCTTTCATTCCGGCTGCTGCTTATAAATAAGCTTGTCTGTGTTTCTCTCTTTCAGTATGCAGACCAGAGGGAGAGACTTGCCAGCTCCCTGCTGTGACAGTTTGAAAAGCTGAAGTTAACTTTTTATTTTTTTTTGTCTGGAATGCCGCTGTTTTCACTAGGGTAATGTTTCCTTTTCCAACAAACCACATCCTTACTCCCAACCCAGATAATCTGTAATAAAATTCACTGGTCCACACGGTGATTCTGGTTCCAAATGCCAAGGACATTTAACAGGGCACTTGGCTTACAGGTATTTCAAATGACCAAAAGTAACTGCGGCAGTGAACCTAAAAACTCTATGTCTGCTGGCTGCCTTATAGACTCAGAGGCGGTATAATGTGAATGGTCCAGATGATAGATGCACAGTCTGTGGTTCTCAACTGCTCTGCAGGTCCAGTTTGGAGCGTGGTGCAAGTGAACGATGTCAGTAACACTAACGGCTCCCACAAACACCATCTTTGGTTTGGGCTCTCCCTTCCCTTATCTTTTTGCAGAACAAAATGTGAAAAGATGGAGGTTGTGACATAGCAAGGATCAATAATAACAAGGAAAATCTCACATTGAATCCTTAGAGGGCAGAGCAATAAATCATAAGCAGGTCCAGACGGATCTCACTGAGACGGCTGAGCAGGCCCACGCAGAGGAGCAGCCATTTAAAGAATAAAGAGCCTTTTGCTAGTTCTCTTGTTTACTCTTGGCAATCGCTGTCAGCACTCTCCCACGTGCACCCCTGGTAAGCAGGATCGGCCAACGCAAACGCCATTCCACTGTGGAAAAGTGCCAAGCGTGCACTCGCTTCTTCTGGGACAGCAAACAGGTCCACATGACATGGCAACTGGGGCAATCTTTGGGGCACAGGTATGCAGTGTGGG
>JAODKC010000130.1:9051597-9063230 GCA_026777985.1 Mormyrops attenuatus
ACCCCCCTCTGAAGTTACAGGAATAACGAGTCAGAGACGAAGCAGTGGGGGTGGAGGTGCCATCTTCAATGTCACCCCCCACTCCAGAAAGAGCAGGGCTGCTCTCTTTTTGCTGCCGACGCTCTCCATGGGCGGACCAGAGCGCATGCTGCGCTCAGAGGGCATTCTGTGTGGGGCGGGGCCCCCTGCTGGAACGAGCATCCGGGTCGGAGACTGTGGCAACTACGGTCTTTACATGAGACAGCAAGGATGGGAACAGGCTGTGGATGAAGGGAAAGAACGAGGGAGGGGAGGACAGAAGGAGGCCAGGATGCCAAAAGCAACCTTTCGTCATGAATGGAAACCATGGGCCTCCTTGTGGGGGGGAGGTTATGTACTGCAGGGGCTGGGCAAGTGCTAGACAGTAAGCAGTAGACTGGATACAGGGAATAGGGACATTTTTCAAAGACATTTGATAGATTCACAGTCTGCTTCCTTCCCCAAGGTATCCATCCATCCATCTTCCAGCATGTTATCCAATAAAGAGTTGCTGGTTCTCCAAGATGGTTAACCCACAGAATCCTAAACTGGCTCAAAAATAAAGCAGTGCTGTGTAAACTGAACTGAAGCACTTTCTAAGTGTCAACCAATAAATGAAAACATCAGAAATAAATAAATGAGCACCTCTATGCCACAAATCCCCGACCCATCTGTCAAAATCTGTATAGAGGCAGGGAATTTGGGACCTTCCGCTTCGTCTTCCCGTGTGTGTCGCTCTGTGGAAAGCATTTATTCATTTGTGTTGGGTTCCAGATTCCATCTCATTGTTTTGCCGTGAAAACAGCAACAAACTGCAATTTTTCATTTTGTTGGGGACACTGTTGGGAACCCCCCCCCCCCATCTTCCTGTACTTGCTGCTCTGGCTCAGATGGTCAAAAACAGTGGCATGGAGCTGGTTTCCCTCGGAAACAACATGCCACTGCTATACCAAGAGGGCCCGGCACCCCTCCATGCAGATGAAAGGCGACCCGCTGCCTGCAGGGCCACCGGGCGAATGGGAGGGCCCATGCACCAGACGCTACTCCAAAAAGCAGCATGGGTGGGGGGGGTTTCAAACGAACCGTCCCAGAGGGGAACGCCAAAACAGGCGCACTTGCCAAGCGGCGGGAGAGGAGTTCAGCTAGGATGACAGCAAAGCCTTTCCCAGAAACAAAGGGTCTCTATGACAACGGGGAGAGGGCGCCGGGATCCTTTTTTGGGGGGGGTTGGCTAATGCTGGTTTGAAACATTCACAGCCGAGAAGCCCACTGCAACTATCATACGGAGATTAGCTACAGGAGCTGTTATCTCCTTATCCTCAGAAGCAGCTACTCACTGAGTCCACTGCCATACCTCCTCCAGCACCTGAAATCACAGCCTTCATCTTTCTTCTCAAAAGCTGGTGACCCCCAGCTTCCTTAGCAGCTTCTAGTTCTGCTCAGCTTAAAAACTTGCTTCTCGCATCATCATTCTGTTGGATGATTTTTGGGCTGTGACTGAATCCTTTCTGGTGCTTAAAATCAGTGAAGCCAGACAAACACAACTGGAGGCAGAGGTTAAATGAAACAGTGCAATCAAAAAGAGGGAAACTAAATTTCTATTGGCTGATGTCAATCTAGTAAAAAACAAGAAAATCAAGTCCACCTTTAAATATATTTTCCCCAAGTAGAGTAAGAAACGAAAGTAAGGTTTACTTACTGGGACTAGTACAGAAAGTAAGAAACCAGGAAACAACTAGGGCTGCGGAGATGATTCTTCTGCATGTCCTGCTATTTCTCCCAGATAAACTCTACATGACCCTCCAAGTCTCGGATCATCAAGGTCTAAAATTAATTCACATTCCCAGATATATGGAAAGTAGGCGGTCCATCCGAGATAAACCTAGAGCTGATCCCTCGCACCCAAGACATCATCTCTACCAGCTTCAACCAGGAGACTCAGAGCCATTAAAGCCAAAGCCATAGACACTGGGACAGTTTCTCCCCCACAGCAGTGTTCCTCATCAACTGGTCTGCTAACAACAGACACTTTGCACTTCAGTCAGCTGACCTCCTGTGACTAGCATCGCCACTGTTTACTTAAATTCACTATTTATTTAGTTACTTACTGGCTTACTTACTTATTCATTCACCGTTTACTTCATCCCATGCTGCTTCTTGCTGTAGGCAGCGCACAAAGTGAGCCACTACTCACCAGTACGCAATACTGACACATGGTACTGAATACCAAGTGGAGTACCGGCACCTGGTCCTGAATAACAAGGGGAGTACCGGCACCTTGTACTAAATAACTAGGGGAGTACCGGCACCTGGTACTGAATAACAAGGGGAGTACCGGCACCTGGTACTGGATAACAAGGGGAGTACTGGCACCTTGTACTCAATAACTAGGGGAGTACCGGCACCTGGTACTGGATAACAAGGGGAGTACTGGCACCTTGTACTCAATAACTAGGGGAGTACCGGCACCTGTTTTTCCCCACATAAAGCACTGACTGTAGATTGTCTACTGTTAAAATTTCATGTGTACATATTGGTAAATTTTCTTGAAATTTGATTGTGACTCTGTACAAACATCCTCACCTGAGCTGCCTTGCTCAGCATGGGCAAAGCCAAATGATTAGAAACATGCAGTGTTAAGAAGGATAATCATACTCTAAAGTAAATACACTATATTCCCAAAAGTATTGGGACACCTGCCTTTACACACATGAACTTTAATGACATCCCATTCTTAATACATAGGATTTAATATGGAGTTGGCCCACCCTTTGCAGCTATAACAGCTTCAGCTCTTCTGGGAAGGCTGTGCACAAGGTTTAGGAGTGTGTTTATGAGAATTTTTGACCATTTCAGCATTTGTGAGGTCAGGCACTGATGTTGAGAAGGCCTGGCTCACAGTCTCTGCTCTAATTCATCCCAAAGGTGTTCTATCGAGTTGAGGTCAGGGCTCTGTGCAGGCCAGTGAAGTTCCTCCACACCAGACTCGCTCATCCATGTCCTTATGGACCTTGTTTTGTGTACTGGTGCGCAGTCATGTTAGAATTGGAAGGGGCCATCCCCAAACTGTTCCCACAAAGATGGGAGCATGAAATTGTCCAAAATGGCTTCAAATGTGGCACTGGAAGCCACTCTTCACTGGAACTAAGGGGCCAAGCCCAACCCCTGAAAAACAACCCCACACCATAATCCCCCCTCCACCAAACTTTACACTTGGCCCAGTGCGGTCAGGCAAGCCCAGACTCATCCATCCGATAGCCAGACAGAGAAGCATGATTTGTCACTCCAGAGAACATGTCTCCACTGCTCTAGAGTCCAGTGGCAGCGCACTTTACACCACTGCATCCGACCCTTTGCATTGCACTTGGTGATGTAAGGCTTGGATGCAGCTGCTCGGCCATGGAAACCCATTCCATGAAGTTCCATGAAGGCAAAGATGGGGGCCCCCCCTTACTCTGTATCCTCTGACATTTTAACTCATAATAATAAAAAAGAGGTTCCCCCATGAGACCAAACAAAAAAAATCTGGCATTTGTGTATTGTATTCATGCAGATACAATTGGGACCTGGCATTTAGAATTAAGAGAGAGGAAAGAATCATGCACTGATACAGTGTGTTGCCACACCCACCACAGGGATAAGAACCCCAGAATTAGTCCGAATGGACCAGTGTGAGGTTTTTTTTTCCGGTGGCTAGAGTGCCAATCCTGCCACCAACCCCCAAAATGTTCCCTGTAAGCTGGAGGACCTCCTTATAGGGCTGGAAAAGCAGTTGCAAAGAAAATAATTGCATGTTAAAGGTCTTGCTCAAGGGCCCAATGGAGTAGAATCACTTTGGGCATTCAGAGGACTTGAACCAGCAACCTTCCAGTTACTGGCACAGATCCCTAGCTTCAGAGCCACCACCCCAGCTGTAGATTTGTGTTGCAGGATACATACACCTTTAGGTAATATAGATAGGTCTGTTGCAACTTGTAACATTTGCATGTTTAATATGCTTGGGTGGTGAGTGGCTCAGTGGGTTAAGTCTCTATGCCCGTGATCAAAAGATCATGTCCATGAGGTCTTAAGCAGGGCCCCCAGATCCAGGGGCACTGCACGTTAGCTGACCCTGTGCTCTGACCCCCAAACTATGGAGAGCATGATGGGGTTGGCAAAGAGAAGCATTCCAACGTACCTGTACAAGTACAAATGGCAAATAAAGTATGCTTGTTTAAAGTTAAAACATACTTATGGAATGTTTAATCAATGATATATGTACCTATACATTTGGTTAACATATTTAATGCGTTTCTTTCATCTATAGCTAAGAAACATGATATCATATGGGTATCATGATGATCTTACAGTGCAAGATAAAATGATGAGATCGACATGTGGTCGATGTGTAATTTTAAATTGATCTCACAGTGGCATGGCAGAAGTCTCATAGTATGAGAAAGCCTATGAGATCAGTTCGAGATCATTGTGAGATCATATTCTTGACTGGGACATTCCGCTTGGGGATTTTCAATAAACCCCTACCTATAAATGAGGAAACTTTTCCTTGTCATTCCTTGCCTCGAGTTGTTTAAATTTGGCAGCTTTCCAACACTGTGTCTCTTTCTCGCTCTCTCTCCTTTCTCTATGCTTGCATTTCGCAGTTTTATTTTTTATTATTTGTTTTTAAACATCAGTGCTGTGCTCCCGTTCCCGCCATCAGACAGCCCGTAGCGACGTTTCCCCGGTTACGCAATGGCGGGGCAGCCGCTCGCTTTCAAAGAGCCCCATTCATAGCGAAGAAGAGAGGCGCAGATAGAGAGCCATTAACGGCTCTATCCAGCGGAAATCAAACCAACTTCCCCAAATGAAGGATGCCTCTGTGTCCCTGGAAATTGCCTCAGTACTTCTTTGTTAAAACCTGCCCGAAAAGCGTACGAACCGCGCCGACAGCGCTCCGCAACCCATCGATGTCGGCGGGCGTGTAAATCACCCCCAGGCAGTAAACCCGCACGGGGGCATCGTTAAACCCGATGCTGTGTGAAGGTTAATGTACGGAGCCCATATCGCCACGCCGCTTTAAACAACCTGCAGTTTTAAACAACCACAAACATAAAAGCATAGTTATACCTTTGTTCATCTCCTTAGTTGGATACATGCTGGAGCTGTCCTCTCCCCAGCTGTGACTTTTTAAATATGATAGTGTTTATTTGTCCTTTGTTATTTACTATTTAAAAGGTTTATGTTCCCAAGGAGAACATAAATATGAAATTGCATTATCCAACCATGCACTTAGAGGCACAGCAGTGGGGGGCACCCTGGATGAGACACACACACACACACACACACTATGGGCGATAGTCCCCTATTCAATTACTAGCTGCATATCTTTAGGCTGCAAGAGTAAACCGGTGAATCTGTAGGAAGCTGCTTGATATAGGGAGACCATGCTAACTGCACACCCACACGGAGTGGGGGCAAGATTCAGAGCCTCAGCACTGGAGCTGTAAGGCCACAGTGGTGCCCTCTGAGGTACTGTGCTGCCTGTAATAACATAGATCTTTATTCATTGTTTCACAGCATTACCTTCTGCGGTGCACTGGCTCAGTGAGGCAGGTACTGCTGCCGGCTCAGCATTAACCATCAACTCAGCGCTGAGTATCGGTTCGGTGAGGCAGGGACTGCCTCAGGCTCAGCACTGAACATCAGCTCGGTGGGGCTGGTACTACCTTAGGCTCAGCACTGAACATCAGCTCGGTGGGGCTGGTACTACCTTAGACTCAGCACTGAGCATCGATTCTGTGAGGCGGGTACTGCCTTAGGCTCAGCACTGAGCATTGACTCTGTGAGGCGGATACTATCTTAGGCTCAGCACTGAGTATCGATTCTGTGAGGCGGGTACTGCCTTAGGCTCAGCACTGAGTATCGATTCTGTGAGGCGGGTACTGCCTTAGGCTCAGCACTAAGCATTGATTCTGTGAGGCGGGTACTACCTTAGGCTCAGCACTGAGCATTGACTCTTTGAGGCGGGTACTGCCTTAGGCTCAGCACTGAGCATCAAGTCTGTGAGGCGGGTACTACCTTAGGCTCAGCACTGAGCATCAACTCTGTGAGGCGGGTACTACCTTAGGCTCAGCACTGAGCATCGACTCTGTGAGGCAGGTACTGCCTTAGGCTCAGCGCTGAGTATCGGCTCGGTGGGGCAGGTACTGCCTCAGCATCAGTGCTAAGTATTAACTTGGTGGGGCTGGTACTCTGTTAGGCTCAGCACTGATCGTCAGCTCGATGGAGCTGGTACTACTGCGGGCTCAGCGCTGAGACAGGCCACTGGAGCTGCTGCAGAGCTCCTGACAATGATGCCCCTGAGGCGGCATCTACATTCCTCTCCAAGCTGGGAGAGGAGGCAGGAGAACCAGAAAGGCGGTGAAGCTGCGTGGTACAGTGAAATTGCATGCCCCCCCCCCCCCCATCCTGGGCTGGTCAGGAGGGAAATCAGAGAAGGGAGAGCAGCTGCAGATAAGAGTGGGAGTGAGTGAAAGAGAGAGAGTGGAAGAAAGAAAAGGGAGAGTGGGAGAGCAAGAGCAGGGGGGAGAGAGCGAGAGAAGGAGGGCAGGAGAGAGAGCGGTGAAAGTGAGGACAAGAAAAGGAGGGAGCGAGAGAATCAGGAGGGACACTAAGTGAGGGAGGAGAAGAGGGGAATGAGTGATCGAGAGGTGAAGATGATAAAGAAACAGACAGAGGGAGAAAGACAGTGACAGAGAGCGAAACACAGAGAGACAGAGAGAGAGGAAGGTAGAGGGAGAAAAGCAGCCGGCACGTGTGTGGGGGCAGAGGGGACGGGAGAGAGATCAGCGCACAGACAGGTTGCCCCCGTGTCGCTGGTCAGGGGGGCTGCAGCCTGGCTCCCAGCCCCCCCATGGAGGTGGTGCAGCCTGGCATGGGGAAGACTGTCCGAGAGAAGACGGGACCGGCAGGCAGAGCTGTGGGAGCACCAGAGGTATGTGCCGGAGGTCCGCATACACGCGCGCGTATGTGTGTGCGAGTGTGTGTGTGTGAGTGTGGGCGGGGGGGGTCACAGTGGGGGCGGTAGCTCTGTGGCTTCACTGCCCATTACCCCAAGACGTGCACATGGTCAGTGCCCCAGCTGTTCTGCATTGAGTGCCTTTGGTATTCCTTTGAATACCAGAGTGCATGCGGTCTGCAGTTGTGAGTCTGTAGCTGCGTGTGGTGTGTATCCATGTGTGTGAGGGCGTATGTGTATCTGTGTGTGTGTATGTGTGTGGATTACATTTATCTTACATGATGAAATGGCCCCCTGAAATTTAGTAGCACTGCGAAATGGGGCATGCAGGAATAATCTCAGAAGGCAAAGCAATTCTGTCAGAAGCACTTTCAGTTGTAATCGGGCTGTAAAAGAAAGAAACTTGTTGGTAAATTAAGAAACAAATAATGATTATTTGTGAAATTTTATCCAAAAATCAATACAGTGATTGTATGTCATATTTAGCAAACCTGTGAAATGTCTAAGATACTTTTACAAAGGACTTCTGCCAAAATACATAAAATTTCATTCACAAAGCAACATTAGTTATGTGTTTTTAACCTTATTGCCTAATGTCATTTTTGGTTCAAATAACAGAATTTGTGGTTTGTCTGAATTTGTGTGTAGGATGTGCATTCACTTGCATCTGTTTATGTGTAAGCATTTGTGAGCGACAGAGGAGGATGGAGATACAGAGGGATGGAGAGAGATGGAGATAGAGAGATGGAGAGGGAAGGGAGGCGAAGCAAAGCTGGATCGATATCTTGCTGGAATCGTCCGTCTCAGTATGGCATTGATTTCCCTGAGCTGTATGCAATCCTTCAAATGATCCGGATTTTATGCTGAGGACCAGCTCATTGTATCCAGCCACTGCTTAGATCAGTTTTTATTTTGTGCCCATCCAGTTGTTACTGACAGTTTCTGATCATGCAGAGATGACCGTCATTTCATACAGCATAGTTCGTGGGTGATCATTTTGATAAAGATGTAAAGTAACTAAGTAGGTTTGCTCTCTTGAAGAAACAGAAAAGGTGGCGTTTCCATGTTCATATGGGGCTCATATCTTATTTGTTTCGGAATCTTTTCGGTATCAGTGGTGCTACAGTCCTGTATAGTTCACTTGCGCATCAGTTTGCCTATTTTCCAACAACGGAAATACGCCAGCCTGTGAAACCTGGGGACATGTTTATGGGATCTTCCTCCAATAGTATCACCCACTTGAAACCCGTCTGCCAGCTTGGTAGTCGACACCAGTAGACAAATGAACATCGTATGTTCCTCTGGTGAATGTTCTTATCCGTCACCATCATCACTGGTCTACAGCCATTAAATAGTGTCACTGATCTGCTCACGCCCCGTGCCACCTGTGCTGCTCATAACTGGTAATGTGTATCACAGTGTAACAATTCTGTAAATCCAGTAGTTTAAATATTTTTGGGGGCAGTGTGGTGGACTGACATGGGTTGGACGTGGAACCACTACTCTGTGTGTTTGGAGTTTGCATGGTCTTTCCATGTTGTGTAGATTTCCTCCAAGAAGATGCAGTTAGGCAACTGTATTGTTGAATCGGCGTATGGAAGTGGTCCGTAGTGTGTGTATATGCCCTGCGATGGACTGGCGTCCCATCCTGGGTGTCCCCTGCCTTGTGACCTGTGATGGACTGGCGTCCCATCCTGGGTGTCCACCGCCTTGTGACCTGTGATGGACTGGCATTCCATCCTGGGTGTCCCACGCCTTGCGACCTGTGATGGACTGGGTGTCCCCCGCCTTGTGACCTGTGATGGACTGGGTGTCCCCCACCTTGTGACCTGTGATGGACTGGCGTCCCATCCTGGGTGTCCCCCGCCTTGTGACCTGTGATGGACTGGGTGTCCCCCGTCTTGTGACCTGTGATGGACTGGGTGTCCCATCCTGGGTATCCCCTACCTTGTGGTCTGTGCTTTCTGGGACATCCATGCAGACACCCTAACTCAGAGCTGGAGTGGCTGGAACGTGGACAGATGTTCCATTTATCTTTTTCAGACATGTTCCACTTTATAGTTTACTCCTTATTATTTCAGTCTGGTTTCCATCTGCTTTTGTAGACAGTGTAGCATCTTCTCCCAAAGTCACATTGTTTTTAATATAGGCAGCAGGTGGCGCAGACATTAAGGAAACTTGGAACTTGTTGACCGTTCAGAAGTTTACCCATCATGCAACATAGAGGGTGACTGTTAGTGACAAAAATGAGTCATTTAATTTTTTAATTTCTTCCTGACACACACAGCTGAGCCGCGTGGGCATGGGTGACTCTCTGCCTTGCCTTAAAGGTGTGAACACAGCATCCGCATTGCCCTTTTTCCTGCTTAAATGTTTCTTTACCATCAGTCTGGCGCCCCCTGCTGTCATGACGCTATAAGTGCAGCTGCCTCACAGCCGTGTGTTTCAGGCATTTCATGACACAGCTGTAGTTTGCTGCAGGGTGGACATCTGTTAGCTGTGTGCTTTTCAGGTTGGGGTCATGGTGTTGGGTTAGGGTGTGTGGAACTAAACGCACTCATTGTGTTCACAGGAGCAGTGAGAGGTTAGCCACAGACGAGACAGCGTGAGCCAGAGACCAGGGCCTGGCCACACGATGGCGCTGCAGGGCCTCCTCCTGTTCCTGGGCCTCCTCTGTCTTGCGCACATCTCTACCCAGCAGCCTGGCCCCCGTACCCCCACCCGGCCCCCTGGGGAGCACCGCCGAAGCACCCGGCCCAACATCATCCTCATCCTCACCGACGACCAGGATGTGGAGCTGGGTGAGCGGCCAGCTGCCATGTGTCTAATGGCGCCCCCTGCTGTATCAGCAAGCTGTTGCGCCGGGCTCTCATTCATGTAAATGGATTTGAACCACAGCATGGGCCATTTGAAAAAATTAACTTCAAAGTAGTGAAATACCCCAGAGTGCTGCAAGGCAACGGAAAAACCTGAGCAAATGTGATGTATGTGATATCTGTCGTTGTGTTTATTATTTATGGTGTCATATTAGACTAAAGGCAGCAGTTTAACAAATACTTTCATTTATTTTGCAAACATTGTTATCTGGACTGCATTACGAGAAAGAGTAAGAGGATCTTTTAGTCTGTCCGGCTCAAACCGGTTTGACTGCTCTACTGTTGTTGTGAGTCACCTGCGGTGTGACAGGGCAGGAGGAGACGCTGCTCAGAGCTTCCCCTGCCGGTCACACCCAGAATGCAGAAATGCCTTGGCCTCAATCCCCCATAAAGCTCTAATTGCATTTGGTGGCTTAGCACACACTTCATATCTGTTATGCTGCACATGCCATTAATCACACAAAAAAGTCCTGGTGATGGAGGACTGTGTGATGGACTGGGGCGAGCTCAGGGAAGTGGGCCGCTGACAGCTTTTCCGGCCCTGAGCCAGAGACAGCAGTCAGAGCCTCAGTCACCGTGAGACGGCATCTCACACGACTCTCAGCCCGTGGGCGGGGAATTTCGGTCACATCTAACTTGCATGGCCGGCATGTGTGAGTGTGTCCAAACAGCAGTGCTCTGAGCACAGGGAAGGAGGCGGAGCAACAGTCAGGGCACTGGGTCAGACTCTGTGCTTTTCATTCTTAAAAAAGCAGGAGGACTGAAAAGTTTCAAGACAGTAGTTAAATAGTTTAGGCCAGTTCTGTACCCTGTCCCCTCCCTCCCCTACCCAAACCTGACCAGGATAAGGAGACAGCAGCAGATGCTCGGGGCTGGCTATGGCCCACCCTGCATTTGCTGACCTCCCTGTGCTCCCCCTAGGATCCATGCAGGCTATGAACAAGACGCGGTGCCTGATGGGCGGGGCTGGCATGCGCTTCTCCAACGCCTTCGTGACCACACCCATGTGCTGCCCGTCACGCTCCTCACTGCTGACGGGGAAGTACGCGCACAACCACGACACCCACACCAACAACGAGAACTGCTCCTCGCCCGCCTGGCAGGCTCACCACGAGCCTCACACCTTCGCCACACACCTTCGTGCTGCGGGATACAGGACGGGTAGGTGCCCTGTCGCCCCACCTGCTGCTCTGCCTGCCGCCATTCCTCCACCAGCAGGGAAGCAGACTGTAGAGTTAACCCACGTTTTATATCTTGTCAGTTTCTCTCTTTACTCTTCTGGCACATTACATTTCATTTGACGTTTTTGGCAGAATGAATGTACCTTTTTTCAGAAAGTAGGGTCAGCCAGTCCCTGGAGCTTTTGCGGTTGAGGGACTTGGTCAGGGAACCAAAGTGACATCACTCTGCTGAGCCTGGGATTTGAATCAGCAACCTTCTGATCACAGACACAGCCTTTGTCTATGCAGCTGCTTAAGGTTGACATTCAATGTTGAAAATGAGTCTGGTAAATATCTATATGTAACAAAGCTGTTTTATAATACTTTTTCATGCTAATTTAACTTATGCAATCACACGACCAACAGTTTATAAAAATATTTGTTTTTTTTTTCGCAGTTAAACACCCACACCCTCTATCTGCATTCCCTTCCCGCCGCCCCGCCCCCGCCCGGCCCGGCGGAGAAGGACACCGCCGGCAGTTGTGGGGGGGGGGGGGGTCGGGGTGTGTGGTGTTTTTT
>JAODKC010000130.1:9063330-9081909 GCA_026777985.1 Mormyrops attenuatus
AAAAACCAAAACCATAAATATTTGTACTGGACATGAAACACTTTTTTGTTCTTTTTTTTCTGATTATTTTTATTTCGCCCTTCATGGGCGCCTCTGTGCATGGAGGCATTCCCTGTACCATGTGACCAACTCAGCAGGCTTCTGCAGGACCCAACACGACCTGCCCTTTTTGAGGGGGTGGGGGGTGGTTTCCGCTGTGGTCACTGTGACCCCGGGTATATGGCCCGGTTTGTTGTCCAATATACACAGTATTTTTCTTGGACATTTAACAAAAATACACACACTGAGGAAATCTTAGGGTGAAATCTGAAGTGTGTAATTTCACCTATTCAATTTAACCTGCTGAACCCAGATGAAAGTAATGGACTCCCCCTCATTCAGCACCCCCCCCCCGCACGTCTGTTTTTTTTTGTGCAGCCTTCTTCGGGAAGTACCTCAATGAGTACAATGGCTCATACGTACCACCCGGCTGGGGACACTGGGTGGCGCTGGTGAAGAACTCCCGCTTCTACAACTACACGCTGTGCAGGAACGGCATGCGCGAGAAGCACGGTGGACACTACCCCACGGTCTGGCCCGTGTCCGACTCCTAATCGGTCACTGACGTCCCAGGGCTCAAAGCTTAAAATGTCACAGGCGGTAAACAGTGGTTCTGAGACCATGAGCCCAGTAAGCAGGCGTGAGACAGTGGTGCAAGTAGCTGAGGTAAACGGGGTGGGGATGGCAGGACTGGCAGTTAATAGGTGCCCCAGCCTCGGATCTGCTGCCTCGTACTGATTCAGGACACATATCTGTGCAAAGCTCATTTGACTTCCATTCCTGAGACATGTAACCAAAACATCTGCTTGCTTTTGAGTCCTGTAAGATATTCTGTTCCTCTTGCTTTCAGATAATTTGGATATAATGCCTTCTAAATAGCTGAATCAGCAAATAAATTAACTGTATAATAGCCAAATTACATGTTTATCTGCTTTCTTATAGCACCCTGTGCAATGAAGAGACTAAACAACATTTCCTTGTTAACCAGGACTACCTTACAGACATTATTACCAACGACAGCATCAGCTACTTCCGTACATCGAAGAAGACGTACCCTCAGCGGCCTGTGATGATGGTGCTAAGCCACGCTGCCCCCCATGGCCCGGAGGACTCGGCGCCGCAGTACAGCGATGCATTCCCCAACGCCTCCCAGCACATGTGGGTGCAGTGCATGCACACGTGGAGTCTAATGTGATATGACCAGCTAATCCTCTAAAAAATACAGCCAGTGATGCTGCATAATGTATTATCTACTAATGGAGTTATTTTGAGTTCACGAATGCAAAGCTCTAGAAAGATGATGCCATTTAGACAGAGATGTTAGGGCTTAAAATGAGCTCTGCCACCAGCATTCTAACACTGAGCCCCGGATAATGCAAACAAGCAGGCTGGGGCTCAGTTACCTTCCCCGGCCAGCTGGATGGCAGCAGGTAGCCTGCACTGGTGCCCCCTGATAGCGAGAGTGTTGAGGAATAGGGTGGTGTCTCAATCTGCCTGCTCTTCACGGCTCACACCAGCTGCTGTGGAGACCCTCATGACCTCCTACCACCTGCACAGCTTTTACTAGACATGTGCGGAAACCATGGGCATGCACTGACACATGACACACATGATAATATGAAGGTATACTAACTGGCTCCGCTTAATTGTCCACAGTGTGTGGTTATGTGTGTGTGTGCCCTGTGATGGACTGGCGTCCCATCCAGGGTGCCCCCCCATGCTTGTTCCCTGTAACACCTGGGATTCGCTCCAGGATCCCTGTGACAGTGATCAGGATAAGCGGCTGGAAGATGGTTTATTCTGAGAGTCTGATCACACGGTACCTGATGTAAAATGTCTCCTGTTCACTCAGCACCCCCAGCTACAACCGAGCTCCAAACCCTGACAAACACTGGATCCTGCGTTACACACGAGCCATGCAGCCACTGCACATGCAGTTCACCAACATGCTGCAGCGGAGGAGGCTGCAGACACTGCTGTCTGTGGATGACTGCGTGGAGAAGGTGAGCATGCCACACTTTAAGGACAGGAGGGCTGAGATGGCGTATGGATGAGCCTGCTAGTTTAGCTTCAGTCATGTCCTGAGACAGGTGTGTGCTGTTTGGTATCTGAGGCAAGGTTTTCCGCTGTTTGGTACCTTATCTAGGTATGTACTGTTTGGTATCTGAGGCAGGAGTATGCAGTATGGTACCTGAGACACGTGTGTGCTATTTGGTTTCTCAGGCAGGCGTGCGCTGTTCGGTATCTGAGACAGGTGTGCTGTCAGGGATCTGTGGCAGGTGCATGGTGTTTGGTATCCGAGGCAGGTGAATGCTGTTCGGTGTCTGAGGTAAGCATATGCTGGTTGGTATCTGAGGCAGGCGTATGCTGTTTGGTATCCGAGGCAGGTGTTTGCTGTTTGGTATCTGAGGCAGGCGAATGTTGTTTGGTATCTGAGGTAGGCGTATGCTGTTTGGTATCTGAGGCAGGTGAATGCTGTTTGGTATCTGAGAGAGATGTATGCTGTTTGGTATCTGAGGCAGGCGAATGCTGTTTGGTATCTGAGGTAGGCGTATGCTGTTTGGTATCTGAGGCAGGTGTGTTGTTAGGGATCTGAGGTAGGTGTGTTGTTAGGGATCTGAGGCAGGTGATCAACTTGTTATGTGTGCCACATGGCTCTTCGTTTTCTGTTGTGTACCAGTGTGTGAGTGATCTCACTTCTCTGTTTCTCAGGTATACAACATGTTGGTGGACACAGACGAGCTAGAAAACACATATGTGATCTACACGGCTGATCATGGCTACCACATTGGCCAATTTGGCCTGGTCAAGGGCAAGTCCATGCCGTACGAATTCGACATCCGTGTGCCATTCTACGTGCGCGGGCCCGGCGTGGAGCAAGGCGCTGTGTGAGTGCCCTTTCAGTGACTAGCTGTACGATGTATTATAATACCTTTTGTTCTTAAGTAACTTGGTGTCTTAGGACAAGCATGAAATGCAACAAAGTGTAATATAGGAAGATCTCAGTATAAAAAGATGCACCTTTTATTGAATTACTTGTTAATGAAAAATATAATATATGTGTGCAGATTCTCCACTCGCTAATAATAAACAATGTTTTCCTTCTGACTGCAGATATTCAGACACAGTTTTGTCATAGATATTCAATATGAAGGATTAGTTGACATTTAGGGTGATTCCCACGAAATCTTGGTTTCAAAGATTTCAAACATTTTAAATTTTAAAACACTTGCATCAACAAATTTCTTTTTTAGCCATTAATAACCAGGTGTGAAGTGTTTGTAAGGGTAAATTTTAAATCATTTACAGTAAAAATTAATGTGTTTTTTAACATTTCCCAAAACAAATCCTTAAAAATCTCGTTACTTGATGTCTGAAAACATCAAGACCATTAAGAAAGCCAATACTTTTTCACATTTTTTTAGTTACTTATTAGCAGTCATGCTCATTAACAATCATACTCAGTTACTTGAAACTCTGAAATAATGAATATTTTTAAATTAACATTTTTATTTGATCTTGACTGATTTTTATCATTACCACAACACCTTCTGGAATCTACAACCTATTTTTTTTCGTATTTCACTGAAAGGTTTCGGAAATGAGGTTGATGGCTTCAAGAGAATCAACATTTAATGCTTTTTAAATCATGTTTCAATCCACATCAGTGCATTATAGCGACAGAATTGTGGAAATACGTCTGCATGTTTGTGTTTGATTGAGCTGTGGAAGCGGAGGCGCTGGGGTGTTTGACTGCGGGAGGGTCTCCCAGTCACCCTGAAGCCTGCTGGGGGTGCTCCTTTGTCTCATTCTCTCTCTCGCTCTACCTGGAAACCCTGGTCACCTGATTGGCAGCTGCAGACAACTGTGTCCACTGGCTCCCTGACAGCTGTGCACTGTGTGCCTGCTGGATAAGTAAATGCAAATGTAAATGTAGAAGGAGGCTTCCCTGAGGAAAAGGAGAGACAGAGACAGACTGAGAGGAAAGGAACTCAAACCTACAGTGACAGAGCAACTGACTCTTTCACCTCCCCTTCCCTCTCACAGCAATCCTCACATTGTGCTGAACATCGACCTGGCCCCCACCATCCTGGACATCGCCGGGGTCAACGTGCCCCCAGACATGGACGGCAGGTCCATACGGGAACTTCTGGGCCCTGGAAAACCTGCAAACAGGTATGGCACCTGGCTGTGGGGTGGTACAGACCCATTGGCTCTTAGGTGACACACACCTCCCTGCCATCTCAACATGCCACGTGACCCTTCCCTGTCACCCAAGGTTCCAAGTCCCCAGCGAACTGGAAGCATGGAGGGACTCCTTCCTGGTGGAGAGAGGGTAAGTCTGTGTGGAGACATGCGTCCAAGCAGCACGTTGCTGGAATGTTGCGGAAACATGGGTGCATTGGAAACTTTCAGCCCCGTGTATGTTGTCAGTGGTTGCTGTATAGGCTGCTTTGTATGAGCATGCAGGTGGAGCGCAAGCGGCTGCACACGGCGCCTCTCACTGTCACCCACAGAAAGCCGCTACACAGGAGGGATTATGGGAAGGAGACGCAGCAGGAAGATAACTTCCTACCAGGCCAGCAGCGGGAGGGGGACCTGTGTCAGCTGATCGAGTACCAGGCCCCCTGCCAGCAGAGAGGGCAGGTATGTACGTCAGGCTGCGTGTTCCCCTAAGCCCTTAAACCTAACCCCCCTGCATGCAGTCAGGCAAAATACACAGTGCTATGTTGCATGTGTGTGTGTGTTCGCATAGATCACATTTGGGGAGCAAAATGTCCCTAAAATCTGGTAAAACCTGAAACTTCCTTACTTTTGGGGGACATTTTTCTGGTCCCCACTTGGATAACCTCAATTTTATAAAAATCTGTTACAGCTATCAAAACACTAAAAATGCCATACGTCTTGTATTTAATTTGGTTAGCTATGGTTAAGGTTAGGGCTGGGTAGGGGTTATGGCTCTCAGTGTTGGGATTAGGGTTTTGTCCGTAGAAATGAATGGACAGTCCCCACAAAGATATGAGTACAGCTCTGTGTGTGTGTGTGTGTCTGAGAGTTTGTGTGTATCTGTGTGTCTATGAGTTTGTGTATCTCTGTGTGCCTGTCTGTGTCTGTGAGTTTGTGTGTATCTGTGTGTGTCTATAATATAAGCCAAACCCCTCCCCCCCAGCAATGGCAATGCACAGAGGACCCCTGGGGGACGCTGCGTCTTTCCAAATGCCCCCCTGCCCACCCTGCTCCTTTGGATCAGCAGTATCCTGCCCCCTACAGAGGTCCAGGGAGGTGCAGATGTGACTCCCTCAGCCTCCCAGCGAGGTCTTTCAGGCTGGCGGAGCCGCCGTCCAATGAGGGTGAGTACCCCCCCCCTCCCCCCCCCCACAACGAGACCACTGTCTCTGCATCCCTACAGCGTGCCTCGTTATCTAAGCTGCATGACGTATTTTAACAAGCAGCTCAGCCTGTGAAACGCGCCATGCCACTGCAGGTCAGAGATTCCTCTCCACCTCTCAATGACTTCTTGAATTTGGTCATCTGAAAGACTTATTTAGTTATAAAGAGACCTTTGCTGACATCTAGTGGTTTGTCTGGGGACATACAGAGAATGGGGGGGGCGGTACAGTCAGATCAGTGCAAGCAAAGACACCTTGAGAAACAAACAAAACATGAAAAGAGAACGACATACAGGAATACAGTAACTGACAGAGCGGAGCACAGACTCATGTAGTGGCTGCATGACTGCTGCTTAAGGATAGATTTGTAGAGCCGGTCACACAGTGGGGTCGTGGGGGGGTTTTGGAGGGGTTTATGGGAATGTGAGCCAGTCTCCTTACAGGAACCCCCCCCCGAGCAGCTCCGCCATCATCCACATCACTCTCCTCTTTGCCTGGCAGACATGAAGACCCGGAGGGTCTATTTCCAGAACCTTCCGGGCCGCTCCGCACATCCTGCCCGCTGGAACCAGAGCTGGGCTGAGGACCGGTTGTGGTGGCGGGGGCGCAGGGGGGTGGAGTGGCAGGACAAATCCCGGGGACTAGACCTGAAGCCCCCAGCTGGCAGCTACCTGAAGGGGCGATCTCCATTGAAAGTCACTTACAGGTGGGTCACAGTGTGCATGTGTGTGTGTGTGTGTGTGTGGATTGACAGTGTTATACTGTGTCTCAGCACATATTTTTATTTGTATATACTGTATATATGCGTGTATGAGTACATATGTATACAGTGTGTATGTTCAGAAGGCGTGAAACACACGAGCCAGCACACCGCACACAGCCAGCCCGTATTCCTGCAGGTGCTCCCTCCTGACCAATAGCAGCGTGCGCTGTGACGGCGAGCTCTACCGCTCACTGCGGGCATGGAAGGACCACAAGCTCCATGTGGACCATGAGGTGAATGAGTCCCAGCTCCTCCCCCCACTCTGACACTTAGCTGGGTCAGCCGCGCACTCAAGCTTTAAGGACGGTTACCAGCCATGTGCTTTGGGGTGGAGTAAGAGCCATAAACATTGCATGCATGCATAGTCTGGATTTACACAGGGCATGTGTATCGCTGCTCCGATAGAATGCATTCACTGTTTCTAACGTTTCTAATACATACTGTACAGGTCTGATCTCTGGTTGTTCTACTCCTTGGTCTGCTTCTGGATGCTGTATTTTTTACACTGTGCTGCATGTCTCTCTGCAATCATCGACACCCCCACCCTCCATACCCCCTCCACATGTCATATGCAGATCGAGACACTGCAGACTAGGATAAAGAATCTGCAAGAGGTCAAAGGTCACCTGAAGCATGCCCGACCTGTGGAGTGCAACTGCCCCCTGTGAGTTTTGATAACGGTCCTGTCTGTTGAGTCAGTCAGCTCAGGCGACACAGAGAAACTGTACAAAGGTCAGGACATGCGGACATCTGATCATGTGACAGGAAGGAAAAGTATGACTGTCAGGGCATGCAGGCGTCTGATCATGTGACAGGAAGGAAAGGTACGACTGTCAGGGCGTGCAGCAGGCCTGTGGGAAACTTTTGAGTATTTTTTTGCCAGCAGGATAGCGATTTCTGCTCAGTAATGCAAAGCTGTGTGCAGCAAACATTTTAGTTGGAGTTTCTGTGCCCAAACACAAGTACAATAAAATGTTTTTCCAAAATGTTTCGCAAATGCCACTGTCACATGACCAATTAACCATTCTCTTACCAACAATCCCTAGTGAGCCACTGTCTTTTTTGGGCTTCAGATACAAGCACAAAGTGGAGCTGAATCATCAAAGAGGCCGCATGCATTTGCTCAGGTGATGAGGGGACTCCAGCCAGCTCCCATTCATGTGCCGTCTCTGGGTCTGTGCTTACATTTCACTTTCCGTGCCCAAGCAGGAAGTCACAGCTTGAGGACAGGAAGCAGCGGCTTCTGAAGGAGCAGAAACGCAAGAAGAAGCTGCGCAAACTGCTGAAGCGACTGCGCAACAATGACACCTGCAGCATGCCTGGCCTCACCTGCTTCACGCACGACAACCAGCACTGGCAGACTGCCCCCTTCTGGACAAGTAAGGGACTGCAACTCTCAAAACCTACAGGCAGATCCTGTTCCAGACCTCTGGAAAGTCCCACAGTTCTGAAGTTTCTCCTTCAACTGTAGCTCTGTGGAGAACTTTGCTGTAGGTCTGCAGTGAAATCTCAAAAGGTCAGCCATGTTGAACTGCTTGCCAAAAAGAGGGGGTGAAACAGACAGTCACTGTTGACCTTTAAGGATGAAATGTTAAGCGGCTTATGGTGGCAACCATATCTGGCCCCCTCTCTGCCCTTTCAGTGGGGCCATTCTGCGCCTGTACCAGCGCCAACAATAACACCTACTGGTGTGTGAGGACCATCAACAGCACACACAACTTCTTGTTCTGTGAGTTTGCCACCGGCTTCCTGGAGTACTTCGACCTCAACACTGACCCCTACCAGGTATCCTGTGTCCTACACTCTCCTCCTTATATTCTTCAGCCCTTTTCCTTAACCAAGCATTCCTTGCTTTCTGTGCCTGTAGCTGGTGAATGCCATCAGTGCTCTGCCCCACAATGTCCTCAACCAGCTGCACATCCAGCTCACGGAGCTGCGCTCCTGCAAAGGTCATGAGCAGTGCAGCCTGGAGACGGGTGAGTGGGACACGCTGCCATCACTACGACAGCTGGCTGCGTGTCACTGCTTGCGACCTCCCCGCTGCCCTTAGGCTGATCTGATGGACACTCTTTTCTCCCCAGGGAGTAAAACTCAGAGGAGCTTTGAGGAGCACAGGTACCATACTCTCTAAGTACACTTTCCCCAGCCCGCACGGCCTGCCATTCCCATCCTCTGTGGGGGGCTTCCCCAAGGCAGCCTCCATCCCCAAACACCCCAAACCCAGATCCCATCAAAAGGAACCAGACCAGGGTTGGGGCCATTCTGGAATGCATTCACTGGAGTTCGAATTTAAATCTCGCTGGAATTCGAATTCAATTCCAATTCTGTTCCCCATAGTTTTTTCCAATCTCAACTCCAGTTCCATTTCCTGATATAGATTGGAATTGATGAATGACCCCAACCCTGAGCCAGACATCAGCTGCATGTTTCACACATCTGTACTGAGGTTGGAATCACCAGTCCATTGTTGCCCTGTGTTTCTGCAGGGTCAGGAGTCAGGGTTCTATTAGTTTTGTCACTGGTGGGGTGAGGGGGTTAAACTATGAGTTATTTGGCTGTGATCTTATGTAAAAGTCCCTGCCGCCTCCACCTCCCCAGTGATGTGTTGTGACTGAGCATATCAGTCCTGCCTGTGTGTGTTTGTTTGGCAGGCAGATTCACTGGCAGCGGAGGCCGAGTGTGAAAAGAGCTACCTTGGGATCGCTGTGAGTGGACTGTGCCAGCTCGCGTCAGCCCCCCGGCATGTTTCCTGTCCAGTGTCCTGCCGCCTCTCCCTCCATCACTCTCTGGGCGGGGGGGAGGCAGCGCCGCTTCTGACCCATAGATGCGTATCCTGTCCAGAGACCTAAAAATAACGTTGTCTGGGACTTTTTCGAATCTGTCGCCATTTGACATGCAGGGGGTTGGTTTTGGTTATTATGTAAGTCAGTGAGAAAACAGCTGTTGCCATTTTGTGGGGATAAAACTTAAATAATAATTCAAATAAAGTCACAACAGAACACCACATTGTTATACATTAGGCTCAGATCACCAATAGTCAAAGCTTAGTGAAGCTAACACACATTTTCAGGCCTCCCTCTTGCCAGTGAACAGATTTAGTGCTGGATCGGAGGACTGCACACTGTAGCCCGTCCGTTTGGACCTCCTGAGGGCTGGATCTGACATCACGGACCTCAGACTGACGTTCGCCTGTAGTCTCAGGGGTGGGGCCGTGAGTGGGAGGGCCTGTAGATGAGGGGTTTAGCATCCAGAAGCCCACCTGCTCATGGTCAGCCTGATGTGGCTGTAGACACGTCCCAGTCAGCCAGAGTGGACTGAAGGCCCTCATAGGAGTGGTCTGTCCCCGCCACTCACCCCGACTTTTACTTAGGGGTGTCCGTCCTTTTGAAACTCTTGTCACATTCTTGGGCTTCACTGGATCTGAGTGAAAGTCCTTCCATATCATGGAATAAATGCATACGAGGAGATACAAGCCTCCATGAACATATTTGAATATACTGACGTTCGATGTTTGTTTATTTGAAAAGGGAAAGACGTGAAATGTCATTTGATTGTTTTTGCTAACAGGTCGCAGTGCACTATTTTGCCTTTTCATTAATGGGTCAGGTATGCTATTTTGCCTTGGTTGCTGGATGCTAAGATAGCTGTGTGAAGGGGAGGCCATCAACCAAGTCGACTATGAAGGGGACAGGAGGTGGCAGCTGTCCGACCTGGAACTGCTGTTCCCCGGTCAAATCAGGCTGACACCTCAGAACAGACTGCAGTACCACACTGTAAGACTGTAGTAATCAATCCAGGTCTACAGTACTACTTGACGACAGTACTCGGCACATAACTACAGAACCACCCCACAGCAGTACTCGGTCAACTACAATACCACACTACAACACAGCAGTACTCAATTCAGAAATACAGTACCACCCTGGCTGCAAAATAGCAGAACTGAGTCCATAACTACAGTACCAGACTGCAAAATAGCAGAACTCATTCCATAACTAGAGTACCACACTGCAAGGCAACAGTACTCAATCCATAATTACAGTACCACATTAGAACTCAGCAGTATTTAGTCCATAACTACGGTACCAAAATGTAATACAGCAGTACTCAGTGCAGACCTACAGTACCACCCTGCAACATCGCAATACTCAGTTCAGAACTGCTGTAGCAAAAGCGAGAAAATGAAATGATACGATATACAGTGTAAGCCTATTATAGTGATCACGTCTGTCTGGGCGAAATTGATCACTATAAGTGGATGATCATTATAACTGAATTTCTTCTTCGTTATGTCTCAGGCAGATTACCAACTAATTGACATTTATATATTTATTACATGAATACAAAGTAATAAAACGGACAACGTCACTATTTAATTTTATTGACAATTTCAAACACAGTACAGCGGTTTCAAACAGTTTTCAAATTACAGTACTGTGCAAATTAAAATACTGAACTGTGTATAATTCAATTACACTATAATACAGCACAGTACAGACGCTCCTCTACTTATGAATGAGATACGTTCCAAATGGCCGTTTGTAACTTGAAATGCTCGTAAGTTGTTATTCGACATCATTTTAAGGGTATACGCAAGTACAAAGAACTAGGATGCTGGGAGTACGCATGCTACGCTGCTGCATGGCGGGAATAGCGGTCAGAAGTCGTACTAGGCAGAATTGGCGCGGAGAAAAAAAATTGATGTTGCGGACAGGACACGGGAGCCCAAGGAACACAATTTGGGCTTTCAGTCCTCTTCGTTCGTATGTCTGAAAGTTCATAAGTTGAAAGTTCGTAAGTAGAGTAGCATCTGTATTGTACATAAATATTCAATTCAATTTTATTGAAACAGCGCACTTTCACAATGGTACATTGTCTCAAAGCGCTTATTGTAGTATTGCTGCTGCATCTCGGTGGCTCGTTTTTGGTGGTTTATCATAAGCTTTCTATATTCGTCATCGAGAGAAAATTACTTTCTTTTTTCCGTCTGTTTTCTGTGCACACCAAATTAGCCTTAGGAAGCTAGCCAGAAGCTAAAAAATAATGACTGCAGTTTTAATTTTTTCCATATGTTGTCATGTTTAGAAAGACCTAAAATGAACACTATAAGTGAACTACTTCATTACTATAAGTGGATTTTTTAAATAGTTTTTGTACAGGAATGATTCTGTCCCAAGCTTTTTGATCCATATCAGAAGGTTGATCACTATAACTGTGATTACAATAAACGGGTTCCATTCTATTGCCATTTCTAAAAGTACAGGTACATAGAGATTGTTTAATTTGTACATATCCCATCTTGCCCTCCTTTGAGGTAGATTTACAAGTGACCACAATGCAACAGCAGTACACAGCCCAGAAGTACAGTATCATTCCACAACAAACCACTACTCAAATCAGAAGTGCAGTATCAGAACTTTACATAACAAATTAACAGTACTCATTTCAAATCAACTCCTCCAACCTTCAAAGTTTCTCTACAAGTTTGATTCAGTCCTGTTTTTGTATCGTGCTGGTATTTATTCAAGCGGTTCCCTTCCGTTCTATTTTCGCCACGTTTCCTGGATTCTTTCAGTCTTTAGGCATTGAACCCCACCCTCACTGTCTGAGCTGAGTATGCTGGATTAGACCTGATTCCTACTGGCTGATGCTTACACAGATAAAATTCACAGCCCTTCCCACTGAGTGGTTCTTTTCAGATGGACATCCAGCATTAAAAGTGCATCATATGCTGGGAATGGTTTTTATCTCTGCTGTGTCTGTTTTAAGCTTGCCACGTTATTCCCTGCTATGGACCTTGTTAATAATCCCCCACATATTAAATCCTATTGTGCCGAAATGAGTTTTTATCAAGTGCCTATCTGTCCATTAATTAAGTGACTGAAAGTTTCACTATGAAGGTTTCGAGGTCTGTATAAAGGTAAGTGGAAAATACCTGGATCGTCATGGGAAGTTAACATTACACTTTATGTTTGTGCACTCTTAAGTGCATCATTACACAACATCACTGGTGTCAGAGCTTCTCAGAGTCATGTCTAGCTTCTCAGAGCTTCTCAGAGTCATGTCTAGTTTCTCAGAGCTTCTCAGAGTCATGTCTAGCTTCTCAGAGCTTCTCAGAGTCATGTCTAGCTTCTCAGAGCATCTCAGAGTCATGTCCGGTTTCTCAAAACTACATACACAGCCCTTCAGACACATGTATTTTCTCGGGACCAGTCGTTATATTTTGTCTGTTTACTAACAGTCATAAATACTGGTTATTAACTGGTCATAAATAACTGGTTATTAACAAATGACCCAGCAAGCATGCCCCTTTGGGGCCCATGTAGTGCCACTGTGGCCCCGTTACTGGCATGATATACAGGCACGTGGGCCCTATGTGGAGCCCCAGACGGCTGCCCACACTAAGTAGAGTGGCCCCCCAACATGCCCACACTTTGGGCTGGGTCTGCGCTGTCACAAAGGGACCCCAAAGGGGTGTGCTTGCTGAGTTTGGCTTGATGGATTCCTCCCTGTGGGCAGCCCCAAAGCCGGCACTGTGGGAATACTGTGGGGACATTAAGCACACTGTCGGCATACTCTGGGTGCACTGTGAACACACTGTGGGCATGTTGTGGGCACATTGAGCATGCAGTGGCCATACTCTGGGGACATCACACTCACTATGAGTATACTGTGGGCATACTGGGGGAAAATTGTAAGGGCACAGTGCTCCAGTGTCCCCATGGGCATGCTCTGTAGGTCTTCAACAAATATAGTTTGGTCCATACCGGCAGTATACGCCACATTACTACCGATGCATATACAAAATAATTGAACTTGTTGAAAGAAACGGGAATAAAGTAAGAATGATATATTTCGTAATATTTACATTTGTTCACAGTCGGCTAAAAAAATTAATAAAACATATAGAAAATTGAATACAAAACTGAGTATGTGGAATGAATACTGAACGTCCCATGTCTTTTTGATGTTTCTGAAGATAATTTAAATTATTTAAATCCTTGGTAATAGGTGTGCTGGGAAAGTACAGACAAGGGCAGTATTGCATGCAGGACTTAAGCTACGGTATATTATGTGTGACAATGAATGTCATGTTATTTATTCTAAGTGTAACTTAATTGTAGCAACTTACTCCTTACATTTATCAACTACTGCTGGCAAAGATGTCTTTGTAAGAATTCAGACATAATCCAATTCTGCTAAAACATCATGGCGCATGGTTTCCTATGCTAACACACAGATACAGAAATTACAGGACACCTAATTGGTGATACGAATCTGTTTACATGGGAGTGTGTAGCTGAATCACTTTTCAGGGGGAACTGAATTCCCTGTAACACCTTTCACACAGGTAAGACTGAGCGTGTTTATCATGTGAAGGGTGTAAAACTGACAATACAGGTACACTGTAAAAAAGAGTTAAGACAACCTAAAATTTCAAGGCAACTTACTGCACTAGATTTTTGAGTTTTGAGGACTCGAACTTTTAAGTTTTAAAGAAAACCACTTACTGTACCGTTGTGACAACTAATAATTTTTTATACAGGTAATCTATCGGTGCCACTTTAAAACAAGGCTACCCATATAAAGGGTTTGTGAATGGTTTATAATCTGGTTATTACTTAGGTTGTAACACTTTACAAATTATTAATAAACAAGTTGTAACAGTTTTCTTTTCATTAATGAGTTACTACCATTTACAAGTGGCAAACGGGAGCCTTATTGTAAAGTGGTACCAATCTATCTTTCATATCTATAAAAATTTCTGATTTTTAGTTGTACATACTAAGAATTACAAACATCAAAAGTTGTGCTAACTAATTCTAATCTGTTTAGATAATTTATCTTTCATATGCGTAAAAACTTTTGAGTTAAACATGCTAAGAATTCAAAACTGCAAAATATGGGCTTTTACAGGTGCTGATGCTGGGCTTGAACTGGTGACTTTTAATCCATGAGTAAAACAGCTGAGCTCATAGAGCCACATGCTCAGGTGCATGGAGCTTAAGCTCCTAGCCCTCAGAGGGCAGCATGTAGCTCAGTGGGTTAAACCTCTGTGCCTCTGACACAAGGAAAAGTAATTACCCAGCATGACAATAGGGGGTTTTCTTAAAAACTTAGAAGTCTGAGTTGCCCTCAAAACTCAAAAAGTGCAGTAAGTTGCCTTGGAATTTGAAGCTGTCTTAACTTTTTCTTTTTTGCAGTGTACATTCACTGGTAAGTACAAGATAAGATGACTTACAAACGCATATGATTGTCTAAATGTACATGCATGAGGTAAGTATTAGATTAGGTATGAACATATATACTAAAGGTAAATCATTACCATCAGTAAAGATGTACGTACATAAAGGTACGCATTGTAGACGGTTAAATTAATTACAATCACTACACAGCTTTTCCCCATACACTTTAAAAAAAAAATCATCCTCCTAATTAAAAATTCTTAAGTAACTGATAACAACAGCACTTTTGAGTTAGCCCAACATTCCAGTTGCAATTCCAGCATCTTAATTATCGTGTTTAAGTCAAAGCTAAAAAAAACTATGCTGGAAATACATAATTAATTTCAGCAAATTAAATTTGATTTATTGGCTGAATTAAAAACTTATTAAGCAAACATAAAAGCCACAATGCAATCAGTTAACTTTAATATGTGCGGCAAAAAAATCCATTTTATTACAAAAACAAGGCATTCATGTTGATTTTTTTTTTTTACCCAAAAGCACATTTTAATGTCAGTGATGAAATGTCACAAAAAAATGTGTCAAAGTTTGTGACCCTGACATTGTGGACTGACTGTTAAACAAAGCACTCATTAAAAATACCATTAAGTGCATAGAAATATAAAAGAAAAACATTTTTAAAATTCTTGGGTCACAATCAAAAAACAAAAAAAATTCCTCTGTCATGCGCAGTAAGGTGCAGACCGGGGCAACAAACGCAGGAGATGAGGAGAACCAGCACACAACACTACAATGACAGAACTAGGGAAACAAACGCTGACGTGGACTTAAATACACTGAACTAACGAAGACAACTTGAAACAGCTGGTAAACACTGGGAATCCACATGAGGGTAATGAGGAGGGCGTGGCACAGGATGATCGGCAGAAGCTGGGTGTGACATCCACATCATAATCCAAATTAATCTAGCCCAGGTGCTCCACTTCCACAACTGCCACGCACAACACACCTGATCCAGGCCATTATCAAGCCCTTCATGAGCTGGATTTGGGAAGGAATCCATGAAATGATACAGGGAAGTAGGAACCCAAGATGGGAAAACCCACTGTAAAGCACCATATGTCTGTGTATCATGAAACATTTTACATTTAAGTTTTGGATAAACCATATATTTCCTTATTTAAAGTAATACTTACAAGACATGTTCTTGATGTTGGTTCATATTCTCCTAAATAGTGAGACAGTCCTCGCAGAGCTGTTTCTCTCCTGTGTACAGCAACAGCTGTGGTCTAAAAGTGAAATACAAGTCTTGGCAGTAAAATAATGTGACATAAATGCAGACCACACTAAGAAAGACTGCACACTTGTTCACCAGTTTAAGAGCCTAAAACTACAGAAATCACAATGCTCTGAAAATGAGGCTAAATTTCAAAACCAATGTTCACATCAACCAATACTAAACACAGCCCAGGATACCATCAAATTAATCTGGATTAATCAACCTGTACCTCTTCATCCAAGTGTTCCGGAAGAGTCTTCAATTCCTGTGTAGCCTTGCCACCTTCTGCTCTGAAAATCTTGATCAGGACTGTCAGTGTAATTCGATGCAATTCTGCACATAATTATTTCAGAGACAATTAAAATCCACAAAGGGTGTATATATTTATGCACGCACGTTAGAAGACAACAAAATGTAAGCCTCCAGATAAGCCAGCAATAATCCATTGCTATTTAACTTAAAGATAAATCTTACCCTACAGAGCACTAATAGTGTCTTCCATGTTTTGATTGTTTTGCCTTGGCGCAGTTTTACTGCCATGTTAGGGACCAGAGAGTATCCACCGTCGTTACTTCGATAACAGAGGTAATTCTAATAATAATAATAATAATAATAATAAAAAAAATAATACAAATACAGAAATAATGGCCAGGCATAGGGTACAAAAACAATATTCATTAAAGTGCACCTCCCATATTAACAATTTCTTAACTTTAATTTAAACGTCAAGTCCTGTTCCATAACCATTTTGAATATCGGATTTTTTTAAACACTTGGTTTCCCTTTTACTCAAGAAACTGCTCACGTTAAAGTTTTCTCTCTCTACTGCGCTCACACACAATTAATAATAAATTACACTTACCGGCAACCTCATTTTTCATTTTTTAACAAATCTGAGACCATTGAGTGGCCAAGCACCTGTCGACTGCTCATGAAATGGAGTTGGTAAAAAAGTTGGTAGAAATTGGTAATGGAAAATGCTCTGGCGTTACATAGCTGGCCCTAGAGCATGAGATAATCAGATCCTATGTTGACATAGCTGGTTATGATACTGAGATGTTACTGAAGGGCCTGGTTATCTGTTTCAGGTGTATCAAATTAGGGATGTAGCTAAGCTCTGCAGGGTGGTAGGTATGGCCCTGTCCTAAATCATCAATAATCCTGAAATGACATTTTAAAGTGCGAAATTGCTGTGGGCCCCATGTGCGCTAGCGGCTAACCCACAGGGGCCCCATGTGGGATTAGTGTGGGTTTGCCCTGCCTACAATTTCCCCTGGTAGGCTCACCCGGGCATGTTTGCTGGGGTAGCTCCTCCCACCTGCATGAACCGGATCAGGCTAAGCTATTGCACAAAGGATAGGTGACCGTTAGCATGTGTACCAATTAGCATATGTAGCAATGCTGTATAAATATATTTTAAGCAACCAATGGCATATGAATGGCACTTAAAAGAGTGATGTACTGTAATTGGATTCCACAAAAACAGGAACTTCTCTTTTTAACTATAATCAAAAGATCTTTAATCAATAAACTTAAACAGTTGATTCCCAAAACCTGCTTTTAGGTGTGAGAGTGTGTATTTGTTAGTCTACCTATATGTGTGGCACTGTATGTGTGTGGTCAAAGGCCTATACATTGTGCTTTCTCCCATTTGAGCCCCTAATTACTCAAACTGCAGACTTCCCCTTCCCTACGTTTGATGTCCATCTTAAATAAAATGCCATGGGGGAGCCAGGAGGAAGACGGAAACAACATACAATACATACATCTAACAATACTGTATATGTTTGCGTTTCAATAGGAGAGCAAGAGAATGTGTGAAAAGTAGCATTCCAATGTACCTCTACCTGCGCAAATAGTAAATAAAGTAGAATTTAATTTTCACTTTCACATGGGCTTTTAATGAAGAATTTTTTGAAAAGGTAATATTTTCACTTTACTGTGGATTTTTCAAAATTTATTCTGGGAATTTCAGTAAGTTTTTAATGCCTGTTTGTTGGCCGCTGGTGTACATGGGAGATTTTGGTTTCTGACATTCCTGAAGTCAACGATACAAAAAGGCAACATATCAATATCCAGGTACAATACAAATAGATAAAACTTTGAAGAGTTTTTCCAGTAACCAAAACACTGTCCTCTCTAAAGTTTGTGTAGCACCAACAGTGGTCAGCCATGGAGAATAAAACCACCTCTTAAATGCATGTATTTATTTCAATAAAACAAAACGGTAAAATTTGAAAATTATTTAATCATTTAATATAACTAGAACTATTCTTCAGTAGCTATATATGTTAACATACAAAGGCCTGCAAATGCAGGACAAATAGCAACCTGTGCACAATTATAAATTCTGTGTTATAGCATAACTAGCTTATTATTGTTATGCTTATTCTTCTATCTAAATAATCTAGATAACCACTGTCCAGAGTGGACAGAATCAAAAGCTAAATATATATTTGTGTAATATTTTTATTGGAGTTACGATTTAAGACTAAGGAGACTTTAAGATTTACAGTGGAATTTATTGACGAACCGTATATCATTATGTTGGTGTGGACCAATTCAAAACTTCTGTTAATGGACCTAAGGTGTGTTTCCCAGATGCACGGCTGCTAACAACGTTAAAAACTAACATAGTTCATGCAACTGAACGGTTCCAGCTATATGCTAATGAGAGTTTTTGGGAAACGTACCCTTAATCTTTTATACACGTGATGAAGAACTAATCACAATCATACACACAATTCAAAAAAGTCTAGGTGTAAAGTGAGGGGCATCTAGTCATGTCAACTATATAGACGGCATTTCTCCAGAATGTTCTGTCTTATATGTGGATCTTCAGGCTTACATAAGAAATTTACAAACGAGAGGAGGCCATTCGGCCCATCAAGCTCGTTTGGGGAGAACTTAACTAATAGCTCA
>JAODKC010000130.1:9094166-9133704 GCA_026777985.1 Mormyrops attenuatus
TACGTGAGGCAGTGTGCCGGCCATGGTGGCTTCCCATGAATCGTTTGTGCGATTCCCGGTTGGGTTTCCACTTGCGTCCATTCTCCCAGGCCATTTTCCATGATAATGACCAGTCCAGCAAGAGAGAGGTGTCCCTTATCCTCATGTCACATTGCTGCCCGCTTCTGTTTCCAGGGACGGTGATGTCACCGAGGGAATGAGGTTCCTTTCATTGCCTGACTTTGTATGTGTTCCTATGGTGGGAACAATTCTCAAACCCCACATGATAGACAGCATGTTTACTGCAGCATGTTTACCGTGTTTTTATTTTTAACTCACCGTCACTGCATGGGCACGCTACGTGTTCACACGGGTCTGGCATGCCTGTCGATTCCCGAGTCAGGGTGGGTGACCTCATGGTGACATCATCCAGGAAGGCCTCGGCCCGGTCTATGGGCTGGAGCTCGCCAGCACCTGGGCAGCGTGTGCATGGGGAGATGGATCCTGCTTTCGGGGTAACAGACGGCCAGCAGCAGGGGCTGGGAGGAGCCATCGAGAGGTACCGGTCAGGCTCGATAGCTGAAGCCTTTTGAAGTGCGCGATTCCGTAACGTCAATAATAAATAAAAATATTTTTGTGTTGCTATCGCTACCTCTAGGTGATGTACCAATGCACCACATGGGCCTTCCACTTGCTTCTGTTGGTTGGTCACAGCACCATCTGCTTCCTTGAAGTGGACACATCTCTATGCACTTTGAGAAGTCAGAGGTTGTGGTAGGAGGACAGTCTCTGGGCTGTAGCCTTGGTCACCGGTCAGTGCAGCAGGTGGGCAGTGATTAAGGGGCTGTCTCTTGTGACTGTGGGGTCACAGGGTCAGGATCCAGAAAGGCGGCGTTCTCAGCTTTGGCTTGACGCATTCTGCAACTGCGTCTGTGTCAGGCGAAACATACACACATTACGTGGGTGTGATAGATCATGTCATCGAAGATCCAGATTCCGTGAATGTGGGAGCCACTCCGCAGATGTCCCGACACCGGTCAGAGCCAAAGGCCCTGGGGATGGGTTCATGTGCACTACGCCTGAGTGTGCATTGGTCGCTCCGCTGCCATGCAGTGAGCGCGTGTCAGTCGCTCTGCTGCTGTATGGCGCTCGGTGATATTTTGAAGCCGCTCTGTGTGTGTGTTGTCTGCATGGTCTCCTTGTGTCATGAGGGTTTCCCCAGGTTCTCCTGTTTCCTCCTTAAGTTAAAGCACTTTGTCATTATGTAATACAACAAAATTATTTTTATGGCAACCCTAAAGGTGCATTTAAATAATTCAATTAGTAAATATAAACTGAAGATAGAATAATCATACAAAATATGTTCAAAATATTTGCAAAGATGTTATGTGCAACGTTAAGGGTTCAACTAACCTGAACAATTCATTGCACCAGTGTTCAGTGACACAGATTATTATTGCACATATGTACAGTGGATATAAAATGTACACACCTCTGTTAAAATGACAGGTTTTTATGATGTAAAAAAATTAGTCCACGATAAATAATTTCAAAACTTTTCCCACCTTTAATGTGACCTATAACCTGTACAGTTCAGTTGGAAAAACAAATCTGAGGGGGAAAAATATAAAAAATAAATGTATAAGTGTGCACACCCTTAAACCAAGGCTTTGTTGAAGCATCTTTTGATTTAATTACAGTATTCAGTCTTTTTGGGTAGGAGTCTGTCAGTATACTATATCTTGACTTGGTAATATTTGCCCACTCTTCCTTGCGAAAACACTCCAGATCTGTCAGATTGCAAGAGCACTTCTTGTGCGTGGCCACCTTCAGGTCACCCCACAGATTTTCAGTTGAATTCAGGTCTGGGCTCTGGCTGGGCCATTCCAAAGCTTTAATTTTCTTCTGGTTAAGACTTCCTTTTGTTGATTTTGATGGACGCTTGGGGTCATTGTCGTCATACTGAAACGTGAAATTCTTCCTTATCCTCAGCTTTCTAGCAGACCCCAGAAGGTTTTGGGCCAAAATGTATTGGTATTTGGAACTGTTTGTAGTTCCCTCCATCTTGAGTAAAGCCCCAGTTCCAGCTGATGGGAAAACAATCGCAAAGCATGATGCTGCCACCGTGCTTCACTGAGTTTATGGTGTTGTTTTGATGATGTGCACTGTTGTTTTTGCACCAAAAATACCTTTTGGAAAAAAAGTTCAACCTCAGTTTCATTAGACCATAACATTTTCGCATATGCTTTTGGGAGACTTGATGTATTTATTTGTTGTTTTTTGCAAAATTGAGCCAGCCTGGATTTTTTTGTCTTTTTTTAAGAAAAGGCTTCCATCTTGCGACCCTCCACAGTCCAGACATATGGAGAATATGGGAGATTGTCATATGTAGTTCTCAACCAGTACTTGCCAGAAATTCCTGCAGCTCCTTCAGTGTTGCTGTAGGCCTCTTGGCAGCCTCCCTGACCAGTTTTTGTCTTCATCAAATTTGGAGGGATGTGCAGTTCTAAGTCACTGTTGTCCCATATTCTCTCCACTTCTTGATGACTGTCTGTGTTCTCTGGTAATTCTAATGCTGTGGAATTCTTTATGCCCTTCTCCTGACTGATACCTTTCAACAATGAAATCCTTTGATGCTTTGTAAGCTCTCTGCCAACCATGGCTTGTGCTATAGCATGCAACTGAGTAAATGTCAGGAAAATGTCATCAAAATGTGCTTCAAAAAAGTAAGGGAGTGCACATTTATGCAACTGGCTAATTGTATGTTTTTTATGTTTTTCTCGCTAACAGATGGTGTTTTTTTTCAGTTGAATTGTACAGGTTATAGATCACACTAAAGGTGGGAAAAGTTTTGGAATGATCTATCATGGTGTCTTTTTTACATTACAAAAACCTAGCATTCTAACAGGGATGTGTACATGTTTTATATCCACTGTAGTAAATATGTTGCACATTAACAACATAATTTATAGTTCGTATTAATAATAATAATATATCAGACTGAGGTGGTTCGAAGTTCAGCAGGTTTATGGCTGTTGGGGGGGGGGAAAAGCTCTTTTTTAATCTGTTAGTACATGTGGAGATTGTCCTGAAGCATCTGCCTGATGGGAGGAGTTTAAACACAGTATGTCCAGGATGAGTGATGTCCTTCGGGATGAGTGATGTCCTTCTCAGACAGTGAGTCTTATGAAGGTGTTCAAGAGATGTCGGTTCAGTGTCCACAGTGGCCTGTGCTGTTTCTATGACCAGCTGCAGGATCTTTTTAGCGGCTTTGGCTTTAGCTGCTGTACCACGCTGTCATACAGTTAGTCAAGATGCTCTCTGTAGTGCATCTGCAAAAACCAGCAGCTTCTGGGGGAGGTTAGTCCTCCTTAGCCTTCGCAGAAAGTACAGGCGTTGTTTTGCTTTGCATACTACCACTGAGGTGTTATCAGCCCAGGAGAGGTCCCCTGTGATGAAGACTCCAGCCAACTTTAACCTGGAACCTCTCTAGACAACCTCAGATTTGATTGTTACTGGGCTGTGATTGATCGTTTTAGTAGCTCTTGTGTCCACAATAACTTATTTGGTCTTCTTGGTGTTTTAGATCAAGTTGGTGTTGCATCAGGCTGTCGGGTTCTGAACCTCCTCCTTGATGAAGCTGCATATAATGTCTGATACGAGTCTAGTTACAGTCGTATCATCTGCAAATTTAACAGTAATGTTTGATTCTTGGGTGGGTTGACAGTCATGGGTGAAAAGTGTGTAGAGGAGGGGGCTTAGCAGGCAGCTGTGTGGCACGCTGGTGTTCAGGGTGAGGGTGGAGGATGTGTACTTGTCCAACCTGACAGACTGGGGTGGGAAAGTCCTGTAAGGACTTATGGAGGGAATCAACTCTAATGCATTAAGTTTGTTGATCAGCTGGCTGGGTATGATGGTGTTGGGCTTTTCCAGGTGCAAGAGGGCAGCACAGAAAGCCACACAGATGCCGTCCTCGGTCAACCTGTTTGCCTGGTAGGCAAACTGGTGTTGGTCTACATCTGCTGGGACAGAGGCTTCAAGATGGCTAATTACCAGTCGTTCAAAACACTTCGCGATAACAGGGGTGAGAGCAACTGGTCAGTTGTCATTAAGACAGGATATCGTAGGTTTTTTTGGAACAGACACGATGATTGTGGATTTCAGGCAGGTAGCAGCTACATAAGGAAAGAGGTTGAATGCGTGTAAATGCCTCCGCTGGTTGTTGAGCGCAGGCCTGTAGCAAACGACCTTAAAACGTTCAGGACCTGCTGCTTTCCTTATGGTGATGTGGTTGAGTGCCTGCTGCACATCATGTATGTAGGACAAAAGGCTCTGAGTCACCTGTCACTTTGAAGCTGGCAGGAGGCTAGTTGTCTTTGTCAAACCGTACAAAGAAGCTGTTAAGTTCTTCTGCTAGGTTGGCGTCGTTGTTGGCTGACGTGTGTGGTATATCATTCTTCTTTTTGTAATCGGTCATTGATTGGATGCCCCTCTTGAAATTATATCTGGCGGCTCTATAGGCTGAGATGTCTCCTGATTTAAATGCCGTTCCTTACTCTGAGCAGCCGCTTGATTTCCCAGTTCATCCCCTGGTACACTCTATGGCTGTCAATAACGACTTTTTTTTTTCTTTTCCTAAAGGTTAATCTATTGATTAATCAACCATTCGACAAAATAATGTGAATCAGTTTTCCTCAAGAAAATCAATTTGACCAGTTAATTAAGACTACAACAAACTGTGTGTCATTGCAGGCCTTTAGATAATGGACGCCAGCTTTTTGGCACCATACAGACATTATTTTCACCCGCAATTCGATAAGCAGATTAGTAGCATGCCGAAATATATTAATGAGGTGCATATTTTGTGATGTGAAAACTTAGTAGTCTGTATAAATTTGGCATATTAATAATTTCGGTTAGCGGAGCACGCCACATGCGACACAAGCGATAAGCACTGAAGTCGCGATGAAGGAAAAGACAACATCTTTTAAAAGAGCAGATACTGGTGGTTAATCAAGACAAAAATATGTTTGTGGTGTGGCGGTACTTCTGCAGATTAAAGTCCGACGCGGCTTTTTTGTAAATATGGTATTCATTTTTATTTCAGTTCACAAATTATTTTTTTTGTCCCCTTTTTTGTTTGTTTACGATAACGACACTGGTCCCAACAAGTCCAACGCACACTCTAGAAACGTCAATCAGTGGCGAATAAGCCCAGATTTTAGCCTAAACATTTTTACACTTTTTCAATGGAGATTCTAATGTAGCAGTCAGACAACTTTATGGCTTTAATAATGAGTGTTTTTGGCAGCTACAAGGACAAAACATGTTAAAAAGCTCTCCATTCTAATGCTAATTTAATGATCATTAATACACAGTACTTAGGCTGCTTTTGCCTATTCTGACAGCCCATCACCCAGAATAGCTCCTGTGTGTTTTCCCTTCAAGTACTCGCACATAGCGGTAGTGCCGCTATGGCATGCCATCGAAACTTTGCACAATGTAAAACCACCTTTTTGTTTTGAGAATTTAAATTGCTCCAATAATTGCGTAGTGATATTGAAGGAAAACATTTATTATAACAAATTAAAGTGTTTTGGAAATCAAAAAGGTGAAGTTTTTTTTAAATATCGTCGCTGCATTTTGAGTGTCAACGTCATTGATTACTTTGACTAATTGCGGCATATAGTTGTTCACTAACTTTAATATTAGCCTGTGGTGGTAGTAATACTGCAATAACAACTGTATGTGCCTTGGGCAAGTAAACTGGTCGCCGCCTTAGCATTAGCTAGAAAGAACATATCTTATTGATTGTGGTTGTATTGGTGCAACGAGCATTATTAATGTAGACACAGAACCCTCCTCATGTTTTCATATTGGAGTCGGGCTTTCTGTCGGAATGGTGGCGCATGTGGCCTGCTAGTTCAACTGCTGTATCCGGTATCCTGAAATTCAGCCATGTCTCCAGAAAAATCAGAAGGCAGCAGACCAAAGACATGCAGTTAGGCTAATCTCTGAACTGCCCATGCCCTCTCTCTCTCTCTCTCTCTCTCTGTCTCTGTCTGTCTCTCTGTTTCTCTGTCTCTCTCTCTGTGTCTCTCTCTCCCTGTCTCCCTCTCTCTCTCTCTGTCTGTCTCTCTGTCTCTCTCTCTCTGTGTCTCTCTCTCTCTCTCTCTCTCTCTCTCTCTCTCTCTCTCTCTCTCTCTCTGTGTACATTCATGTGCCCTGGGATGCACCCTCGGCTTCCTGGCACAGGCGCGCCTTTCCGCCCGTCCCAGATGATCTGCCAGTTGTAAGATGGTTGGAGAGCCATTGAGGAGAGCAGGGCGGGAGTTGCTGTGGGGACCGTTCCCTGGGTGATGGGCCTGAGCTGACTCCCTGCTCCTGTGTCCCGCAGCTCCGATTGGGTGGAGATCCTGGAGCCGCGGTCCCGGCGCCGCATGTACGTCAACCTGGCGACGGGTGAGTGTGGCTGGGAGCCCCCCCGCGGTGCCACCCCTCGGCCTGCCGATGGCCACCAATGGTGGGAGTTGTTCGATGGTGGGAGCGGCCGCTTCTACTACCACAACCCAGCGACCCGGCGCACCGTGTGGCACCGGCCACGCGGCTCCGACATCGTGCCCCTTGCGCGCCTGCAGGCTGCCAAGCGCAGCTCCGAGGTTGGGGTGCATGGGCGGGGCGTTGCGGGGGGCGGGGCTGGAGCCGCCGGCATGGCCGCGGAAGGACGCCGCAAGTCCCTGCCTGGAAATGGACCTTACACCGTGCCCCCTCTTCAAGACCTCGACAACAACCGGGGGAGGGAGACCCCCGCTGGGGGCCCAGCAGATGGGACGGGCAGCAGGAAAGACACCCCGAGGTACCGTAAATATCCCCGCAGGCCCCCAAGTTGAAAGGCATATTGTGTGTCTCTTTAGTTTCATTTGATTTCAGGTTTACTGTCATGTTTAGCATGAACGTAGAAATGGCGTTTCTCAAGGAAAGTGCAGCCCGAGCTCCTTGGCCTAGTGTAATGTCACATGATTATGGTCACATGATGATAACGACAGCAATGGCTGAAAGTCCTGATTTGGGGATTGACCCTGTCATGAGGAAAGTACCTCAGACTCTGTAAAACTCTCAAGACAGGATAGCATGCATGTGAAAATGAAAGAATGCAGATGAAGTTAGATTAAATGTTTGTGTAATAGCTTTTAGTCTAAAGAGAGAAATTATAATTTGCATTATAAGCTGAGCTGTACCTTACAGGGGAAAAGCTGTATTGAACAGTCATGCGTATGATTTATAATTTTTCACTTTCAAATGAGAAGTAAAAAAAATGCATTTCAGCAAAGATGTGCGCCACTGTGGCTGAGCTGGGCGCCGAATTCCCCGTGGCCTGGCCCATGTGACTTGTGAGGCATGAGGGGCAGGGCTTAACCTGTCCTGCGAAGAAGTTTCCTTCAGCCCCTGTTGCTTATTTGCCCTGGAGGCAAGGAGGAATTGTCAAGGAGTCTGGGATGGTGGGGGGCGGGGGTAGTAGGCAGAGGCAGACTGAGGAGAGTGAGCAGGGGTCATGAGAAATGTAATTCGTTTTGAAAATTTGGGGTAGGCTGAGATCAGAGTGACCACATGCAGAGGGGTAGGGGCGATGTCACTGGGGCGTTTGCAGCCAAGAAGGAAGTGAAAGGGAGCAGCCGAGGGGAGGGGCGGCTTGTGGCCACCCTGAGAGGGAAATCGCAGGTTCTTTTCTGGGGGATTTCCTATACACCCAACACATGCATTCACCATCAAGCAGACCGGTGTCCAGTAGTAAGCGAAACCGTCACTGGAATCCTAATCCTCATTATGGTGCCTTCAAGTCGTACGTGGGGGGGAGGAATATCTCCAGACAGGTGAGCAGATTTAACCAGGGTGGGGCACATGGTGGGCGGACGAGTGTCTGTCAAAGGTGAGAGTGTAATAAGGACTTTTGAAGCTTAATTAATTACCCCAGACTCGCTCCTCCAATCAGACAGCGGCAAACAGTCCAATGGCCAGTGACGGCTCATTTATTTTGGGCGTTATGGGTGAGAGAGACTTTTAAACAGCCCTGCTTTCAGTGGACAGACTTTTTACCAGTAATTTTTTATTGATGTGGTTCCTACAGACTGTGGAACAGTGGTGAGGTGCTCAAACACTGTATAAAAGAAACTTGACGATGAAGGCGTACTGTGTGTCATATGGATAGCAAATTCTTAAAGTACTTATGACGTATTGATTTGGGGGTCAAAGTGCTGGTGTATTGAGTTGGGTCATTTGCAGTGAGAGCTGAGCTGGGTCAGGGATGACCTTCTAAAGATTGCATCTCCTACAGCCATGTGCCGCCTCGGTCTGCCTTTGCATTTCCCCCATTTGTACACTAAACTCTTGTCGTCATTAAACTAATTTAGAACCGTAACACAGTTTAATATCTAGGGCAGCAATTCTGGCCACAGCGGCCTTAATTTATATGGGTTTTAAGGTTGCCATACAGCATGTGTGGAGCTGGCTGCTGAGGATGCAGGAGCAGCATGCGCAGACGAGCACAGACATACATAGAGATTAATCTAGAAATTACTGACAGTGAGTCCAAGGACTCGCATGTTTTAAAACAATGAGTCCCGTAGCCAAATCAATGAGTCCCAAATTGTAAAATATGGAAAAAAATCTACAAATATAAAAACAAAATATATACAACTACAGAACTTTATTTTCAGTGTAAATGCAGCACTTTTAAAAAACAAAAATCAAACACATTTTTGGACAAGAACAATATCTGTCATTCAGATTAACACTGATGGCACCTGAGCTGTAATGAAGTTCACTACACCTAAAACAATTCACTTAAGTTCATAAACACGTCGGTCTTTCCTTGCCTTCCATAGACCAATCACTGCTTCATAATCAATTGGCACTGAACACAATTTAACTGCCATAAGTTGGTATTGTGTATTAATGTTCATGCTAGACTTGTTCAAAATTCTGTTCTGAACTGAGAATCCTCGTCGCTTGCTTCTACGTACTGAAGCCAGCTGTACCTGGATATCCATTTGCATTAAACTCGCGGATTTTCTTTGTTTTTGTTTCATTATTGTTTAGATCCGTTGTTAACGTTTCTGGCGATGGACTGGCCAGTGGATTATAGAAAGAAAGTTTCCGTTGTGAAGTATCGGGTTTGTGAACTTTCTTCGGCGGCAATCTTGGTCGTTCAGCATATGGGCAACTAAAATGAAGCGTGCTGAAGTAATCGACACTACCGAATACCATTTGTCGAAATATGGGCACCTGTGTTTTATTAGCCAATCAAATAACTTGTTACATTGCCGAGGACAACCGGTGTCAATATGAAATAAGCACCGCGAAATAGAGTGATAGGTTTTAGACAACCAATTTCTATTGCGTCCTACGGAACGCACAGTATTAAAACCTTTGCGTCCTATAGAGAAAGAATGCTTCCTGGATGCAGGACGCACATCTAGATTAATCTCTGCATTCAGTGTGTGTGGGGCTGGCTGCTGAGGATGCAGGGGGGCGTGTGCAGTTGCAGCATGCGCAGACAAGCACACAGACAGGGCTTTAAGGTTTTCATACAGAGGGCAATGGGGATGGCTGCTGAGGATGCAGGCAGGTGTGTGCAGGTGCAATGTGAGCAGACAGGCTGCATACAGTCTCGATGCGCAGACAGGCTGCATGCAAACACGGTATGGATAGACAGGGCATGTGGTGTGTGCAGACACGGTACAGACTGTGGTCCTGAATGACCTGCGATCAAAAGATCCTCTATTCTTCTATTTGTGCTCCTGAGGGATGGACTCTTTAAATACTTTTGTCCGGCCTGTTTGTTTTGGTCACATGTCCAGCAGTGTGGGCCTCCCCAGGGCCTGTGTGGCGTTGTACAGGTCCGATGGCTGTTTTTGCTAGAACACTGCGCTTTCCCCACCCTGAGGCATGATGAGCTGTTTGCAGTGTCTACAGTGGTGTTCAGCTTCCCAGTGTGTGTCACAGAGAGTCAGTATTAATGTGCAGACACAAACCACGTCCTGCAAACAGCAGTGTTGAAATGCGAGCGGGGGATGCAATCAGACGATATGCGCAGAGTGCGATAAAGGGGGCACTGAATACAGAGCGTCTCCTGGAAAAGCAGCTGGATAATTCAGCATTTAGCTGCAGCTGTCTCAATCAGCCTACACAGGACTATGCAGGACTGAGAAGGGAGGAGAAGGACCAAGGATATCAAAGTGTGAAGTGCAGAAAATCACTGAGGGTGGAGAGATGAGGAACTGAGACCAAGGGCAATAATGTACGTAGTGCAGAATCGCTAATGCTAACTTTGTGAGGAGCATGGAAGAGTCCCAGATTAGAGGATAGAACAGTGCAGCTTTTTATTTCTATACATCCATCTTCAAACCTCTTGTCATGGTCACAGGGGGCTTGGAGTCTGTCCCAGGCAGCTCAGGGCACAAAGCTGGGGGAACACTCTGGATGGGATGCCAGCCCATCGCAGGGCACACAGAACCATACAATAGGGGAAATTCAGAGCTGTAGTCAGGCTGACTGTCTCTTCAGACTGGGGGAGGAAACCCCTGCGCTACAGGGAGAGCAGCTCCACACACACAGAGTTGAATGTCAGTCCCTGAGGGCAGCATGAATGTGACATATGAGGTCACTTCCTGTGGTCGAACGCTTGCCAAATCTCGTGGTATCATTTGGCATGTACACGCTGGCTCCCACGCAGCTGGCTAGTTCTGTCATTTGGGTTCACTCAGCCTTCCTGTGGGTACTGCACTAGTAGACTTTTTCTTAATTGTAATTTATAATTTAGCTTTTCCCCCCCTTTTCATTGTAATGGATGTAGGTCAGTATTTTTAATTTACCAATACCCCGTCTCCTCCCAACCTTCTCCCCCCACCCCCTCAGAGAGGCATCCCAGCGTTGGCATCCCGCCCCTGGCTCCAAGGCCACCATGCTGGTAAAGGTACATAGCATGGGCCCCACCCGGCTTTCCAGTCACACTAGTGCCCCCGCACTGCACCAGCGCCGCAGCAGCAGCAGCGTTGCAGTGGGCTCCATTGGCGGCCCCTTGGCTGTGCCCTACCCTGTGGCCCCAGCGGGCAGGGCCCCCTCACCCGCCGACGCGCGCCAGGCCCTGCGGTTCCTCACAGTGGATGGCGGATCCAGCCTCCGCCCGCCGACGCCCAGCCTCAGCACCAGCTCTCCGGCCAGCCCTAGCCTCCAGATCCCCCTGCCGCCCTCGCCGCGTCCCGGGGCCGAGGCCCCACCCTCATACGACGACCCCCTGGAGGACTTGCCTGTCTATGATGAGCCGCCGGCCGACATGGAGGTGGAGGGGGCCACGCCCACATTCCTGGGCCCCTCATCAAAGGCTGGCACTGGGCACCGTGCCAGGAGCCCCTCCACTGCAGACTACAGCCCCGCCGGGAGGGCCTGCATCCGGCACATGGTCAACGTGGAGCTGGCCGGCCCCCGCCAGAGCTCGCTGCCCCGAGGCCCGTCTGTCAGGGGCCCCGCTCTGCCACCTGTACCAGGCCCGACGGGGTCCAAGGGGGCTTCCTCGGAGGGACAGCAGTCCTGGAAGGTGGGCCCCCCTAGGAGTACCGAGGGTCGGCACAACCGGCAAGGCAGCCTGGCCTTGCAGGAGCGCCCCCCTGGGGTGGGCCTGAGCTACCAGGACTCTGGTTACTCTACGGGGCCCTCTCCTGGCCAGCGGAGGAAGAGCCGGCGGCGGCCACCGACGGGTCAGGGCTGGGGGGGCTCGATGGGTGGGGGGGACCTCGGCGTCCTCAACGACAGACTGGTGGCAGAGATGCGAGCACGCTCAAGCTGTCTGGGCCCTGGGGTCCCTGTGGTGCCCCCCCCACCGCGCTCCCCACCCCGTTCCCTGCACGGGCTCACCACGGGCCCCTCTCCAGAGGATGGCGCTGTTGGCCCTCCAGGTTCACTCGCCCGTCATCACTGCGATGTGTCCCCCACCACCACTGCCACTGCAGATGGTGCGGGTGGGCACAAACGCACGTATGAGAAGGTGGACACGCTGGAGAAGGGCACCAACAGCCAGAGCAGCCTGTGCTCGCCGGAGAGCCCCAGCGGGCCTACTCAGGTACGCGTGCTCATCTGCATATATGTGTATTCATGCTCGTCTGCATACATGTGTGCATGTGTGTGTGCCTGTCTGCGCATAGCCTATGCACGAGCACCTAAAGAGGAAACACACAGGCACTACTGTGGATAATGGGACCCCAGAAAACCACCTTAAATGCAATGTTTTCATGCTTATTAAATCACCATTAGCATGGGGAGCTTTTACATATCCTTTGTTCTAACAGCTGCTATAAACCCTCGTCATTAAAGCCATGAAGTCGTTTGCCTGCTACTTTAGAGAAAGTGTTTGAGAACGTTTCGGCTAGAATCTAGGCTTATTCCACCTGACGGTGCCAGTGTGACTCTTAGCTAGCCTCATTTTAGCCGTCGCGGGTTAGCTAGCCTCATTTTAACCGTCGCGGGTTAGCTAGCCTCATTTTAGCCGTCGCGGGTTAGCTAGCCTCATTTTAGCCGTCGCGGGTTAGCTAGCCTCACTTTAATTACAGTATGGTACTTGCCTTCATTGTAGCTGTAATGGGTGAGCAAATTTGTTTTAACTCTAAAATGTCCTTTTAGTTTTTGGTTGGGATCATGCAAAGAGGTTTTCTGAACCTCTGTGATGTTGCTATCAGTAGGGTCCTGATTTGCCAGACTGCGGGGACAGCACCATTACGAAATAACCCAGGTTCATGGTTCCCTGACTCCGGCAGCCTCAATGAGCCTCATTATGAGCCTGTTCAGAGAAAATGACAAAGGGAACATTTCTGAATTTTTAATGTGGTGATGTCAGGCAGAAGCGTAGGAGGAACAGCGGCTGTTGTGAGAAAGGCAGCCCACAGAGCAAGCGAATGAATCGGCCGTACCAAGAGGACATATTTCAGGAGGCACAGTGAAGGAGCTTCAGGTCTCCCAGGGCTGGGCTGAGGAGGGCGGCCAAGCCTCCCACCGCATGAACAGGCTGCCGCGAACGTGCCTGAGGAGAAGCCTTTGGGCCCCGAGCCTGGGCACCAGGCTGCAGCCAAGCTGTGGAATGTGGAGACTGCTGGGCAGGAAGACGGGGCACTGGGACCCATATGGCATGGGCTTGGGCTTGGGGCTAGAAACTGGGGGTGTGGCTGGGGACGGGGCTGGGGCTGGGGGGCGTGGGTGCAATGGCAGTTAAGGAGCTGTGTTTGTAACCGAGGGTCTGTTGGTTCACGTTCAGCAGGGGATCCGTTATCTTGAGCAAGGCACTCGGACCGAACTGGGTGGGTGAAGAATCCTGATGCGGAAATCCTTATCTTTTCACTGGATTTGTATGTCTGCTGAACTGGGTACAGTCACACTGCAAAGTGTGGAATGGTATTAATAACTGTTATCCCACACATTACTGGTAACAGATCACTGGTTACTGTCCGGTCCCTGGAATCATGGTCATGCACGCTGGGAATTAGGACAGTAATTTTCACTTGGAGTAAGGCACAAGGACTAATGCCCCCCATTCCCTGGCTGTGTAGGCTGCTGCGGAGTCTCCGGGACTGTTGGAGACGTCAGGAAGGGCGGGCGCGAGCTCCAGCAGGACAGAGCCCCTCAAAAATGGCCGGCGGGGAGGGGCAGGTGCTGGCCCGGGGACATACCCCCCAGCCTGTGCCACCGTGCCCCCGCCCCCCGACGCTAGCATGACCGACTGGGCCAACAAGCACCTGAACATGCAGAAGCGTGGGCTGTTCCGGAGGCGCGTCTCCCTGGGCAGCCTGCTGTCCTGGAGCGGGGCCCCACTGCGGGCACCCATGCTCATCACCAGCGACCGCACCGTGAAGCGCGAGGCCTGCGAGATCTTCCGCCTGGTGCAGGCTTACATGGGTGACCGGCCCGCCCGCCTGGACCGTCGCCATGCCGCCCTGCTGGTGGTCTCCAAGTGCTGGGTGCTGCCCGGCCTGCGGGACGAGCTCTACGTACAGCTGGTGCGCCAGACCACCCACAACCAGCGGCCGAGCAGCCTGGCGGCGGGCTGGGAGCTCATGGCCATCAGCCTGGGCTTTTTCGCACCCTCGCCCAAGTTCCGCCGCTACCTGGAGGGCTACATCCAGCGCCACCTAGAGCCTGAATCGGAGGGTGCGTGGTGCCCTGTTACACACGTCTGCCTGTCCGTTTGTGGCTTAGGGACCTGTGAGGGGTTACAGTATGTACATTGGATATTTATGTGTACAGATCTCACCCCCCACAAATGAAACACCCATGGTTACACCCATAGCCACTACGCTGCCCCTGTGTGACACCCCAGAGTAGTGTCAGTGTTAATGGGATCCAGCCCTCTCCTGCTGGGTATCTCCTGTAAAGCATATTTTGCTCATGCAAGTTATAGAATTAGTTCTGCTAACCAACCATTCAGATGAGACACTGTCATGTTTTGCCAGATTGTGGTTTCCAGCATTAAATGAAATAAAAGCAGGACTGTGTATCCTGTACGAATGACACCTGTGTCCATCCTCGTCTTTTAGGAGGCGCCGATTACGCAATCGAGCAGCAGGACATGAAGAACAAAAAGAATTCAAAGTCCAGGAAGAAGAGGAGACAGAATGTAGAAGAGGGGGAGGAGAGTAAGTACGCCCCCCCCCCTTAAGGGGGTATTTCTTTAAGCATTGTCATCCCTCCCATAGGGTCACTGATCATACAGCATATTCCACTCAGATTAGCTGACATTAATCAGCAGACGCCAAACCTCCATGTGATGCTATTTTCTTACTAAATCCTTAGGCGCTGAAGCCGGGCCCTTTAGGGGCTGGGGAGGGAGACCCTGCGAGGACTAGGGAGGGCGGTAGGGTCGGGGCGAGGGGCAGGGGCAGGATCATTGCTGATAAAGAGGGAGGGGCCTGTGAGCAACACAGGGCATGGGGGCAGGGGGCAGGCCTGGGGCTTCGGCTGGCGTGGCGATGAGTTCCTCATGGGGGTGCTGGAGGGAGGCAGGGCAGCACCCAAACACCGTAATTTTGCTGAGCACAGGACTGTTCTTAACCTTCTGGTGGAGCCAAGATGAAGTCACAGTACTGTCCCCGGTGCCCGGGCAGGGAATCCAGGCCAAGTGCCACGCTGAGAGCAGCTCTCTGATCCCAGATCAGTCATGCATGGGCACTGCCCCTGACTCCCCACACTCCGTGGAGCTGGCAGTCTGCTGCTGATCACGGCTTTGGCAAGATGGAGACCCACAGCAGTGGCCGGGATGGAGTACAGGAATGGGGGAGCATGCGTACGTGTGTCTGTCTGTCCGTCCATGTGTATTTGTGTGAGTGTGTGGTGCATGTGTGTGTGCGTACGTGTATGTGTGTGTGTGTTTGATATAGGCTGTCGTGTGTGACCAGCCCAGTCCCTGCTCTGTTCTGACAATGAGGCACGTTGACCTTCAGTGACAGCAGAGTCCATCCCGCTGTCAGTAAGCGAGTCGGCTCGTTTATGTAGGGCATCATTAAAGTGTGGGGCATCGTCGTCATTGCCCGGCCCCCACATGCCTGCCTGCCTGCCTCGCCCCGATGTGCTTGGGACACTTTGACCCGACTCGCAGTCTCAGCACGCACATGGGGCAGTCTGTGCGGTGGCCAGGCCTGAATTTCTGGCGGGTGTGCATGTTTGATGGGTCCTGGTGCTGTAATCGCCACGACCTGTGATCATGCCCACAGTCTGGCTCCCTCTCACATCCCCTTTTAGATCTGCCCTGCGCTGGTACCTCGTTCTGTCGAGTTGCATCAAGTGGGTCGCTCGGATGCATTCTTGCCATCCTGAAATGAGGTGTAATTTCCTGTCATTACCGCTGGAGATTGAAACCTCATGGCAGTCTGGAACGTTCTACCCGCATTGGCCAAGCCTTCCTGACTGATTGGTCATGCCTAATCCACAGCGAGCATGTCATTAACAAGGCTCTGTGGCCTCACTGCCATCACCTGTTAGATGTCAGTCTTTGGGCTTTGCTCTGAGAACCTTCCAGAACAGAGCTGCCCTCTAAGTTGTAATATTGCAGCAGTTCTGCACCGGCCCAACGGGACTCATCCATTTAATAAGGATGCCGTATCAGCAGTGCAGGGAGCACAGAGCTTGAGATTGATATTGAAGAATGAAGGTACAAATGCAACTAGATTTATTACTGTCACCTCCTATGTCAGCTTGGACAATTTAAATCCTAATAATAGTTTTGTAAAGACATTAACAAGTAAATAACGCAGTAAAAGCCTGCTAAGACTGAAGTGTGTGCTTGCAGTGAGTGAAAGTATCATTGTTCGGCTGTTTGGAATTAGTTTTCACAAGCCGTCCAATCACAGGATGTCCTCCCTGACACGGGATCAAAGGTCCTTTAGAACAGGTCCGCGGGCGACTCGTGGTCCTTGGGGGGTCCTTCTCTCGCTGTATAAATTACATAGAACTAATGTCTCATTACAAACATGTATGACTAGGAGGATCAGGGATTTAGAGCTTGCATGGCAAGTATTAATCAAGGAGGCTGCAGTAGTCTCTGTTCACACTGACCATGTGGGATTTGGTTTTAGTCCCAGACTGTATAGGACGTGCCAGTAAGTTTGGTTCTTTACACAAAGACAGTTCTGACTTGTGCATAAGTACATATAGCTGTAAGAATCTGCAAAACTGCTCCATGAGTTGCTTGTTTTTATGAAACTGCTGCACCCAGGTTGAGACAGGATGTCTTATTGGTCAGTCTCAAGCTACCGTGTTGCGGTCTCTTGTTCTGGGATCAGCAAGTGACTGTGTGTCTCCCCCCCCACCCTCTCCTCCACTGCAGGCTTGCCCATCAGCACATATGCAAAGTATTGTTACCGCAAGCTACAGAAAGTCGTCATCACTGGGGGCAAAAAGGTAAGAGTAAACAAACAGCAGCTATTGTGTACTGAGGTCTGCACATCCGGGGGTTGGGGGCTCGAATTTTGTCAAAGATCCCAAAATGGTCAGACAAAACCCCCATTCCCAGTTAGTCTGCAGATGTTACAGAGGTCTTGGACTTTTTCCAGTCCATTGTTAGTGCGTGAGTCATGATTACCCTCTGAAGTGACTGGCCAGTGCAGTGCATGCTGGGAGGTGGGAAGTGGGTGACGAGCTGGGGTCCTCCATAGATGTTCACGAGTCATAAAATTAGAGTCCAAGTCAAGTCTGATGTCTCCGTCGTGCTTCAATTTTTGTGTGTGGAACCAAATAAATGATTATGCAAGTAACACCGCAAACTTCATGCTAAAGAGTTAAATTAATGTGTGCAGTCATGCTGCTCTTTTAATTACAGGAGTGTGGTCCGTGATATTACTGTTCAATCGAATTATTTGCTGGCGTTATGTTTTTAATTTATGAAAAACCATTAAATTTGAATCTGTGATGGAAATCTGAATAATTTAAGATATAACACTACACGCCATACGCAGGGCACAATGAAAAGGTGCGGGCATGTTTTAAGTTGCAAGAAAATGCAGCTTGACTTGGAAGGGTATGCCAGAAATGTTTTTGGGCATACCTGCTAAATTATCAGATTTATGGCGGTCTATGTCGATCTGTGTCACAGTATAAAAACACAGCGTAGGCTATATATAATTTGACACAGGTTAAGCAATGCCTGTTTATGAGTGGTGCCTTCTAATGTAAAGTAAAACTCGGAATAACACTCAATCGGGTTCACAGTTTGAACTAGTGGCAAAACAGAAAAGGTGTGTTAGAGATTGTTGATATAGCCTGACGTCACGCTTCTCCAGCTCCAGTTCCAATGCTCAGACCACAGGCGCACATCGTGTTGTGTTCAATGCCTTTACGGCTTGGGGAGAGTTGCGAAGCATTTAGTGCACATGTGTAGAAATTTCAGCAGAGCCTAAAAGACTCATTGTTCACGAATCACTATCAGCGAGTCGGACTCATGTCCAAATGAAAAAATAATGAGTTACAAGTCTAGTTGGAAGTCAATTTAAGAGCGACTCGAGTCCAAGTCGCAAACTGGAGTCCCCATCACCGGTGTCCTCGTGCTATCACCCACAGGGTCTGCGCAAGCCCACGCTGGAGGAGATCGAGCACAGTAGGAAGGCCATCGTGACGCCCTCACTGTTCGGCAGCTCCTTGGAGGAGGTCATGGAGCGCCAGCGGGAGCTCTTCCCGGACCGGCGGCTGCCCTGGGTGCAGGTGCAGCTCTCCCAGTACGTGCTAGCGCTGGGGGGCACTCACACGGAGGGCATCTTCAGGTGGGTGTGCTGAAAGGACGAGAGAGTGGTGTGGGGCGTCAGGGTAGGAGGGGAGGGCTTGTTAATCATGGGTACTGGGGGCGTACACCCCCAGCACAGCCTGAGAGATCGGCCATGATGACCTAAGTTCTGACCCCAGGCTACTCTCTGTGCATATTAAAGCTAGGAAACTCCTTTTAAAAAGGCATTCAAATTTTTGTAACAGAATTTTTATTTGAAGAAATTGAAGTATTAATTGTATAATTATATTACATGTTGGACTTATACCAGTGAATTATTATTAAACTATTATTTGCTGATGCACAATATATCTGGTAACAATTTTTCGATTTTTGTTCGATAGATTCGTTTTTCGATTAGTTGACTAACCGGACAAATAATCATTAGATTAATGGACACTGTCATAACATTCTTCTTGTGATTTGCAGATTTCACTGGTTTCTTGTTGGCTACTTTCAGCCATTCTGGCCAGCTGAATAAATTCCAGGAAGTCTGCCCCTAGTGGCAGGTCAAGTAACACGAGCCATTGGGCAAAACCAAAATGAGGAAGTGTGTGTTAGATGACTAATAGTAGCCTCCATAAATTTTTGAAAATTCGAACATGCTTTTTTGCTATTGGTTATGTAAATTTTTTGAATAAAATCTGAATTAAAAAAAAAAAAAGCGTACTTCAACCTCCCATGTGTTAAAAGAGAACAAAATTGTATATACAAAAACTGGCACATCGCAATACAGAAATGATAAATAAAGCCTTATTTTCAGTTCACTGTCTGGGGCTGTGTTGGTCTCAGCTTCTGTTTTTCTTCCCGTGGTAGATTAGTTTCCCCGATGACACATTCAGAGATGGTTGACGCATAGGCTACAGGCCATATCGTTTTTGCCATACAGGTTGAGCAATTTCAGCTTTTTTGGGGAGTGATCTGCAGCTACATAAACCCAGAGCAAAGACCTCATTAATGAAAAATGCTTATGTAAACCTGCTAAAGGTCATATGAGAGTTTGCAGTGTAAAGCACTTTGGTGGGGGCTGTCTCTAAAGGTATTATTCTCCCCATCTGGGGTCATCCGTGACCCATAGTGTGCTGGTCGGTCGACAGACGCAGGTAGACCTTCATCAGGCAGGATAGTGATGCTGCTTTGAGCATCTTACAGCTGTCCACAGGGGCTGGAAACTCCTTGAACTCGCATCCTCCTCCACTGCACTGTTTATCTGGATGCCCACTGACATGGTTTTTAAATGCCATGTGCCATCCCCTGACACTACAGTGTTTAACAAGCAGTGGCTCAGTGGTTGAACCACTGTGCCTGTGATCTGAAGGTTGCTGGATTGAGTCCCAACCTCCGCAGGATAGTCACATGTCTGTGGGTCCTTGAGCAGGGCCCTTAGCTCCCTGAAATGTTCCAGTGGCACTAGATAAATGGCCTGATGCTACACCTGGGCCCCAGATTTCACTGTCGTGCATGTGTGTATTATTGTATAAGGATGAAATCGTGGAATCCTGTGTGATGTAACATTTTGTTTACCTGTTTAATAGACATGTATTCCCCATGTGCAGCAGGGTAGACTTTAGAGAAACTCAGGTTAACAGTATACCAAGTGCAGATCTGGAATTTGAGCCTTCATCCTTCAGGTGCACTTCTTAACCAGTATGCCACCTGCTGGCTGACCAGTGCTTCGTCCCCATGTCGTATACCAGGATCCCTGGAGACATCGATGAGGTGAACGCCCTAAAGATCCAGGTGGACCAGTGGAGGACACCAGAAAACCTCTCAGACCCCAATGTCCCAGGTAGATGTCCACTTTGATAACCACAAGTGTGTGACAGCACACAAGCGGGAAAGGGGGCTGACGGGGGGGTCAGGCTAGATAGCTGTAGAAAAGAGGAATATTGTAGAAGAAACAGACAACTACTAATAACCAAGTGCAGACAGCCTGCAGTGTGTTGGCACCCTCTTGAGGGAAGAGTTGGTACTGCAAGGCACCACATTCCCTGTTACACCATGGTGCAACACCAGTCCCCAGCTCAGTACTGCAGCTCGTTAGCAGGCCCATGTCTTGTTCCGTTGTGTGTGTGACAGCACCTCTTCCCTTCCTCTGGCCCACACGCAGCCTCCCTGCTGAAGCTGTGGTACCGCGAGTTGGAGGAGCCGCTCATCCCCCCCGCCTTCTACCGGCAGTGCGTCGCTAACTGCGAGGACGCCGAAGTGGCCGTCGGCGTGGTGCAGGCGCTGCCTGAGCTCAACCGCCTGGTTCTCTGCTACTTCATCCACTTCCTGCAGGTGGGTGACTGCCTCCAGCACGCCCTAAGGTTTCTGGGACATCAGAGCCGGCGCTGAAAGCGGCCTTAGGGACACACATGGTAAAGGAGGAATAATGGTATGGGATTTTTCGGGTTGGGTTAGGCCCTTTAGTTCCAGTGAAGGGAACACTTAATGCTTCAGCATATCAAGTCATTTTGGACAAGTCTAGGCTTCCCACTTTGTGGGAACAGTTTGGGGAAGGCCCTTTTCTGTTCCAGCAAGACTGTGCCCCAGTGCACAAAGCAAGGTCCAAAAAGACATGGTTGGGTGAATTTGGTGTGGAAGAAATTGACTGGCCTGCACAGAGCCCTGACCTCTACCCCAACACACACCTTTGTCATGAACTTGAACGGAGATTGTGAGCCAGGCCTTCACATCCAACATCAGTGACTGACCTCACAGGTGCTCTCCTGGATGAATGGGCAAAAAGTCCCACAGACACACTCTATAAACCTTGTGGACAGCCTTCCCAGAAGAGTGAAAGCTGTTATAGCTGTAATTTCTCCATGTTGATGTCTGTAGATTTAGAATGGGATTATATAAGTTCCTATAAGTGTAATGGCCAGGTGACCCAATACTTCTGTCCATATAGTTTACCTGACGGGACCTCTAGGCGGTGTGTGTGTGTGTGTGTGTGTGTGTACCTGACGGGACCTTAGTGGTTTATCTATAGTTATTGGAATGTAACCATAAGGAAGAAACAAATGGCAATGGACTAGTGCCAATATTCATGTTTCATCATGACTAAACTTTTAACTGCTTGATTGTGTGAGTGATGCTCCCAGTGGACGGGCTGCACCTCCTTGTCTTTTAATGATGATCCCCTCTCCCAACCCCCAGCCTGTGTTCTGAACACCATGCTTGTGCTCCATCGCAGTGGGATCATCTCCCTGCTCACCTTTCTCCATGTCCCCTTCTCCTCCAGATTTTTGCCCAGCCAGCCAATGTGAGCAAGACCAAAATGGATGTGAATAACCTGGCCATGGTTATGGCGCCCAACTGCCTGCGGTGCCAGTCCGAGGACCCGCGGGTCATCTTCGAGAACACGCGCAAGGAGATGGCCTTTCTGAGGCTGCTCATCGTCCACCTGGACACCAGCTTCATCAAGGGGGTGGTGTGACCGGGGGGGACTCTGCTTCGGTCTCCCGTTGCCATGACACCCCTCCTCCCAATCAGAATGAGTTATAAGCAAAGTACATCTTCAGCACCACATAAATGGTTCAGCATTTAGTGCTGAAGATCCAGTGGGTTTCAGAGGGTGGGCTGGAGAGCCCCGCCCCTTTTCCAGATCGTTCTTATGTTTGTTACTTCAGAACTCAATATATATATATCCATACATATGTAAAAGTGGCATTAAACAATATCTTGCATATTAATTTCTATATGGGGGAAAGTTTTTGTTGAAATCACATTTTGAAATGTATATTAAACGCAAGTCCACTGCACTGAGAGCCTCTTACCACGTCTGTGTCATGCTTCTCAACCAGATTACATTTCTTAATTACCTTGACTTCCCATCGAAGATGTCTGTCTGAAGTTTTAACTGAGAAAGTACTTAAACAGAGCATCGGGCAAAACAAAAACGAGTCGAAGTGATAACCGTTTTAGTACAATCGAACGTATTCCAAAGAAAAAAATCGTAAACCAAATTTCTCGCCTGCTAATTATCGCATATTTTCCGGTTTGGACATTGCACATTACAGAACTTGTATTAAACATGAATGGTTGTGTGAATGTATTTAGATTTTGGGCTTTGCTACCCAAGCCCATATTGTTAACATGGTAAATATTCAGTATAACAAGTACAAGTTATACTTGTTGAGAGTACTTCTACGTGTGAAGACTTATGAACGGACCGCTCCGCCGCTCTTTTGTACTGAAACCAACCCCCATCAAAAAATGCGACGGGGCTTTCAAATATATTTTAAGCTGCCCGTGAACCTGCTGTTTTGGCCTATAGACCTCTCACTCCACAATCATCTCCTGACAGACATGTGAACCATTATTATCTCCATAAGAGGCATTCTAATGTTTTACCAAAAAAAACAGCTGGTATGAACGTACGGAGCCACTTAGGTGTAGGAAAAAAATATTATCTCGTAGTAATTCGTGCTCCCGAATTTATAATTCGTGCGCTGCAGTTACTAATTCGTTTTCTTGAGTTAATGGTTGTTGCTATCCGATTGGTGATTAATTCGAAGGAACGAATTGCTAACTCGAGAGCACGAGATAATATTTTTTTGTAACATGACACCTAAGGGGCATCGTAGGAACGTAATCGGTTGTAATGAATGTTCTGCGGAAAAGCTGCGGGTCAGGGGGCTGGTCAAGCAGGCGTTCATGCTGTGTATGGATCGGATTCACACTGGTGTAGAGAAGTTTTCACAGGCGTGGTGTGTCTTCTCGTCTTCATCTTATTTTAATGTAATTGTTACAAGAAGGATGTATTCACTCTTTTTTTTTTTTTTTTTAAACTTGTCGTGCTTGTATGAAATGGCTGTTTATAATGTTTAATCGGAATGAACCAGCACCGCCTGCTCTCTGTAAATGCGCCACTTAGGTGTCCGCTGGGTATGTGAGGAACTCGACACGCATGTAAAAGTCAATCGCTATTTCGGTGCACCCTGTTCCCTACAGTTTCATAAAAGTTGAAAGAATAAACCTTTGAAACTGATTGATGGAATTATGGTACATGGTTGTTTTCGGGAGGTGGTGAGTCATTTTTTCTTTCAGGTGAAGGCCCGTGTGTGTATTTTTAGGTAAATAGGACTTTTGACATTCTTGGTTCGATTGACTGGATTTTTTAAATTACAAAGTTAGGACGGATAGGACTAAATATTTTCTGGACGAAAGCCGTGTTTCTAATCTCATCTTCGAACTGCTTATGCTGGTCAGGGTTGCAGGGGAATCTATCTGCCTGGGGTAGCACAGGGTACAAGGCTGGGTACACCCGGGACGGGATGACGGTCCATCGCAGGGTACATATACAGCTTCACTGCGGGCAATTTGGAGAAACTAGTTTACCCTAATTACCATAATTAAACCCGCGCAACACAGGGAAAACATGGGAACTCCAAACACACAGACCGCGGGAGGGACCCAAATATTCGTTGTAGATCGATTTTACACATTACTTATCCAAAAAGAACTCTGATGCACTGCATATTTATATTCTAAAAATATTTTTGTTAGGGTGACACAGATTCTCCAGCTCGGCTTATATTTGTAATAAAACAGTTCATAGGGATAATAATTCAAAAGACCTGGGGGATGTTCCACAAAGCAATATTTCTCAGTTAGCTGGATTAACTTAAACTAGAAGTCATGATTTTCCAATAGGAATGCTCCTTACTTAAAGGCTTATTCAACAATCATAACTTCTATCTTAATTTGAACCGTGTAATTCAGAAATCCTGCCCCCCGGGTACAATTTAAAATAATTTCAGCTCATCTATAAGTAAACACAGTCGAAATCATCGGAGAGCAAATAGGGTCAGGCCCGTTGGGATCGAGGCTGGTGTGGTGCTGAGGCGTTGGCCGCTGCATGGCGGCACTTGGGTCCCAGTTTGAGGCTGTGGCGAATGTTTTGTCAGTTAACCACAAACATAAGCACCTGGAGCAGAACACTACTACAACTAGAAACAAATTCAATGGCCTGACGAAACAAAAATGGAGCTTTTTGGCAATAAACATAAGGTGGGTTTGGCGTAAAAAGAAGGATGGCTATAATGAATATTATCCCAGCTGTAAAATATGGTGAAGGTTTTGTGATGTTGTGGGGCTGTTTTTCCTTAAATGGCCCTGGAAACCTTGTTAGGGTACATGGCATTATGGACTCCATGAAATAGCAGGAGATTTTAGATCAAAATTTGGCTGCCTCTGCCAGGAGTCAAAAACTGGGCCGTCATTGGATCTTCCAGCTGGACAGTGATCCTAAGTACATGTCCATAAAAATGGTTAGCTGACTGCAGAATGTGCCATGGCCATCTCAATCCCCTGACTTGAACCCCATTGAAAACCTGTGGGCTGAGCTGAAGAGGAGAGTGCACAAGAGATGGCTTAGGACCCTGGATGATCTGGAAAGATTCTGTAAAGAGGAATTGACTCAGATGGCCTGCTTGGTATTCTCCAACCTTATAAAATGTTATAGGAGAAGACTCAGTGCTGTTATACTGGCAAAGGGAGGTTGTACAAAGGATTAAAAGCAGGGGTGCCAATAATCATGGTATATGTGGTTTTGTTAAAAAATATATATATATCTTGATGGATTTTTTCTTGGAATAACTATTTCAATGAAAGGTTGGATTGTTCTCATTTTTTTCAGTGTGACATGAAGCTGCTGGATTTTTTCTAACCCTTTTTACAAATCTTTACAAGGGGTGCCAATAATTGTGGAGGGCACTATATATGTCTTTCTCGTTACATCACTAACTAGGACAATGAGTTGAGGACCGCTTACACAAACTCTGAAGCTTGCTGTTCAGTACAGCAGGCATACCAAAACTTTGTTTCACCGCTAGTACTTGCACATGTATAAAAAGTCACTACATTCTTAAATAAACGAAATTGGCCATCGTAGTGATAAAATTCCTCCTCATTTCAGTCTTTACTGCCATCTGGAGGTTCACATGAAAGGAGCCGTTCACTGACAAGTTTAATTTTGCTTACACAAGTATAGCCTACGGTACCTGGAGTGATTGTCGCGTTGAGAAAGAGGAAGCGTTTCAGTAAGGAGAGATATTTATGAAAGAAGGTTGTAGATTCTTTACAATAATCTTATTAAAAACAGTGAAATTAGGATTTTACTTTGATCAGTTGTCTCGTTTGTCGTACACGTATACTCAGATATTCTAGTGCTTCAAAGGTATCCCATTCCCGATACAAAATTATTGCACTTTTCTGTATGCCAGTCATCATATTTTTTCAATGTTTTAATCGTTTTAGGCATTTTAAAGTAAAAATTAAACGCAGTGCCAAAAAAAAGGATGCAGCGCTATCAATAGTGAGAAATGTCGAAAATACAAATCTATAAAATATTCTATCGTAATGTTGACGCTAAAGAGTTTGTGGTTCTTACATAGTTAAAGAAAGGAAAGCAGGTTTTCTGCCAGGTTTAAGGGCATCACGGCGGGGGTGCCTGTAAGCGGGCGCATGCGCGGATGGGCGCCGTTTCCTGACACCGGCGCAATTCTCCGCGAACAGCCTGGGAAAATAAAAGTGCGTGGGCTCCGGAGCCGGAGAAAGGGCTGCCGCACACCGCACGCTGGGAGCAGCGCCGTGCATCCCGGTGCGAGCGTGGCGTACGGACAGTGCAGGTAACAGACTTTAAAACAGCTTCTTTAGGAATGCATCGCCTATTTTCGTGTCTGCCTCGGCGTTTCGCTCGGAACATGAATTTCCAAGCATGTGAGATAAAGATGGGGGCGATGGCGATGATGCATCAGTAATGCCAGAAATTAAAGTTACCGCATGTGTTTATCGCCGACGCGATCCTTTTCAGAGCGCCTTTCTCTACCTGATTTACTTATTAGGGCTTGGAAGCATTATATGCGTTGTTGCGCACACAGTCCCGAATTATAGCGGCCTGCGGCAATTTTCGGGAGTTTTGTGAGGAAGTTGAAGGGCTTGCATTTTCGTTCCGGAACAAAACGACGGGCCGCTTTTATGTGTACAGGCCGGGAAAGGGCCCCGGCTAAATGTATGTTTGACAGCCCAGCTAGCCAATAAGACGCCTCGAATTAGCTTTAGCCAACGCGTCGGGCCAATCAGCGTGTTTGAAATCATCGTTCATTTGTATTGCGAATCACTGTGTCTGATGTGTATTATCAGTAAAGCAGCTCCCTGGGGTACAGACAGTGGCATTGAAGCAGATTGCGCGCCATTTGCGTCATTTGCAGTCCAGACGCCGCATTACCCTACTGTAGCACTTCAAATATTGTTGTTTTATTAGAAACCGTCGATGCATTATAGACTTGGATACAGTGTACGTGAACAGGCGGATTATTGCAATTCGGTGGGACACTTAACTATTGTGCAGCGAATAGTGGAAACACGTGGCCGGTCGCCCTTAGCAGGAAAGACGGGACAATGCGGATTCCAGTACGTCTGCGCCAATGATCGTTTATACTGAAGTGAAATCAGTGATCTGCTAGCGTGGCCTTTTTAATGGAGCCCCTTTTGTGTTTATGCACACAAATATTAATTCGGAAGGTCCTCTCGTTTATTATTCGACATGACTGTAACTGGAAGCTGCCGGTATATACCTTTTTCATATGGATGCAATCGGTTACGAATGCTTATCGTGTTACTTCTGTTTAAAATTAAAGTGAAAATTGTTTGGCACCTGCACAGGAATTGCGCGAGTTTCCGAGGATCAGGCGTTTGCAGTTAACCGCTGCGTACGATGTGTGCCCTGCCCTTACCGGCCTGCTTTCGCTCCGGGGCGCTTATAGCATCCTGACCGCATGCCCAAAGCCGGCCGGCCGCTTGTTTACGCGGTGAAATCTGAACGATCTGGTTTCTTCCTGTTCACGATGGGCCGGAAACTCCGCTCTCCCGTCTTAATATAACTTAAGACTTACTGGGCTTAACTGGATATGTGGTCAGAAGTAATGGCTGACATTGGCTGTCTGTCATTAATTCCGAGTATCCTAAATTAATTTTTGTTTAAAAGTAAGTTAATTTATGCGATAAGTTTAACGACGGTGGTGAAGTATTAAACAAATGTATTTTTAATTTTGAGATCTCAACCGTGAATAACGTGAAAATCATCAGTTCCCACATTAATTAAAATTGCATGTCATGCTGACTGCTCATGCAGACCTTACTACCACAAGACTAGCATAGTCTTAATGCGTGTGTTTTTTCTTTCTTTCATGCACCGTCTTTTGAGTCTTTTAGCAAACGCTGATCTAAGAATACTTTTATTGCCGCTCTAATTTTATTTTTGCTCGTTTATAACTTGTAATCACCGCTGGAGGAAAATATTGCCGCTGTATTCCGTGTAACGTGACCTTTGCGTTTGCTTCTAGTCATAGCACGATATTTTATCTTTAAGACGAGAGAGCACCGTGGACTTCCTTAATGGATGTTAAATAGCCCTGGCTGACCTTCACTGGCATTTCAACACGCGGGTGACTAAAGTGTTCTGATTTCTGAAAGCGCGCTTTCTCTGCTGCGGGTCAGCTAGTCTAATTGACGCATCTGTTCTGCTAAAGCTATTCTAAAGGACACGCATCCCTTAAAGGCCAATTCATACTCAAGTTTTACTCGTGCGCTTTCGGTTGTGGACGAGGGGACATGACGTGAAATTCGTCATCAGGGGGTTTCTGCGGTCGGTGCGCGTGTAGCCCAGATTTTCATGTCTAGCAGAAACTATGTACGTCCATGCGCTTTGACCGTGCATGTGCAAGATAATTAATTAGGCATTTCCAGTAGGTGGCAGTGTGGACTTTCACAGATCAGTGGTCAACGACGAAAGAGTAGAGCAAGAATAGTTATTGTTCTTGTTTTAATAGTTATTGTGAGCAGTTGTGTGAGGACGGTCAGAGTTACCTGCATATCTAATTTTTCACACTGTCCAGATATACCAAGGTATACGGTATTTTAAAAAGCAGTACTATTGCGGCATTTTGACATATCCTGCTAATTTTGTCGTAAGGATTTCATTATACCTCAGTATGCCATATTACTGTAGTATTGTCCGATTCTACACTAATAACTTTAAAACTGTTGATAAAAGTTTACCAGTTTCACTACACTGCTTGTTTTTATGTTTGTCGCAATATGTCTGCTGCCTTCTGGTCTGGTGGAATATTACTGCTTTATGCATTCATAGACAAGCGCATTCGCAAATGTAGTATGAACACAAGGTCCCGCACGGATGACTGTCTGCAACCCAAAAGCGCACACGGAAAAGTGAAGTATAGACTGACCATGACCTTTCTGTTTATCTCATTAGTGGTATGGGGTCCAAAGCCTCTCTGGAGTGGGGGCTGATTTTATACCCTCCATTGTGGTGTATGGACTTTTTACAGACACTTGTGACATTTGTTATTTATATGGTCAGCTTGCATCTGTACATGCGTGTTTTTGACACATTAATCAAAGGTGCAACTACCATGTTACCCAGAAGAGTATGAAATAGTGAGTTATGTGTGGTTAACGTACTGGTCTAGATGCAGTCATATACTGAACCGCAAATCTCTGATTTTTTTCCACAATAAATCCGATTTTCGATTTGAATCGATTTTCCCCTCCCCTACTCAAAATCAAACTACAGATGACAAATAAATGGTTCAAAGCAAGTTTTAACTTTATTCTGTTTTTTTGTTTTTTTACTTTAGGGTTAAAGTGCAATCTGACAAGCCAAAAAAGATTCTTGTGAGATGGCAGACCACGCCATTGTAAACACTTTTAGAAACTTGTAAAAACTTGTTAATGAATCCTGGCTTTTCCACAGTATGTATGGGCACCATGTCTTTTGCAATATACATCGCGACAGCATTTGTTATCGCCTTCCACCGTGCCCCATTGTTATCATATGGCGCACAGTTGGAAACTGGGACTGTTGCATGCTTAATTTTGGATGTTGTGCTGGTGCTGCGGCTATTTTCACTTCGCTGGGAGCTGCACTTTTCCCACTCTGCTGCGTGCCTCTGCTTTAGGTGCCTGAATAAGTTTTTAAACAGACTTTGCAACGAGGACTTGTTTGGTCTGTGTCCAACAGATGTAGCAACACCTTTCTTGGGCACAAGCTCCAGCTTTTCTCCTGTCGTTGCCATGTTGTTTGTGAATCTGCTACAGTATTTGGGGGCGCCGCGCTAATTTACCCGTGAAGAACGGTGCGTTGCATTAGTTCTGCTTTTGGCACTCTTGTGTAAAATAAGTAATAAAATCGATTTTCATAAAAACATATCGTCCTGAACTGTAAATTCCAATTAACCGATTAAAATCGATATATCGCCCAACTCTGCTTCTCACATAGTGATCCATGACCCCCCATCCCCAGGTCCAGAAGCGCGGCACTGGTTGGATCCTGTGCGTGATCATCCCTCGCAGGCCGTGAATGCGGGCACCATGAGCAAGACTCCCCCCAACCGGCGAGGGATAACATTTGAGGTGGGAGCGCAGCTGGAGGCTCGGGACAGCTTGAAGAACTGGTGAGAGGCCGCTCCCACCACAACCTCCTGCCAGCCCCCTCCTCAGCCAGTGATGACCCTCTCTCCATCCTCCAACTGCTCCCCAGGTACGCGGCCAACATCGAGAAGATCGACTACGAGGACGAGAAGGTCCTGATCCATTACCGCCAGTGGAGCCACCGCTACGACGAGTGGTTCGACTGGGCCAGCCCGTACCTCCGGCCTGTGGAGCGGATCCAACTGCGTAGGGAAGGCCTTCAGGACGACTGCCCCATCCCTGTGAGTTGTGTGCGCTCCCTACAGTGTGGTGCCCGCCGCTGCGTGCAGTCACACTTCCTGAATTGTCACGCAGCACCGCGATACCCATCATGCAACGGTGCTGTGATAATGTGCCATCTTTGGCTGTGAGCCAGACTCACAGCAGCCTCACAAAGCCGCTTCTCTTGTTCTGCTCCATTTATATAAACCTGCATTCATGTTTGTCTCTGTCTGGCTGCCTTCTTCCTACAGGGCTTTCATGTAAACGATAAGGTTCTAGCCAGCTGGTCCGATTGCCGCTTCTACCCTGCCAAGGTTATAGCCGTCAACAGAGATGGTGCGTTCCTCCTCCTTCCTGAAAGCCGGGTTTTTTTTTTTTAATTCGTGGTTAAACTGTGGCCCTGCTCCCCTCCTCAGTTTTATAGCAGTGCATTCCATGCTTGGTAGATGTATTTATCAATCTGGTGTTTGCCGTGGTGAAACAGTCGCCTTCGAGCTGGCTGATAATGGTGATGGAGCCTCAGCTTCTCATCTCCCTGCAGCTTCCTACACTGTGAAGTTCTACGACGGCGTCATCCAGACGGTTAAAGGGATTCACGTCAAGCCATTTATCAAAGAGGTGAGACCTTATGCTCCGGCTCTTTGCACGGCAGCAGAAACACATGCTTCTGTGTGGCGTAATGTGCCTTAATGGTGTATGGTTCGGTAGATGGAGTCCGGTGACAGAGAGACACACCGTATGGAGATTGAGATGTTTCTGTTATGTCCCACAGAGGAAGGGGGGGAAGTCGAGGGCCAGTGACAGGAGCCAGGAGAAGCCGCCTGGGCGGAGGGCAGTGGGGGGGCGTCAGGGGAAACCGCTAGAGAACGGCCAGAACCAGAGGGGGCGGCCCAGCAGCTCGGATCAGGACCAGGAGAGCGAGAGCGAGGAGGACGAAGAAGAAGAGGACGACGGACGGGAGAGGAGTGAGGATCAGCCCTGGGGTGACGAGGCGGTGGGCAAACGGGAGAGAGGCATGAAGCGGCGGACCTCCGAGGGGGAGACCCGGGGGGAGCAGAGAAAGAGGAGGACTGCCGAGAGGAAGAGGCCGGCAGAGAGGAGCCGGGAGCTGGAGTCAGAAGGAGCCGCCCTGAGTAAGGAGGAGAGTGGCGTCTCAGAGAGGAAGGCCGTGGGGCAAGTGCGAGGAGGTGGGAGCTCAGGGGAGTGGCTGGGAGAGAACCCCTGCACAGAAAGCAAGGAGGCAAGCGAAGAGGTGAACATGTCAATGGGGACACAAGCCTGCGAGGAAGGAGGAGTGCAGGGCACCTCTGGGGAGGACATGCATCAGGAGGCAGTGACCAAGGTGGAGGATGAGAGAGGGGATGGCAAGGAAGAGGAAAAGGAGGCTGCAGTGGCACAGTGCCACCCGCTGGGCAGGAGGACCCGACACCGCCTTTCCACAGGTAAGCGCTTGAAACGGCTGAAACCTCATTCAGAAAGGTGTGAGGCTGGACAAGGACATGCCAACGCTGCTGCCGGCTCTCTCTGCAGCGAGGTGGGCGGAGAATGCAGATAGTGGTGTCCTAGAGCTCCGGAAGAGGCGGATCTCCCTTGGACAGGCCACACCCTCGAAGAGAAGCAAGCCGGACGCCGCCGCAGGTGAGAGCCGCTGAGGCAGTGCACTCTGTTAGGCCATACAGCAACTTTTGCCTTCCCTGTGAGATGCTCCTGTCTCCTGCCACTCCACCAAGTAATGGCCTATGCCCCCCAACCCCCCCACCTGAATTGCTGTATCATTTAACTGACTAAGAGAGCACTGGCTGTGTTCAGAGTAGATCTGTGTCAACACTGCAATTAATTGATATATGTGATTCAATTTGTCACAATGTTTTATCAATATTTTGAACCATTGATTTACTACAGTACAGTTTAACACCAGCAGATGGGGAATGTTTTATTTTGCAAACATTTTCTTGATATTTGCTGATTAAAAATATGCTATTTATGAGGCCCATGCTAAGGGCATATAGTGCTAAGGATACAGTGGTAATATTCTGATGCACTGAATTGACACTGGTATCGTGGGCTCGTTTGCAATACCCAATCCTAGTCCATGAAGACACTTTGCAAATGACTGTCATCGTCATTCTGTCCCCCCCAGACAAGGACAGTACCACAGAACCAAAACCCACTGAGCCCCCAAGTAAAGGGATGTCTGAGTCAGGACCTGACCCTGCCCCTCCATCCTCTGCATCAACCACAGACAGCAAGGAGGGGTCTGGGGACACTGGCCAGTGGGGGGAACCCAGTCACCCCAGAGATGGGGAGGCACCAGCGCCCCCTGCCAAAGGTACGACCCGCTGGCTGCCTCGATCCTTTGCTGGGAGTTGCCCGGCTGATGACAGCTGTGTTTGGCTCTGGTATGGCTATGGGTTGTCATGCGACCTCCCACCTAAAGGTGGCACTGTGATAAACCAGAATCTGTGTTTGTGATTTCTCCTTTGCAGTACCTGTGAGACGGCAGGCTAATAACCCTAACCGGTTCAGCCGGGAGCCATGTGAGTGTCCCCTCCCCTGCTGTGTTCCACCCATTCCTCAGTCTGTCAATCTTGCTGGGAACTGCCATAAGCCACCCAAAGCGCATTGCTGGTGTCTGATGACTTTCTCTCTGTCAACCCCCCCCCCAGTGTACAGAGTCATCAAAAACCAGCCCCCACCTGTTCTCTTCATCAACCTCGACCACAACCCCTTCAAATGTGAGGTTCCCAACTGCCTCAAGTCCTTCCGTAAGGCTAAGCTGCTTCACTACCATATGAAGTACTACCACAGCGGGGACGCCGTCCAGGAGGGGGCGCTGAGCCCCGGGTGTGGCATCAATACGCGGGCGTCTGACAAGCAGAGTGCTGGCGCGTTGCCCAAGAGCCCCAAGAGGAGGCGCACTGTCTCTGCTTCCATGCGTAAGTCCCACTGCTGGCCAATCGCCATTTGTCCTTCCCTGCCCCCCTCCCCCACCCGATGACAGCTCACCATGTGCTGCTCTCGCCTCCCTTCAGACTCCTCCATGCACAGCCCTCATCGCACCCCACAGTCCCCCCGTGGTGGCGGCAAGGCGAGCATCAGACCAGTGGAGAAGCGCCGCACGTCGGCACCCCCTGCTGTCCACATGCAGAATACCCAGAGAACGTTGCTTCGGGAGAAGATAAAGGAGAACCACGTGGAGAAGGCTGCCCGCAGGCCGCAGGAGAGGGACAGGGGCGATATAGAGACGGGTCCGTAGCAATGGGGTGGCTGTCTGTCAGAGTACATGGGGTAGTGTCAGTTGGAACTACTAGGTGTTGCATGATCTTGAGATCTTGAGGCAGTCTTGCAGGGATCGCATGGTTTTGGCGAGAGTGACTCATTCACTGGTGAACTAGCTGCCTTGACGGCTGTGTGACCTCTGACCCCGCAGCTCTCCTCAAACTGCGAGAGGACGGCAGGGAAAAGAAGCATGATTTCCTTCGAATCAAGCTGAAAAAGAAGAAGAAGAAGAAAAAGAAGTCCAAGTCTGGTGAGGGATACCCCCCACTCCCCCAAGATGCCCAGAGATGGTGTTCATGCTGTGCATTTGGCTAGTGTACTGTGGCGCCCTCTTGTGGGAGGATGACCTTCAGTGTAATGGCTAATGGTCCTTACCCACTTGCGCTCCTGTGTTTTCTGTGCATGCTGTTCCATTCCATTCTCGCCTCCATCTTCAGACGCCACGTTTAACCGAGCAGCTTTGCTAAACGTGTGGAATAAATGACTAAATCCATGCCAGGAACTAAGGGGGTCTTTTGGGTGGGGAATCGTTCATCTCCCTCGCAGGGAGCCCCGCTGACGCGGCTGGACGCAGCAGTGCTAGGCCTAGAAGCCATGTTCCAGCCCGTTTGCCGAGCTGCTGTGAGCCGCACCCGTGTCTCCGGTCAGGAAGCTCACAGGGCGGCGGGTCGGGCACACGGCCTCTGGGCCGCCCTGGGGACGTGTTATAACTATCTTCTTGCCTGTGCTTCCCTCCTGACAGCGTACACGGGTAGTGAGGAGAACATTGACATCTCGCTATTTGGCTTCCCGCCCAAACTGAGCTTGTCGCATAAATTGCCCCCCTCACACAAACACAAGTTTGAGTCGCACGGCTGCGGCACAGGGCAGCTCAGCAAAGGGCTGATCCGTGTTGACGGTGGGTATCGCACACCCCTGCCTCTCCCTCTTTCTTGCTCGCTCACACTCTCCCTTTCTCTGTCTGTCTCCCTGTTTCTCGCTCTGTCTCACACTCACCCCCCTGGCCTCTGTTTCCCAGCATGCAAGCCTCTGCTCACCCCCCATGTTGATGCCAGTTTATTCCTGTTGCCCCCGCACCCCTAACATTTAACCTGCTACCTGTGGGTACCACAGACCAAGGCTGGTGATGCCTTGCCACCTTCTCTCTAATTCTGAATGGGGGATGGGATGGGGGGGCTGTTAGAGTACATTTGTATGCCTTCGTTAGTGACTCGCCCCCTTTTTGGACAAATGAGATGTTTTTGGGGGGTGGCAAAAACATATGATTGGCCCCTCTGACAGTCTCCCCCCCGGCTGTAGTAGATGAAGCCAGCGGCAGCGACTGGTCATCTGACAGCCTTGGCTGGAGCGAAGATGAGGTGGAGCTGGATGTGACCACGCCCTCTCAGGACCTTGCCATCTCCATGGCGATGGAGGACTCTGACATTGTGCGGTGTGTCTGTGAGGTGGAGGAGGAAAATGACTTCATGGTGCAGGTGAGGCAAGGCCATACCCCTCTTCAAGATGTTGAATTTCTAATGTTGGACCAGCAGCCTTTTTGGAATTGCAGCAAAGTAGTAGTGATGCGTTTCGTGTTTCCTGTGCTAGTGCGAGGACTGTCTGTGCTGGCAGCATGGTGTCTGCATGGGGCTTCTGGAGGAGAGCGTGCCGGGGAAATACGCCTGCTACATCTGCAGGGACCCACCAGGTAAGAGTGAGCCACTACACTGCCCCCTACTGGAGATGCATTGAAATAACATCTGTAAAATACAGTGGTTAGTGGTGCTGCGCAAATGTCCGCTTTCTTGTCATGCGGTCAGGCCAGCGGCAGAGTCAGCGGTACTGGTGCGACCGGGATTGGCTGAGCAGCGGTCACATGTACGGCCTGCCCTTCCTGGAGGAGAACTACTCGCATCAGAACGCCAAGAAGATCGCTGCCACGCACCAGCTACTGGGGGATGTGCACCGTGTGGCCGAGGTGCTCAGTGGCCTGCAGCTGAAGATGAGTGTCCTACAGTGAGTGCTAGCGGGGGATGGGAGGAGAAGGCCACGCCTCTCTGTCCTCTGCATGTCACAGTGATAATGAGCATGGGCGCAGTAGTAGATATTAGCGCGTTTGGATGGTTTAAGATGAGGCACTATTTTTAGAGCTTAACATACACTATGTCTGTAGTTTTTCTGGGGCTGGGGGCGTGTCCTCTGCATGTGTGATCTGTAAGCCCCGCCCCCTCGACAGGAGTCAGACCAGCCCCGACCTGAAGATGTGGCGGCAGCCCTGGAGGCAGGCGGAGAAACCCAAGAGGAGGAGCGTGGCTGGGGGCGTGGCCACATGGTCCCCACTGCCGAGCGATGTCGAGGAGAAGGGCGGGGCAGCCCCAGAGGCCACAGTGACAGACAAAGTGCCGCCATGCCCCCTGCAGGCCTCTTACATCAGCAGCGAGCACTGCTACCAGAAGCCGTGTGCGTACTACCCAGCAGGGGAGCGCCGGCTGGTGGTGGAGACGTGGGGTGGGTCTCCCAGTACAGAGCTGGAGCGCGGCCTGCTCAGTACCGAGGAACCACTGGAGCGTGAGTGTGGCACAGCCCACGCAGCCCCAGACCAGGCCAGACATGGCACGGTGAGCCTCACACCACAGCGCCTTTATTGGTACATGTGAACATCTGGTTCACGCGTCTCTGCATCCCGCCTCAGGAGGAGGACACCCGCAGGTGGACGCTAGCAGCGTGGGCACGTGAGGAGAGCGTGATGGGCACCGGGGAGCCAGCAGGGGGCGCTGGCTGCCTGCCACGCCAGTGGCAGAACAACCTGCTGGATCACATCGAGGCCGTGCAGGACGAGGTCACGAACCGCATGGATTTCATCGAGAGGGAGCTGGATGGTGAGGCACTCTGGCGCCGCCCCTGTGGCACATTTCATATTACTTTTATCTATATCGCAAGTAGTTTTGTCCAAAGCGACATACAAGTGAGGCACCCAATACATCACAATCGCACAGCTGACAAGGACCTAGGTTAGGCATAAGTGTAGCTAGGCGGAGCTTCCAGAGAGAGAGGTTATGTGTGCCAGCTACCATATCGATAGTCAGACAATATGTGTAAGCAGCATTTATGCTGCTAAATTGGGCACCCCGGTTTCATTTAGTCAAGTCAGTTTGTCATTTTAGCCATATACACAGTGAAATGAAACATTGTTTCTTCAGGACCAGGGTGCAAGACAAAGAACCAAAACAGAAACGATTCAAGAGCACACAAGTGCTGGCAGGACAGAACCATGCAAAGTGCAAGGAGAGCAAAGAGAGAGAGTGCAAGATAAACACAAGAGCTACAATACAATATTACAGCTCTAGACAACCTATAGTGCAGTTAACAAAAACAGTAACAGTACTAGTCTGACTCAATATAGTATTATGAGAGACACTGTATTCTGTATGCAACAGAAGTCTGCAAATAATGCAAGATTGAGGTAGTTGGGAATAAATAAATAATTGTGTAAACAACAGCAGCGGAACAGAGAATGTGCAGTATATAATAAAGGGTTATACGAACCTGGGGGCAGCTGGCCTGCTGACTGATCACTCAGAGCCTATGTTAACCTGTCATGTCTCCTCCTCCTCCTCTGCAGTCCTGGAGAGCTGGCTTGACTACACGGGCGAGTTGGAGCCCCCCGAGCCTCTGGCCCGCCTGCCCCAGCTGAAGCGCCGCATAAAACAGCTGCTCTGTGAGCTGACCAAAGTGCAGCAGATCGCTCACTGCTGTTCCACATGAGGGCGCTGTTGAGCCTCCTACCCTCCCCCACGCCCACAACCTGAAACTTTCACAGTCAAAACCATCATGTCTGCATACAGAGCAGGAGATTTGCATCCAGAGTGGTTTTTTCCAGTGCCCTACAGGTACAAAAATCTGACTTTAGAGGTGGGGATTGGGTCTCTTGGGCAGGGCAAGGATTTTGGGGGTCCAGGATGTGGAAGGTAAGATGTCCAGGAAAAGAGCCAGAGACTCTCTAGAGGAGCGTACCTTACTGTGCTCAAAAAAACGAAAAACAACCATTATAAAACAGCTGGAGTCTTTTGGTCTTTTGAAGGTCCCCGGTTTTAAAAAAAAAAAAACAAACTTCAAGCGTCATTTTAATTACACGTAAGACAGTTTTAATTTATCACTGTTATATATATAACCAGTTCTTATAACCAGTGTACGTTAAACTGTTTTCCTTTACAGAACAGCCAGTCCTTATTATAGGTGTCGTTAGACGGCTCCAAATACCACCCTCCCACACTTCTGCCCCCCCCCCCAGCTCCATACGCCTTCCAGCAGTCTTGGGGGACAAGCTTTCTTCTTTGTTCACTTATCAGAAAAATGACCAGGCTGCCTTTAGTGCATCCAAACAAACTTTCAAAATCCTGTATTTCAAACGGGCTTACCATTATTTATAGCACCAGCTGTGTTATAGTGAGTTCTGCTTGTTCTCCACTAAAGAGCTATTGGGTGGCATTTTTACAAAATGGTAGCAAACGTAAAAAGTCATATGGTAGGTCACATGCTACAGTGGCCATTCCATGTCTTGGCAGGGAGAAAAAAAAAATGTAGTAACGATACATGTTACTTTGCTTTTTTTTGGTACCTTTTGATTAAAATATTTCTAAAACGACTGGTTGGCTGAATGTCTTGTGGGGTTTATATCAAAAGATGCTTTGCAATACTCAATTGTTTAATCAAAATCCTGCAAAACAAGTAAATTAGTTACCTTTATATTGTAAAGGTAGCAGAATTCCTCAGAACTGAGTCTTTGAATGGTGAGGATGTGTGCTTTCTCAAAAAAAGAAATTCCAATATTTATTGTTTAAATAGCGTGTTTAGCCAAGACCATCTCCGTCCATGTTGTATGAAATGCCTTCACCTGCTGACCTTGGTGTCACTGTTTTCTATGGGAAGTTGTACGATCGGGTGAGTTTACATTATACAGTTAGTGGGATTTCTGTCGTATCATATTTGTATTCCAAAATGTCAGTGTTTTTACAGTTATTTTCAATGCCTTCCGATTGTACATAGTGTTTTTTTTTTTTTTTTTTTACTGTGGTTTGCTCTGTTCTCTAAACGTTTTATTTATTGCCGATCAAAATGTTAATTTATTTGATTTCCCCCCCCCCCCTTTTGGACGCAATGTTGTGTTAAGGTGCAGGTTGTCTTGAGCTTAATTTGACACCTGTCCTGTTATAAAAAGCTATTTCTTTTTCTTGTTATCTATACCTGTTTTGTAGTAGGTTATTTAGAAGTAAAAGTTTTTTTTTTTTTTAAAACACACACACCGTTTGTGTCCGTTACCGTCTAATGGGAGTTCCGTCTTCTGGTTGGGGTAACCATGTGCCAGGCTGGGACACTAGCGGTCATTTCCCTCACTTCATTCCTCATCCTGGTAGTGCTGATGTCCATTCTGTTAAGCTGCTGTCGATAGATTCAACTTAAAGAGATTGTGTAGATACTTTGTTCACTCTGCAGGGGAAGGGGAGTACACTGCACCGCCTTCTGTTAAAATTCACTACTGTAGATTTACACGGATGTCAAGCCATAGAAAAAAATGCATTATTGTTTAGCATTATTTTCTGTGTACCCCCCCCCCCATTTAAACTCCTTGACATTATGAAGCAGTATGTTCTTTTGACTGAATCTGGTTTTTTTTTATGAGGTGATTGTGAGAAATTCTACTGCACTTGATGTTTGTACAGCTGGATTCATTACGGGCAGTAATATTTTGACAAAACTGTTGCAACATCCTCGACTAATCCAAGAAAATAAACAATCTTTTCCAAAAAGTTCTCTGGAATGTGGTTCACCTTGGCATGGCTTTTTTATTAGGATCCAGAAGGAGCATTATGTATCTACTTGATCTTTACACCACATGCTGATAAGCCACCGAATGGAGGGATCTCCCTCTCATGACCGCAGGAGATGGTGGCTGTCGTACTTCCATTATTGCTGCCTGTTTGCACAGCTCAGGTTTATGGCCTTCCATTTGTTACAGATTTAAAATCAGCCTAACATCACGTTAAAACTCATAATCGTGTTAACTAGGAAACGCAGCACTGATGGCGAAATGCCTCTGCTGTGTTTCCTGAAATAACATTAAAATTCTATTTCTATATATGTAAAATTATATAAATACAAGATTTTCTGTATTACAACAACAACAACATTTATTTTTGTATAGCGCTTGTTCACAACATTGCATTGTCTCAAAGCACTTTACAGCATCCCTGCCCAAAGCCCCCAGTGAGTAAGCCAGAGGCGACAGTGGCAAGGAAAAACTCCCCAGAAGGA
>JAODKC010000130.1:9136270-9155619 GCA_026777985.1 Mormyrops attenuatus
AAACAAATCTGCATTTTTAAATCCTGGTTTAATCCTGGTTCTGCTGGCAGAAGGCTATGCTGAGCAGCAGGTTGCTTTCAGGTTCAAAATTTCTAAGACAGCAGGACACAAAAGTAAGGTGAAGCAGGAGACACTGGGAACGACCAGAAACCAGCCATGTAAAAGGCGGAAGCAACATTTTAATGGCAGAGATGACCGTTAACTTATCCGACAGTGTCTCATGAACCAGAGGATGACATCAAGTGACCTTCAAAAGGAATGGGAAACATTAAGTGCAGGTGTGAGGTGCACTGCTAGGACAGTGTGTATCAGGTTCCTAGAAGTAGGACTGGAGTCCCATAAAGCAAGGAAGAAGCCCTTCATTAATGAGAAACAGGGAAGAGCCAGGCTGCAGTTTGTAGAAAAATATATATTATTCACAGACGCACACCCATAAATTGAGATATGAGTGAAACAAAAAAATTGTGCTGTGGTCTCTTAATTCTTTCCGCGGCTGTATATGTGTGTGTGTGTATATGTATATGTGTGTGTGTGTGTGTTGATATATAATTGGAATTCAGGGGATTGCGGCCCTGTTAGTCAGGGTGAGCCCAGAATGGGGCCGTGGCCAGCTCCAGCCTGCTCGTTCTGCCTCTCTGTACCCTGAGCCACATATGCATTATATGCGACTCTCTAAAACCATCATGGCAATTCTGACTGCACGGGCTATTGCTGGACTGCCCCGTTTATTGTCTGGCTGTTATTCGACACCGCCGATGGGCGAGGGTGCCACGGCGACAGCAGCGCTGTCCTGGAGCGACTCGCTGGCAGCAGGACTTCTTTTAAAGGCTACTCTCCCATGACGCCGGCCCGCCCATCGTCCCTGTTAGATGCTCTGTGGCATTCTACACCCGGACAGCGGTCTCTCCTGCTCTCAGCTTGGCTGTTCCAGCAGTGGCCTTGTTCCTACTCATTCCTTTTACCTGTAGGATCTGCAGTTCATAGCCAGTGGTTAGTCCAGTTGCGCCTGCTCACAGACCTGGCTCTCTTATGCTGGTTTTCTCAGCTTCTGCACTTCGTATTATTTTTTCACAGTTGCATATTTCCTGAAGCCTCCATAAATTCCCCTAAAGCACATAAGTGCCCTTCTGCTGCTGGGACTGTTACACGCGACCTTTAAGGTGTAACAGCGCCTGCTGGCCCATCTTTTAGTTTCTGGAACTTTCTGGCTCTCTGGTTAATGAGACTCGCTGCCATGTTAGTGTTCAGTGCTTCTGCAGGTTGCCTGTTGGGTGGGTTTATCAGTGTATTGCTCCATATGTTTTGAGCACCGAAAAGCCTCAGCTGTCTGGTTCCTGCTAACTCCCAATTGACTGGTCGCTCGTCGTCCTCCTGGAAATTTGATCATTTACTTGTGCAGCATGTCTCCTCCTAATCTGATACTGGAACCTGCCTATAGTCTCTCCCTCAAGTTCTTTGTATCCAAAACTGTTAAAAAATTTAAGATCAACGAAGACATTTCTGTGCGACTGTAATGATGTTTTTCATTGCTCTTTCACATGGCGTAAGTAACCCTCTAATTTTTACCTCTGGAAAGTCCAAGACCTCTATCATTAAAGCTCATCAGGCCATGTTTTACTCCCCATTAAGATGTGGGCGGACTTCTGCACCCCATCTCCAAACACCCGGATAAATTTAGCTTCTTGCTCAAATTTTCCTTTGTTTTTATTAAGCCTCCCCATGTAGATGCTTGTTGCCGCACGCAGCAGCTGCCCTTGCTGATATGCGTGCATGTTTCTGCATGTGCACCTCTCTGCAGTGTCTTGGTACAGCCTTTTTGTCTGTAAATTCACACGTGCTCTGTGCCTTGGGGAATTTCACATGCAGACAGCTGGCTTGCAGGTGCCGAGCAGTGTTGGGGTGCAGGGCAGGTTGGTTCACCTTTGCTGAAGGGCTTTGAGTCGTGCCACTGTGCCCTGCAGCACTTACTGCTTGAGCGCCAGGTGATGAAGTGAAGCGTTTGCTGTTTTCTGCTGTCGTTTTTGCCTGAGATTCTTGTTTTCCACATATTTTTTTTTCTTAAAATCAGCTTGGGTCTTTTTTTAGTGGTTCTCTTCATAATGTGATTTTTTTTCATGTCTGCTGACAGCTATAATAAGAAGAGATGGCATCGCAGATGGACACAGGAGAAGGAGACATCACGCGGTTGAACGGCTTTGAAGGAAATAGTTGCGTAAGAGAACCAGTATGGCAAAGGACGCAAAGTATTAAGGCAGGAAGGAGATAAAAGGGCCATCCGGTAGCCATGTAGGCCCTTATCCCGTGGTCGTCTGGGGAACCATGCAGAAATTCTCCAGGAACTATCTGGGCTCTGCCTGGGAGTCGTCTGTGAGCTACAAGCAGGCCCACTCTATCTTCTATAATGTTAGCCTGCCTGGGGGGGGCTGGGCAGCCAGTTGAACTTGGACCCCCCAGAGGTTTCTTTTCTGTCTTGGAGTCTTTGGTTCCTCTCCTCCATTGTCAGCTGGCTTTCTTTCTTCCCCTTTTCCCAGTTTCATGCATTATACTGTATTAATGATGTAGTAATGTATTACAGCACACCCATGTAAAGTGCCTTGGGGTAACTCTGCCTGTGAAAGGTGCTGTATAAAAATAACATGAATAGAGCCATGCGCCGGTGCCGTCTGCAAGCCTGTGCCGTCTGCGAGCCTGTGCTGTCCCCAAGCTACCTGGAGGTCTCTCGTCAGCTTCATTGCCTGTCTGTTCTGTAAAGGGACTTTAGGAGATGAGGGATGAGTTTGATGCAGGTGTGAACGGACACTTGTCCTCCTATTAGGCCCATCATCTCGCCTTCTCATGCATCAGCTAGTGCTGCCTGATGGGTGCCCCCCCCCCCCATCAGAGCAGGTCCATCCTGAGAGGGTGGTGATGTGACAGGTGGCAAACCTGCTCTGAGGTGACCCACCATTAAACTTCCAGACTTTTACTTGCTTTCTTTTGCGTCAGTGTTACAACATTTGAAAAACCAAACAATTAACGATATCCTCACGGCTCACAACCATATTGCTTCCGCTGTGTATGGGTCCCATCCAGTAATATCCATTTTCTCTTGATATCGTCATATAAAAGCAAATTAAAACAATACATCTATGAAACATTATTTTGCATCACTATATGCAATGCACTGAATATGACATATATGAATGTTAATATAATAAAGCCGTACTTTACTTCATTTGCTTAGTTTAGTGTGCTTGGAGAGCTCTATTACCATGACCAATAATACACCAAGATGGCGGCGCCATCTTGCAACGCTCATATAAATCTGGCTTTAGGCGTACACTTCCTAGCAGACAAACCATCATAATCAACAACTTGTTCGTTCAGTGGTCAAAGATTTTCTTCCAAAGTCAAAAGTGCAGAAAAGGCAAATAAAGGAGGGAATTATATTGTACTTAGGGGTTCATTTCTGTTTTTACATTTTGGCAGCCTGATAGAAAACTTGAGCCTTGGGTTGGTAACCGTAAAGAATAGTAATAGTGATGAGTATCGGGTAATGTGAGTGACTGGGAGGTGTGACTGAACAATGGGGGGGATTGTGGGGAGTTACTGTGTCAGCCCGGAGGTGGCCGGGGGCAGCAGCCCTGTGGCAGGCTCCTGTTACATGTGTGTGAGGGTGTGGAGCAGACTGGCTCCCTAAACAGCTGCTTCTCACGAACCACGGCCTACAGAGTTTGCTTTTGTTTACTAGCACAGAGCGAGTCAGCGTGAGCTTCTGCTGGTGGCTGGAGTCCGTATTCCCCAAGGGGGGGTTGGCACGGCGCTGCGACAAGTAATGAAGCCAGTGTGCGTCTATGAAATCAGCATGACAAATGGCCATTTCAGGCTTTCCTTCTCAATCACACCAGGTGATTAGCAGCTGATGCGTTCCTACAGAGAGTTATACAGCTATTAAAAAGCCCTCTGAAGATGTAGGTGGGATCCAGGGAAGGGGATCGGAAGTGAAGGTGAGAGAACCTTCACCGGTTTTCTAGAATGTTCTGGAATGATCCCAAGCCTTAGGGCTCTGGTTCTGCCTACCTATGTGTACATGAGGGAGTCTCCTTAGACCTGAGTGAAAAACTCGTAGCTGCAAATAGAAGCGAAACTCATGCCGGGCTGGTGTTTCTTACTGAACTGCTGTGTGTGTGTGTGTGCGTGTGCGTGCGTGCGTGTGCGCTCTTCCTGATCACGACCAGCGTAGCAGGAGGACTGCTTATGGGGTGTTTATTGGTACGTGTTTGGGCAGAGGGCTCATCTTCGGGGGGGGCACGATGGCTGTAATGCATCAGGCTGTGTGGCAGTGGGGGCTCCCTGGTCCTGCACTAAGATGTTTGGTGCTGCTGTGACACAGATCCTTCTCACGGGTGGGGGTCTCCTCCCACACTCTGCTCCATTCAGGGGGAACCCAGGACGTGTGTCTGTGTGTGTCAGCTGTTTCCCCCCCTAGAAATCGCAGGCTGGGAGGAGTAGATGCAGACCTGCTGATTCACGGGGAAAGTCGGCCCACCTTTTAGGAGCTCCCAGCCTTGCTGATGACAGAGATGGTGATACTGAAGGTGCTGATGTGCCTCCAGGCCTGTGTTGGTGGCCACGGCATTTGCGTGTCTTAAGCAGTTTAAAAAAAAGCTCCCTCTTAAATAACACTTGCACCTCAGCATTACTCTGATTTTCTCGAATGGGCTCCCAAAACAGCTTTATATATGAATCACTTAGTTCCATTATTAAGGGACGTGCACCTTTTTAAGGCCCAGCTGCGGCCTGGCCGGGCCACATTCTCAAAGCAGTTCAGTTTGTTTTACAAATACTGCTGGGTTTCTGGGAGCCAGATCCCGACTCGTCCGCAGGCCAGGGGAAACCCAGGCGACCCAGTCCATTTTGGGATGGAATGGCAGGCAGCTAGAATGTGATGTTGGGAAGCAGTCACCAGTGCCCCCCCCCCCCCCCCCATGTCAAACGCCGGACTGAGGTGGGGCTCTGAGGAGGGGGCCTGATGACACCCAGAAGCAGCATGGGGAGAGTGTGAAGAGGCAGCCAGTGCTGGTGGGGGCGCCGGTCTCTGTCTGTCTGTTTACGCTGCCCGCAGGACGCGCTCTCTTAAGCTGCGGCACCATGTGCTCCCAGCATCCGGTTTCACCTTGAAAGTCTGAGATTATGGCTTATTTCCTTCTCTCTCAGATTAAATGGCACCAGACTTAGATTAATTCGGGCCTGAAATCTACTGTAGCATGCGTGTCGTTTTTATTTTTTTCCCATTTAAAATATTGTTTAGTTTGTCATGCTGCTCGCTAGGATTTTTAAAGAGATTAATTTCGGTTTAAGGAGCGTATTTCAACCCTGGGGGGTCATGCTGTGCAGTGCGCAGGAGGCGGCATGTCGCAGCGTGTGATTAGCTTAATGCTCCCATTCATCCACAGGGCCATTTATTACTGAATGAGCTGAAGGCCAACACTTGAACCCTTTGCCCTTGGTGCCCTTGCAACAAAGCAGCTTGACTTAGTGTTTGGTTTTTGTAATCATTTACCTGCAGTTAGTCCTGTTCTACCCAGAACTCCCTGTTTTCTAACCTCAGCCAGGGATGCCAACTGTCACGGATCTGGAGTGACACTCGCGCTTTCAGACTTTCATGCTTATGCAAGAAATCTTACAGCAAATTTATATTATTCCATTATAAACCTAAAATTACCTGCATCAAAAGCTTTGGGGTGGTTTGCAAACCCAACAGACTATTAACAAGGCAATAAAACTGGTACATACATGTAAATGCGTGTGCAGACTTGTCTCAAATTGAAGTTTTCATGTCAGCCAGCTGACCAAAGTTGGCACTTTTTAAAAATGCTAACTGCTAAAATGCTACTTGAATGCTATGGGGAATGCTAAGCTAGCACAAAGGTCATAGCACTCTCAGGGGTTGCTGTCGCCTCCATATTCATGTGCACATCCTGCACGTGGTTCGGCAGCTTGAGGTCATGCATCCCTGTCTGGGACGCATGTCCTCCCCCACCGACAGCACAGCGTGACCGAACAGGGCTGCCACCTTAGTCTTCCCATCCAGTAGGTTCTTGGTGTCCAGGTCAAGAAGCGAGTATGTGTTTCTGTGCTTTAACTGGTATGCCATCGTATTTCCCTTAATGCACTGGTGTGTGTGAGGCTGGATGTGAGGGCTGGTCACACTGACTGGGCCGAGGCACCAGGGCTCAGCAGGGGCATTCCTGAGGGCGGCTACACAGTGGGGCCCGTCAAGAAAACGGGGGGGGCATGCCCTGTCACAGCTGGGGTGTGGTGTCTCACAGGTTGGTGCTCTACAGCAGTATGTGTTCAGCAGCCATATTCATATCTACATGTCATCATCTGATGAGCTCTTCATAAAACCGAACACATGAACATATTCAAGATGAATCCAGCTCTCCAGAATCGGTCATTTGAGGTCCTGCATTTGTTTTTACCAGGAATGTAATAATACTTTAACTCATAGATCTCCCAGCCTGATATCAGGAGAAACTCATTAAATACCAAGAACAGGCTGAAAAGTAGCAAGTGATGAGAGACGCGAGGATAAAAAACCTGCAGAGTGCTTGGTAGCAAGAGCTGCGTTTTAGTCACATGACCCTGTGTCGTCCACAATGAAGCGAAAGGCATGCTTAGCTCACCCAAGATGATGGTGACTGCTGGTACACTGGGTGACGAAGACCTGCCTCAGAGTGGGGGGGCGGTGCAGCTTGGGTACATGACCTGGAACACATCAGGCTGTGGGACGCAGAGGGACAGCCCACGGGGATCCCGACCTCCTTGGACTCATGACCTGGAACATGTCAGGCTGTGGGACGCAGAGGGACGGCCCACAGGGATCCCAACCACCTTGGATACATGACCTGGAACACGTCAGGCTGTGGGACGCAGAGGGACAGCCCACATGGATCCCGACCTCCTGGGACTCATGACCTGGAACACGTCAGGCTGTGGGACGCAGAGGGACAGCCCACGGGGATCCTGACCTCCTTGGACTTACGACCTGGAACACGTCAGGCTGTGGGACGCAGAGGGACAGCCCACAGGGATCCCGACCTCCTTGGATATATGACCTGGAACATGTCAGGCTGTGGAATGCAGAGGGACAGCCCACGGGGATCCCGACTTCCTTGGGCAAAGGCACCTGCCTGATGAGCAGTAAGGCCCAGCAGGGAGTGACACGCACGGGCAGCAGGGTGACCGAGCGGGGGTGGGGGGGGGGGGGCTGTGACCTTTTACACAGCGGCAGGAGGAACAGGGGCAATGATGGGGCAAACCCTTGGCTATGTCTTCTCCTGAAGCTGCCACCTGCCCTCCTGACGAATCCCCTGTGAACGGTAAATGTTCCCCAACAGTATCTGAAGCTGGACCCCAGTCGGGTTTTGGTCAGCAAGCCTAGGGTGCATCATTAAATAGGGGGTTTGGCTGGGGGGGGTTGATCTAATTGGGCTTATGGTCAGGGAGCAACGTTAATGCCCCCCGCCCACCCACTCACAAGCGCACACACCCGCTACACACACTTGCTCCTGTTTGTAAGGGAGCACCAGGCCACTCTGTCTGTATTAGTTTTTTTTTCTCCTCCCAGATTAGGTTCTGAAGGAGTCCATGAGGACGGAATCAGCTCCAAGTTACTCTGGGCTCTGGTTCTGATGAGCATGAGCCACAGAAACTCTGTCCGCACCAGGGCTTTAATGAGGTTTGTCTGTCTTGCAGGTATTACAGGCTGCAAACAGGCAGAAGATGGAGGAGCTTCAGGATGTGCAGCTGACGGAGATCAAGCCCCTGCTCACCAACAAGGTCAGAAGGCTGCCGTGAGGGAGGGACGGCCCCCTCCAGACCTCCTTTGCAGTTATCAGTCTGGTGGGGTCCCGTCAATCCCAGTGGCTGACTCCGTGTTCCAGCACGCCTCTCTATCTTCAAGCTTGTGTCGTATTTTGTTTTTCACAAAGGACAGTGTGTGTTTTTTAGGGGTGTAAATCACAGCTTTCCTCGCGATACGATACAATATCGATTCCTTAAGCCAACAGTTCGATTTTTTTTGATACCTCAGAAATTCCCATGATATGATACAATTCGATACTGGAGATAGTAGTCGAAATGATGAAATTTCGCACAATCCTTTACATTTCAATGAATTAAAAAAGGCAAATATAATTAGCATTTTATCATATTTAATTGGGAACTGTAAACGAAATCTAGTGTAGTCAAGTATGTTCTTATTGTTTCATCTAGTACTGTGTATTTAAGTCCACGTCAGAGTCTGTCACCCAGATCTGTCATTGAAGGTTTTCCCCGTGTTGTGTGCTGTGCTTGCAATAAACCCCCCCGTTTGTTGGATTTCTGTCTGCCTGACCCTGATTCCTCGTTCCCTGCTCGCTCGCCCGACGCTGGGATACAACAATAACAAGTAAAATAAAGTCAAATAAAAAAAACATTGCACAGACAGACATGTAGAATGAGGAAGATCAACATGACTGACTTCTGTGGTGAAACATGTATGTCAGTAATCTTCTTCGAGAGGTTTTTTTTTAAGAAAAATAAAATGGTCAACGTGTTCAGAAGATTGTGTGCTCTGAGCGTAGCGTCCTATGTCACCTGCCGTACTAAACATGTACACGCTCTTAAGGTACTCAAGCTTGCGAGCTACTTATAAATGACCAAGTCAAAATGATCTACCTACTATAAAAATGCAAAACATATATGTTATGTATAAAAATATTGAGTATTCTTTAATATTATTATTATTATTATTATTATTATTATTATTATTATTATTACTTTATTTATCCCAAAAGGAAATTATTTTTGAATTGAACTGGGATTTTAGTTCCTTCTCCTTTCTCTTTCTCAGCTTGCTTTTCGGAAGGAAGTTGTAGTTTTTATGAACAGTCCGAAAATGCCACTCCACATTTCCCTTCTTCGGAATGGCAACGGTAGGCTAACAGATGAGGCAAACGCACTTCGAAAATGACATGGTGGATAAAAACAGTCCAGTTCCGTATGGAAGTGGTGGGTTTTTGGCTTCTTACTTGGTCCAGCTCCACCATTCATTTTTCATGCCCTTTCTTAAGTTTAGTAGAAATAAACTGGAGGCTAACTAGGTGACTCATTAGCTTACAGCGGCTGGCATGGTTGAATGTGTCATCCATCCTCTATTTTTTTTATGCCATACGATCTACCCACACTACCTTTGCGATCGACCAGTAGATCGCGATCGACATATTGGGCACCCCTGGTGTAGACCATGTATATGTCGGAGTGGATCATGAAAACAATACTGGAACAGGCGAGGAGATAAAAACGCATGTATCGATATTTATGCGGTCACATCAATGCATCGGATCGTTTGCCGTTGAATCGATACACCGATACAAATCGATGTATTGTTACACCCCTATTGCTTTTATCATAGATATGATTTCAGAACTGAACAGGATCAACGGTAGTACCAAGTTTACAGTTAAAGTTCAGGAACCTAGTTCCTGGGCTGTGTTGACCGGGAACTTTAATAGCTCCTGGCCACTTTTGTCACCTTTCCACTGCACAACAGGACCTGGGACCTTTGTTAAATAAGCATGAGAGATGTAAAAGGCTCATAGGTTAAACTTCTCACATAATTTTTCATACGAAACTACACAGCCGCATCGGTATCAGCCGATCCAGACCTAACGGATCCGTTACGTGACCAATCCACATCCGATTCTAACTTATTTAGTTTTTGGCAGTCTCTAAAAAGATGGCTCCTATTTTGTGTTAAATCTGTGTACAATCAATCGCATGACAGTTCTTTCCCATTTTAGATGTGTTTTTTGCAGCATTCATGCTGAAAGCTTACGCTCCTACTCAGTTTTTTTTGCTGCTCACTTGGTGCAGTGATTTCTGCCCGCTGTGACATCATGCGCATACCCTTCGCAGCGTAAGAACGTCAGATAAGAGGGTGATGATCTGGAAGTATTTTACTCGTTTAACAACAACTAGTAGCACAGCGATTTGCAATCATGGAAAAACTAAGTTTTAGATGTGGGAGTAGCGTTTAGTGGAAAATCCCACTGAACAAAGCACACGCAAACGTCCAAGACAATGCGAATAATATGGAAAAAGCAATGGATGATTTGGGAATCGCTAGCTTGGGATGTTTTGTTTATTTGCTACGGCTTGTGGTACACGAGTGACTGTTATACTAACGACGTGTAAGTGACGCTGTTGCCAGTGGGAGAAAAATTGCGGGACATTTTAAGCATTCGCCACGTATCCTGGCTTGGAAGGTATTCAAATTGAACTGCAAAATGCCTCAAAAATGCTTAAAACAAGATGTACAAACGAAGTCGAACAGAACGTTATATTTCTAGTAGCCTAATTAAAGATTTTTTTCATATTTAGTTTAAAAATATTAATAATAAATAGATTATACATATTTAGATATATTTATTATGTTAAAATATTTAAGTAAAAAAGGGATCTTGTATCGGAATTGGTATCGGTGGTTGTATATCGGAATCGGAACGGTACGGAAGAAATGTGGATCGGCCTATCCCTATATATAATTAATTATTAAACTGGTGCAGCTGATCGATCTTTCCTTTTCCATAGAATTAAAATGGCGTAACGTTATTATCCTGGCAAGTTTCACCCCCGTCACAAGCGATATTACACAGTTATCAAATTTTCCGATGCGGAAATATGGAGATGCAAGTAAAAAGGTATTCATTGATGTATTAAATATAATTGAGGTACAAAAATAATTCCAGCTGCTCAGTTTTTTTCCAGTACTTCTGTCTCTTTTTCTGCATTAACTTCCAAGTTAGTGCCAGTGTTTGAGGGCAACCAGTTAGCAAGCTATCGCTGTAAGTGCCTCCTCGGTAGTTCGTGTTTGAATGAAAATTACCTAGTTTGGAGTAGGTACTGAAAACAAGTTCCGGAACTACCTCCCTTGAACTACAATCGGCCCGAGCTCCTGGTTTCAGGAAAAGGTTCTGGTCCCTGAAAAAAGTTCCTGCAGTGTGAAAGTACTCAAATACTCTGTAGGTCATTGGACTCATATGTGGAAAGTTTTAGTAAGAACACTGAAAATCATATTGCATCCTTTACATGGCAAGCTGCTGAATGTGGATGGAGTGAGGTTGTGGGCGAGCCCTGCAGTGTGGCTTCGCACGCTCCAGCGTCCTTGGACTGTCTGCCAAAATCAGGTCTTTGCTGCTCAGTGTCTTTTGCTGAACCCTGGGGGCAGGGTGACAGGCGTGTGGCTCTGAAGGTGACGTGAAATCCCACGTTTCCATCCCTGCCATCGATCAGTATCTCCCAAGTGACGATCTGCCAGTGGTTGCCATGGGAGATCGTGTCCCTGGTTTTTAATTGGGCTGAGGAGTGGATGCTGGGCTGCGCCCAAGCATCTTCCTGCTGGCGTGTGCATGCATATATGCACACCTTTGCATATCTACTGGGTCTGGCATTTCACCCCCAGGGGGCGCCATGTTTCCCAGCAGCCTGCACTAAAACCTGGAAACCACCTGATAGGGGTGGGGAAAAATAATAGGGAGTGGCGGCCAGGTTGTTTCAGCAGGGTGGGTGTCTCTCCCATTGAGGCACATTTTCGGGGGATGGGGGAGAAAAGGGAAAGGGGAAGCACGCGGCGGTAATTCTTTGCCTGGGGGTGCAGGGACCCCTTTCTGTTGCCCCACCTGTGTTGTATTCTCCCATCATGCTTTGTTGTTTATAGTTCTTATCTTTGGATTGTTTGACCCCCCCCCCCCCAAATCACAGATAGGGTGTCTATGAGAGAACCACCCTTCTAGAACCTTCAGGGACAGGAACGGGCTGCAGAGCCGGGTCTCCTGGGAGACGGGCAGCAGGGCCTCATGGGAAATGGAAGTGTGCTTGCTCAATGGTGTGTCTGTCAGTTTCTGTTTTTGTGTTTGTCTGGATGGGTGACATCACATGTTCCAGGCACCTTATGGGAAAACTAAGCTGTGTGGCTCACAAGCTCGGTGGCTTCCTGCCCCACCTAGTGGTTACATCATGAAGCACAGTTAAACACCAGAAATAAACTTCTCTTAGAAAACCACAGACACTGACAGTATGAGATATTATGTCGGGAATAAAATATCATCATACACGTGACAGAAAACCGTCCTTCCCTGGAGACCTGACCAGCGATGCTCCATTATGGATTTAATGTTTACAATGGTGTGGCTGAATTGTACTGGTGTGCCACTCCCCTGCCGGGTCGGAACGCTAACCCTCTCTGTTTGTCCTCCTTCCACAGAATTCCCGGAACTTCCAGGACTTTGACTGCCAGGTGAGTGCAACCAGTGCGGGGCGCCACTGAGTGGGGGGTGGGAAGGCGGGCCCTCCACTTCCAGAAACCCCGCCCCTGCTCACAGCCTCATGGGAAGGTGGGGTGTCCGGGGTGAGCAGGGGACAGGCTGACATACGGGGCTAACGCTATATACACCCCGATATCCACAGCCAGCAATAAGGAACGGTACTGCTGTTGATTGTGCATGTTAATAAAAGAGCACTCTCCTGACCCAAATACTGCTTAAAAAATATTAACTTGATCCTAAGTATGACCCAGAAAGACCCAGATGGCATACATGAGCATGTAACTCGTCAGACGGCATGCTCCAGGCGTGCGGGTGGGAACCAGTTTTGGGGTGTATTTGTAGGGGGGTTGCGTGAGACTTTGTTGTCATAGATACACCGACTTTTGCACAGTTTAGATCAGGGGTGGGGAACCCGGTCCATGGAGGGCCGGTGCGGGTTTTCGGGACGGCCTCTCAATCAGCCAATAACAGTGGGTCTCCAAGACCGGAGTTGAGAACTACTGCTTTATTATTGGCTGATTGAGTGGTCATCCCAAAAACCCGCACCGGCCCTCCATGGACCAGGTTCCCCACCCTTGGTTTAGATGTTAGGGTGACCTTTTTTTCTGGTTTTGTCCATGTAATTACAGAGTAACTCTCTCCTCTGGAACACTAGTGCATATTATTAGAAGGCTGACAAGTAATCAGTCCTCTACTCGTTTTATTATCAGTATCTCCCCCATTGTCCTCTGTCAGTATTTCAGTCTGTATCATATATATTATGAAAATGTTTAAACGATCGTCCTATGGGTGTAAAACTATGATGATATTGATATTGTCTGTCAAAGTGGTGTCAACTGAACCATTTCCAGACCCCTCCTATAATCACGCCGTTATTTGCAGCCACCGTACAACACGCCAGTGCACACCTTGTTTAGGTTAATAACTTGATGAGGTATTGATTAGGCAATTTAATTAATTGAGCTGGTTGTGAACTATAACAGATATGGAATGGCTGAGCTGACCCTGAGGAGAGGTTTTGGATCCAAAGCTGCGATCCAACAGGATATCAGTAACTTTTTGGAGAAGCCTTAAGAACATAAGAAATTTACAAATGAGAGGATGCCATTAAGGCCCATCAAGCTCGTTTGGGGAGAACTTAACTAATAGCTCAGAGTTGTTAAAAGCTTATTTAGCTCTGATTTAAAGGAACCCAGGGTTTTAGCTTGCACTACACTAGCAGGGAGACTATTCCATACTTCAACTACACGCTGTGTGAAGAAGTGCTTCCTCAAATCCAGTTTAAAATGTTCTCCCACTAATTTCCACTTACTGTATGGCCATGAGTTCTAGTATTTAATCTAATATTGAAATTTCCCATTTACCCATTTACCTTGGAAGTCAAGCTGGGAATGACGTCATACCCAAACTACCTGCTGTCCAGTACAACAAGCTGGAAAGTCATTTAGCAATACCAGCTCTAGCCAGGTTCATTATTAGTGATACCAGTTCATAATACATTATGTGGTATTTTGTATATGCATGTAAAACTACAGCTTTCACTTCTGTTGATGAAGGGTGCAGCCATCTTGAATTCTAAGGTTGGGGTTACAGAGGTTCCTCCGACTTACCAAGTCAGAACTCCAACTTCAGGGGGCGTTCCGGTTGAAATTTCTAGGATCTAGGAACTCTGACATCCCAGGTCAAATGGAACATATCTTATCTATACCTATACTCCCATAGGTCATCTGACGTCTTGTGTGTTTCCATCACATGCGCTTACCATGTGTCCCTGGATCAGGGCGTCCCGACCACAGATTTCCATGGGGTGAGCCTGCTGGCTACTTGCGTTTCCCATAATTCCTGTGGATCTTCAGTACCAGCCCGCATGCGATTCCCATAATTTCTATGGATGTCCGGTACCAGCCTGCATGCAATTCCCATAAATCCTGTAGCTCTCCTGTTCCAGCCTGTCTGCATTTCCCATAAATCCTGTCTCTCTCCTGTACCAGCCTGCTTGCCTGCGTTTCCCGCAATTCCTGTGGCTCTCCTATATCAGCCTGCTTGCGATTCCCGTAATTCCTGTGGATTTCCGGTACCAGCCTGTCTGCATTTCCCGTAATTCCTGTGGCTCTTTTGTACCAGCTCACCTGCATTTCCCATAATTCCTGTGGCTCTCCTGTACCAGCCCACCTGCATTTCCCATAATTCCTGTTACTGTCCTGTACCAGCCCACCTGCATTTCCCATAATTCCTGTGGCTGTCCTGTACCAGCTTGCATGTATTTCCCGTAATTCCTGTTTCTCTCCTGCACCAGCCCGCATGCGATTCCCATAAATCCTGTAGCTCTCCTGTACCAGCCTGTCTGCATTTCCTATAATTCCTGTGGCTCTCCTGTACTAGCCTGCCAGCATTTCCCATAATTCCTGTGGCTCTCCTGTACCAGCCCACCTGCATTTCCCATAATTTCTGTGGCTGTCCTGTACCAGCCTGCATGCATTTCCCATAATTCCTGTGTCTCTCCTGTACCACCCCGCCAGCATTTCCCTTAATTCTCCCCTCTCTTTGTCTTACTAAGAGCAGGGCTTTGATCCCTGGTAGAGTTGCTCAGTTGAGAACTGACATGTTAATTACTGTCATTGTTTATTGTAAAGTGCTAAATGTTTAGAAGTGAGCGTGCGGGGTGGGGGTGTGAATGCGTGACCTTTCCAGGCACATGAGGCAGGCTGGCTGCTGGAGGTTGTGAGGACCACAGTAGCTATGTCCCGAAAGGGTTAATCCCGCCTGCCGGTGGGGGGGGGGGGGGTCGTGCTAATGTCAACCTTCAGGGGACACAGGGCCATTAGCGGTGATGTGGCAGTGTGGCATCCGAGAGCCCCGCCCCATCTGCCAGTGTGCACTGCATGACCACTCCATCTCCCATCCCGGTGGCGGTGGTGTTGCAGCAGGGTGGGGCTCGGGACATCTCAACAAAGACACCTGGACAGTCTCTTAATGCACAGATCGCAGGAGACATAGCGCGGAATACAGCCCTGACGGTCCATTCAGCCACCAGGGCAGCTTCCCCCACAGCATTTGGCTGTGGAACTCGATCACAGCACATTCCGGTGACGACCCCAGGGCTCCCGTAGGTGTTCAGCTCAGTCGAGGTCATGCTGTTGATGGCCCCTGTGTCTGCCCTGCCTCCCCTGCCCCCTGATTGAACGAACGCGATCACTCAGAAAGGCTCTGCCCTCTTAACACATGGGTGGGGCCTAAATTGTCCTGGGAAAGCATGCAGTGCAGTACCTGCCCCCCCCCCCCCAAGCCCTTTCAGCTTGTGGGCCAGCTGAAGGCGTCTCCTGGCTTGAAGGAGACTCGCCCGGGTGTGCCCCCCAACCCCCACCCCACATGTCCGCGTTGCACACAGCCACTTGATTGTGGGTTCCTCTGTGAAATTTTGATGAAACACCTGAGGCTGACATTTGCATTAATCTGTAAACGGTGTGCGGCTCAGCGGGTTACGACGCCATACCTGTAATTAGGTCACCTGATCAAATCCCCTGATTGGAAAAGTGATGTCACCCTCAGGCCCCTAAGCAAGGCCGTTAACTAGGGGAGCGATGAACCAGGGACAAGCCTTCTTAAAAATGCATGTTGTTTTTGATCAGTATCTGTTTACTAAAAAAAAAATTAATTTTATTTCAAAGTTTCAAACGGCATTTTGAGGAGTTAGCTGCTGTCCCAGGCGCCCCTAGCAGGTGACATCTTTCCCTCAGACGGCTGTGCTAAGTTACAATGTCCCTTCAAGTAAAAGCGTCCCTTGCAAAGGACATTTGCAGCACTTTGCCTGCTGTTCAGGGACAAAAATAGGACTGAGACTGCCTTCATTTTTTATGTCTTGACTGTTGATGAATTAGAGCTTAAATTAACCTTAGGTATGACCTTGTCTCCTTTTTCCTGTGGTGATATGCTGTGGAGAATACTTCTTTTTTTTGCTTGTGATGTAATAGTATGCCATTTTATGTGTGATTGAGTTTTGTCCAGCAGGGGGTGCCATAACCACACTTCAGCATCTTGCATACAATTAAACATTTAATTCTCTGTGTTAATATGGGGTAAAGTGCAAGTGTTCTTATTTAGTTTATTTACTTCAGTGTCTGAAAATTGTCTTTTACTGCATGATCCTGCATCCAAAAAATCCTTACTCTGGATTACCCAGCAGTGAGCTGCTGTATATTGTGGTAAGGTGTGCAGGCTAGTATATGTAATTGTAGTGCATCCCGCCGTTCAGTTACTTAACAGCTACCTTTATTTGAAAGCTAAATGTTAGCAGCGAGCAAGCAGGTCAGGTCACGTACCTTGAGGTGCGGTTCTGCCATCAGAGCCGCTGTATGGGTAGCTGTCCGTTCTTCCTCTTCCCGTTTTCAGGTGGACACGTTGCTGGTGGCTGTGTGTCTTTTGCCGATGCTTGCTTCCTGTCTCGCTCCAGACTGCAGGCGGGCTCTGGCGGAGCCAGTGGGCGGAGTTTCCCGCAGCCTCGGGCTCCGCCTTCCGGCCCAGCCCTCTAAACCCCTGTTCAGTGCTGCATATGGACTTGTGGAAGGTATTTTTTTTAAGCTGTCAGGATGGGTCTCTCGTTGCTGTTGTCTGAGTTGGGCATCTAATGGGTATTTCTTGGAAAATAATACAGTGCTGTTTAAAGAAGTAATCTGTAGAAGTGTAAATTGTTTGCAGATGGTTTAGGAAAGATCCTGAGCAGTGATAATGGTACTGAGGGCCAGTAGGAGCGTTTGCGGGTAATTGCAGTTGCAAGCTGAATTATGTGCTGTCAGCATCCTCAGATGGATCATTATAGCTCTGCGAGTGCAGCCCCCACCCCAGCAGATGCTCGTCCCACGACGGGTTCCCAGGAGGCCCAAAAAGGGAGGCAGTGATCGATCCTCTGCCTGCATTCAGCAGACAGCCGGAGAATCTTGCCGAGCAAATGCGGAAAGCGCACGCCTCAGCACAGACGAAAAATAGACCTGGATTGGTGCAGGGCATAAGCGGGCCTCCTGTGGTCGCTTTGGGGAACTGCACTTTGCAGGTCACCGCGTCACACTGTACTGTTTACGCGCATGCTTGGCGGTAACCGGACACTGCGGTGTGACGCCTGCTCTCGCTGTATGTGTCATACGCGGCGCAGCATCTTACGCCCTCTGTGACCTCTGTGATCCCCGTGTCACCTATGACCAAACGCTTTCCACAGTGTCATTTAATGGGTGCTCTGATCCTAGCTGGTGAAATGTCACCGCAGCTTCGAATGCCAGCTCCCCCCACCGCACCTCAGACCCCCGAATGTGTTGGTCCCCTTATTTCTGATATTAAAAATGAAATAGAGCTACTTGAATGAAAAATGAGTGCACCAGTATTCATGAGCATTTACATTATTGACCCAAATGAGGTTGGTGATTCCGCTAAATTTTGAGCGGGGGCTTGACGATTGATGGGGAGGGGCTGGGGCTTTGCTTGGTAATCAGGAAGGCAGTGGCAAGTGGCATCACTGAGCACTAGGTAACAGGATCCATCCCCAAAAGCAGCAAATGTATAGCTCAGGGCAGAGATGTTCATTATTAACGTGCCGGGTGAGCCTTGGTGGCCATGACCCGACGCCCAGGAGTGTGTGTTTATACCACGCCGTCTTACACTCGCTGTTCCCGCACACTTACACTGGGGCCGTGTCACAGAAAGATGGTGAATCAGCCGGGGCTGCGCTGAGCTTCCTCGACGGGCAGCAGGCCCCCCCGTGACCCCCACCAGGACCAGCACTCCTACTGGCTGTGTGGGATGGGGAGGAGGAGTGTGGTTATGTCCAACACCTCAGCATGGACTCTAACCGAATGTGCAGCGATGCAATACCGATGTACACATGGAATGCTGAACTTTTTGGGATTAAACCCTATGGAGGGCTGGTTATGGGTACTGACCACCTGCCTGCCTGGTGCCCACCTTCCAGAGTGTGTGTATGTCTTTTATCACTTACTTTCTGTTTCCAGTTTCCATCTCTTCTGAGTTCTGAGGTCTGTAGATTGCTAATCACTCTGAAATACAAGGCAGCATAGAGTGTCTGTGAGTAGAGCTGGGCAAACCTCTGTGTGTGTGTGTGTGTGTGTGTTAGGGAGGAGTCCTGTGTGTGCTGGTTTAACACCTGTGGATTCCTCCCCTTCTCTGTTTCTGTCTCTCTCTTTTTTTCTCTCTGTCTTTCTCTGTCTCTCTCTCTCTTTCCGGTGGCTCTGTCTTTGTAACAGAGGATCTCCCTCACACCACGGGCAGGGATGTTGGACCCCTCAGTACAAAACGCCAGGCGTCACACACCCCAAAACCACGATGCTGCTGTGGCCCTGATGGAGGGGGGCCTCTTTGATCATGGTAGAAACCTGGCAGGGCAGGTTTACCGGTCTGCAAAGTTTTGGCGCGGCAGGGCTGTCGGCACTAGGCCACTTGCCCGACCCTGCGATGTTCCCCGCATTCCCGGATGTTGGTGCTGCAGCCGCCCGCGGCCTTAACCCTGTAGCTGAGCATCTCCCCTGAGCCTTGTCAGCCGAATTTGCCCTCCCTGCTCACCTCGTTTTGAATGTGGCCCCAAGCAGTATATGTACAGGTGCACGTAAAGATATTCATTATTAAAGTGTCACAGGAGTGCTGCAGTAATGCGCTGCGCCAGGCGAGCTCACCGCCGCTTATCTAAAGCACAGGTTGACCTCGTCATGCCGTGTGGTCCATGTCATGTTCTCGCTGCTGTTTCTGATGACGATCGGCAAAATTGAATCATTGTGTTTCCCTGAATGACATCTTGCTGTAACATCAGTGATCCAGATGGTTCCTGTCTTCTGTGTAATCTGCGGTACAGTCTAGAACCTGATACAGGCTGCTGGGTTTGGATGGCCTATGACTCGTATCTTAAGCGGACACAGGACACAAGAGGAAGTACCTTCCCCACCCTTCCCCATCCTTCCCCATCTCCCCCTCCCTTCCCCACCTTTCCCCTGTCTTCCCTCC
>JAODKC010000130.1:9157943-9171161 GCA_026777985.1 Mormyrops attenuatus
CCCCCCCCCCCCCCGCCCTTCCTGTTACAGCCCCCGCCTGCACTGATTGGTGCATATCTGCCAGCTGTGTGTGCCATCCACATCAGTGTTCTGGAGCAGGGTGCTGTATTCAGCCCCCGCCCGCTGCACTTGGGGTCCGGCCGGCTCACTCGATTTGGGACGGAACACACAACCGCACCCCCCCCCCCGCCTCAGATGCCCTGCCCCTCGCTCCATCCCACCCTGGAAGCGCCAGGGTTCGCCCGCTTTGTCCTTGAATCTCCCGAGAAGCAGCGGCACGGAAAGATTTCAGGAGAATAATGGCTCGCCTGACTGGCCGTGTCTGCGTCTCTCATGCAGGATGCCTCCATTTTCCACACACTGCGTTTTTCTCAGTGTGTGCGTGACTGTGAGTGTGCCTTCCTTCTTGCTGCTGCGTGGCGTCTACGTGTCTACAAAGGGAGCCTTTGCCGTCCAACTTGGGTGCAGCGCCACCTCTAGGGCGAGAACACCATGCCCCTTCCGGCTCCCCCCGCCCCACCATCTTTCAATCGTCTGTCCATTTGCTGCCCCTGCGATGCTGTAAAACTCCGTGAGGCACATTTGACCTTGTGGCGAATCAGGTGATTGGTGCATCACACAGGCATAGCAGCTAAGGGGCGCTCAGGAGAGGCCGGCGGGCGTGGGGGTGGTTCCAGTCGTGGGCGTGGGCCCACCCTCTCAATGGCCACTCCCTGACCGAGAGTGCTGGATAACAGCCATCTGGCAGTTCCTTGGCTCCTCGTTTGCGGCCCATTATGTTTACGGCCCTTTTCGTTTTTGCGTATTTAGTTATTTATCGATTGATTTGCTGTTAGACACTGCAGAGTTTTATTTTTGCACCATGTGCCGGTAGCAGGAAGTTGGCCGGCCTCTTTAACTGTCAGCATTCAGCACTCCTGCTTTCTGTTGGGGGGGGGGGGAGGCTCTCAGCTGGTCAGCTGACCCCTTGCTCTCGATGGGGGTTCTTTTGCTTTGCTGTGTGGGGGCCTCTGGAGTTTCTTGTGTGTGTTTCTTGGAAGGATTTGATTTAATGACACAGCCTCAAGTTCCATTAGGCTAAGTTAATGAATTAGATTAACTTAACATTTCTGTTACCTGTGACCAGTTCTGTAATTGGAAATAGCTAATCTCAGTAAAATTTAATATTTAGAGGTAGTTGATACAGGAGGGCGAGTGTGATGGCCTCATACCTCAGGGCTTTGGGTTAATTTCCCAGCCCTGCCTGTGTGTGTATGTGCCCGTCCAGGATGGCCTGTGCTGCCTGGGACTGACTCCGGGTTGCACTGGATGAAGAACGGGGGTGGATTTAGTGATGGGTTGTGCAGGTGGTGTTTTGCGGTACGAATGCTGCTTCTGGAAGATTTATCATACCTCTTTCTCCACCTAGTATTTCTCGCTTGAGGAACAATGAAGTCTTTCTGTCTGTCAGTCTGTGGTAATGACAGCTCCCTAACTGATCAGATTCTGCATCAGGCTGCTGCTTGTTCTCTCTCCTGTAGGTCCCCAGGTCAATGCCCCTGGGGGTTGGCTGGGTTGGGTCAGTCAACCATGCCCTCATTCAGGCCCAGCACTCTGAACTTTAATGTACATTAATTAGAGCATGAAATGGCTTCTGTTTGCACATCCTTCCTGACTGCTGAATGTATAATGCCATCAGATTTTTAATGCCAATGTGTGAGAGCCTCAGTTATCTGTGTTTATCAGCAGTCACATGTTGCTATTGACGTATCACTGCAGTGCATTACTGAGGTGCGTTACTGCAGTGAGCCTGATGCTGGTGTGTCATTGTGAAGCATTAATGTGGTGAACCTGACGGCAGTGTGTCACTGTGGTGCGTTACTGCGGCGAGCTTGACACCAGTGTGTCACTGCAGTGTGTTACTATGGTGAGCCTGACGCTGGTGTGTAGCCGAGGTACATTTCTGTGGTGAGCCTGACACTAGTGTATTACTGCGTTGCGTTACTGCGGTGAGCCTAAAGCCAGTGTGTCGCCGACGCACGTTACTGCAGTGAGCCTGACACCGTTGTGTCACCAAGGTGTATTATTGCATTTGGTTTGCAGCATTGGGTCACTGGGTCAAGCCAGCAGAAATAGCATCTAGCTCGAGCGTTTGGGTTGTGCCTGTAATCATACAGTTTATTCAATGTAGAGTGTATATTAAGAGCCACACGCACATGATAGGGACATGTGGAATTTTTTTAGGTGTGGCTTGCTCCCTCACACACTTACATTGTTTTGTCTCTGATTGGCTGCAGGAGCATGACATCGAGACGCCCCATGGGGTCCTGCATGTGACCATGAGGGGCGTCCCTCGGAGCAACAGGCCGGTCATCCTGACCTACCACGACATTGGGCTGAACCGTAAGCAGACCGCCGCTCTTGGACCAACCACAGGTCACACAGCATTGAGATCAGGCTGGGTGGCTGCAGATGACTCGGCGTCTGAGGGGACCTTGCAGCTTGTGAGGCTCGGGTTGCTTCTGGTGGTGTAGATGGGTGTAAGCATTTCACGTAAACACCATGCTGTCAGAGCAGCGTAAGAGACAACTCTGCTACTGTGGCCTGCATGTGTGTGTGCAGTGCTGGCAGGCAAGTTTGGGTTACAGCCATGTGACGTGTAAGCGCGTGTATGCGTGTGTGTGTGCGTGCATGTTCATTAGCCCGTGAACAGGATAGCAGCATGTCTTTTTCTTACCACCTTGTGCCATCGGGGAGCAGACTGATCAGCCTTGTTACCATCTTCTCTTCACGTTTAAATCGGTCGTCAGAGACTCAGTCGGTCCCTGTTTTTGCTCCCTCCAAACAAGCTACCAGACAGCCCACATTTTTGCTCCCTCCCAACTCCTGAGCAAAAATATGGACTGTTTGTGGGTCCCCAAGGGCCAAACTGGGAAACACTGGACTAGATGCTTTCATTGAAATGGTCTGGATGCTGGATGTCCAAAATCTAACCTCGGTACCTGAAATGTGACTGAGGGGTTGGAGGTTTCCCGTCTGGTGTGCACACATTTCCCTGTGCTGGCATCCACAGACAAGTCCTGCTTCAACACGCTCTTCAACTTCGAGGACATGCAGGAGATTACGCAGCACTTCGCCGTGGTCCACGTGGATGCCCCTGGCCAGCAGGAGGGTGCCCCCCCTTTCCCTACTGGGTACAAGCTTCATATATGCATGTAGACACGTCTAGATAGCCCCCGGCTCCAAGATTGCCCCACTTATCTTGCTGGCTTTGGTTTGTCTTGGGATGCTCATCCTGCTGTCTGCCTGTGTGTGTACCTGTGCAGGTACCAATACCCGACCATGGACCAGCTGGCAGAGATGTTGCCCTCGGTGCTGACTCATCTGAAGTAAGTGAGCTCCAGATCCCTGCCCTCCACAAAGTCCTTGTACTCCTGCGTTCAGAGACCCACGGAGCACCCGTCTGCTCTGGGGAGTCGCCCACGGCGGTCGTGTCTCCAGGCTGCCTGGCATCAAGGCACACTGCCTGGCAGCCACCTGTGATAGCTTTACCTTCCACTGGTCATGGTGCCCAGCAATCCTCAGACGTGCTACCGGTCTGTGTCAGGAGGGGGCACTGTGCTGGGTCTGGCTCATGTCCACACCCTGCGATGGGTCACACGTCTGCTGCCTCCTGTGCGCTTTATCCCCTTCCTCATGCTGTGTGTCCAATTCCTGGATTATGGATAGAGACCGGACACCTTCCAAGCTGTCCATCTGTGGCACTGGTTGAGTTAAGGTTTCTTAGACCTTCCGTGGGCCAGGTTTTCTTCTAGAACATTCTCTTTTTACCTCAGACTTTCTTCCAGAAAATTCTTTTTTTTTAACCTCAGACTTTTAGCCTGAACAGACCTCTTTTTTACCTCAGATTTTCTTCCAGAACATTCTGTTTTTTACTTCAGATTTTAGCCTGAACAGGACTCCTTTTTACCTCAGATTTTAGCTTGAACAGGCCTCTTTTTTCCCCTCCGACTTTTAGCCTGAACAGGCCTCTTTTTTACCTCAGACTTTCTTCCAGAACATTCTCTCTTTTTAGCGTGGGCTCTTTTCTTGAAGGCCCATTGTTTAAAGCAGGCCTCCTGCGGCAGGTTTCCTTCCGGAACACGCTGTCTTTCTAGGACAGCCTCTTGGGGGGACGGGCGGGACACATCCCACTCAATAATAAAAGCAGTTTCTCCCACCCAATATATTCCAGGATTTTGCTTTTAAAACTATGAATAAATTTGTCAGGCGAATTTGGTTCTCGTGTAACCTACTGATCGAGGGGAAAGCTTTTAGCTGAAGATTCATAATCATAAACGAATGCATACAGTCAGTATTGAAATGGAGGGGTAGGTATACACTGAGGTCATGCAGGATAATATGAGAGGACGTGTTTGGCTCGAGTTCAAGTTACAATTTATTTATAAGGTACGTTTCACTCAACCACAGTTCTGTGAAAAGTGCTGTACAATCAAAATATTAAACACACAAACACTAAAAACACGAAGCTCCTGTACTGAGTTTAAAGCCAAGTTTAAACTTGGAAAGTGTTGGTGCCCCACGAATATGCAGGGGCAGCTCGTTTTACAGTTTTGCAGCTGCAGACTGCGATCGTCCATCGTCTAATGGCTGTGCCCCTGTCCCCCTGATGATACCCTTGGACAGCCTTCCTCCTAGACTGACCTCCTGCTTACATGGCCATGCAGTCTGTGGGCTCCTTTATCAGTGTGCAGGGTCATCCCCTTCAGCTTCCTGTGTACACTTCACAGAGTATGTGTCGCCTCCTTGGCTGGCGGAGGCCTGTGCTTCACGTCTGCTCACTCCACTCCCTTTCCTGATGCAGGGTGAGCAGCGTGATTGGGATCGGAGTGGGAGCCGGGGCTTACATCCTGACCAGATTCGCGGTGAGTCTGAGGCGGTGAGGCATCATTCATTAAGGGTAAGGTGCCCCCCCCCATATAATGCACATTATATGTGGATGGGTGAATGGACAGACAGGGAGAGAGGGAGACACACAGACAGGCAGAATGACAGACAGGGAGAGAGGGAGACAGACACAGGCAGACAGAATGACAGACGGAGAGAGGGAGACAGACACAGACAGGCAGGCTGACAGATAGGGAGAGAGCATGAGGCCTGCTCTGCACTGGAGGAGCAAATTAGTGAAATTTCAGGTTGGGGGCTTTCAGTGGATCTCCTGTCCCAGGATGGGGGGCTCACTCAGGTGCTGTTTGTGTGCACAGCTGAACCAGCCCAACCTCGTCGAAGGCTTGGTTCTGATCAACGTGGATCCATGTGCCGAGGGCTGGATTGACTGGGCCGCCTCCAAGGTAAGGTTGTGACTATCTCGCCGGCTGTCTTGATCAGACCCAACGAGGCCGTTTAATCATTTGCCGCACTATTTTATCCACATACCTGTGTAAAGCCGAGTAGTCTTTCTGAATTTATTCAGGTTTAGAGTGACATTCCAGGTTCCCCTCATCTTCAGCTTCTTGTTTTGCTTCAATAAGAAGTTCTGTAAGGAGCTTAGGGCTGTAGCATGCTGTCTGACTAACCTTCCTGTATGTTACCGGACAGATGATGTACTAGGTAAAAAAAAAACATTTATTTTCATGTGTACCCAGGATGTGGAACCAATAAATACAAAACAATAAGAGCCATTTATAATAAGCTAATAACCCCAATGTGGTTAAAAACTCGCCAGTGACACATCCATGTTAAAACGTCAAAACATTAAAAATGGGACTCTGTTCAGAGAAGGCAGGAGACGTGGGCATCTGGGAAAATCAAAGGAATGCCGTAGAAGTCCAAGCCGGCTGTGATCGGCTCATTCCGAGTGGGAAGCCTGGCTCCCTATCCTGCGACCCGTAATCTGCCCAGCTGGCCCTGTTTATCTTGGGCCCGATTCCTACACCAAGCTGCTGCCCAGTCACTGCAGCTTCTCACACTGTCTTTCCGTGGTTTAACGTGTTGTAGTGCAGTATAATACACAGTAACATGCCATAAAGTAGAGTAACGTGATGTAATGCAGTGTAGCGCAGAGTGATATGGTTTAATGCAGTCTAATGTGTAACGCAGAATAGCGTGGTGTAATGTAGTCTAATGCTGTGTAATGCAGAGTAATGTGGTGTAATGCTGTCTAATGTAGTATGACGTAGAGTGACATGGTGTAAGGCAGTCTAATGCTGTGTAACACCGAGTGATGTGGTGTAATGCAATGTAACACAGACTAACATGCTGTAATGCAGTGTAACGCAGAGTAATGGGATGGAATTCAGAGTGATGTGGTATAATGCAGTCTAACACTAACGCAAACTAATGTGGTGGAATGTAGTCTAACGCAGTGTAACACAAAATGATGTGTTGTAATGCTGTGTAACGCAAAGTGATGTGGTGTAATGCAGTCTAACGCAGCGCAATGCAGAGAGATGGAGTGAAATGCAGTCTAATGCGGTATAACGCAGAGTGATGTGGTGTAATGCAGTTTAATGCAATGTAATGCAGACTCGTGGTGTAATTCAGTCTAACGCAGGTTAGCTTGATGTAATACAGTGTATCACAGAGTAACATAGTGGAATGCGACCTAACACTGGAACACCGAGTGACGATGTAATGAAGCCTAACGCAGTGTAATGTAGATTAGCATGGTGTAATACAGCGTAACTTAGATTAACGTGGTGTAATGCAGTGTTACGCGGTGTAATGCAGTGTAAGTTCACGGCCCGCTCGAGCCACAGGGCCCCCGCAGCTGGTGTTTCCAGTGTAGGCATCGGCTGCCTACAACCGGTGCAATGGTAACTGCGGACGTAGTGGGTGGGAAAGGCAGGGAAGTGCCGCCAGCCCCCACTGACAGGTCTGTCTGCTCTGTTTCCGCAGCTCTCTGGATGGACCAGCAACCTGGTGGACATTGTGATGTCTCATCACTTCAGCACCGTGAGTGTCCATCACTCTGTGTTTGCCAAGCCTTTTTAATCATATAGCCTTTTGATACAGAACTACCTTAAGTGCAGGTAGAGCTCCAGCACCCTCATGCTGCCTCCAGTGACAGCCTTTCCTCGTCCTGGACTGTATATGTCTATGCTGTCGTGTTATTTGGTCCTGGACTGGGGACTTTTTGGATGCTTTTCCACTGCATCAGGTACCATACTTCAAAAAAATACCAGAAATACAGTACTACCGTGTTGGTTTTCCACTGGCGTAAAAACTAGTATTGGCCCTGAATGACATCACAACACGAGGCGGGTATTTTGTACTGAATTCGAAAAATGGCTGTAGTATATTATGCATGACATGCAATATTATGCACATGCAATATTCACATCGCAAGGACTGCGATAGTCAACTGGGTTGAGATCCAACTTTTTCATATCTTCATTTTAATGATTATTCCTTTTCAACATTATCTAGTATAAGTTTAAAAAATCAGCTTAAAGTTAACCTCCACGGTTTTTGCATGAGCTCTGAATGCATTCTCCACAACAATCATAATCATTTTCATCCTTGCTATTTAAATCACTCCTAGTCAAGTTTGTGACAAATTTATGTCAAACTTTTTTTTTTTTGGTTTATAAATATCCCAGTATTTCGCAATATTTGAATTTTTTGCAACTTTATGCAGCCCATGTATATCCCAAGTATATTATAGCAAATACTTTTTTATTTCTTGACATGCTATCCTGATCATCTTCTGGTTCTTCTGACCAAATTGCAATTAAAGCTTGGATCTCTTCGTTTGTCCATGCTTTTTTTTTTAAAAAAAAAAAAAAACTTTGTTTATCATTGTTTTCCGAATTTCTAACATTTATAAGACGATGGTTGTATTGTGTTTCAGAGGCAGGCTATTTACATAACCGATCCACAAAGAACGCATTTATGAGTCTCATCCCAAAGTGCCGACTGAGCAAAAAAAGTCCCCCAGCTGATTTGGTACCTTGGATACTGGTACTTGACTAGATGTCAGTGGACAAAGGATAGTACCAAACGTACAGCACCAAACGATACCTGGTGTGGTGGAAAAGTGCCCTATATCACCGCATAGGGTCTCCTCCCTTTGTGCTGATTTTATTGCCTGTAGCTGTGTCTCTGCAAGGGCTGCGCTGTTGGGGGCTGCGCTGTTGGGGGCTGCTTAGGGCCAGCCTAACAGTGTTCCCATCAGCAGAGTAATGCGGTCAAACACAGACAAAGAGAAAACATCACCTCAAGCATGAAAATCAGATTATTTCTCTGTCTAGATTGACATACTGTCCAACAGTTCTTTCAGTCTAAAATTAAGTATGCGTTTGCAATCTACTGCTTTCACTATTAACGCATGCTTGTATATGCTTAGCATTATCTGATTATAAAACCCAGGTTTTTGTGCCTGAGCTAAGCCCAGGGAACAGGATAATTACTCGAACTTTAGCAGAAGCCCCGCAGTGTAAATCTGATGGTATTTAGATGCTGTTCTGGGGGATTAGTTAATGCCATAGCAACTAATCAATCATTAACTCATGTGATGGTTGCAAAATCTTTTTAAGGACATATTAATCTAGTTGCAGTATATATGTTGGTGTTATTGCCGAAGGACTCTGCACTTTCATTGTTAAGGATTCCCCCCAGAGAGCCTTCTCATTCTTTGTACCATGTTTATTCAATAATTATTTTGTTGACAAAAAGTGCAGATTTATTAAAAACTGAGGAAAGATAAAAGAAAAATACTGCAAAAGGCATTCAGCAGCAGCTAGTGTCTTTACTATGAACAGCGTATGAACAGGCAGTGTTCCCTGCTGCCGCCAGCTCCAGCTGTGCACTGTGAGCCACCATCAGTACCCGCCATCAGCCGCCAAGGCGTCCTCGCTGTGGGGACAGCAAGCCGCTGGAGGCTCGCCGGCACCCCCTGCAGCCTGGCTTCACCTGCGGCATTATTACCTCCAGGAGGTTCTGCCAGTTCACATGCCTGCCTGCTCTGGTCCCTCTTCAGCCTGTGTGTTAGGTGGCCCCCTGCTGGTGGGCTTCTTATTGCAGGAATAATGTGACTCTTGCCAGTGAGTCATTCATCCATTGTCACATTTGGCTGCAGAGTCTTCGTGTCACCCGGCTTTTCTTCCCCGCATTATTCATCCATGCGAGTTTCTGCACAGCCCTTGTGAATGGCTCTGTGAGGGATAACCTTTGACCTAATCTGTGAATGGAAGAGGTCATGTTCGATGGACTGGTACCAGTATGACCTGGTTTTTCTACCCCCCAAGGACGAGCTAACACAGAACCAGGAGCTGATCCAGACCTACCGCCTGCACATCGCACAGGACATCAACCAGGACAACCTGAGCCTCTTCTGTACCTCCTACAACAGGTAGGGAAGGCGGCCCGTCGGCCTTCAGCCAGAGTGTGTGAGTGCGTACAGTGGCGCCCCCTTGATAAGCTCTTCTCCCGTTCACCAGCCGTCGGGATCTGGAGATCGAGAGGCCCATTCCCGGCCTCAATGAGAACACCGTCACCACCCTGACGTAAGTCACGCCCAGATGCTCACCAGTGCCCCCTGGCTGCCGCCATCAATTCCACCTCCTCACGCCACTCCTCTCTGCTGCCCTTGTAGGTGTCCCGCCCTTCTGGTGGTTGGTGACACTTCCCCAGCCGTGGAGGCAGTGGTATGTTTCACCGTGACGTCCAATAAACACAAGGAACTGAAGAATTTATGTAAATCCAGAGTATTTGTGTATAGTGCCTTTAACTAAGCAGTTTGAGGTGTTGATGATAAATGCCAGTATGGCCGCCCTGCCCTTTGCAGTGCCATCCTGTTCATTCCTGAGTCTCTAATCGCCATGCCCTCATTTCCTGTGTCCAGGTTGAGTGTAACTCTAGGTTAAACCCAACAAAAACTACCTTGTTAAAGGTGAGTGGACTTTGTGACTTTGTTTCATGGTGTTGGTAGTATTGTGTGGGGCATTCCGGTGTGTGCATGTGGCTTCAGGTTTGGTGGGACGGTAGCCCTGTCCCTCTCAGCTCTACACGCGGTTCGCTGGTGGGACAGTAGCCCTGTCCCTCTCAGCTCTACACGCGGTTCGCTGGTGGGAGGGTGACCCTGTCCCTCTCAGCTCTGTTGGAGTAAGGCCGTGTCTCATGTGCCTTGTCCATCTCTCCTGCAGATGGCCGACTGTGGGGGCCTGCCTCAGGTTGTCCAGGTGAGTGCGCCATGAGCGTCACAAGCTGAAAGAGTCGGTCCCTCAGGTGCTCTGATACCATCGCTGTCCCGTGCGGTCTCCTCGTACCGCTGTCCCATGCCCTCTGCTGGTACTGTCATGTCATCCATGGGCTCACCTTATAAGCTTGTTTATAGCTAACTGAAGCAGTTGCATGGGTCTGCTGGATGGTATGTACCCAGTATAGTCCTAAAAGCCTTTTCTGTGTGGGGTCCGCTGCGAGGCCCGTTGTCATGGACACGGATTAGCAGCACCTCGTGGTGGTGGGGGGAGGGGGGTCAGAGGCAGTTCTAATCTGGGCCTTTAATGAGATGGAGCAGTGGGGGACACCTGCTCACCCCCAGTCTACAGCTCCCCCCGCCCTATTCATTAGTGACTAGCTTTGCTTTTCTGACCTTTTCTATTATCTACTGTACTGTTAGTGTTTGAGGCAATCCGGGCTGGGGACTAAAACACATGACCTCCTGGTCACAGGTTCAGTCCTCAAGCACCAGGGTGTAACCCATCTCTCTCTTTCAGCCTGGCAAGCTCACCGAAGCCTTCAAGTACTTTGTCCAGGGGATGGGCTACAGTAAGTATCCACCCCACTTCCCTCCATCCGGCCGCGATGCACCGTCCTTCCGGGTGGTTCTCCAGAGTGGTGCTCTTTGTTTTCTGTAATCTGTTTGCTTCGTCTGGACAGTCTAACATGATGGTTGATGCTCCTGTTTTTTCCTTTGTCGAAGTGTCCCGTCTTCTGTGCCTTGTTTAAAGCCCCCACCCCCCAATGTTGAGGTATAAATGAAACCCCTCCCCTCCAAACATGGCAGCCCGGCCCTTTGAGGTCTGTGTTAGGATGTAAAGCCACTTTCTGAAGCATGTGCAGGCTGCAGCCCCCTCCTCTGTGTTCGTTCCACTTCGTTTCAGGCGCTTTGGGCTGTAAACCCACCCCCCTAGCGGTGCCCCTCAGCCATGATGTTTCCCCCATGCAGCCTGGCAGCCTCTACCAGCTCATACGCCACAGCTACCAGTCTGACCGGGTCGTGAGAAAAGTACCAGGCTGTATTGAAGTGGCTGTTTGTTCCCCTGTGTGCTGTGCAGTGGGCTTAGGGGAGAAGGCTTTCCCATCAGGCCGAGCACGGTGCGTCCAGACGTTTGTGACACCGGTCACGACCGAGGGGAGTGTAGCACCAGGCTGCCCCCCCCAACCTGGTCTTTGTGTTTCTTCAGATGCTGTTCACAGAGGCACCTTTATAAGCCTAGAATCAAGGACAAACCACACTGGAATACAAAGTGGATGTCAGACCTCTGGGAGGCGTGAGCTGTACTGCATTGGCACTCTCCCAGCCTAAAGACACAGAGAGACGTTTCCAACCTGTCAGCCCGTCATTGTCCCTGGTTGCAGCCTGGAAGGTCACATGTCAATGCTGGCTGTTCCTTTTAGCCCAGAAGGAGGCGCTCTCAAGCTGTAGCATTAGGGCACTGAGGGCACTTATATTTCTGCGTATTTACAGTATAAATGTTGCTGTGATGAACAGATTATGTTACGCAGTGAAACCATTTCGGTGTATGCTGTCCTCTTGGGCTCTTTGTTCAGCCTGGGGTGTCGGGCTGCGAATTTAAATGCAGCTCAATGCGGACAAAGTACTGCAGCTGCCTGGTTCATGGAGCCTCTGCTCTGTCATGCGACCTAATGGAAAAGGCACTGGCCTCCCAAGCCATAGGTTGTGGGTCCCACCTGCAGTGTGTTCTGACACTGCTTTCTGAGAAATGTGTACGCTGCTGGAGAAAAGCATCTGCCGAATGCATAAATGTAAAATGTAAATGTGACCCCAGGGTAGGAGCAAACGGTCTGCCTACATGGCCACCAGAGTGCTGGGAGGACAGGCTAGAGAGCCCCCAGCCTCCCACTTGGTGCAGGCTGCAGTCCGCGACCCAGGTGTCCAGCAGGGCCGCGGTATTTTAATCCCTGGGCTGGATTAGCCAGGGTTCAGGGCCTGTGTTTTGCCGCAGTGAATCTGTAAGAACATGGACTGGGGGGTATGCAGTGCACTCTGCTTACCGTGCCGGTGGGCTGTCATGTGACAAAGGACAGCAGAATGGCTCAGCGGGCTCAGCGCAGTAGTTCAGGTCCATGATGACTTGTCTTAATGGCTGTCTCTATTGTTCCTCCCTCTCTCTCCGTCTCTCTCTCTCTCTCTCTCTCTCTCTCTCTCCTGCGTTCACGCTAACAGTCCCTTATGTTCAGCTCAGCCACCTGAACAACGACACAGGTACCGGGACCAGCGGCGGGTCACGGTGCTGCTCGCTGCTGCTCCCTACAGGCACTCGGCTGCCTGCTGCCCGCTGCCCCGCTGCCGCCCAACCCTTTCGTCATCCTTGGTTTCTGTTCTGTGCTGCATGCGCCGTATTCACAGATTTAAGGCTCTCCAGAACCATCGTGCATCATGTGTGTGCGCGCGTGTGCGCCACCTTAAAGCCGGAGCTTCTGTCTGTGTGTCTCACTCCTGAGTGCACTTTCCGTCTCCTGCACTTTGGTTTCTGTTTATTCATGCATTGTTATCATCATTATTAGTATTTCTAGGCACTGCTGTTGTTCTTTTTGAGTTGTGCTGTAGGACTGCATGTTTCACTTATTCCCTGCAGATTTATCCACAATGGCACGCAATATAAATTTGTCAGTATAAAATTGTCAGTGATCCGCTATGCATAGCATCACTGGGATCAGGTGTAATCAGTCCTGGGTGGGGAAGGGCAAGTTAAATGCTAACATACCAGTCTCATTCCATCATGTCAGCCCTGCTGTTAGGGGAACAAGCGGCTCATGCTCTTGCTCCCTGTCTCCCCCAGTGGCCTCGGCGGGAATGACACGGCTGGCTCGCTCCCGCACCCAGTCCTCCTCCAGCATGAGCTCCGGCGAAGGCAGCCGTGGCCACGCCCATGGCCAGTTGGAGGGTACCCTTGACAACCAGGCCCAGCCCCAGACCATGGAGGTGTCCTGCTAGACACGGCCCCCGCCCCCTCCGTGTCCCCCTTCCCCCGCTCCCCCCCTGCATCAAGA
>JAODKC010000130.1:9171261-9200793 GCA_026777985.1 Mormyrops attenuatus
CATGACCCAGCCTCACCCCTCCATCCCCCAGCCTTGTGCTGCTGGAGGTTTATTCCCAGGCCATCATAGAAAAGAGGCCCCCCCTGCATCAAGAGGGGGCTGTAATGTATTGTGTAACACGTATAGACAGGTACCTACGTAAATGTATTCATACACCAAGCTGAACTTCACAAGCAGAAAGAGCATAGAAATCAGAGTAATGTTTAGTTTAAAAGCGAACCCCAGGGCTGATGGCGGCATGTTGGTGCCCTCGGGTGGTCAGGTGACCTGTAGCGGATCTGAATTTTACTCCTCACCATGCGTCATTTAACATTTGAATTGTCTTTTCTATGATGAGTTGGAGATTTAGCACAGGACGGGTCTGTGATTGTTTGGGTCTGGGGGACGGGTCTGGGAGGGACATCACTGTCCCCCTGGATCTCGAACCCACTAGAGGTGCCAGGTGAGACTTGCCCACACACTGTGTGACTGACCACACCGTCAATCTCCCAGAGCGTCTGACGGATTTTCAGTGCAGCCGCATGGTGGTCCTGCCTCAGCACAGGCTGGAAAGGCCTTCCGTTGGGTTCTGTTCCACCTTCCACCCAGCAAACACCCCCTCACACACGCACATTTGTACTGCCTTTTTTTAATGGTAATCTTCGTGTTTGTCTTAACGTAATCCTGTGAGCGTCTCCTCTCACCGCATCTGCTGCGTGGCTTTCTCCGTAGCTCTAACTGCGATCCTCCAGCAGACTGGCTGAACCGTAGGCTGTCAGCGATTGGCCGTCGTTCGGCTGCCTGTTGTAGGAGAGTCCCGCCTTCTCAAAGCTGCTCACATGTAACAGGCATGATAGTTTGGTAGGTTCTCAGTTCATAGGTTTGTAGTTCGCACACTGGAGTGTGTAGAGCATATCGATGTCAAAGAATGGGTTTAGTATGCAGTCATCCTGCTCAAAACGGGGAAATCGTATTCCTGAAGATCATTAAGATGGTAGAAGAGCAGGAGAAGTCAACAAAAAGGAGCTTCCGTGTAGCGATGCAAACACTGATGTCAGCACAGGCACCCTGTTAAACACTGGACCATAAGATGGACTCATGTATGTGTTGAGGTGGAAAAGGGTCACCTCTGGACAGGAACCTGAGGACAAAGGCCTCCAAACTCTGGAACATGGTCTATCTGTCAGCATCCAGGGGATCTGATCTTGTGGTTCTGTGAGCAGCTATTACGGTGGCTTCAGCATGTGTCCTCGTCCGGTATCGGAAATGTGAAATGGTTTGCCGGTGGGATCTGCTAGAGCTGTTCACCTGAAGAGTGCCTCCTTCAGGTCACATCCAGTCGTGTCGAGTGTTTTTAATCATACATTTAACTGGATTCTGACAGCTTTCGATGGGTTCTAGAAGTTTTGTTGTCCTTCCACTCACACGTTAATACATCTCTGTGTTGATGCTAAAGTGTGTTTAACGCCCCCTAGAGGGGAGATGTAAGCTCTCACCATCCGCTGCCTTTGGTCTTTGTACTGACTGCTCAATAAAACTAGGTTCAAAGTGCAGTGTGTCTGTGTGCATCTGTCTCTCTTGGTTATGTTTTTGTTCTCTGGGTCATGCTAACATTGGTGAGAAAGGCCATCTCTCTGTGCAGTAAAATCTGCTGTTTAGGACCACATGGTGTAACTGCCTAAAAGGATCTTTCAACTCCAGTTTACCAGGTCAAGTCAATGGAAGGTCTCTTCTACCCTATTCAGCCGCTTTACACTGGACTCCTGTGCTCGTCACTGGCAGTTCTCTCATTTTAATGGACTGTTTTTGGTGTCTGATACAAAGTCAGAAATAGATAAATCAACATGGAGATCGAGGAGAAACATACCAAGTGATACATCATGATCTGAGTCACTAATGCACCAATCTCAAATCTCATGGCTGACATTAACCGAGTGACACCATCCTGATGTTGACACCAAATTTCTACATTTAGACAGTGAATTTGTCTCAAGTACTCCGTTCGAAAGGTTGTCAAAACCAGGGCTACAATCTATGGCCTGTAACAGTGGATCACCACGTTCCGGTTCAACTGAGATACACTCCAAACTAGTTACTGTGACAAGCTGTGATCACGCAGAGCAAGAGTTTCCGTTTACCATTGATCAGAATCAGCTGGCTGTAGCAGGCTGCCGGGCACATGTGATGTGGGTGAGCCCTGACTTCCTGGCAGCCAATCACAGCCCAGTTCCCCGTATGCTGCGTGTGATCTTCCATGACACACTGGAGAGGGGAGAACTCTCCCCCTACCCCGTTACTTAGAATGAATCATGAGGACCCCATCCCTAACGGGGGAGGTACTCGCATTGGTAAACAAGTTATTTTTAACACTTGGAACATTGCTTTGTGAGGAAACTTTGAAGAAATAAGAAAACAAGAAGATGAGTCGACATGTAGTTAGGGTGTGATGCTGTGATGGAGAACACTAATAGTCACAGCAACACTGAAGGCTTTGCACCTGGTCACCTTGGAGATGTGACCATGTGAGGAGCTCCAGGAGAAGGAGCATCCACCTTCGAACATCAGCAGACCTGCTGTGGAAAGATGCCATCAGGCCATCCAGCACAAGGATCATGGATTCTGCTTCATCATTGCACAAGGGGGTCACACAAGGACGCGATTTAATGGTGGCCTCTTTATATGATATAAATAACATATATTCATATATACTTACATAATGCAATAATCTAACAGTATAAAATAAATATAAAAATCATAAATATATGGAATATGTAGGCTGGTTTACTTTTTAAAAACTGCTACAATATCGACACATTGCCTTTTAGAGGACATATGTTTAATGAATTTTTAAATAAAAATACTTGATGAGGAAGCTGTTTTTCTTGAAATGTGTGTCCCAAGTACACAGACAGTACAGACTGATTCAGTTCTGGACAGTTTAAATGCTTTGCAGTGGCTCTTTCATGTATTCAGCATGATGACGGAGCAGCGGACTCTCCAGCGTTCCGAGAGGGAGCCCGCACTCGTAATGTTTTTCCTGATTGAGTGTTTGAGGTGATTTGTTTAGGTGTCAACTGCTGACAATTAGCATTTAATCCTTTAGTGAAATATGACAGCCGTATGATTGCTTGTAGACAGTGAGGAGTGTTCATGAAGCTGAATGGAGATGTGTGACCATCTTTGTTCCACCCCCACAAGGAGAAACTGCCCCTGGGTGGTGTAATTAACTTGCCCCAGTTTAAAGCTACTGGGAGCATTCCAGATGATGTTCATGGGAGCAATTAGGCTCAATTCAGTGACCTGAGATTTGTGCCATACACCCCCCTCTTCATACACAGCGAGAGGGGATGGAGGAGGAACGACTTCCATTTACTATTGATCAGAATCAGCTGGTTGTAGCAGAATGCCAGGCTCCATGAGACATGTTTGGGCCCCGACTTCCTGGCAGCCAATCACAGCCCAGTTCCCCACAAGTTTGACCTTCCATGACACACCTGAGAATGAACCATTAGACCCCACCAGGGGAAGCAATCATGTTGGCACACAGTCGTCTCTAACATCTCCTGAATAAATGGCCACAAATGGTAATAAAACAACAGGCAGTGTAATTATCCAAGAGCTTTGCATCTGCTGGTGCTTCAGATGTTGCCGTGTGCGGGGGCTTAGGGTGGTCCGGGAGGGACGTCTGGTACTGGATGATGTAATTAGGTCACCCAGCATCACATGTTAAGTTTATTGACGTTCTTTAAATAGTATGGAGCACCCTGATCAGTTTGCCTATGAAGTTTACTCACTTTCCAGGCTAATTCACTAGTTACTAGACACTAGTGTGTAATCTGAAGTAAAATACTGGCATTACCAGGGGTAGACTTAACATAAGGCAGGTGTAGGTAGCTCCCTGGGCCCCCCACAAACTAAAGACCCGATGAAGACAGAATTTCCAGAAGTTACATTTATGGATATAGGATAATATAGTCATCTTAATTATGGCAACCTGTCTGTTATTGGGGCAGTGCAGTGGTTCGCACTGTTGTGTCACACCTCTGGGATCAGGGTTTGAGTCTCCACCATGGCTCTGTGTGTGTGGAGTTTGCATGTTCTCCCCGTGTCATCATGGGATTTACTCTGGGTAGTCTGGTTTCTCCCCACAGTCCAAAAATATGCTCAAATGGATTGGTGTTACCAAATTACCCATAGGTGTGAGTGAATGGTGTGAGAGTGTCCCATCCTGGGTTATTCCCGGCCTTGTGCCCATACCTTCTGGGATTGGCTCCCCCACAACCCTGAATTGGACAAGCGGGTTCAGAATATGGATGGATGGATGTCTGTTTTTGCAGTTTTCACAATAGACAAAGTTGCCCACCATCCCGGCTGTAATGGACTATTCCTACTTTAAGACAACACTTCTCAACATTCTATTCACGTATGTAAAAATTCATATCTTCGGGGGTAGAGTAAGTCATAAAGTAGACAGCCTAGGGCCATGGCAAAAAAAGGGGACAGTTAAACTTCTTAAATTTGGCCAATCAATCTGCCCTCATAACGCCCCTCTCTCCTCGATCAGCAGATTTTAGCAGCTCCCACCCCCATCTCGACTGGTAAGTTTTACTGCTAGCACCCTGTGCTTTGATTAGCATATTAATGATGTTCCATCATTTTTAATTCCCTCTCGTTTCTCTTTTGGCTCCAAAAAATAGCTTGAATGTCCCAATCAGAGGACCCCTACCCATGTCAGCCAAGTGCCTCCAGAGGAGTTAGTCTGGCACTGAACATTACAGTGCATTTGTTTAGGAGATGCTTTTATATAAAGCAACTTACATCTCTGAGAAACGTGGGTCAGCCAGTTAAGGGCCTTGCTCAGGGGTCTGCTGATCCTGATATTTGAACCAGTGACCTCCTGATCACTGGTACAATGTCCTAACCCCCGATCCACAGACCACACACTGCATAAAACACTCTGAGTTCAGAAATAACGTGCAATTGTACACTTATGCCCTTGATTAAGTAAATGATGCCATGAAGGAGCCTGGTTCCGCCCCCTAACCCTCACCATCAATGCACGATGCCTCTGCCTTTAGCAGCAGTGAGCGTGAGGAGGACCCCTCTATGGTTACTGAGTCACCTCTTATGCCTCATTTCCACCAGCGCAGTGCTGGAGCTGGTACTGATCCACATGTTTCCACTGCAAAAAACTGGCCCTGGGCCAGAAAAAATGGCTCCAACCTGGCACGATAGAAAGGCTGGTCTCAGAATTTGGACTGTAACATCAGCGAAAGTGGGACAGGCTATCGTGTCCAAACTTTCCCCATACCCGGAATATTCAATCCATAACCAATATAGTTTTGTCTAATATTGCCGGTGCCATGAAACAACAGCCTATTAGCAGAATAACATAATATCGTTTTTTTATTTTGTGGAAAACAAAAGATTGATCTGCTGGCCAGATTTAATAAATTATAAATATGTCGCAGGTCAAATATATTAAATATTGTGGCGCTTCAGTGGCAAAGAGAAGATGAGGTGGACAGTTCAGTTTTGAGCAGACTCTTTTATTGCGTTATCTTTAAAAGGACAGCGACAAACAACGAGTGAAAATAAATTCACTCACACAAACAGACCGGGGAGTCGTTAAGGAAACAAAAGTGGATACAGGGAATAGAGCCAGGGCGCAACAAATCATATTCTGAAAACTTTTTCTTCAGTTCAGCAGCTTAGAAAAACTTATCATCTGAAACAGATGAAAAATATCTAAAAACTGAATGCATATGAACCATTGCTTTACTCTCACGTAATATTTCCATTCCATTCTTTTTTTGAAACTGGTGGAAAATGGGCACTTTCTCAAAAGACACCAAGCAAGAACCAGCCCAGCACCAGAATCGCCTTGGTGGAAACGAGGTATTACTGCCCTGTAGAGAAATCAGGTCTTTTTATCAGAGCTCAGTTGGCTTGAGATGTTGTGTGGTTTCCTCTGGGTACTCTGGTTCAAAGACACGTAGCTAGACAGATCAGTAATTCCGAAATGCTTCTGTGGGCGTATACACTCCGCCAAGGACTCACATCCCGTCTAGTGTGCCCCTCCCTTTTCCCTATGCTTCCTGGGTAGGACCCAGGCTCAGTGTGACCCTGCACTGGATAAGTAGTTGGATGGATGGATGGATGGATGGATGGTTGACCCAGCAGCACTTCACAGATATTTGGTTTGATCTGGCCCTGTAAAGGTCCCTGGAACATAACATCATTAACAGCAGCTATCATACTGCACCACTGACATAATGGGTTTTGTGCTGGACATAGAGTTTCTCTGTTGGCACTTCCATCCAACTGACACATATTGTATTTGCACTATACAAATACATGGCCTTTTCTCTCAGACACGAGACAACCATTCTTCTTACTGAACACAGATCTTCATATCCTGCTCTGACTCGTGACCCATTTTTCCGGAGTCTTCCGAGCTCTTTCTGAGCTATGTGAGGCCGGCAGGCGTCCTACTCTCATATGCTTCTTCTTGACTTCCAGAAGCAGTTCAGGAGACACACCTTTGCAGGATATGGAAGTTCCCCAGTCCCAGGCTTTCTATCTGACTCAGGTTTTCTGGGGCTGCAAAGCCTAATTTATTCTCTTTGTAATGCTTTCTGAACTGGGGGCAATAAGAACCTGTTCTGGGGGGGCACTTCCCATCATCACTGAAGGCTGGCTGCCCCAAATCAGGCCCGATCTCTCACGTCTTTGATCACTTTGCTCACCAAACATTGTACTTTGCATTTTTTCCTCCTTGCCTCCCACTACGTCCGACAAGAAGCCCCAAACAGACCTGAACAGATTCACACACATGGTGAGAAAATGCTGCACATAGGACATGGGGGAGAAATTAGCAACTGTACCACAATATTTCCAACAAGGGCCCCCAGAGCCACAGTGAATGACTAAAGATTACACAGAGTTATCGCACTGCAGTTTGCTGCGTGATGATGCGTTTGGGGGGCGAGGCATATCCCCTCAGCCGGGAACCCCAAGTCAAGCTACTTGACAGGTTATAATTAGAAACAGCCCACTTACTGGGGGGGGGTTGTCACATTGATAAACAGTATTTTTAGCACTGTGCTGCTTAAAGCTGAGGCAGCCTGTGTGTGGAGATCATCAGCAGAGCAGCGGCAGTGTGGTTCAGACATCATCACTCCAGCTATCATGAACAAAGCAAGTTTAATTCCTCTCATGCCACATCTGCTAGCGATATGATGTCATTCGGAGCATAAATAGTTGGAAGTCTCCCTGAAAGACCACATTATTCAGGGGCCCCTCTTGTGTGCCCTAAGCCTAGGCTGCATGCAGGATGGTTATGTCCTACCACTAGGGGGCGCTCGGCTGCCTGTCTAACCATTTGCGCGAGGAGCTGTGGCTCGGTGGGCTAACGGAGGGTGTTTTCCGGAAGATGTGACACCAAGATCGCAGCAGAGAAAGTAAACCCCCAGACACACAGCACATGAGTCCCACCTTGTTTACTTGGTCAGAAACTTCAAGGGCGGAGAGCAGAGTGTGTAAGCGAGACCTCAGCGCGGCCTTCCAGCTTCCGTGGACGGAGCCCTGTCGCCACAGGAAGCAGCCGGAGGCGGGACCGCACTCCCCCCCATCACACGCACACACACCTGGGCTCTCGTCAGAGGGGAAAAGGGGGCAGTGTCACACCTCGCCGCCAAACACCACTCCAGATGTGCTGAGCTGGGGTTATGTTCCCACACACTCGCTGACGCACTTCTCGCAGACGCACTCCTTGCAGACGTACTCCTTGTAGATGCACTTCTCGCAGACGCACGTGCTCACACTCGCCACTTGTTCGCACCATTTCACCCCGGGAGACCCAGCCTGTCCTCAGAAGGAGAAAGTTGCAGTCTTCGTCTCCATCTTCAGCAGAGGGGAGCTGCCAGGGGGTCTGAGGTGACCTGGACCATCAAAGACATCATCTTGGACTGAGATGAGGTGAGTGTTTAGCTCAGGGTGTGGATCAAGCTGTGAGTGCGGGGTCCCACCGCCAGGATACCGTGCGGGATACCGGGTGGCAGACCCGCAGTTTACCCTACTGTACGCTTAAAATTTACAGTCCTTTGAAATAAAATCAACATTTATTTATCAAATGCTGAAAAGTGCCGCATACAGCAGTAGACACAGGCAGTGATATGAGTTTATTTCAAAGCACAAAGGACAACAAAAACAAAACAAAGTGAAAAATAAGGGCAGAAGATCAGGAGCTCACAGGACAGTGACTGTACTCGCTGGTGCCATCATTTAGAAATATTCTGAGATTCAAGAAGCATATCAACCTTCACCCCACAGAAGAACAAGGATTCCCTAATGCAGTGGTCACCAATCGTTCGATCGGCAAGACATTCGTAGTTGATCACAAACCAACTTCTACCCCCCCAGGCACCCCTGGGCTTGTTCAGCAAAATCTACTGGGGGAATCTACCCCTCTAATCCACAAAATCTACCATCGCGACTCTGTGGCTCCCCAGATTATTTTCTCTGTAAAAGTCAATAAGTTTGGAGAGCACTGCTCTCATCCAAATTACTGCTTTAGTCGGCTGACTTTCCTGACTTTCATTCCTCAGAGTTTACGTAGATGCTCATGTCGTAACTCAAGAGCTCCCTGCTCACCCGTGAAGCCTCGTTTTGGAGGCGCGTCTCTGTGCGCTGGCTGAGGCTGCAGCCGACATGCCTGCGGATGTGTGGCACCTTCTTTTGTCTTGTGGTCGAAAAGTGAAAAACAACAAAGGAAAACAATGAAGTTTGTCGATGGCGGAGATAGTGAACAATGCAAGCAAAGGGATTGCAACAAACAGCACTATAAAATGAGTTCTGCAGGCAGTAGAGCTTATATAAACAGCTAATGTCAATGTGCATTTATCTTAATTTATATAGCAGATGCTTTTACCCAAAGTGACAAACACTTTCTTGTAAAAGCTGGGTCAGCCAGTCCATGGGGCAGTTAGGTGTTAAGGGTCTTGCTCAAGGACTCAACAGTGACATCACTTTAATATAAATGTCATACAGCAGTAATATATTTGGTTTTACCCCATCCTGTATTAACCACAAGCTAAATGTATACAATCATCATATATTATTTCCGAGTAATTATATTCCATTTGTCTTAAAGGGTCGGTCTGATGTTAAATCTGTCAGACAAAGTCATCTGTGACTACAGGGGCGAGCAGAGCAAGAGTAGCGGGACTCACCACAAGGATCCCTTCCTGCCTCGTTCGTGTTTCACGTTCTCAGTTTGATTTGTCTTTTTGACAATCTGTTCTGGCATCATTTTTGATAGATGCAGAAATTCAGGCTAATCAGCCTGTCTGGGGCTGGATCAGCCTTTTCCACCAGAAAACATGAACCCGAGACTCTTCAGGGTTCGTCCCTGTGTCCCTGCACAGTTATTCTAGAGGACAGACTCTGAGAATCTCTTTTAGTGGACAGTGTGTGCAGGGAGTCCCTTCGTCTGTAAACCTGTCACTGGTGAGATACATTATTAAAATACCTCATGTGCAAAGTTGTTATTTTCAATTCCAGGTATAACAATGTGCTGTATTTAGGGTTAAACGTGCTTTCTGACAGGAAGTCAAGGCCGATCACTGCTGTGACTGTGAACTCAGGGAGCATCCAGAGTACGGTGGCCACAAACGTCATCTTGGCGTCGATGTGGTTAAGGGCTCGAGATCACAGAGTTGAAGGTTCCTCTCCTGAATGAGTTGTTAGAGCCAAATCAATGCTGCTCATGCCCAGCTGTAAATACCTGTGGAAGAGGGACAGCTGGACCCCATGCAGCATGAAGTGCCATGAGAACAAGCAGGGTGGATGTCTTTTTTCTAATCTGTGAGCTGTAAATTTGATAATTACATGAGATACTCCAAAAGTACCAATGGCAGACCAGGAGGGGGTGGCTTCGGGACAGAGTCTGAATCTGAATCCCACTCAAGGTGCCACAAGATGTTTCACACCGTCAGCTGCAGGACGCTCCACATGTGCAAGATGACCATGACAAGGCCTGAGGGGCGTTTCCAGAATATTCTGCTTCTATGCAAAGGTGGTAAAAAGAGGACAGTATCAGATTCAGCTCCTCTTCTAGGCCAGGAATGATCAGGAGCAGTCAGTGGTAGTCAGCTTCTGCCGAATTAGCTCCTCTCTGCCCCCGTTCATAATAAGCCGTGCGGTTGGAAAGCGGGGTTTTCAGACGCCGCTTGTCTCTCTCTCTCTCTACATCCTCCTCAGCACTATGAGAAATACTGAGAAGCAGAAGCCTTCAGAGACGGGGGGGAAGGAGCTTATTTTTCTGCTGACTTTATGTTGGTAAAAAAGGTGACTATTACAGTCATTAGCTAATTTAAGTTTCAAGTTTCGAGTAGCTACTGCTGATTTTGTAGGATAAGCCAGTCAAAACTCGACTGGCTTAAAAACAGACAGAAGATTTTGTTTTCCTTTGCTTATGACTTTCCTCTTGGGCTGCTTATAAAATTTGCATTCGGTGTTAAATATCTGGACACTGAGCTGCCGTGCATTAAAGGGGGACAGGGGCCACTATGTGCCATACACACCCGGTGCTGCTTTTCTGTGTTCTGCGGGAATTTTTTACTTCTGTTTTCGCTTTGCTGTAGAATCCTTCCAACCTGCTAGTTTAACGCAGTAGCTGTTCAGCGAGAGCATCATGTGATTCTGGTAATGGTGGAGGATGCTGGGCAACGGCATGTGGGAGAGCGTGAGCTCACATCTCCAACCGCTTTCCTGACTGGTTGGTCACGCCACGGGCACAGCAAAGGCTTTGGACGACACAGCCTCGCGTTTACCTCATGGAAACTTAAGGGCCGGCAAACTGCATCCCGTGTAAACACACCGTGGTGCCACCAGGGGGACCCCACAGATACACCCCACAGGTTCTCTGTGGTTGCAGCACAATGCACCAGTCGCTTAGAAGTGCAGAATTCGGAGGATGACCCTTGGCCTGCCTCTTTTCCCAGATCCACCACACTTGTCCTGGAGTAGGAGACCTTCAGACATCATGGGCAGTTGTCTTGCCAAAAGAAAACGAGAGTCAAACTCCGGCCCAGACACAGCAAATTCCACGGCACAAGGTGGGTGACCAATCTCCATCTTGACACCGTCACCCCGCCTCTGTGACTGAGCCAGTGTCACAGGCTTTGGTCAGCTGGCTGGCATGAGATTTTCCATTCGAGACAAATCTGCACACGCATTTAAATGTATGTAACAGTTTTATTACCTTGTAAATAGTCTGTAGGTTTTGCAAACAGCCCCAAAGTTTTTAATGTAGCTAATTTTGGCTTTATAATGAAATTATATAAATTTGCGGTAAGATTGCTTGCGCGAGCGTGAGAGTCAGAAAGCGTGAGTGTCATGCCAGATGTGTGAGAGTCAATGGCCCTGGCTGAGTGCTGCTCTGCTAGATCGTTAGATATGCCAGACTGTCCAATAATGCTCAAATGAGGATGGCTTGCTGAATCTGCTGCAGGGATGCACACCAAAAACAGGACGCAACATATGTAAAGCTGGAATTCCCATTATGATGCAAACTCCTCTTCCTGTTTGCTAGAAATATACAGTATATTCAAGAGCATGTTGGCTCTAGCCGCTATACTGGGGCTTCCTGAATGAGGAGCTGCACAACATGCATGACTATGCCTTGTGCTTATTGAAGTACAGGAAGCGGATTATCAGGTTCAGGTGGTTTAACAGCCATCAAAAGAACTGACTCACTAACTACAGCCTGACCCAGGAACAGATCTCGCAGAACTCCCTTTGTTACTTTCTGTCATATTCTTCATTTAAAAGGCAGTGAGGTACAGGGACTAACCTTAACCTTACAACGCTGCCTGGAATAGCCTCTGGCTTCTGGAAATACTATTAAGTGTCATTCTTGCATAGCAAAGGTTGCAAATAGTATAGCCGTCACTGATGATCATTCACAAATCAGTAGTGTCCTGCTTCATTGGACAACTTCTCCTCAAGTTCACACGACGTGCCAAATTCCTGCTGGATTTGAGCTTCAGTTCCTTTCTTGCTTGGTTTTGCTAGTAGCCAACACTGACACATCTGACACGAAACGCATGAAATCTAATGGAAAATCTATATTATTCCATTATAAACCTAAAATTAGCTACATCAAAATCGTTGGGGTAGTTTGCAAACCCTACAGGATATTTACAAGGTAATAAAACGGTTACATACATGTAGCAATTTTATTACTCAAATTGAAAATCTCACTCCAGACAGATGACCAAAATTGCCAACCCGGTGTCACAGAGCTGGAAAAAAGCAGGGTTGTCTCCTAAGGGCTTCCTGGCACCGCACAGATGTTTGCTGTGGGGTGAATGCCTAATGGTTTCACAAACACACACACACACACACACACACACACCTCTGTTTAAACACGGGAACCAGGCCCACAGTTGTCATGTTCAAAATGTCAATGAGCACACGGCTCTGGGGTCATTCTGGTGCCCCTTACTGGAATTGCAGTCAGGTAAAACTCAGGGAAAACATTTATTTGGCCGGACTGGGGTGTTTATGCAGCACAAGAAGTGTTGCAGTTCATTCCATCCAGTCCGTCCAAACAAACGTTCTGAAGTGGTTTCTCGTCCCGCCTGCTACAGACCTGTACCGGCCCGTGGTGGTATCCCTGTATAACTACCCCTCCTCGGAAGGGACAGCGGAGGGTGGCATCACGCTGGGGGAGAGACTCGACATCCTGTCAGAGTAAGAAATGACGCCGTCCAAAAGTCAGTCCCCCAGGCAATGACAGCGTTTTTTAACCATTAAAACTGGTGTGGCTTCATCCAGCACAGTATTTATATAAATTATAAGCATGACCCTCTTGGTCTGCAGACTTGTTAGAGGACCACACCTTATACACAAGATCCATCTAGAGCCACATGATTTCCCTTACAGACACAGCAGCCATTGTTTGAATATGTGGGCTTGAGACAATGAGCTACTCTGCCACCTGCAGGACTGGGGCAACACCGCGCCGGGCCTCAGCACTCTGAGGCTTTTCGGAGGCTGAACTCCCCCGCCCACTCGGGTCGTGTGTGACAAGCTAAAGCTTTCATTTGCTCATGGAAATTCTCATTCAAGCATTGGGTCCACAGAAGAATCAGTTCATTTACGATCTGGCAGAGGAACCATAAAAGTTATATTACTGCATGACATCAGCCCAGAACAGCACCAACTCCCTCTGTGTTTCTCTCTTTTCCTCCATTATGTCTTTGATTTACGTCAGTGTTTTGCAAACGAAAGGTCTATGCCTTGACTTTTAAAGCCTTGACGTGGGCTCTGAGATTTATTTGGAGGCCTTGTGGATCCTGGTTTCTGATTGGCCTGTCTGTCACAGTGAAGGCGATTGGTGGAAGGTGAGCTCAACAGCGACGGGCAGGCAGTGCTACATCCCCAGCAGCTACACTGCTAAGGTCTTCCACGGGTGAGTCACAGCTCAGGGTCAAGGTCATCAAAGGTCAGTGCTATCGAGGCCATCCTGCACTGGCGCCCCCTATTGGCCGCTCTATCTTCCTACAGGTGGCTTTTTGACGGCATCACCCGGGAGAAAGCTGAGCAACTGCTGCTTCAGCCCCACAACCAGCCTGGCTCCTTCATGGTCCGTACAAGCCCCACCCACATCGGTGAGGCCCCTGCATCGCAGCAGTCAAGACGCTCGTAATGCCTGCGAATCTGCAGTCAAGACTTAATGTGCCACGTAATAATCATCGTGCCTATGGATCTGATGTCACTGAAATGCATTTATGTTTGACTGTGTTTACTGCGGCTAAAGTGAGCAGAGCTTAATGAGTGAGGTTCAGGTGCCTCTTTCAATGATGTTTAAAAACACAAACAGGAAAATGGAGTAAAGATCAGTCAGCAGCCGGTGCAGTGGATAAGGAGCTTCTGAGTTAAATCAGGACAAACTCATTAACTGGACTCTTACACTGATTGTCCAGCTGCATAAAAGGATTCATCCTGAACTTTACTGATCCCAGAATTTCCCCATGTGATCAACAAGCTTCATCGTATGTTACCTTATGGTCCATTACTCCCTACAAATCCCTACAGAAAGGTTACCTGCTTATGTGACACACGGCGAGTCTGATCACTGTCCTCCCCGGCAGGAACCTACTCCCTCTCTGTGTGCCGCGACACAAACTCCTCCGGCAGCTCGGTGAAGCACTACCGCATCCACCGTCTGCCCAATGGCTGGTTCTACATCTCGCCAGGGACCACCTTCCCCTCGCTGTCCCAGCTGGTTGAACATTACTCAGGTGGGTATGGCCTCCTCTCTCCCTAGGGGAAAACACAAAAAGAACAAAACTACAAAAACAGGACAGACCGCCACCCACGCTGAATCTGCAGTGCAGCTTTTTTATTGCAGAGGGAGAAGCACAGAAATAGCCCCTTTGAAGCTCTGAGCCTGTGGACTCTCCCGCCATGACAGCTCTGGCTGTTTGTTGGTTGTACTGAGAAATCAGCCTTAATGCCACACATCTGGCACAGCACAGCACATTTTACCACTTTAGCAACATACCTCCAAAGGGGCTTGTGAAAAGCATCCCTGAATCTCTAAACCACGCCGATCCCATTGATTCCTAGACAATTTCATGAGTATCGGTTACTTACACCCAGTCACATAAATGGACCGTACTTCCTAACTGATTACACGCCCCCACAGAGGTCAGTGACGCTCTCTGCTGCCCCCTACGGGAGCCATGCTTTATACGCGGCTACAACAACGTCCCTGTGATAAGAGGAACTCCACCAGCACCTGTCAGGAAACCCCCACTCAACTGGAACGAGGTGGATAGGTAAGATCCTGCAGAGGGGCCCTGTCTCGTCTGGGCGGAGAACCCCTTTCATCTTTGACCTTTCATGGTAATGCGGGGTGCCAACCTCTCTCGCCTTCCATGTGACATTCGGGGTTTTCTTCTTACTTGACTTTTCCTGTTTTTCTGTGAATCTCCCACACCGTGTGGGCATGTGACTGCAAATGAGTGCGTCGCTACTCCGTGATCGCTCTGCTCAGCCACTTCTAAGGGCTGCCGTTCACGCGCCACCTCTGTCCTCAGTGCCATGATCTTTGGTCAGAACGAGGGAGACCCTGGAGAGAACCCGATGAGCGAGGGGCTGCGAGAGGCCATCAACTCCTACCTGCTGCTGACGGAGGAGGCCAGGTGTGAAGCCTGCAATGGCTGGGAGACCTGATGGACCGAGCATCCACACCAGCACCATGTGCCTGAAAGACTGTGCTGCGCCACCATCGGTGCCCACCAGGGGGCGAATATGTGTCTGGGGGGGCTTGCCGGTGACTTTTGCTGCTCCTTCCTGTTCTGAACTGCAGGAGAAGGGTCTTTCAGACCCAGAATGCCCTCCACTGCTATACAGGGTCTTGATACAAAGACTCAGATTTCATGAGACCAGCTACCGGAGCTCAGATTACGGCTAGAGCGCTCCAGCAAAGACGGAGCTGGAAACAGTACAGCTGCACAATGGCAGGAGGATTTTGTGGGTTCCGTGCCGATGGCGGCACCAAAAAGGAATCCCATCACCCAGGCTGCTGAGGGGTCTGAACTTGGCCACAAGGACAGCCGCTTCACCCCGAACTGCAGCTGAGCCGGCAGAGCCGGCGTCATGTTTTAGAAAGAACTGGCCAACACTTAATGTAAAACAGGTACACTACCAGTCAAAAGTTTTTGCACACCACAGGTTTTTACCAATTTTCCATTTATTTCATAAATTGCTCATTTTTTATTCATGTTAAGCATTTGAAAATTGAGTGACCAACTATAAATGAAAATATAAATCAAATTAAACAAGTTTCCTTTGTAACATGGAAGTACGTAACGATGCAGGTCTGACATCCTATTAATTGATTGTGTGTCGATGGCATAGTCATATTCTAGACTGCCCTTTAATTTTAAATGCACTAGTCAACTGATTCATCCATGAAACAGAGCAGTACTTTATGTCCCTTGTAGAAAGAATGCCTTGAATTTTCTCTGCTGTTATAACTGCCAGAGGTTGTTACTTTTTATTAATCGAAAATGTGACATTTTCTTGTTAATAAAGATACTCAAGTGGTGAACATACTGTAAATGTATTTGTTAGCAAAGTATTTTGTGTATTTAGTGAGTAACATGCAAATGTAGAAAATCTCACTTTTGTGTGCAAAATCTTTTGACTGGTAGCGTACATTTGCACACAGTTTACTGTGAACTTAAACCATTCCAGTAGGGAACATTATACTGTCATGCTTATTTTAACTGTTGTTTCAACTGATTTTTGCACAATTGCAAAACAAAATAAACCAACTTCTAAATTAATTTCCCAGAATTTTCCTGGAATTTATTAGAATGCGCCACCCCACGTCCGCACTCACTGTTTCGGTTTTGCAAACCCTGTGATTCCCAAGCATCACACCACTGCATCTTTGCACGGAAGCGTGCTGTGAATTTAGCGCACAGGTGTTAATCTTGTGGCTAAAGTGGAGGCCAAGACGAGAGAGCATCGCTTGCAGACTCCCTGTCTTCTCAGAAGGTACAAGTGCATTGGGGGCTGGGGCTGGTATTTTGCATTTCTTACTGCACCTTTCAGCCAGTGTGAACTTTCCATGGCAACACTGAACCATCACCACATCAATGGCAAACCACCCATTAAGGGAGGATTTGCAGGAAGACTTGAGCGAGACATGATGTTCACAAGAAAAGAGCTCTATTAATAGGTGTTAATGTGACACAAAAGGTGATGTAGAACATAGTTTTTCAAATGTTCATTCTGGGTAGGTTTACCATATGACCGGGTTTCCCCAGACACGAATTTTCATTTTACAGGGTGGTTAGGGAAAACTCATTAATATTCATGAAGAAATGCTACCTGATTGGTCGGTGGACATGAAACTCATTAATTTTCTGATCCCCAGATACGTCCTCTTTTTCATCTTACCAAATATGGTAAGCCTAATTCTAGGGGGGGCAGAATGGCTCACACCTCCAGGATTGGGGCTTTGAATCCTGTCCCACCCCATCCTTATGTGGCACTTAATAACATCCTTAATAACAATCTTGTTATATAGAGAAAACATATAACTTCATGCCGATTGGTCAGTTTTTGTGGACCCTCCTGTCTAAGTGAACCATCATGGTAAGTATGAGGTAAGTAAGAAGTAGTCCAGAGGTATTCAAAGTGTGTGTACCCCCAAAAGAAATTGCAGGGGGGTGCAGGTGAAGGGAAAAAAACTGAATGGGGGGGGGGGGGTGGTGAGCTGGGAGTGGATCTATTTTGTAATTGTAAGCTTCAGGAATATTAAAAATAATGTAAAGACATTATATGCCTGTACACATCATATGGCACGAACAACTTAAAATAATTAAAATGTGTAAAACAGACAAGCACTACATAGTGAATGCATCAAGCTGTTATGACTAAAAATGTAACAAAAATTTATGGTAGAAAAGTTACGGAGTTGATGCTGACATACTTGAACGAACCGTGGAGTTGCTAATAGTGTTAAAGGAAAATGTGATGGTACAGCAAAACCTAAATGAAAATAAACGGAAAACATGACGAGGCATTTCCGGGATACCGTTTTATGTGTCTGTGTGTGTGTGTGTGTGTGGCGGGAGGGGGGGGAATCAAGACAAATATTTCAGCCCTAGGGGCCAAAAGGCTGATAGTCGGAACACCGTTAATCTGAACAGAGATTCTAGCCGCATTTGTTTCTGTCAAAAATCCCACAAAATGAAGTGTATCTCCAAAGCAGCAGGACACCTAAATTAAGCTCTTTTCACAAGACAACTGTTAAATAAGCGCCAAATTCAGATTAATACATATTTATATATTTGATGTTTTACTTTTCCTGTATATTAAGTAAGATTTTGATGGTTCATCTTGTTGCATCACTGCTGAGCACTACTCATTTTCAGTGCCTGAAATTGCACACCAGTTTTAAGATGCACACATTTGCATGTTTGCACGTTCGTGCATGTCATCATGGGGTTTCCTCCAGGTACTCCGCTTTCCCCCCACAGTCCAAAAATATGCCAAATTGTCCATAGGTGTGAATGGTGCGTGGGCGCTGCGATGGGTTGGTGCCCCATCCTGGGTTATTCGCTGTCTTATGTCCGTAGCCTCTGGGATAGACTAAATTAAGAAAATGGTAGGTGAAAATCGATGGACAATACAAGGGGCCAACAGGGCCCTGGCCCAACTGCAGAGTGAAATCTGTTCTGTGGATACGATCCTGCCTCCATTATGTCCAGACTGTGATCTCCAACAATGATGGGTCTTCATGATCACCTGCCATTATGCTACTTTTCATTTTCAAATGCTGAAGCCGATTCTTAAATGGGACACTTTGTTAAGATCATACTGAATACAGCTGTCACATCCACCGTGACAGGCGAGCTTTTCAAACGCTGCACTGTGAGCCCCTTCTCTTACAGAAATCCAGTGTGTTATGATCAGATTATAGTGACAGCCGGATAAAGGAATCAGGACAGGGTTCCTATTTTACACATTCAAGCACACATAACTTGTTAATCATGCATAGAGCACTTAGGCCATTTGAGAGGCCTTTGCCACAATCTGAGGTCTTTAATCACTACCTGCTAACTATATAGGATCTTGTTATACACTCCACTTTCAAAAGGTCATAAATTATAGTATATAATTAAATCTCTGTGCATATAGATTATTATATGTTTGGATGCTGTACAATAAAGGTTAAGGATTCAGAATTATAACTTGAAGGGCATTGGTTCAAATCCCTGAACTAGCAATGTGGTTGCATCCTTAAAATTACAAAAAGATTATACAAATTATACTCAACATTATATTGGATGAGTGTCACAAAATCTAGTAAGCAATATTTTAATTATACGGTCATTCTGTATTTTCAAGTGTATTTAAGTACAATTTATCTATCATATAATAAACGAATATTCCACAGCCCTAAGGTGCATTACGTTCAGTTATATTGTCACTCTCCCTTCATATGTAATAGTAGGTGTACATGAGTTTGTTTGTTTGTGAATGCCCCGAAATGGACTCTGGTATTCCAGACTGGAACAGGTTCTGGACCACTGTGATCAGAATTGGATATGAGGTCATCAAAAACAAATGGGCAGATAAGCGTACAAAGGGTACCTCACTTGTTCAACAACCAATAACCTGCATGGAAGCAGGTTCTTTAAGTCCAGAACTTATAGAAAATAGTTACTGGGGCCACCATGCGGTGATATTAGCACTCTGCTCCTTTGGAATAATAAGAACATAAGAAACATAAGAAATTTGCAAATGAAAGGAGGCCATTCGGCCCATCAAGCTCGTTTGGGGAGAACTTAACTAATAGCTCAGACTTGTTAAAATCTTATCTAGCTCTGATTTAAAGGAACCCAGGGATTTAGCTTGCACTACACTAGCAGGAAAGACTATTCCATACTCTAACCACATGCTGTATAAAGAAGTGCTTCCTGAAGTTCATTTTAAAATGTTCTCCCCCTAATTTCCACTTATGGCCACGAGTTCTAGTGTTTAAACTAATATTGAAATAGCTATTTGGATGAACAGCATCCACACCTGTTAGAATCTTATATACCTGGATCATGTCCCCCACCCCCTTAGTCTCCTTTGCTCAAGGCTAAACAGCTAACATCTCCTCATAAGGCAGCAATGTCCTTCTTAAGGTATGGTGACCAAACCTGCACACGATATTCTAGGTGTGGTCTTACCAAGGAATTATATAATCGTAGCATCACCTCCCTTGACTTAAACTCCACACATCTAGAGATGTAACCCAACATCCCATATACGAGAAACATGCCCATTCATAATTTGTATGGATTGTTTCATTGAACGAAGAATGATTTAATCTTAAGGAATGTTTCCTTATGTATATACGAAATATATACAAATTTCAATGTAATGGTATTGTCTTGTTTGAAATAGTTTTCTGTAAAAATGTTTTCTTGAAAAAAATTCCTCTTTAGTTTTGTTATGCCCTTTTAAACTTTTGTTCAAATCAATTATACTCTGGAAGTTCGTAATGCTACAACTAAAATGGTCGTCACTTTCTCCCCTCTATGTTAGCGCACTACTGCCCCCTCCTGGTTAATGCTTGATAAATGTCGATGCCTCGCAGAATAAAAAGCAATGGATAGTTCTTGGCATTTGTCTATCTCCCAAAGCAGTGCATGGTAGAATCGAGTTAAAAGGGCGCTAGACACGATGTTCAGTGTGAATCTCCAAGTGTGTTATTTAATGTACACTGAGATTAAAACTCTAATATATATGTGAAAGCTGAGACATCAGTCCTCCATTTAATCGCGGGAATGATGATTCAATTAAGGCAGGTTTCCCGTTTCAGACTCATTTAAATTTGTATTCAACTGTATTAGTCATACATAGCCACTGTTTCAGGCAGATAACCTCATCTGCAAAGCCACTAGTCTTTATAGTATTTTCCAGCCCTCGAAAAAAATGTGCAAAAAATGCACAATAAAGAAGGTGCTCGACATTAGTATCACGCGCGAAAAAACTGAAAAGCAGGACGAGTGACCAGCAGCGGTTCCTGAATGACGCTATATTGGGGATTGGGCCGGCCGCTCCGCAGATGGCGCTGGAGACGCCGCTGTCCGTCCGCGCGCTCACGTTTTCCTGCTCGCGACACTTACGGAAGAAAGAATGATGGCGACGCTTGCGGGGCCCGAATCCCCTCGGACGGGGGCGACGCGGAGCGACCGCGGCGGGAACATAGTGACGACTATCAGCCGGAGCCAGATCACCGGCCGCGGGATTTGTCGAGGGACGCAGGTAGGTCGCGCCCGAAGCGGCCGGCAGCGCTGAGCGCCGTCCAGGTACGCTCGTATGGGGAAGGCCGCCCACAGCCTGGGACTGACGTACGGGAGGTCGCGCCAGAGCGAGTCACTATGTCGGTGAGACTCACCGACGACGGACACGCTCGCTGGGCGCAGTTAAGCAGCTGCAACAAAAACAGCTACAATTACAACCGGGTGGAACGTCCGGGAGCAGAATGCCGAAAAAGCGGAACTTAAGCAGGGCTGCAGAACCGAGAAGGCGGCGTTGCTGTGGGGCTTCGGCTCGCCGGTTCGCCGTGTATGGCCGGTCCCCCACAGCCACTTGGAGCCTCCGGACGGCACCTCTACACCATTTTCAGGGTTTATTAAGCAGTTCTACAGCCACCTGGCTGTTGGCACCTAGATCACAGCGTTCCGTTTCCATTAATCGCCCGGGGCCCCCAAACGTCCCAGCCTGGATCCCGAGAGACTGGGGCCCCTCCGGTACCCGGTTCTCGGTCCATACCCCAGCGAGGTCCCGGGTCTCTCTCCGAATTTACATGTAACACGCACTTAAGTTAGGAGCTTTCGGGGTGAGCTGTCCTTCGGGGAGTCCGCCTGTTGAGGGGGTTGGCGGTGAAGCGGTGACCTCGGCTGGAACTTCGCTTGCCGTACCCGTCACTCCAGGGTCTCCATCACGCCCGCTGGCGGCTCGGCGTCTCACTGCAGTCGGAGGGGATGCTGGAGCCTCCGTGGCCCCGGTCGTGGGTTTAATTTAAAAGTCGCGTATAAAGCGGCTGAATGGTGGGGTTTGATTGTCAGGAGAGGATTTCTTTTGGCACGGGACTGATTTCGCCCTATGGAGACCCGCTGAATGCCGCGGTTTTACCGATAGTGCTGTCCTTTAATAACCCGCTTATGGTAGGCAGAACCTGAACAAAACAGTTTGTCTCTTCTTTTTTTCTTCTTCTTTTGAGACTACACCTCTGCCCTTCCCCAGGTGCCAGAAGCCCTGCTCCGCGAGCGGGACCACCGGGCACGCTGGCATGGTATCCCCATCCTGCTGCGGAGGCTGCACGAGTCCAGCCACCCTAACAGTGACCTCAGCCGGGCCCACACCGTGCTCAAGGTGAGTCGCCCCGGCACTCGCGGGGGCTCTTTCTGCCCATTCCAATGCCTGGGTGACCCGTCTGGGGGTTGGACTTCTCTGGAAATGTAGGGGAAACACGTTCTATGTGTCTAGCCCTGTGGCCTCTCTTCCCCCAGGTTGTGAGTTTGATTCCCACCCGTCAGCATTTGCATGGATGCCCCTGGTCCTTCGAATAGAGGGTGAGATACATAGTAACAGAGTTCTGTTACCGTTTTCCAGGAAATGTCACCCCTGCTGTCCATGGAGGCCATGTCTCTTGTGACTGAAGACAGAAAATTCGCGCAGGAGGCCACCTTCCCCAACACGTACACCTTCGACCTCTTTGGGGGCGTTGATGTGAGTTTTTAGACACAAAGTGTGAGGGGAGTGTGACTGAATAGTGCTGAAAATCTGAGTCGGGGTTGGTTACTACACCCCATGTTTTATATGCTTTTAACCCTCTGGAGTCTAGGGGTAGGTAACACGCTTTCACTGACTGGGGCATGGTCCCATACATTTCATTCAATATTATAAACTTAATTCATGGAAAATAATTTTTGTTTTGGCATTACACTCATCTTAATTTTAATGTACTTTGTAAATATGTCAGATTTATGTTAAGTTTGTAATTTAAAGTATAGACATTGCAAAATGCAGTTTGGAACACTTGCAGGAACCTTATACAAGTACATAGTGAGCAATGGTGGCAGTTTGTTTTGATATCTGATCACCAAAGTCTTGGCTTCGTGAAGATGACTAAATGGTGTAGTTCCAACATTCAGTTGGATAAATAAATAAATAAGAAAAAGCGAACTCGTGTCACTATTTCTGGCCACATCCCCCCCCCCTTTATGGTGCAGTTGGGGATGTATCTGGTTCGCGGTTCACCGTTGCGTTGTTCATCAAATTATCATGTAAATGCGATTTGAATACGCGGCAATTTAGAATGCAAATAGCGATCTTCAAGGTGAGGGCGGTACTACACGCCCCCGATGCAGGTAAAACAAAGAAAGGTGACATGATTTACTTTTTTGCCAATTCGACCTAATTTTAAAAACTTTAATACTTCCGACAATGGATGTTTTGAAAAGATACATAGATTATGGATTTAGTCAGCATTTTTGTCATGTTTCTACAATAAGATTTCAGCGAGTTATGAAATGAAATACACAAGAAAGATATGCGGCATCACCAATGATGCCTTCGTCCCCAGAGGGTTAAGGCTGCTCTGTGATGGAGCAGTTGGGCACTATGTCCAATATTTACGCCCTTTTACAGCTGCTCTGTGATTTGTAGATTGGGTGCTAGGCCCCACAATTGTGCCCATTTGCAGCTGCTCTGTGATTTAGGGGTTGGGTTCTAGGCCCTGTGTTTACGCCTTTTGACAGCTGCTTAGTGATTTGCAGGTTGGGTACTAGGTCCCATGATTACGCCCTTTTGCAGCTGCTCTGTGATCCGTGGTTGGGTACTACACCCTGTGTTTACACCCTTTCTTAGCTGCTTAGTGATTTGCAGGTTGGGTACTAAGCTCTGTATTTACACCCTTTCGCAGCTGCTCTTTGATGCGGGGTTGGGTTCTACGCCCTGTGTTTACACTCTTTCACAGCTGCTCTGTGATCTGGGGGTTGTGTACTGCATCCCATGTTTGCGCCTTTCATAGCTGCTCTTTCTTTCTACACAGCTCCTGCTTGAAATGCTCATGAGGCCCACACTGTCAACACAGAAGAAGAAACCGAAAAGTAAGCTAGACGCAGCTCGGGAATATGGGGATGGGCTCACTCTCCTCCTGTTGCCCCCCTGTGGTCAAATGATGGATGTGTAGAAGGCTCTGTATATTTACTGGAATTCCCTTTCTTATGGTGCAGAGCAGTTACACCAGTGACGTTTTTGTCTGGAGGCATTGTGCTGGCCATGTGGACAGATGCTTTGTATGCAGCAGTAGCCTTATTTGTTTTCTCTCCACCTACAGTGAACGATGACCTCATCAAGGACTGTCTAAGTGTTCTGTACAACTGCTGCATATGTGTAAGTCTAAGCGGTCATGGCTTAGTGGGGGTTGGACTGCATCAGACACACTTAAGTTAGGAGACACCAGTCATCTTTGTATTCATTTAGACCCAGGTGCTTTTCCAAAGAGATGATGGTTCAGCAGGATCTGAAGACTGTGTCTTTCCTCTTCTCAGACGGAAGGTGTCACAAAAAGTCTTGCGGCCAGAGATGACTTTGTCCTCTTCCTCTTCACGTTGATGACGAATAAGAAGACCTTCCTGCAGACCGCCACGCTCATCGAGGACATCTTGGGCGTTAAAAAGGTCTGGCGGCCCCAGCCGTTCAGTTCATTTTCTCCAATTCCTTTTTCGTTTATTGTGACGTCTACTTTTTATGTAGTCTCACTACACAGTTCACTGATGGATCTTCTGTTGACTTGGATGTGAAGGATGTATCTGCCAATAAGATTAAAGTTAGTAAGACGCTAAGAACTCTAAGGTAGGATGTCAAGGGCTCAAGTAAAGTGCCTGTTAAAATCTGGACATGATGGTTAAGCCTGAAGGATTAAGCAAAGTGCTTTCTGCATAAGCCAACATTTGTGTTGGGTAAAAAGTTGTAAGAGATTGAGTGTGGTTAAGTGAGGGGGCGTGGCCATAATCACGATGCCTTTCCTCTCGCTCCCCAGGACATGATCCAACTGGAGGGCATCCCCAACCTGGCTGGCCTGGTGCAGAGCTTTGATCAGCAGCAACTGGCCAATTTCTGCCGCATCCTGTCCGTCACCATCTCCGAGCCCGACCTCGGCCACGATGACAAGCACACCCTACTAGCCAAGAACGCCCTGCAGAGGAAGAACTCTGGCCCGTCCCAGGCTGAGATTAACCAAGGTTGGGCACGCTCTGCCCCGGTATACATTTCCAGGGTACAGGCATGGGTGGCATGAGTGAGCAAAGTAAGACCAAAGGGTTATAGCTGACCCCTCTGTCCTCAATCCCCACCCCGTTCCTGGACAGTAACTCTGCTGGGAATACCTGGATTCATTGACCGTCTCTGCAAGCTGGCCACACGGAAGGTGTCGGAGGCCACAGACACCTCCAACTTCCTGCAGGAACTGGAAGACTGGTACGCCTGGCTGGACAATGCGCTGGTGCTGGATGCACTCATCCAGATCAATGGCTCAGAGGCAGAGCAGAGCAGCACAGGTAGCCCCGCCTAATGGCAGAGTGGTGAAACTGCATGGTGTGTGCATGTGCAGGTCTATGTGTGGGCACTTTTCCATTGCATTTTCGGTACTTTCCCTTTTGCACTGACTTCTGGTCGAGTACTAGTACCAGTACCAAAAGTACCAAATCAGCTGGAGTACTTAATTGATACTTAAGTATTTTGTGGTGTTTTATTGTTCATTAGTTATGGAAATAGCCTGTTTCTGAAATACAATACAATTGATGTCTTGAAAAAAGTTCCAAACTCAGAAAACAATATTAAACGAAGTCAAAAAAAAAGTTATGATAATGTATGTTTGGACAAATGCTTTAATTGCGATCTGGTCAGAAGAACCAGAAGATCAGGATGGCATGACATAAGAAAGTATTTGCTGTAATATAATATGGCTGCACAGTATTGGAAAAATTCTAATATGGTGATGTGTGATTTTGTTATAATAAACATAGGGATTTTATTAAAGCAAAAATAAGGAGCTCAACCTAAATTTCTTACAAACCCGTCTAGGAGTGATTTAGACTGCAATTGATCAGAAAGCACACGCAGAGCACATGCAAAAGTGATTTTTTTTAAAAACATATACTAGTTAATCTTGAAAAGGAACAATCATTAAAATTGCAATGCTTGCTAAGTTTTTTTTTTTTTCTTTTTTCCAGTTACAAAGTAGAAATGTTTGTGAAACGTGAATTCCCTGTGTGATTTTGTCTGTACAGTATGGAGATATGAAAGTCTGATGTAACAATTGCATGTGTATAACATGTGATGTTGATATTAATATCGCACATCGCCCTGCCATATAATACTTTTTTGAAGTACCAAAATGATGGTACCTGGTGCAGTGGAAAATTACTTTGTGTGTGTGTGTAAAATGTACACGTGCAGTGGAGGCAGGACACTAGGGGTGTACATGTATTTTAAAGACCACAGAATCTGTTCATATAAACTTGATTTAAAATTAACCGCAATACTCATAAAAACTACAGTTAAGATTAGTGGCTGGGTTTGTGATCATGAAGTTGTTGGATCAAGTTCAGTAGGAGACCCGGTATCTTGAGTAAGGTATTTAATCCACACTGGTGGATAAATAATCCTGATATGGAAATGAGAAGGTTAGGAGTGTGCAAAAATATTGCTTTTTTTGTCTGATTTCAATATTTATCTGTAAAATTTATGGATTGAACTTGTAGGGTAATATTATTTTTTTTTCTGGTGTTTTAGGTTAATTTCCGCAATGGTTAAACAGGGTTGTACTGGGCAATATTGCAATGCAGATGTCAGTGCCGCTTAAAAGCCCAAGCTGTCTTTGAGATATTTGACCTCTGGTGCTCAGGCAACAGAAGCATCACTTCACCTCACGTTTAGGGATGGGCTGATCCACATTTTTTCAGTTCCGATCCGATTCCGATACACAACTGCCGATACCGATTCCGATACAAGAGCTCTTTGTACTTTGTTATAGTTTATATATAATTTTTTGTGAGCTAGTACAAATGGAAAAAATGTATGACATAAAAATATTTAATTAGGCTACTACAAACATACATAACGTACTGTTCCACCTCATTTGTTCATCTTGTCTTAAATGTTTTTGAGGCATTTACAGTTCAATATGAATATCTTCATAGCAAGTATACACAAGTGGCGAATACTTAAAATGCAACACAATTTTTCTCCCATTGGCACCAGCTCAGTTACACTTTGTTGCGATGGCAGCCCCTCTTGTATCACAAACTGCAGCGAGTTCGCAAAACAGTCCAGGTTGGCGACTCCCATATCATCCATTGTTTTTTTTGTTTTTTTTTGTCTCGCACAGTTGCATGCCCTTTAAGTGGGATTGTCCATTAAATGCTATTCCCACCTCTCAAAACTTTATTTTATACAGATTGCAAATCGCTGTGCTACTGGTTTCTGTTAAAAGCGTAAAAGACTCCCAGATCGTCACGTCTTATCTTGCGCCCCTCGTACTGCGAAGGGTATGCGCATGACGTCACCGTACTCACACCCACTGAGTAGCAAAAAAGACTGAGGGGCAGCATTAGTGTTCGACTGGAATACCGCAAAAAACACATGTAAAGTGGGAAAGAGCTGTCGTGCGATTGATAATGCAAATAGCTCCTATTTCCTGTTAAATCTATCTTTTTTTGAGATTGCCTAAAATTACATAAGTAAGTATAGGACGTGGGTAGGTCACGCATGGCCGATACCCGATCCGTGAAATAGGTCTGGATCAGCGCCGATACCGATCCGAATATCGGATCGGTGCATCTCTACTTTTGTTTCTGATGGCTTAATTCCAATTAAAAGCATCTATGGGTTTATTTGATGGTTCAGCTGGTTTACTGTTTAACCAGCTCAGGCACACAGATCTGTTTGATGTATAATATCATCTGTTTATGCCGTCCCAGAGTCGTCGGATGAGAGTGCTCTGGCTGCCAGCCCCCTGAGGCACCGGCTGCCACGCTCCATGAAAGTGGTGCATGAGATCATGTACAAGGTGGAGGTCCTCTATGTGCTCTGCGTCATGCTCATGGGCCGCCAGCGCAACCAGGTCAGCCTCAAGAGCTCCCCCTCTTCGTCAGGCTGCTTTCCCGGGATTCTTTGTCTCTTCTGTGTTGTGGCGTTTATTACTGTAATTGCTGTCTCTAATGTCGGCCTTAAGCATCTGCCTCAGTGTGTGATCAGCTCACTGCGTAGTGCTGCGTGTAGGTCCTTGCAGATGGCAACATTGCTCCTGCTGTGATTAGTGGCTAACGCCGAGCTCTCATTACCGGATTTTGTGTGTGTGCATGCATGCGTGTGTATGTTTTCACGGGTCACATGCTCTTGCGTCTGTTTGCCCCGACAGGTGCACAGGATGCTGGCGGAGTACCGTCTTATCCCGGGCCTCAACAACCTGTTCGATAAGCTCATCTGGCGGAAGTACACATCATCCAGCCATGTGCTGCACGCTCAGAACCAGCACTGTGACTGCAGCCCGGTGAGAGTGCCCCCTGCTGGCTGTGTACTGTGCTGCTTCTCTGAGGCCCCCGTGCCTTGACTGTTTTCCTCTGCCTCCTACTCTCTTCAGGAAATTTCCTTCAAAATACAGTTTTTGAGGCTCCTTCAGAGCTTCAGTGACCACCACGAGTGAGTGCCCCCGTCCCCCCTCTGTAGAAGAGTCTTGGCGCTTTATCATTCTACTTGCAGATGTTTTCATGAGTAATACTGTCCTTGTTCTAGAAACAAATACCTGCTCCTGAACACCCAGGAGCTGAATGAGCTAAGTGCCATTTCTCTGAAGGCCAACATCCCGGAGGTGGAGGCTTTGGTCAACACAGACAGGTACCTTGAGAGTCCCCCTGGTCCAAGAGCTTTAGTGTCAGGGTTAGTGTTACCATTAGCATGACCATCAGGGTTAGCATAGCGCTCACTGTGTCTTGCCGTATTCTGCAGGAGTTTGGTGTGTGATGGGAAGAAGGGTCTCCTGACACGGCTCCTCACGGTCATGAAGCGGGAGCCTCCAGACTCCTCCTTCAGGTGCTGGTTGTGCATCCATTTGCTTCTCGGAGCAACTGGGTGGGTGGGTAGGGGTGGGGGGAGGGGATGCAGCCCCAGTAAAATTTGAGGCCTGGCAGGGGTTGGTTTCTTATTTATGTGGGCCCACTCAAAAAGTCACTTTGGGCCCCCCACCCCTCCCCCCAGTGTAGTGTCTGTGCGCAACAGGAGGCCCCATGTGAATCTGTGGTTTGAGTGGTATAAATACTGCCGCTGGTGGCAGAACTGATAGCAAGATGCGACCAGCCCATGTGATTCCTGGAGTCGTATGTGTTGATTTCCTGCAGGTTCTGGCAGGCCCGAGCCGTGGAGAGCTTCCTCCGGGGGGCCACGTCCTACGCCGACCAGGTGTTCCTGCTGAAGAGGGGTCTGCTGGAGGTGAGGATGCAATCAATGCCGCTGTCGCCATGGCGATGTGCCATCACATGTACTGCTGTTCCCTTCCTCACGGGCCATTTCTGTGGCAGCACATCCTGTTCTGCATCGTTGACAGCGGGTGCAAGTCCCGCGATGTGCTGCAGAGCTACTTCGACCTTCTGGGCGAGCTTATGAAGTTCAACATCGATGCCTTCCAGAGGTTCAACCGATACGTCAACACGGAGGAGAAGGTGGGGCCTCATCCTCGCCTGCTCGAGTCGCACATTGACCCCGCCTTGCTGGCTCACCCCCACCCCACCCTACCCTACTTGTTTGCAGTTTCAGATTTTTCTGACGCAGATTAACAGCTCCTTGGTGGACTCCAACATGTTAGTGCGATGCATCGTCCTGTCGCTGGACAGGTTTGAGAGCCAGTCGGAAGTTGTCAAAGGTACGGGGCGGCCTGGTGGGGTGGGGTGGGGGGTG
>JAODKC010000130.1:9203025-9222942 GCA_026777985.1 Mormyrops attenuatus
GTTTGGTATTGGTGGTGCCGGGACCCCCCTCCCCCGGGTTTACGGCTTTTTTTGGGTTGTGCCGTTGCCAAAACCTTACCCCTGGGGTTTTTTACCCCCCCCCCCCCCCCCCCACTGAATCTCCCCCCAGAGCTCCTGCATCCCCTTCAGCTACTGGAAGGAGACTGTGTCGGTGCTGCTGGATGAGGACAGGACGTCGCCATACGCCATCGTCAGCTACATCGACCAGGCCTACATGGAACTGGAACAGCACTTTCTGGAGGACTAGGCTTGTTAGGGCCTTGTGGGTCAGGATATCCCGTGGAGGGGTGTCTGTAAGTATGTGCTTGTGTGCCCTGAGGGGGCCCAGGGTTAACCCCCTTCCACACACACACGTCCCACCCCCAGTCTACTGGAAAGTGGCTACAGACATCTGTCTCCCTGGAAACAGGGACCCATGCAAGCTTGTAAGGTCTGCTGCCAAATGTTTCCCTCACTACTAGGGGGTGCTGAGGAGGCAGGATTAGGACCAGACAGCCAAGGGTCTCCTGGACTGTCCTGTGTGCCTCAAGTGGGCCATCACAGATTCTTATGGACACTTCAAAAACAATCTGTGTGGATGTGAAATGGACACGCTTCCTGCAGAGTGTGGCTCTAGCTGCCTCCCACACTTGACAGTCCATCGTGTCTGGCGTGAGCCCCTGTAAAGTACATGGGGGCTGTCCGAGGAGTGTCCCCGTGGCTGTGAGGCTGCTGTCCTCTGGCCCCCCCAGCCAACCCTGCCCTGTCTCTGCATCAGAAGATTCCCTGGTCTCCCTCAGAGTGTGGCTCCTTTTTTATTTCCCAGTTTCTTTGGTTTAATCAGTTAGCAATTAATCCTTAATGTGTAAATATATACAGTATATATGTGTATGAAATAGCAGTGTGACCTTTCCCAGTGTGTGAGTGAGTCGGTTTTTATAACTTTTATCCTTGAGTCGCCACTGCTTATGAGGAGGGTATGAATGCTATCCATGTTCCATGTTACCGATGGGAATGTGCCCCCCCACTGGGCGGGGCCGCAGAGGCGGGGCTGTGTGCGCACTTAATCTGGGCCACCGGACTGACTTGGAAAACTTAGTGTTTGGAATTCAGCTACCTCAACTCTGCACCGTGTAACTTTATATGACCACCTGCTTGTTCCTGACATCATGAACTTCGAATGTTAAGCTCCTTTACGGTGGAGATTCTGTTTAATCCCAGCATGCACCTGGTTTACCACCCACAGTTAATCCGCGTTCGCCGTAGCATATCGGGACCTAGCCAGACGAGTCCATATAGACTCTATTGGTTGTTGTCATGATGTCCCTCCCCCTTCATTTTCTACCTGTACCCCAAAGGTAAATCACCCTCTGCATCCCTGATTAAGTCATATCTGTGGAGTGAACTATTCTCATTTCAATCCTGTCCCATTGTATGGGGGGGGGTCACAAGGCAGTTATCCCCTTAAGGGTGTTAATGGTCAGTGTATTGTCAAAACATCGTTACAGTCTACCGGTTTCCCATTGTGCTTGAATGGGCTCTTAATGTCTTCTTCATTTTCCTTCTTTTCACATGGAAACCTGAAGTATCTGGATATTAACAAAACATTTAGTATCTCTTACAGGCATGTTAGAGTAAGGTATTGTTGCCATAAAAATGTCCAGTTTAAGTTGCAGTAACCGGTGTGTTTGAGTACAGCAGACTGAATGGGTATGAATTTTGGCCTGGTCCCCCCGACCTGTTTCAGCTGGTGCCCCTTTTGTTTCAGATCACCAGCATGCTGACAGATGGTGCAGTGGGTGTTTGTAAAGTCTGCCTTATCTCTAGCAAGCCCTATGGCGCCGGGCCCTTGTTCTTGCAGATTTGTGTTTTGGTAGTGTCTGTAATGGCTTGGGCTCTCCTGATGCTATACGTCACTCTTGAAGGACACAGTCCTGGTGCTCAGCGTGTAGCTTGTCTGTTCGCTTTCTCTTGCGCTCTGGTTTAACAGATGCCAGAAACTGCAGCAGTGCTCAGTGTGCTGCGCGATGGTTAGGTGTCGCAGCAAACTGCTACGGGGCTAATGGAACAGGAAGTCAGTCGGCCAGCAGCCGATCCACAGGGAAACGGCATTGAATGATTTTTTTTTTTTTTTTTTTTTTTTAACAGATTGATTCACCTCTTAATTCATAAGTCTCCCCACAGAAATGCTATTTTGCATCATGCTAATGTCTTTCTCTTGAAATGATTTTGGATTTAGGTTATTTAACTTTGTTTGTAAATTTATGGGGGGTGGGAAATAAAATGGTAACAATATCAACTTGAAATCTGATACTGTCCGTTTTGTGACCCTTGTCGTTGTCAGAGTTTTCTAGGTATAGTAGATATTTGCCTTGGCGAAGCACTTTAGTGAGTTTCCCCTAAATGGAAATTTAAATGAATAAAACATGGTTCTGAATTTCACCTTGTTTTTGGCTCATGAATTAACACTAACTTTAAATGGGCAACCTAGTATAGCTGTTGCACCTTCTGACGAGGGCGGGAAGTGAAACAATTCACTGCTTTATGTATTTATTTTTATTTTCCATATTTTGTTGGTTTGCTTTCATTTATCCAGACTATTTTACCTACTCATACCACAGGATGAATTCTGATGCATAGCTGAGAGGTACAAGAGCACCACCTTCTGGGAATATTGGCAAACTGCAGGTTCATGTCCTGTCCCCTTCTGCCAGTGGTTGCTCTGGATAGCGTACATGTTTCAAGCTCCATGGGTTGTTATTACAGCATGTAGTTCTTTTTCTCTACCCCACACAGTTACTGTAGCTGTTTTGTGGTTTCACACATTTTCCAGAGGTTGGGGGCGCTTCACTCTGCTGCCTGAAAATGTAGGGAAAGGGGTCAGCTTACGCTAGGTGGCTGTAGGCTGCAAGCTGGCCTCTCTGAATCGGCCTCACTGGCATGACTAATGTATCCCGTGCAGTCTGCTCATTACCATGGCGATCATGCAGCTCACCTTCCCTCCCTGGTCCCGGGTGCGGAGGCGTAGCTTGTTGACCAGCGTCTCTGCCATCTCTGCCCGCTCCTCCGCTTCATCCAGCCCGTGCTGCACCTTCTTGAACTTGGCCAGGTTGGAGTTGGCCTGCTCCTCCTGAGGAACGAGGTGGGTGGGGGGGTGTTGGTAGTCAGTGAGCAACCGCAGTAATTACTAATATGTTTTAATGTAATGTCATGAGCAAAGCTTGACTTATGGTTGTGCGTAAAATGGACGCCATGGGTACTGTGTACTGCGTAGCCTGACGTGCACCTCCCCAGAAATGTCACTGCGAGTCAGGGTGCCACAGACTGCGCACAAGTATAAATGCTCACAACAGTATTGGCCACCTTGTGAACTGTGTAGAGCCTACAAACAACCATAAATCAAGGTTTTTGACTTTGACCTCACATTTCCAAAGATGCTATGTCGATCCCTGCACCGCATTTGTGGGGTTGGCCTGTTCTTCCCATGTTGTCAAAAGATGTGATCAGTCAGATTGGCGCCTGTATACTGCTCACAGTACATTATTGTGTGTGAGAGTGTGTGAGTGTGTCTGTCTCCTGTGAAGGACTGGCATCCCATCCAGGGTGTCCCCCATGCTTGTCCCCTACCTTTCCTGGGGTAGGCTCTATGCAAACACTGTCCCTGACCAGGATAAGCAGCTGGAAAATGGATATAATCAGGGGTGCACATAACTGGTGCACAAGTACGTATTCACCTTTAAGAACGATACGCGTGACAATCGATTGTTTGTAAAAGCGCAAATGCGTACTTATTTTATGTGCATTTGTGCTGTTATGACAAGAAAATACATTGCATTTTAACCCGTATACCGCAAATAAAGTCGAGTTAGCATATAAAGATTAAATACATTATATTTTGTTTTCATAGCAGCGCAAATGCACATAAAATAAGTACGCATTTGTACTTTTACAAACAATCGATTGTCGCACGTATCGTTCTTAAAGTTGAATGCGTACTTGCACACCAGTTATGTGTACCCCTGGATATAATCATACATACAAATGGCACTGTATGTATAAGCATGCAAATATAGCAAAATACGTGCGGAAGATGTAAACTAGGTTGCCAATGTAGTGGGAATACTACATGAGCTTACTGTGTATGTACTTGCACATGATTGTTCCTGATCTGAGCATTTTTTAACTAGAAGATGATAATGGATTTCGTCCAGGATGTGATGGTCTCTGTTCACCTTCAGACACTTACCGCTTCCTCAGCTTGGTGTTTGTAGCTTTTCACCTTAGACTGCAGTTTGTCGATGAGGTCCTGGAGACGTGCCAGGTTCTTACGGTCCTCCTCAGTCTGCAATCAGAACCATCCTGCTAGTTCAGTACCAGCCATTCCCAACCCGTATGTATAGAGTACGGCCAGCAGGGTCTCTTCCTGAGAAATCCATACCCACAAGCCCCCATCACTTTCCAAAAGGGGGGTACCTGGTATGTGAGCTCCTTTATCCTTCTCTCATATTTGCGCACCTCCTTCTGGAACTCATTGCTTTTCTTCTGCTCACTCTCCAGCTCACTCTCCAGCTCTCTCACCTAATGGAGCAGTGCCAGGTCATGTTCTTGCTTCTACAAGGACCGTGTGGTTGTGAAGAGCTAATTGCTATTTTGGGCACTGAGAGTCGGGTGGTAAGTGTCACTAAGAGCACAGTTGCAGGTTGTGCGTAAATATTTAATTTATTGGACAGATGCTTTTTTCCAAAGCGACATACAACTGAGACAATTAGGTCAGCCAAACAATTAGGTCAGCCAGGGTTAAAGGCCTTGCTCAAGTAGCCCACAGGGAAATCGCACTGCCGGTCACGGGATTTGAACCAGCAATCTTCCAGTCATGGGCAATCCTGAGCTTCACCCCCTTATATTTTTGTGTAATTTGTGTACCAGACATTGGAATTGCCAAGTGCTCCACAGTGACAAATGCTGCCGGTCTTGCCATTCTAATTTAGATTTGGTGTCAGACTTTGAATCCGAGTATTAATTACAAAGCAAAAAGGTGTGTGATTCACACCTTCCTTCATTTCTCACCCTGCATTCCAGCTTCTGGATCTGTTTCTTGCCCCCTTTGAGGGCAACCTGCTCAGCCTCATCCAGACGGCGCTGCAGGTCCTTGATGGTCTGCTCCATGTTCTTCTTCATCCTCTCCAGGTGGGCGCTGGTGTCCTGCTCCTTCTTCAGCTCCTCTGCCATCATGGCAGCCTGGATGAATGGCACCAAGAAGCAGAACTTTGTTAATAAATCAATAACCATTAAAATCTGAATCGTCTTTCTGCAAGCTGTCTCCTTAGGCACATTTTCTTTAGATCTGAAGATCCCTAGAAATGATTTTTCTGATATTTATTCAAAAACTTAGTGTCTTGGGTTACATTGTTTAATCTTAAACCTAACCTACTGTTCTTTCAGTATATAATTCTACTCAAGCTTTTTCTCCATGAGCTCCATGAACTCTCACAGTACTGTCTTCCTAGTTTTTCAGAGCTGGAAATTGGTAATATTATCTGGAAAACACTCAGATATTCCAGGAGACATAGGCTGTCTGCGCTCTCCAGAGGAAAGCCATGTCACGGTACCACCCCGCAGGCTAGTGGTGCTCTCACATCAGTGATGGCCTTCTTGGCTTTCTCCTCAGCATTACGGCACTCTTGCATGGCCTCTTCCACTTCTCCTGAGAGCATGGAGAGGTCAGCATCCAGCTTCTTCTTTTGGTTGATCAGTCCTGTGTTCTGCCGCAGAAAGGACCGGTATGTAATGAAAGAGCAGGTACCCAGAGTTGTGGGAAGTGGTTAATTTGGTGTTGAACTTATTGCCCATGATGTCCTGTGTCATTCTGACTTTCGTAAGACGTTCAGGAAACGTTCAGCCATTTCTTATCGGTTAGGTTTCTTGTTTCTGCATCCAGTTACCCCACAAAGATCCTGTTTTGCTCTCGTGTGGTTAAGGCCTCACCTACCTGGGAATGTAGCAGGTTGACTCTCTCCGTAGCCTCCAGAAGCTCGTGCTCTGCCAGTTTGCGACCACGGTCACTCTGTTCCACTAAGCTGCGGAGCTCATCTACCTCAGCCAACAGCAACTGGTTGCGACGCTCCATCACAGCTGATTGATCTTTCAGTTCCTCATTTTGGTGGACTGTCTCATCCAGCTCGATCTGCAGGTCCTGCGGTTACCCAACAGATGGCACCTCACAGCTGATCGTAGTCTTCCCCATTCAGAGGGTAAATCTCATGGAACTATTGAAAAGTCCTAAGCAAGTGCTATGGGATCTTCTATCAATTTACATCTGTGTATTTGCGTGTCGGTGATCCTAACCTTGACCTGGGTTTGCAGGTGGTGCACCAGTTTCTGAGCATCAGCAGCCTGACGGTTGGTGTGGCTCAGCTGTATCTCCATCTCATTGAGATCCCCCTCCATTTTCTTCTTGAGTCGGAGAGCCTCGTTGCGGGACTTGGACTCTGCTTCCAGGGTGGCCTGCATGGACTCCAGGGCACGCTGGTGGTTTCGGCTGAGTGGTGAGAAGAGCCATAACACTCATCCAGAAATTGTAAGGCAAAAAATCTGACATGATGAAAACCCAAGAACAGCCGGTTAAGTAACTTGAATTATATCAAAGTTTTAAGAGTTGGCCCGTAGGACTCCTGAAGGCTCACCGAAGGTTATCAGTTTCTTCATCTTTCTCTGCAAGCTTCCTATCAACCTCAGCCTTGATCTGGTTGAGCTCCAGCTGAATGCGCAGGGTCTTGCTCTCCTCGTGCTCCAGAGTACCCTGAGAAAGAGCAGGTGGGCTGTGTGACCTATCTGCAGTGGGCCCTTCTTAGCATATATGTTTGTGCTCCTATCACAAGCTACCTTCGCTTATAACTACTGATATTTTGTTTGTAAGAGCAGCTTACCTCAGCTTCCTCTAGGGCAACCTGAATTTCACTCTTCTCATAATCCAAACCCTTTTTTATCTTTTCAAGTTCATGGATGGTCTTTCCTTCCTGACTGATTTGGTCAGTTAGGTCAGCAATCTCCTCTGTATGTAGAGAAGTACAAATATCAATGTGTAGGAGGTAGAGGCAGTTTTGACTATAGGTTAGTGTTATAATAGGTCTAATTTCATTATCAAATCAAATGAAATTCAGGAGTCAAAATAAGGATCCAATTGCTTGCAACTACTAATCCTACCCTTCCTTGCTCATCCAAGGGGATGTATATTGTTTAATACCTTGGAGGTTCTTATTTTCACGCTTTAAGGTTTCCAAGTGGTCGAGCGCCTCCTCGTAAGAGTTCTTGAGCTTGAAGATCTCGGTGCTCAGGCTGCGAGACTCCTTCTGTGAGGCTTCCAGCTCAGTCTGGCACTCCTCATACTTCTGGCGCCACTCGGACAGCACCTTATCAAAGTTACGTTGCTTCTTGTCCAGGACAGCAGCTGCAGAGTTGGATCTCTCAAGGTCCACTATCAGGTCCTCAATCTCCATCTGTAGACGGTGCTTGGTCTTCTCTAGTGAGGAGCACTTTGCATTGGAGGCCTCCATCGCCTCCTCAGACTCCTGAAGGCGGGTCACCAGTTTCTTCCTGTTTATATACACACAAACTTAACATATATTGCTCTGTTTTTGTTAAATTGTGTGTTCTAGCCTAGACATCACTGAAAGAAACAGAACAGTATTTGATTTTGCAGATTTGTAAGGCTGTCTAAAAAATCCTCAATGAAGTTACCATCAAGATAACTATGGCAGACCCAACACAGAAAATAAAACTGAAGGAACACTAAAATACATGGAATAAGTGACATTCAGCCGAGAAAAAATTGGCAGAAGACTCACTTAGCTTCCTCCAGTTCTTCTGTCCTCTGGATGGCGTCAGTCTCATATTTGGTTCTCCACTGGGCCACCTCAGCATTGGCCTTAGACAAGGCCCGCTGGAGCTCCGACTTGGCCTCCTGCTCCTCTTCATACTGCTCCCTCAGCAGGTCACAGTCATGACGGGATGCTTGCAGAGCATGAGCCAGGGTGTTCTTAGCCTACGGCAACATCAGCCACCAGCTAGATCGTACAAAGTGGATCACACATTGTAATCTCTAAAACCAGGTGAATCTGCCCAACAATGTCAATGTACCTTGTTTTCATCCTCCAGCTGCCTTTTGAGCTCCTCTGAGTTCTGGGAAATGGAGTTCCTGGCGCGTTGCAGCTGGGAAATGAGGGCATCGCGCTCTTCCAGTCGTCTGCTTAGCTCCCCTGCATGAAGGAAGGTAAACAAGAATGACAAAGTACTGTAAGCATTAGATGATTGCTAAAACTGCACAAACCCACCTGCAAGATCTGTAAATTCCACACCCTAACCCCAGCCCTGCACTCATACCCACCACTCTCTGCCTGTGCTCTGGTTTGAGCAGAAGCAGCATCGTTGAGCTGCCTCTGGAGCTCTTCCACCTTGGCCTTCGACTCGCTCAGCTGATCTTCATATGCCCTGCACATCTTGTCAGAGTTGGCCTAGCCAGACAATCACAGTAGAGGTACAGGTGTTGAGAATATCAGGTACTGTATTATGTACCCAACAAAGAGCAGTATCAGGGGACCTCAATGAGAGATAAATGCTGCTTTGTACTTATTATAAGTCCTACTTTGCTCTTGGACAGCTGCTCTATATTGGAGGCCAGGTCATCGAGCTCCATCTTCGCCTCACTCCGCTCCTTCTCCAGCTTCTGCTTGACACGCTGCAGGCTATCGATCTGCTCGTTCAGCTCTGTGGCACTGTCGGCGTGCTTCTTCCGCAGTGTGGCCACCGTGGTCTCGTGGTGGAACATGGCCTCCTCCAGGTTGCGCCGCAGTTTCATATGGTCCGCCTCTCGTTTTTTGTTCAGCTCCGCCTGGGCGGCAGTGGCCCCGCCGGCCTCCTCCAGCTTCTCGCTCAGCTCTTCCAGCTCTCGAGAAATGTCTCCACGCTGTTTCTCGGTCTTGGCCCGAGTGGCCCGCTCTGCCTCCAGCTCCTCCTCCAGCTCCTCGATGCGGGCCTGGAAGAGAGGATGTGGGATCTTAAGAGGAGCTAGTCAGCTCTGAAAAGGTCAGTTAGACGGCAATCAACTGGGGACACCACAACTGTCTACTGCTGGATATATGGAGAAGCATAAATTGCCTTACACTACAAAACATTCATGGCCTTCACAAGTCAATCTTCTGCTGCAGACAATACATTAACATTTATTAAGGTTACTACGATATTTCTAGAAATATTGGCACCACACTGCTAGGTAGCAGTTGCCAAGGTCTGCATGCTGTTCCTTCAAAGAAGGTTGATTTCATGTTTTATACATGTTTTTGTATCAGATTTAATTCTCTTATTCAAAATTTTTATCTAGAATGACTTGCATAGCTGAGACTGCTACCTCGGCAACATAAAACGTGACTTCTTAAAAAACTTATGCCTGCAAGCCACTCCCAACATTCAGCAGCAGAGCACCAGCCAAATCAGCCAATCCCTGAATTTGGCACCAGAGCACCAGCCAAACTGGCCAATTCCAACATTCTGCACCAGAACAGCAATCAAATCATCCAATCCCAGCATTTACCACCACACCATCATCCAAACCAGCCAATTCTCAGTATTTGGACACCAGAGGACCAACCAAGTCCGCCAATCCCAAAATGCAATCCCTGAACACCAGACGATCCTCCACACCTGCAGCTCTTTGATTTTCTTCTGCAGTTGCATCACCAGTGCCTGCTCATCTTCCATTTTGGAGTTGACTTGATTGATCTCAAAATCTTTTCTGTTCAAAGTGGAGAGAAACCACATGACTATATAAGTGCAAAAGAAGAACATGTCATATGTGAATGTACTCTTCCATCAAAACACGGGAACAGATATCAGTCAAAACTGCCAGGCCTTTACCATATTAAAAAGACTATTCAACTGGAAATCATTTCAGCTCAGTAAAGTACAAGGTGAAGAGCTACAAGCAGTATTATGCAGTGCCAGATTTGACCATCCTCAACAGCTTGATGATAAATGCAATCTATGTCATATCATAATGCGGCATCCATGGTTACCTGTTTGGCTGATACCTAGATTTGCTTTGCATCTACATTTATTTAGTAGGGGATTTCTTTCAAAGTCGTGTACAAACACGGAAGAGTACATTACAAGATAGTATGTTACGTAGTACATTTGATAGTACATTACTTCATTTTTCATTTTCACATGCTCTGCACTCAGTTTGAAGGGAGACTCTCATTCTAACCCCCAGATGAAATTCTAAGTACAAACTGACTTTTTCAGTTTCTCCTCCAACTGCTGCTTGTCGTTCTCCAGGTCCATCACAGACTCCACAGACAGTTTGAGATCCCCCTCTATTTTACGCTTGGCCCGTTCCAGATCCATGCGAACTTTCTTCTCTTGCTCCAGAGAACCTTGCAGCTAGGTTGGTAGCAGGAGTTTTGGGGGTGAGAGAGAAATGCTCATTGTACCCAGAATCATGGAATACCTGTGTTCAAATTAATATTTTCAGGCATATGAAAGAAATATTAAAAGAGTAACTAATGAAACACGCCAAGTCTAGAAAAATTTTATTTTGAATAATTATCCGTAAAGTTTTTAGAGACTCATACAAAGCAGTTTCTATGCGCTACAGTACCTCAATGCATCACAAAGATATGACTACAGCTCCATTCAACTGGCTACTCACATCATCCACCTGCTGCTCCAGTTTGGCTTTTGCCTTGGTCAGGCTATTGACCTTGTCCTCCTCAGCCTGAAGGTCATCTAGGGTCTGCTGGTGGGCTTCCTGCAGGGCCTTCTTCTCTTTGGTCAGCTTGAGGATGGTCTCATCCAGTGCAGCCATTTCCTCCATCAGATTTTTAATCTGGAGATGGCGAAAGGCAGGCATAGGTGGATGTAGGGTTGGGGAGAGCAGGGTATGTAGAGGAACAAGTGAGACAGGTAAGAAAAGAGGGAAGTTGAGACAGAAGAATGGAAGGTGGCAATGTTCATACTTGTCGACAACAGTGTTACCTACAGTCAGTTTTAACCACTATTTTCTCTGACATTTCGATGAAATATTAAATCAATTATTCAGTCGTTCATATCCTTCTTTTCCTTGCTGTGGAAAACAAGAGGACTCCCACATCTCACCTTGTTCTCAGTGGCATGCTTCTCCTTCTCCACCTTCGCCAGGGTGATCTCCAGGTCATCGATGTCCTTCTTGAGCTCATTGCATTCATCCTCCAGCTTGCGCTTCTTGGCCAGGATGCCGGCGCTCAGCTCTTCCTCGTCTTCCAAGCGCTCGGTCAGCTCCTTCACCTTGGCCTCCAGCTGGATCTTGGTCTTGATGAGTAGATCGCGACGCTCCTCTGCGTCTGCCAGGTTATCCTGCTCCTGTGGATAGAGGTAGAGCGGAGATGGTGAGGGCACGCTCCCTATCATTGTGATGAGGATGAAGGGTGTGCAGTCAATGAGGAAAATACCGACAGGCTTGTACAAAGTTGTTGTGAAGTTTTTACCGGCTGGATTAGGTGGTTTCAAATTCAGTTTTCGTAGAGGCAAACTCCCACTTGGCGAAACATTCATTCAAATAATTAACTTTTATTTGTTGACAAATCCATGGCAATCCATGGACTGGACCAGGGCTTTCAATATATAGAGAAATAATAAAATTAACAGAATGGTTCAAACAAATTTCAACCTAATTTTAATAATGTGCCTGTGATTGGAAGGTCACTGGTTCAAATCTTGTGATTGGTAGAGTGATTTCACCATTGGACCCCTAAGCAAGGCCCTTAATCCCCCATAGCTCCAGGGACTGGCTGACCCTGCTCTCTGAAATGTACATCACTTCAGATAAAAGCATCTGCTGCATAAATAAATGTGAACACTCACAGCTTGGAGCTGCAGCGCGAGGTCGTTCTTCTCCTGGATCAGGCTGACTTGCTTCTCCTCGAGCTCCTTGCGCTTGGCCTCAGACTTCTCGAGGGCCTCCTTCAGCTTGAGGAACTCTTCCTTGAGGTTGGCCATCTCCTTCTCCCTAGCCACGCTACGCAGCAGTGGCTTAATCTTGAAGAAGAGCTTCATCCAGGGCCAGTTTTTCACGGCATGGAAAGCCCGAATGTTCCACTGGATAATCAGCAGGGCATCTCTGCGGGGGCAAACCATGGTTCTGTGTCAAGAATCTATCTAATACGCACCAGAAGGCTCTAAAGGTATGAATCAGTTAAACAGTAACTCTTTGAGTACATTTGAGAGAACAAGAGTGCAGAAGCATAGATGCAACAGCATGAAAGGTTAAAGAATTGGAATTTATAACATATACACTATATGGACAAAAGTAGTGGGACACCTGACCATTACAACTACAGGGACTTTTATGACATCCCATTCAAAATCCATAGGCATCAATATGGAGTTGCCCCCCCCCACTTGCAGCTATAACAGCTGTCATTCTTCTGGGAAGGTTTTCCACAACATATTGGACTGTGTTTGTGGGAATTTTTGCCCATTCAACCAGAAGAGCATTCGTGAGGTCAGCACTGATGTTGGACGTGAAGCCCTGGCTCGCAATCTCTGTTCTAGTTCATCACAAAGATGTTCGATGGAGTTGAGGTCAGGGCTTTGTGTGGGCCAGTCAAGTTCTTCCACACAACACTCACCCAACCATGTCTTTATGGACTTTGCTTTGTGCACTGGGGCACAGTCATGCTGGAGCAGAAAAAGGCCTTCCCCAAACTGTTCCCACGAAGTTCTAAGCATAGAATTGTCTAAAATGTCTTGGTATGCTAAAGATTAAGAGTTCCCTTCATTGGAACTAAGGGGCCTAATCCAACCCCTGAAAAACTTCCTCATACCATTATCCCTCCTCCACCAAACTTTACAGTTGGCGCAATGCAGTTCTGTTCCTTTACAAATGTTTGTAAACCTGATTGCATGGCTAGGTGCTTGATTTTATTCACCTGTGGCAATGGACCTCAATTCAGTGATTGAGAGCAGTGTCCCAATATATTTATTCATATAATGTGTGTGTGTATGTATATGTGTGTGTGTGTGTGTGTGTGTGTGTGTATGTATATATATATATATAGTAAAAAGCATGTTTACAACACAAGCTGCTGTATACCGCAGTCACTTTGTCTACCTCTGTCATGTCCTTGTATTTTTATATTTGATATTTTTAATACTTTACTTGTTTTTTTATTTATTTAACTTAATCTGGTTTATCTTCATTCTTTGAATATTCATATGCACCTCAAAGCATCACTGGGGAATTGCACTCATTTAGCTTTGTTGTAACTTATGATTTCAGTAAAGGCATTCTACTTTTAACTAGCTAATCCCGCTAATTAACAGGGGTGACCACATACATTTTGGCATATCTTGCTAAATGTGGTCTGTAAATTTTCAGGTACCCATCACAATCCGAGGCTCCCGACAGGCAATACAGCCTGAATGTATGTCTGCAGGAGAAAAGCCTGTGCGACACCAGCAAAGTCCACACACGCAGAGCAGAGGTGGGATTCGAACTCCCAATCCTGGAGGTCTGAGGCACTGTACCATCCTAAATAAAAGGTATCAATCTCAGCCATGTCTCCTGTCTGGCTGCCCTCTCAGTGGCGATTGAGGAGTATAGGTCATTCTGTAACCTGAGCCACCTGCTCCACCATTGTTCTAAATAAGAACCCCATGTCTCTATGACCAAATAAGGTCTGGGGGCTCATCGCACCCCCAGCATCAGCACATGCCCCACAATGGCGAGGTGGGGCCTGTCTGAAATAGGAGGCCCTAATCCTCTGTCACAGGGCAGATGCCCTGCCGATGCGATCACTTGCAAGATCCTGCTGGAACAAAGGGGGCCGATGGGCAGCTATTTTTAAGGGGGCTCAGAGCGGCTGCCATGACATGTTTCACCACAAAGGCTCACGTGGAAGGGGCCGGAAGGGACCATACAGTACTCAGCGTTTCATAGCAGCTAATGTGTCTCACAGAGAACTAAGGCAATGAGGAAGAATGCTGTTCTGACCTTCTCTCCATCATCTTCTGCAGCTCCATCCTCATCAGCTTGCCCCTGCTGACCGCCTGCAGCATGGTGAGAACCTTGGCCAGCCGCTCGTCCCGCATCTCCTCCAGCTGGCCCAGCAGGCCGGCCTTGAAGAACACCTGCAGGGCACCATTAACGCACTTAAGAGCCAGAGGCAGAGAGTGCCCTCTCTGCCCAAAACATGTAGCCATGTGTATCCTGCCATGATTACAGGGCTCTGCCTCTTCACAGATTGTTCTGGTTTGTGGGATAATCCAGACCTGGAACTTTATTTCAAAACATTAAATTATAGCTGAAATTTTTATGCTAAATTTCTGTCCTCAGAAATGATTTGCACTTCTGCCCAGGCTAAAAGAGCATCAGCGTTTCAGGTGTGGTTTTGTAGTTTGTGTTTTAACACCTGTATGTTTTTATTCTTTTTACTTTACACATCACACTTCTGAAAAGCATGCTAAACTCCAATTGACCGCCGCCCCCCCCACGCCCGTCCCTCACCTTGGTGTGCCCGAACTTGTACTGGTTATGGTCAATATCCAAGGAGCCAAGGAGCTTCTCAGAAGCTTTCCTGCTGTCTATGAATTTGTCATCTGGGATGGCGTGTGGGTTCAGGATGCGGTAGCTGTGGGAAATTGATCAAATAAACTCGGTAAATCTCTGTAGGTGTTTTGACAAAAACAGTGTGTGCCAGTGTATATGTACATACCTGTATATACCTGTCTTTATGCACATATGCTTGGGTGTTTATATATGTGTATCCATGCTTGTGGTAAGCAGGTGTGTGTAGGGTGTTATATGTGTAAGGGGACCCACTGCTGCTTCATCTCTGTATGAGTTGGGGAAGACGTGCGTTCTTGTGGCATTGTCCATCATCGGAAAATCGTGGCAGTGTGATGTCACCATTGGGCCCATGAGCAAGGCCATTAACTCTCAGTCGCTTCAGGGACTGTATAACCCTGCTTTCTCAATTATATGTCACTTTGGATAAAAGCATCTGTTAAATATGTCCAATTGTAACTACGCACCGCTGCTTGAAGTCGGCATAGAGGAGGCGGTTGGGGAAGCCCTTCCGGCAGATGCGGATTCCTTCCAGCACACCGTTGCACCGTAACTGGTGAAGCACTAGGAAGGCATCCATGATCCCTGTGACAGGAAAAACAGTCTAAGAACAAGGGCGCAACAACAATGGCAGCTGATAGACTGGACACCATCAAGTTTCCTGGGGACAGCAAAAGACAAACCTGGAGGAGACCCCTTGGGACCCCTTGGTTGGAAAAGCTTAATCGTCAATCTTTTAGTACTGCTTTCAGCTCCTACACCTCAGTATCGTTTCAGCAGAGCATCAGTGTTAGCTGAGAGTTGTTGATAGGCCAATCCAAAGTCTACCCTCAACAAACATGGCTGAACGTTTCAACTTGTAAATAAATGGAGAAGTTCCAGAATCAGACTTCATGCCGTTTCCTAAAGCTTCCCTGTGCCAACATGAGCTACAGAACAGCCCGAAAGGGGGACCCTACCTGGCATCTTGGTCTCATTGGGGATGATGCAGCGCACAAAGTGCGGCTGGGTGCTGCGTAGGTTGGTCATGAGTTTGTTCAGGTTCTCCTGCAGACAACCAGAGCAAGATGGGGAAAGGCTTATGAAAACACTGCATCGTACCTCCTGGCATCTCACCTTGTTTGCCCTGGGTTTATACCTTGGTTGTTTGCTGTGAAATACAAATACAGAGGAGCTTGAGAGCTGTGTCCAGGAGTCCAGGAGGGATCACTGCAAATCAGTGGACGCTGAAGACATACCTGGTTTACGGAGCTGTGGAAGATGGAGCTAGCACAGACTTAAAGTGATGTTCATGTGCTTAACATCCCCAAACATCACTGCAAGTCTTAACTACCTCCTCCTCTACCTTGGAGACACTGTGTTTGGTTGGATGTAGAAGGTTGTTGAGGCATTTAAATAGGAACAGGATGTATTAAGGGTGAGTGTATGGAACAGCAGGATTTGAGGTTGACGCGTGGAGGAAGCTAAGGCTGGAGAAGGTACAGAATCCTGTACATCAGCCTTTAAATTACTCCAACACATCATAGCAGCCCTTGGGTGGGGGTATAGAGCTATCCATCTTTTAAGGAAGCAAAGCATGTTGGGAGCCTGCTAAAAACAGGCTCACCTTGTGTAGCTGTGAGACTGTCTGAAAAGAGGCTGCTTTCTTCCTCTTTTCCTTGGTCCCTGATTTAACTTCAGTTGCTGCTGGAAAGAAGAACAATGTCATGAGTAAACAAGCACAGTGTGTCAACAGATAAAGGCTCCATCCAACATCCAGATGCTCGAGGAATGTCATCATGAGATCTCTAACTTCCTAACCACCTAAAATGTTAGTGGTCATGGTAGTGTGCAATTCGCTTTTTGCAATATACCAGCTTAGTATTCAATATAATAATTTTGCCATACAAATGCACATCTCCTCTAATTCCATATTCAAATCAAAGTCACAAACAAGTCTGGAAAAAAGCTGGAACTGCTTGTAGAAATGAGGAGTTCCACAGCTACTCAAAGAAGAATTCATTGTTTTGCTTTCTCACTGTCCACCCACACCACCATCCACAGAGTCTCAGACGTACCTGTTTCAGAGCTGATGTAGTTCTCATACAGGCTGGCCAGGAGCTTGTTGGAGGACTTCTGGAAATAGCCCACCACCGTTTCGTTCAGCGGGTCCTTGTTTTTGTCTAGCCAGCCAATGATGTTGTATGGAACCTTGGGAGCAGGAAATAGGGGAGAAATGTTCCGTGAACATCAGAAAACGTCCACTTCTTCTTACAGGAATATCTTCTGTGAATTAAACACCTTTACTCACCACCCCAGCATAATGCATTAGCTCAAAGTGAGCCTCGTACTTCCGCTTCTTGTCGGGACGGGGCTTCTGGAAGTTAGGTGACTTGCCAAGGTGATTGTCGTACATCTTGGCCTTGAAGCTGCTGTCAGTAGCCTTGGGAAACATGCACTCCTCTTCGAGGATGGATAAGATCCCCAGGGGCTGGAGGACACACATCACGTCACACATCGGCCAAATGCTACGTGCATGTCCACAGTTTCATGAGGTGGGCCTCTGTACCCTCTCGATGAGATCGATGCAGGGTTGCAAATCCAGGCCAAAGTCGATGAAGGTCCACTCAATGCCCTCTCTCTTGTACTCCTCCTGCTCCAGGATGAACATGTGGTGGTTGAAGAACTGCTGCAGCTTCTCATTGGTGAAATTGATGCAAAGCTGCTCAAAGCTGTTGAACTGGGATTGTAAAGGACGAAATGCACCAGAATGAATGGGCATCAAGCAGGGCACTGGTCTAAATGGTTTCATTTTAATACCATGCTCACTATCATTAATCTAATTATAGGATAATTGTTTGAACAGTAAGAGCATTTCTGCTGGCAGAGACTCACATCGAAGATCTCAAAACCTGCAATGTCCAGTACTCCAATGAAAAACTGCCTAGGCAGCGCAGTGTACAGGGTCTTGTTGATGCGTCCGACCAGCCACTTGAACATGCGGTCATAGGTGGCTTTGGCCAGAGCTCCCACTGCATAGACCACCTATGCCGAGGAACACAGACCGCCGTCACGCACTGCCGCTAGACAGTCCCCGTTCCTTGTGTACCACCCTGAGCTCCTCACCTGCTCCACATTCTGCCCTTTGACGACATACTCATTGCCCACCTTGACCCTGGGGTGAAGGAGCCCCTTGATGAGGTCAGCTGAGCTGACCCCCATCAGGTAGGAGGCTTTATCAGCACCTAAAAGATGAGGACATCTGTCAGACATACAGCAAGGGGCACAGAGTTTAGATATGATGGTGAAACATCCTGTCGCAGTTTAAGAAATTGTGGGCCATCTTTGGTTCTGCTTGTGAGCCCTCTCTCTACCCTAATGTGAGCCAGCTTTGATTCTGCTTGTGAGGCCCCTCTCTACCCTAACATGGGCCAGCTTTGGTTCATCTTGTGAGCCCTCGCTCTATGCTAACGTGGGCCAGCTATGGTTCTGCTTCTGAGCCCTCGCTCTATGCTAATGTGGGCCAGCTTTGGTTCTGCTTGTAAGCCTTCGCTCTATGCTAATGTGGGCCAGCTTTGGTTCTGCTTGTGAGCCTTCGCTCTATGCTAACATGGGCAAGCTTTGGTTCATCTTGTGAACCCCCTCTCTACCCTAACGTGGGCCAGCTTTGGTTCTGGTTGTGAATTCTCTCTCTAACCCAATGTGGGCTAGCTTTGGCTCTGGGCAGCTCCTCACTCTCAGTGCCGTCGGCCTCGGCCTGCTCCTCCCGTGGCTTTTGCTTGAACTTCATGTTGCCGAAGTGCATGATGGCGCCCACTATTTTATAGCAGCCATACTTCTCGTCGGGGCTGAAGCCCAGGATGTCCATGGCACTCTGTGGAAAAATGGTGGAAAAAAGAAGAAACGATGCTTAGGGTTCACAGCAGGTCGTAGAGCTTAAAAATTAGTACAGGGGTAAGGGTGTCTTACATCCGTGGCTAGTAGCTCCTCCCCATCATCCAGGTTCTCCACAGTGGTGACCCCCTGCGAGCAGAAGTGGTAGTCGTAGGGGTTGGATGACACCAGCAGTAGGTCTACAAAAATAATGGTGGGAGTGGTGTTAGGCATTTGGTGAAAGAGACCACAAATATTACGGAATTTAATCATGCATCCTCCTTAATGCCTTAACACCATTGCTGTAAAGATCCCAAAAAAGACTGTTGCTATGCTGGTCTTAGGTCCTCGTACCCTGGAGCTCTGGCTTCTTCTGGGACAAGATCTGATAGTAGATGTGGTAGCTCCTTTCTCCGGGCTGCTGAAAGATCACTCTGGATTTTTCCAGGAGGTCTACGAAAAGACAGCCGCACAGATGGACATCCTCTCTCATGCATCTTCCCAGATTCTCAGACCCACATTCCAAGAATGGTGAGATCTACTTACAGATGTCAATGTCAGCAGAGGCCAGCTTCCCCGTGGGCCCAAAGTGGATTCGGATGAATTTGCCCTGTGTCAAAGGGGAAGGTGGTGCACAGGAGATCAGTCAGCTGGTACGCACACCCTTCATGCAATTCCTCTTAGCCTGAGGCCTCGATGTGGCCCCCACTGGCCCAGTGCACTCACGAAACGGGAAGAGTTGTCATTCCTGAGTGTTTTGGCGTTGCCGAAAGCCTCCATGGCGGGGTTTGCCTCAATGATCTGGTCCTCTAAGGTACCCTGTGAGGGGAATGGGATTACACACTCTGCTCATGCCCTTTGGGCTCCTGTTTGCTTTCCCAACCCTGTATGCTGGACGTCTGAACGTTGTTCAACATGAATGTTCACTCACCCCAGTTTTGGTGGCCGGACCCTAAGCAAAAAAACAACAACAATACACATTTCAGGGTGTAAGCGCTATAATTCAGCAGCAGAAGTCAACCAGCACGCACAACCCACACAGTGTTTACCGCGAGGTACATGCTCTGTTATTCAGCGGGAGAGGTTTAACTGATGCCATGATGTACAGACACTGCCACATGACTAAACATCATTAATAATTGACTCTACTTGACTTACACCAAATCTGGCAAATTAATATTAATTAATATGTTAATCTGTAGACATATGCTTATAAATAGTTGGTAAGAGAGAAGTTATCAGATGACAAAAATAGTACACAAAAAACAGTGAAAAATGGATGATCAAGAAGAAAAAAAGATGTGTTAATGACAAAATGTCTCAAAAAATGAAAAATGAAGAACAAGAAGGGAAAAACAAAGTGAAAAAGAAAAGGTGGAAAGTGACTTTAATGACAGCGTCAGGGGTGGCCGGGGGGGGGGGGGGGGAGGGTCCCCTTGAGGGGGGGGGGCACAATGGGAAAACCCAAA
>JAODKC010000130.1:9244579-9254913 GCA_026777985.1 Mormyrops attenuatus
TCGGATTTACATGAATGTTCAAGATGTTCAATAAACATATTAAGTGCATATATATTCCCTTTCTTCTTGAGTCTGTTTGCTCATGCAAAATGAAATTCGATTAATATAGATTTAAAATGAATATTTAATCGTGATTAATCTAAATTAATCCACAACAGCCCTGTGATTAATCTGATTAAAAATTTTAATTGTTTGACAGCACTAATATATATATATATATATATATATGACCAGAAAATGAGGGGACAACCAGAGAAAGAGAGACAATGAAACAGAGTTTATACAGCAGCAAAATCCCTCCTCCAGCAGGGAGTGCAGGCCATTCTCCATCCATCCACCTCATGACTGCTTATCCTGGGCAGGCGCTCTGGCTGCTGTCAATTACGAAGAAGGAAAAATGTGTTTTGCCTGGGGGGTTTCCAGCACACTAGCAAAATGCACACAGCGGGGAGTGTGAGTGATGTTCCGCTTTTTGAACTCACCATGCTCTGATTTGGACACACTTTCTACTCGGCTCAAGCGTGCAGTCCGTCACTCATAGATTAGTGGTTGAGACGACAGACTCTTAACCTGACGGTTCAACTTCCCACTGAAACGTGACCTGGTGGATGTGACTTACCAGCTGTGAATGGTGGGTGCAGCCTCCAGAGACCTGACTCACTGATGGACTTTTGCTGGCCAGCCAGTTGACCTTGGATCCCCAGATGTTTTTTCTCCCTATATGGGAGTTTTTGGTTCCTCTTTCTCTCTTCTGTCTTCCTTTTTCCCTGTTTCATGCATTATTCAGTATAAATGATGTCATAATGTGTTACCACACACCCATGTAAAGTGCCACGGAGAAATTCTGTTTTTGAAAGGCGCTATATGAAAATAAAATGAATTGAATTGAACTCCTTGGAAAGGCTCTGCTGTAGGAGCCCTGAAGGGACCTGGATGGCTCTTGTAAAACTAATCAGCTGTATGAATAAATAAGTATAAGCCACTCTGGATAATTGAATCAGGGCTTACAGGGACAAAAGAGCAGAAATCTTTGTTTCTGATCTGCTGGGATTGGTCTTATTCCCGTGGGCACCATAAAACCTGTACTCTCATTTCAAATGCATTAATAAATATACAGTAGCTGCAAGCAGCAATTATGGGGGCAAGCACGCCACCATGGACACAACTACATGTCATTTTGTCATAGAAATGGCTAACAATGACCAATGGGGCCCGTAAAACATATACCATGAACTAACACAGCGAAGGAAAAATTTAAGAAAAACTGCAGCGCTAACAGATCAGGAACAAGTATTGAAAGTGAATCACTGAGGGAAATGATATGTTTTTAAATTCTGCCTAAAAAGGGAGATAGAGGCAGGGGTGTAGCAACAGGACGGGCAGAGCGGGCAGAGCTGAGAGGGGGCCCCCGAGGGCGACCGATTACATGGTACATTGCAACGACGAATCTGCTTTATTTGTGTATTGTTTTTCACAACAGTGAAAATAAAGGTCTTGTGTTTATTAAATTCTCTTTTATGATATTACAAATCTACAGCTTACAGTAAAATAAAGATAATACATTTTACCATGCCGGGGGAGGGGGAGTTGGAGGGCCCCAGGAGTTTTTTGTTTATGGCCCCCCAGAGTCCCTAGAATCACATGTGGATAGAGGTTAGGTTCAGCTTTGTAGTAGCGAGTTCCAGAGCTTTGGAGCTTCGGAACCGAGGGTCCTGCCATCCACAGAAGGCAAGCAAAGCAAAGCACCAGTAGGAGACCAGTACCTGTAGACCTGTGGGAATGGGCAGGTGCACACACACACGTGGCGGCGTCTTGAAGTCAGTGATGTATCCAAGCCATCACTGACTTCAAGACCCCGCCACGTGTGTGTGAAACCGATGCCTCTCTTCCAGATGCACTCAACTAATTCTACGCCAGGTTTGAGAACACTCAGAACACCCAGAACACCCAGAACACCGAGCCAGCATGGAAGACTACACCCCCGCCAGGCGACCAAGTGCTGTCTGGTGCAAGGACAATAATCTGTCTCTTAATGTTGACAAATCAAAAGAGCTGATTATCGACTTCAGAAAGACCAAGACTGACCATCCCCCGCTGAACATGAACGGCATCGCAGTAGAGAGCGTGAAGAGCACCAAATTCCTTGGTGTTCACATCACAGACGACCTCTCCTGGACCAGCAACACCAGTTCCCTCACCAAAAGAGCCCAGCAGCATCTGCACTTTCTGAGGAGACTGAAAAAGGTGCACCTCCCCAAACCCATCCTCACCACCTACAGGGGCATGATTGAGAGCATTCTATCCAGTTGTATTACAGTCTGGTATGGAAACTGCCACGCCTCTGACTGCAGAGCCCATCAGAGGATTGTGCGGACCGCTGAGCGCATCATCGGCAGCTCTCTCCCCAACCTGCAGGACGCTTACACTTCCTGCTGCATCCGTAAGGCCACCCACATTGTGACTGACCGGTAACATCCCACCCACGAACTGTTTACCTCTCTTCCATCCGGAAGAAGATTCTGCAGCATCAGGAGCAGGTCTGCACGACTGCAATAGCTTCTTCCCCCAAGCAGTCCAGCTCCTGAACAGCACGCTGCCACCCCCCACACTTGACTCTTTACTGCACACCCTGCGCCACACTACATAACATTGTATATTTATTCATTCCGATCCCGTTATTGCTGCTATTATGTGAATATGTTTACATCTATGCATACCTGGACTTTTACACACGTATTGCATTCTTGCACAACTTGCCTTAATTTGCACAATATAACTTGCTCACTTAATTATCTTGTATATATGCACATACATACTGTTTTCATACTGAACGTATTCTCCATGTCATTGCACTGCCTTTCTATTCAGTCCTAGTCTATTGTCTTCTCTGCTTTACCATACATTAACACAAAAATACTGTATTGTTGTACTGTGTCATTGATGTACCCACCCCAAGAAATTCCTTTTAGCTATATATATAGTGTAAATTATTACCCACCTCACCCTCATTGTGTTCTGTCTTGTGTGCTGTTGTGTTTTATGTTGCACATATGGTCATGGAGAATGATATTTCGTCTCGCTGTATACTTATTATGTATTGTTGGGATGACGATAAAGCTCTACTTACTTACAAGAGAGGGGGAGCTCTATGATATACTGGGGAGCAAGACAATGCATGGCATTTAAAGTCATCACAATTAGCTTATACTTGTGATGGACAAAATTGCACTGTTTTGCTCCTAATAAATACATTACAAGCGGCAGTGGTTGTGATTTGACCACAGTGTAGGCCTAACTAAAAGACGCGATCCTTTCAGGCTTGGCTATGTTTCTCCGCCAGGCTCCGTGCAGTGCCGTCCATGTACCACTGGAGGTCAGCATCGTGCCTGCATGCTGGTGGAGAAGCCTTCACATGGTGCTGCAGTTCTTGTGAAAGCGCTACGCTGTTCACGGTTCAAGTTTAGGTAAGCTTAATTTCCAGTTAAACGGTTTTGGCAGTGTTATACTCCCATCATGAGAATGCGGGTTTAAAGAAAAGACGACATGCTGGCTCTGTGTGTTTTCGCCAGTGAGTAAATCATGGCTGCGCAAAATACAACGGTCACAATAATCAGATAATCTCTTTTCGGTACCTGTTAAGATATGGGTTTGTAGATTGTTTTCAGCTTTCTCAGCTTCGGCTCCTGATAGTCTGCCTCGCTCTGATTCTTGCAGCAAACAGCCAATGTAATATTTACTGAGTTAGACATCCATTTTATGTAAACTTGTGAATCAAAGAGCAATCTAAAAGTCAGCTCCCTGTGGCGTTGTTACAGGTATTGTATGAGTATTATATTAAACGCCGCCGCATCAGATGTCTTAGCATGCCCCCACCCCCAAGTTGAGTAGATTTCGCCATTCCGAGGGGGGTTCGAGGGCGTAATTGTCTTAAATGGCTACATGTTTGACCGGTAGCAAAACAAAATCCGGGGGACGGGGGTTCAAACAAACCTGTATTTTTCCTACATGACTACGTGCTTGGTGGCAACGCCAGGGGGGTATTCCATAAAAGTAGCTAAAGAAAGCCACACTTTCCCGAAAAAGTCAGACTCAAACTAGCACCATCTTTAAACTTAGCCTCATGTCGTTCCACTAATGCAGTTCAGCTTTAACTAATCAAGGCTCAAACAAGGCAGACTTGCATAGTCTCACTAAGCGCACACACCCGATATATTTAAGAAACCCAGATGAATGGATGAACGATAGATCGATCAAATGAGTCGGAAAGCGTGTAAAACGAGAGCGCTGTTTTTTCCCGCCGCGGAACAAACGCGGGTGATGGAACTGTATGAAAAATACAAAGATGGAGCATTGACATAACTTACGCGTTTAGTCTGTCTGCAATCCTTTGCCAAGCCAACTCCCTGGCTTTATGGCTACAATATTGCCTTTTCAGCGACTACAAGTGCCCAGTACGGTGGTACAGTGGTTTATGCTGTCGCCATAGCTAACGGGGAACCTTCTGGATTGACTTCACACGTCATTCTTACTGTATAACGCTTATTCTGTATAATCTAATCTCCGTAATATACTTTCAGTCGCATCCGTGTGAAATTTTCTGCTCAAATAACCGTATATTGTATTTGCTTTTTACTAATAAACTTTAAAGTAGTGTGTGACTAAACAAAATGTAAAAATATGTTCCTGTTCATATTATTTTAATTTTTCAATTTCAGTCCTTGCATTTCATGTTTGTTTTTCGTCAACAGTGATTTTCAATCAAAACCAAAGTGTTACAAACAAACAACTGGGCAATGAGGGATGTGAAGCTGTTTGCACATCTCTATTACACATGACACAAACAATAAAGAATATGAAATCAGTGGTGCAATTTTAAAAATCTTGCATGTCAGGAAGACCGTCTGACTATGCTTTCTCAAACGTCTGCTGCTTTGAATGAAATCGTCTGCTAAGTACAAAAATGTAATCTTTGCTATATGAAATTTAATCGTGGAATTAAAAGGACCCACTTCTCAGGTGAGGTTGTAATTACCCGAGAAGGACGCCAGATGGAGGCAGTGTTCTTTTTGGCACAGAAGTAGGCAGGCAGACTGCTTATCCATCCCAGTGTTATTGATTTACTAAGGCATTTGTTCTCTTTTTCCCTATGTGTTCGGATAAAAACTCGTCTCTTACACTTAGGCTGAATGCAGCTTGTGTTAAGGACACTCAGGATCATGTCTTCTGCATTTTTTCTTGTTTTTTTCCTTCTATGACCTGATACCACACAACTGTTACTAAAGGTACAGTGAGGTACAGGGTAACACTTGGATCTTGAGGCTCCAAATTATTAGACCATTTAATTTTTTTACATAGTTATTTTAGCCCTTATTTTAGTTATCTTGAAGTCCTTTAATAAAACAAACTTGGCACAAAAATATTTTAAGTAATTTGGTTTGGATCATCTTCTAGCACAATACCTGATTTAGGCTCCCTTTGGCATTAATTACTTAACGCCAGTAATTAACACCAGTTTAGAGTATTTGACCTTCTTGAATGCCAAGATTGGGTGCTTGAAGGTGCCCCCTCTAGGGACTCCGTTGTTCTGCAGGGGTACTTTAACAGTCACCGGGGTAACGACAGTGAAATCTTGAAGGGTGTGATTGGAAGGAACGGCCTGCCCGTTATGAACCTGAGTGCTGCTCTCTAATTGGACTTCTGTGCTAATGACAGTTTGTCCATAACAAACACCATGTTTAAAGATAAGGGTGTTCATCATATAATTGGATCTGCAGCTGTATGTCTTGGAAACTTGGGGAAAAACTGGAGCTGAGCTGTCAACTGATCACCATCTAGTGGTGAGTTGAATCAGATGGCAGGGGAAAATGGTAGACCCAGACCCTGGTAAACCCAGACGCATAGTGAGGGTGCACTGGGAGCATCTGGCAGAGGCCTGTGTCTTGGAGACCTTCTACTCACACCTCCAGCAGAACTTCTCTTGCATCCCAAGGGAGGCAGGGGACATTGAGCCTGAATGAACCATGTTCCAGGACTTCATTGCTGAGGCGGCTGTGTGGAGCTGTGACCATAAGGTTGGTGGTGCCTGTCATAATGGCAATCCCCGAACCTGATGGTGGACACCAGGGGTAAAGGGAGCTGGCTGGCTGAAGAAGGAGGCCTTCCGAGCTTGGTTAGCTAGTGGGACTAGTCACACCTTCCCCATTCATTTCTATAATTACATGGTTTATTTTGAGGGAACGTGTCAGTTTTCAGTGCTTATCCTACTGATCTTGTCGGGCAGGCACTTGTCCTACTTCCCTTCCCTATTAAAGGTGGAGTTGGCTGCTGTGGTGTGTGTGAGCAGAGGCAGGTGGGCAGGAACCTCAGACGGAGCCAAAGCGGCAACTGAAACAGCAGATCTGAAGAGACTTGGACACCCCCTACAGGTCACATCTGTAACAGCACAGCCTGAGCATGTAAGGCACATCCCCAGCTTAGCTGTGTCTCCGTGGAGCATCGGAGGAGAGCAGACAGAGGAAACCCATCCCAATGTGGGTAGAACCAACCTCACACTTGACACCCCCGCACAACGCTGCCCACTGAGCCCCTGCTGTGGCCCTGCTTTAATTAATTTTTTAAATTAGAAGTGTTAATGCATTGTCTGGCACAGCTCTCATGCTGAGCCCAGGGAAGACAGTCTGACTGCAGTATTCGATCCATGCATCTTCCAGTCACTTACTCTGGTTGCATTTTCAGGTTGAATTTGGGGTTAGTAATAAAAGAAGCTCATCCACCTTTAGTGCCAAACTTCAGCTTTTGGGGGGTGATGTGTAACTCAGCACACATCACAAATCTCGTGTTCAGCAGAAAAGCCCTAGAGCCAGAGATGGTCACAGTCTCAATATTAGAGTCTGAGTCAAGTCTCTGTTGTGGTTCCAATTTGACATTATTATTTATCAAAAATTTTACCGCCTATTTGTTTTTTCAATTAATAACTGATGTGATTAAATGGGAATCACCACTTGAACAGTTCAGAAACTGAATGTTCCTTGGGCTTATCCACATTTTCAAAATAACAGCTATTTCAACAGCCTTTGAAGCAAAAAAAAAATGTAAGAACATAATCACTTTTGTGATGTAGATTTTAAAACTGATTTCTCAAAAATAATATTATGATGAAGACATCCCTTGCAGGAAATATTGGCATAAAATCCTGAGTTGGACCGTACGTATATGCACATATTGCAGTGTTGAAAGCATGTCAAACTGGCTCTGCTCTGGAGCCAGACCAAATCATGCCGGGCTCCGCCCCCAACTACGATAAAGTGATGTGATTGGCTAATGAATGAGTTTAACCCAGACCCCGTTTGTCATGCTGCTTGAGTAAATGCATGTTTACAGCACATCGATTTACACGTCGTTCTAAAGGAAGAACTCCAATTAATGGATAAAACTGATTTGTCTCTCAGTGCCTGTGTGTGCAATTAAATAAATGATTATGCAAGTAACACCAAAACCTCCATGTTAAAAAGTTAAAATAATGTTTGCAGTCGTACTGCTATTTTAGTTATGGATAAGTGGTCAGAGACAATACTGTTGAATCGAATTATTTGCTGGTGATGTGTTTTTACTTTATTAAAAACCAGAGGTGTCAATTTCAGGTCCAGAAAGTAAAAATCCAGATCAGGATTTTGTTTCAACCAACCAGCTGAGCGTAAAGAGTCACAGTATACTCAAGTGGTTGGTTGAAACAAAATCCTGGTCTGGATTTTTACTTTCTGGACCTGAAATTGACACCTTTGTTAAAAATCATTACATTGGCGTGATGGAACTCCAGACAATTTAAGGGGTAACACTACATGCCCTACGTGGGGTACAATGAAGAGGTACGGGCAGTTTATAAGTTGTAAGAAAATACAGCTTGACTTCGAAGGGTATGTCAGAAACGAAAAGGTTTTTGGGACAAATCTGCTAAATTATTAGATTTATGGCTATTTGTGTCGATCTATGTCAACAACACAATGTATATATAATTTACAACACAGGTTAAGTAACGCCCATTTCTAAGCGATGCCTTATAATGTAAAATAATTCTTGGAATAACATTCGTAATATCACGCACTTTGTCAGATCAGGTTCAAAATTTGTACTAGTGGCAAAACATGAAAAAGTGTGTTAGAGACACAGCCGCACATCGTGATGTGTTTAACGCCTTTACGATCAGAGGAGAGTTGTACACTCAGTGCTTCACGTGTAAAAATTTCAAACCGAGTCAAAAAATAAGGAGTTGCAAGTCAAGATGGAAGTCAATTTAAGAGCGACTCGAGTGCATCTTGAGTTCGAATTGCGAACTCGAGTCCCCTTCTCTGCCTAGGAAAAGGTCTTTAACCCCCCAGGGTGCTGGATGAATGACTGACCCTGCACTCAGACTCCAAGCTACACTCTCACCTCTTTAAGTGAGTGTGTGTATTTTAATAAAGGAGAGCGAGATAGGGAATGCAAAAACCTGCACACATTCCAGTGTACCTGTACTTGTACAAATGGCAGATAAAAACTTCATTTCATCTAAATGACACACCTGCACACACATTCTCTTTCAGGGTCTCTGAGTCTAAAAGTCACATGCGCACATGTGACCGTCAGGAAACCCGCCCCCCACTCATGGCCTTTCCCCCAATTACCGCAAGTCCCAGCATTTTCCCAGTTCCATCTGTGTCGCATTTGCTGTAGGTCTGATCTTCTGCTGTTAAGATGTTTTTTACTCAGTTGCTTCATTCCTGAGCCTGTGACTCTGCTTAGTGATTCGCTGTCACTCATGACTCGTGGGAGGCTTTGCTTTCTGTGAACATGACCTGCTTCTCCTAGATCTAGGCCTTGCACTGCAGGCCTTACCTTACACATGGGTGCACTGTGCTGGTCAGGCCTTATTAAAGCACAGTGTCTCTCTCTAGTCATTGCTTGGAAGCTGCTCACTCAAGGGCCAAACTCCTGAAGCGCCAGCATGTGATAAGATGAAGATCATCATTAGAGATCAGAGCATGGAAAGGATGGCACCTCACACGCCCAGCTAACCTACCCATGAGGCTCAGGGCAGACTCACCATTGGTCACCTAAGGTGTGATTTTTACTGCTTGTAATATATAACATAATAAATAGTCATCATTCTAACCTAAACAGGGTTGGTTGCCTCCTTTCTAGCAACTCTACTGTCCTCCATGTTGCTGTGGGATTTGCACTTTGGGATAAGAGATTGGGTGTGAAATGGAGAATGTGTTTAGGAAAACCAAGCTAGGTACGAGCATGAGGAGTAATTAACACATCATACCAACATGAGGCGCCATAAGACTCAGAGATGGAGGGAGAGAGGGAGAAGGTGCTTTATCTCAGAATTTAGTGATTAATTGTCATTGTTGACACACCACAGCACACAGTGCACAACAACCAAATGTGTTCCCTGCATTTAGCCCATATGTGACAATGTGACATAGCAGGGGACAGCTAATTCAGCACCCGGGGAGCAGTGCTTGGGGGCGGTACCTTGCTCAGGGTACCTCAGTACAAGAGATCACCCACCGACAAAATAATGAAGAGTCTCTTCTCTGACAAACATGTAGGACTGCTAACCGAATAGATTAATGATGCTCTGAGACACTCAGCAGACTGCAGGTCATGCTAATTATAATGGCACACAAACAGGTGCAGTGACATTCTAGAATAAACAGCGACTGGAGCAGCGTGAGTGAGCTACACCGTTTTCTTCTCCAGCAGCACCTGCCTGAGCAGCCTGCCCGGGGGAGTCGGGATTATTTTGGTCCCTTGAAAATGGGGTCAGCAACAGAATGAGCTCTCTGCGGGGGGAGGCATACATAAGACAGCATGCGTCCTCAGTCTGAGTAACCATCGCGGGGCGAGGGGCTTAACTGTCCTACTTCTCAAACACAGCCTCCTGTTTTCCCGGTGGCGTGTGAACAGGTTATCCTGTGTGACAAAACAGTTTAAATGTTTACTGCTATGTGGAAGAAAAACGAAGAAAAATGTCCCCAGACTGTTTTGGAACATTTTAAAGATGGTAACTGTTGAGACTGGGGTTGAACCAGCAATAAAGGCTAATTTGAAATAGACTGATTAACAGACAGGAAGCAGTGATAGTTATTAGAGGCACAATGTTACAGTGGGGTACGTTCAGAGTGGGGTACTGCAGGGTTCAATTTTAGGACCACAATTGTTCCTAATTTACATTAATGATATTGACACCAGTACATACAGTAAACTGGTTATATTTGCAGACGACACCAAGGTGGGTGGTGTAGCAGATACTGATCTAGCAGCACAGAGGCTACAATGGGATCTTGATT
>JAODKC010000130.1:9259046-9285243 GCA_026777985.1 Mormyrops attenuatus
TGTATTTTGTGTGAAGTTAATCTGTGAAGCACAGAGACTGTATTTTGTGTGAAGTTAATCTGTGAAGCACAGAGACTATTTTGTGTGAAGTTAATCTGTGAAGCACAGAGCCTGTATTTTGTGTGAAGTTAATCTGTGAAGCACAGAGACTGTATTTTGTGTGAAGTTAATCTGTGAAGCACAGAGACTGTATTTTGTGTGAAGTTAATCTGTGAAGCACAGAGACTATTTTGTGTGAAGTTAATCTGTGAAGCACAGAGCCTGTATTTTGTGTGAAGTTAATCTGTGAAGCACAGAGACTGTATTTTGTGTGAAGCAGGCATGGCAGTGGCCAGGAGTTAAACCCAGAACATGGGCTGAGAGTTTCCTGTGAACCAGACCTGGGACACCAGCAAAGGGGGTCAATTAACCTCTTAACTTGGGTCCCAGGGGGTGTATGTCACTGTCAGTGTAGGCAGAGGAGGACTTGGGCTCAGTTAGACCCTTACAGCTTGCAGGCATCTTCATATATTGTTACACGGTGGTGACACAAGTCCATTTAGCTAGTAGGAGGAAGTGTGGGAGCTGACGGATTGCCGTGTAACCTGATGGGGGCGCTGTGTAACCTCATGTGTAACCAGCTAGAGAAGAGCTGACTTTTCAGCTTGAACTTCGCAGCACTTGGGTCTCTCTCATTTTGAGAATGCCTGTTATGTATTTTGGTCCTGAGACACTAAGTGATTCCTAGAAAATTCACAGCATAGATCCTGCAGTGAGATGTGAGCCAAAGAGAGGACTGAGAACAGGTGTGATGTGCTTGTCTTGCTTGGTCCAGAATGCCACCCTAGCGGCAGCATTCCAAACAGCTTGCATCGTGTAATGGTCTCTTTAGGAGACCTTTGCGATAGTCCATTCTGCTGATGATGAAGGCATGAATAAGGTTCACTGGTTTACAGCGGTTTTCAAAAAATTATCTTTTGGCTAAACAATGTAGTGTAACCAGGGAATACGAATTCTATCTGTGTTCGTCATGTGGGAAGCTATCCTGGGAAAGCTATTATTGGCCAACCTGTTCTGTGGCCTAGCCATGTGAACACAAGCAAGTAAAATGTTGCTTCGGGGCAGAGAGCCCTACTCTTAAGGGGCCCTGACCTTTCCCAGTAAAGTTGCTGCATGTGTGGCATAATTGTATTACTCAAAGGCTGACCCCTGCTGGTTGACAGGCCATTGCAGTGAATGCATGGGAACCAGATATTATTCCGTCAACTCAGTGACTCACCAGGGTTTGTAGAGTAGAACCTGCTCCCACTTTCCCCTGGGGCCACACCTTTAATTGTTTCCATGGCGATATCATCACAGTCATGATGAATTATGTGTGTGGACCCATGAGACTCAGACGCACAGTGATAGACGTCCAGTATCCCATCCTGGCTGCAGACCCTGACATAGGAACTGTCATGTGAGGGTAGCTTTTCAAGAGATAGAGACAGTTTATTGTCATGTGCGCAGCAAACAATAGGTCAGGCTGTGCTATGAAAATCTCTCTCTACCTGTCCTTCCGGCTCCCGATAAACACAAATTAAACACAAAACACAAGTACAAAATTGTGTCACTTGGTGTGACTGTGGTAGACAGATGTCTGCTGTGGTTGTCATGTGGACAGTACTACAGAACCTGACCTTGGTACTGGGATTTGTCAGAGACTGGGGATGGACATCTCGTGGTTTGCCATGTGGGACATGGGCAGACTGGGTTTGATTGAAGTATGGTTACTGTGTCTGCCCATGGCTCAGGATACCCACCTTGCACTGTTAAATGTGTGCAGCTGTGGAAAAAATTAAGAGACCACAGCCCAATTTTTTGTTTCACTCATTTGTCAATTTATGGGTATTTGTCTATGAGTAATGTACATTTTTTGCAAACTGCAGCCTGGTTGTTCCCTATCTTTCATTAATCAAGGGCTTTTTCCTTGCTTTATGGGACTTAAGTAATGCTACTAGGAGCTTGATATGAACTGTCCTAGCAGTGCACTTCACACCACTTAATGTTTCCCACTTTTTTTGAAGGTCATTTGACGGCATCTTACGATTCATGGGGGATTGTCAAATAAGTTAATGGCCATTTCAGGCATTAGAATGCTGCTTCTGCCCTCTATCTGGCTGTTTTTTGGTTATTGCCAGTGTCTCATTAGAAATTTTGAAATTGGAAGCAACTTGCTGCTCAGTGTAGCTGTCTGCCAGCAGAACCACAATAAAACTAGGATTTAAAAAAGCAGATTTGTTTTAAAATAAAGAGTGGTCTCTTAATTTTTTCCACAACTGTACATGGGCACGCTCTTCAGCTACCATGGCACCCCCTGCTGTGCCTTCTGAGCTGTTCCCTCTCTCTCCATGATTCCTAAATGCCCAGGCAGCCAACAAACCCGGACCACAGAGTCTTCCAGCTACACAGGAACAAACAGGGACACAAACGAAGAGTTGGCGAGCCGCGCGGAGGACAGGGTCTTGCCCCCGCATCACCCCCCGTCATGCTTCAGCTACTCGGCAGTCTGTTTTTTGGAGAATCGCAAGAGGCCCCATCTGATGCCAAGCAGCTGAAGGCCCGAGTGCTGGAGGCTGACGAGGAAGGCTGGGTCCTGCTCGGCCTGCCTGGTGAGCTTCCCCGAGAGCACACAGCCAGATGGACAACTTTATCCCCCTCATCCACTCATCTTTTCCTGCAGATGGTGCTACAGTGGACAGCAGCCCAGCGGAGGAGCTCCTCATCCAGTGTCCAGATGCATCTTCACCCAGTTCTGCCCTGGACGACAGTGTGGCCAGTCTGGTCAGCAGCATGAGGTGGGTGAGGAACGCCCCACACGTGACCAGCCCCCACACACCACAGCCTGTTGGTGTGTCTTACATTCCCAACAGACACTCGTGTGCATAATCACACACACACACTAAGACGAGGGGGTGGTGAGGGGCTCAGTGGGTTGACTGCCTATGATCGGAAGGTTGCTGGTTCAAGCTTCAACAAAACATGTTGTGGACCCTTGAGTAAGGCTCTTAACCCCACCTCAAATCCAGGAGTGGCTCACAGTAGCTCACCCTGCACTGTGACTCCTAAGCAAGCTCTCAATTGTATGTGTATCTCACAGAGAGCAAGATGGGATAGACAAAAAAGAATTTCCTCACAGGGATTAATAAAGTGTTGCCATGCATAGTTTACCTTAGTGTTGGTTTTCTACCAATACTCATTTTAGCCAAGGACACACAAACTTCAGAACCACTATACTATTCACCACAAGCAGATCTTACTGCCCTTACTGCCATGTTATTGGGGCTTGAGTAATGATAACTAGCTGCCCTCTATGCACAGACACACCCTCAGCCAGCCTATGCATTTGTTAGTATATGTTCTCTGTAGGTTTTGATCTCAGAATGTACTGCAGAAGATGGAGGTGGGGGTAATTAGCAGCCCAGGATTTTTCTCATGCCTCTGATATTGCAGGTGTTTTTGGTGTTGCCTTAGCGCCTGTGCCCCGTATCTTTTCCCTCTTGCAGGATGCCAGCAACAGCGCCCTCTGGTGGCCAGATTGGCACACGGGGCCGGGCAACGCAGGGCATGGTACCTCGACCAGGCGCCCTGACCAAAGTGACTCTGACTGGCCAGGTCCAGCGGGCCCAGGCACGAGCCAGCTGGGGCAGCCTGGGTCGTAGCCGACTTCACCGTCACAACTATGTCTGCCAGCGAGGCCGCTGGCATGCCTCCCACACCCGCAGCGGTGCCCTGCAGCAGCCCTGCCCACGCAACCTTAGCCACTAAGATGCTACATGCCAGCGGGAGGAGACATGCCGTTCCCATCCATGCTGCAACCTGCTCTGCTGTATCCCAGCGAGCCCCATATTCCATACCTCCATCAGTGCTGTAGTCTGCTGCTTTTAGTAACAACCGATCACCACGGTGATCACATCTTTTGCAGTGTGATTGTTTCCTCTTCTTGTCTCTAAGGTTTTTCAAATCTTTTTTCTTTCGCTTGCCCATTTGAGGGAAATTATTCTCTCAAATGTCATGACCCATCCCTCTCCTCTCTGCCTTTCAAATTCAGGAGTGTTTTCCTTAAACTGGCCATGGACATACAGAACTTGGTCATGGTCAAATGGAGAGGTCAGGCTTCCCAACAATTCCAACCAAACTTCACAGCTCTCATGCTGACACTCGTGCCACGTGTACGTGCTCAGATTTGCATGTCTCGGCAATGCAGAGAATTCCTTTTCGCCAGAAAGCAGCTCTGTATTTGTTCTCTGCCTGTGTATAAGGGCTTTTCACTAAACGTCATATGAATCAGCCCTCTGTGCCTTTCCTACTTGGACCTGTGCATCCCCTCTGGTCCTGTGTTGGCCCGGGAGCCTGGTACCTTCCATGAAGATATCTCATACTCACAGGAGTAGATGGACAGGATGGAAGGGAGAGTGTAAAAGGAAAGGAAGGGAAAGAAGACAGGAAATGATGAGAGAGGGGTTACTCTGTCTTCCTTTCTGTCTTCCTTTCACTTTTGACCATTTTAACTTTTTCTTATGCCTACAAAATACATCCAATCAGGCTGGTTTTCATAACTTCATTTTAAAATATGCAAAATACAAAAAGACGAGGGCAGATAAACAGGGATTCAAACAATTCCTACATTCCTCATTGGCTGTAATTTGCGGCATTAAATCAATTTCTATGTAGCTTGAAATATGGCAGCAAACTTCACTGCGTTTAGCATCGCTTTGAGATTATAACAGCATACAGGGTTTGCCATGACAACCGCAGTGCACCTAGCAAGGGGAGAGCTGGGTTTCAATGCTCACTAACTCAGCAGCACTGGCTGCAGTTGTCCTCTTGTTTTTGGTTGTGCACCAGTGACGGACTGGGTGATTTGGCCTCAACATCACATTCTAATTGATCTTTCATAGATTTTCCATTGTAAGGGAATGTAACGTGACTTGTTTCAAGTGTGCCCAAACAGATCCATTCCCTCTGTCAAAAATGAAAAATGTCCTGCATTCATTGTAGTAATGAAAGTGCAGCAAAGGTGCTTGGGTGTATTCATGTACATTGAATCTGTAAATTGTATGAAAAATATATGTAATTTTAGATGTACTGTAATCCATTCTTAAGAGTTAAGGTATTAGCCACTTACTGTGTCTTGAGTAATATTCTGCTTGAGAAAACATGTAAAAATATAATTTTAAAAATAAGAATTCAGTGTAGTTGTTTTATTTCCAACTGTCAATCGCTTTATTTTTTATTGTACCTTTTTTGTTTCAGTATTCATAACCACGTTTTGTTATTATTGTTGTCGATGGAACAGCGGCTCGGGGTAGCGCTCTTGACTGCCACCTCTAACGGTTGGGAATTTAATCCTGTGTTTGCTCTGCATGTATGTGGAGTTTTCGTGTCGTATGGATTTCTTCTGGGTTCTCCAGTTTCCTTCGGCAGTCCAGAGTGTATGTGCAACCTATTGCAGACCGACATCCCGTTCAGGGTACGTCGAATGGAGACGTGAAGGGGTGGGGTCTTCCAGGTACCCAGAAGCTGAGTCAGTGACCAGATTACCGTAACTGTAATGTTGTATCATTGTGTTAAATAATGGAAAACAAAAATAATAAAAATCATGTTTTAGGAAACTGACTAACCCATGACTAGGTGAATGTCATGTAACGACAAATACTTCTTGCAAAATATTCTCCGCATCATATTAATTTAAATATATTAATTAGAGTTACGATAAAATTGAGCATAACCTACAGTTTTATGAAAAGCAAGTTCGGGGGGAACAGAAAATTCACAACCTTTTATGCGAACCCCTAGCTTGAAGGTTCTGCGCGGCTATTGGCTGAGATCTCCTCCAAACATATCGGCTTTTACTGAATTAAACGAAAACCCGTAACCAATCAAATTCTTCGATGTTTCCGTTCTCACTTCGGTCATACAAAAATAAAGCCGCATTTTTGCGTAAAATACGGAAGATGACTGTTGTGGCTTGTAGTTGATTTTTTAAAAATAATATTGCAAAATTAGGCGCTGTTTGTGATTTTATTCGTAAATCATGCGAATAAACGAAATACTTAGGTAGCCTATAGCACGATATAAGAAAGAGAAGCTCTTCTATCCATTCCCTGTGTTGTGACGGCTGCTCGTTCTGTCTTTCGTTACTGAATAGTGGGATTTGTATCCAGATGGACTGAGTGATCTAATAAAGGTTGGTTTTCAATCAGACTATATATTTTTTGCAATCGATAAAAATGCACAGATTATTAAACTAATCATACGGTTTGCAAAATTGCTTTCCAAACAAACACTTCGAAATGTTGCCATGTTTTTTCTTGGCCTGTAATTTTGATATCCAGATAGACGGCAAGTGAATTATTAGTTTGCTATTTCGTTTTCTCTGTGAAACAAGAAGAGCTGCAGACACATAGTTATTTATTCCTACGCAATAAAATAAATGATTGCTGCGAATACCGATATGGTGTATATACAGTAAACCGAACTATTTATTATGAAGTTGTAAACAAAACCAACGACATTTCCAATAGATAAACAATGTCAAAACCAAACGTCTAAACTGAAGCAGATGTGATTTTAGAAAATAATGATTTTCGCGATTTACGATTTCCCTGATTCGTTTAAGGTATTCGTATATACACTGTATGTGTTGTGTGTCTGTAATTTCGCCTTGCCGACCAATGCAAGAGGTAGTTAAAACACCCAACAGGCGTCTGTTGACGAATTGATTATTTTTTATTAATTTATATGACGAGTTCATTCACCAAACTGAGCACCATTCTTTCACATGCTAGGTACCTATCGAATCATTATAACCGATTGTACCTGTAACATAAACATCGGACGCCATGAACATTCATTCAGCCAGTAAAACGCGCTGGGATAATTTTTTGGGGGTAATTACTTGAATCAGATGTGTTATCGCTATAATAGATGGAGTTTTGAGAACCTTTGATTAAAAATAAAATTTTGTAAATATGCAGTATTTGAATTGCTGAAATTGTGAATATTGAACTTTTTTGGGGGGGGGCTGTAGGGGTCCTGATGATTACGTAGCCATGTCTGGTCTTCGAAAAGTGGAAAAATAGATGGAATTTCAGGCTGTCTTGCTCAAGTGTGACATGGCGATCCTGCAGTACAGACTTTAGTGTGTTACACAGCTGTGTGGCACTGACTCCTAATGCTTCCAGTAGGACCAAAGTGTGTAAAGACGACAGCCATTGCCCTGCGAGACACTGCGATGGCACACAGGCCCGGACGGCGACAGACCGCACCACACACGCCGGAATTCAGTGGCCACCCAGACGCGGACCTGGACTCGGGAGTTGAGGAGGATGACGGTGACGAGGGTGGTGGTTACCATGAAACCCCACCCAAGGCTTGGAATCAGAAGGAAGACTCCACCATCTTCATCGCCTTCAAGGGGAACATGGACGATGAGGACTTCCAGGAAAAACTGGACAGCATCCTACACAGCATGCCAGGCCTCCTGCAACTGGGTAAGCTAACTGGAGGCCAAATTTGTGTTCAGTAAGCGGCTGAAGACGAGGCGTCACTTTCACCCCATGTTACTTTGGGTAGCTGACAGAGCGATTATTCAGTGTTATATCATTCTGTAAGGAAAGAAAAGTATTGTACACACTGATTGTGGTGTGTTTTTGAAATTCGAGACTGCTGTTACTATTTTTTGGAAAAGTTTTGAACGTTTCCCCAGGCCAGGAGAAACTGCAGCCTCAACACGTAGAGCCCTGGAACAGCGTCCGCATCACATTCAACATCCCGCGTGACGCCGCCGACCGCCTGCGCCTTCTGGCACAGAACAACCACCAACAGCTACGTGACCTGGGCATCCTGTCTGTGCAGATCGAGGGTAGGGGCTGGGTATGGAAATGGGGGTGGGCATGGGACTGGGCACAGAAATGGGGATGAAAATGGGATTGGGCATGGAGCTGGGGATGGGGATCAGGATGGTCACTTGACAATCTTATGAAAAGGCTGTAGTAGTTACTTACACTGCTCTCTAACAGCTGCTGTTTTAAACAATATAATTAACAAAGATTTTGTCACCCCTTCTACTCAGGGGAGGGCGCTATAAACGTTGCAGTGAACAGAGGTCAAGAGGTGCGGCCCAATGGCCCAGTTGGGGCTGGCAGTCAGATGCGAATGGAGGCTGGGTTTCCCATGCAGCAGGGTCCTGGTAAGGGCTTGTATTATGACTCTGTCTGTCTCTCTGTCTGTCTGCCTGTTTTACATCTCAGATGTAATTGAATTATTGGTATTGTTTCATGGTCAGACTATTTTTATGTATATTGTTTAACTTGTACGTTCTATAGACACTGTTTTCCAAAGATGAAACTCCTTTTAAGGATTTTGTTTCCTGTTATATTTCATCTGGGAATGGAAATTCACCATGAAGTATATTTTTCTGAGGAAATTGTATGTGTGTGCATTCACCTCTTGTGGACTTTTCCACATTTTGTAGTCTTTCAACTTGGAGTCGATGTAACTGGGTTTTTGGATTTTGCCCTTTGTGTCACAATAAAACATGTTTTGCACCTTCAAAGGTAAAACTGAAAGGCAGAAATTTGTTAGCTGCATAAGAATTTGCCCCCACACTACTTTTAGCTGCAGATACAGCTGCAGGATTTTTTCAGGTTAGTCTCTTCTATCTTTGAACACCTGGATCCTGCAATTTTTGATCATCGTTCTTTAAAAAAGCGATAGACTTGAATGGGCATCGTTGGTGAATAATCGTTTGGATGTCTTTGCACAGATACATAGTCGGATTGGGATCTGGGCTATGACTGGGCCATTCACACCACTCCAGTATAGCGCTGGCTGTGTGCTTAGGGTCGTGAACCTCTGCCCAAACCTCAGGTCTGTTGAGCTCAAGTCTGTTGCGTTGCCTTGTATTTGAGTCCATTCAACTTGCCCTCAGTCCTGCCCAGCTGAAAAGCATTCCCATGACATGATTCTGCCACCACTATGCTTCACCATTTTCCACACATGTCTTTTGTCTCTGAACATTGTCACCTGGAGGGTTTTGGATTTTATATTCGTACCTGGGTAGCTGCTGCAGTCTATACAGTTTTCTGTTCTGTCACTCTTGAGGTAGTTCTCCCATTGTGTGTGCTGTCACACAGTTTCTGGTACTGATCGGGTGAATCGGGTTATTGGTCCTGCAGTGATTGACCTACCACAGCTCCTCATAGGTTCCATGTCTTTATGATTGCTTGTCTCTGTTTGATGGGCATTAGCTCGTGGGAGAGGTGCAGTACAGGGTGTACCTGGTCTCCATGATGCTGGCTCTGGAGAGCTCCTAGGTTCTGGAGTGTCAGACTACAGACGGATAGTTGGGTTTGGAGCACCGGGCTGCAAACGAGATTTCCGCTTAATCCACTGTATCCTGTCAGGTGTCACTTTTCAGGTCAGGCCTGAAAGAGTAGCTGTTAGGGAACAACCATGAGGCACATAGCATTGATGATGGCTTTCCGGCCCCTGAAGGTTTGTATCTGTTTCTTGGAAGTGTGTTGTGAGTAGTTTTAATACAGGCTTGATTTTTTTCTTCTTGGGGCCGCAGCAAAGGTGGCAGGTGCTCAATGACGATGAAGGGGAGCATCCTGTACTGCCTGTGTTCTCCAAGGTTCACAAGCACTTGTCAATAACCTGTAAGTTAGGTCCAGGGTTGAGACTAATTGGGGTTTAGCCAGACATTCAGCTAGCTGTCAAACTTAGCTACATCATTCAGGCCAAAGTTCTGAAGTGCCGTCTGGCTTGGGGACATCTGTCAGATGTAGTAGGTGACGGGTCACCACTCTAGGGAGGGCATGCAGGTCAAGCCGCCATTTTGGACAGGTTTGTTTGGCACATCTGTTCTTCTTGCTGTTTAGTATTTGGCGGATGTAGTAGGTGATGGGCCCCACCTTTTCCATGATGGCAAAGAATTTATAGGTGGCACTGGGAACCAGATCCAGCACTCTATTCCCTGGTCCGAACTCCTGTAACCTCTCTGTGTGATTGTACACCTGTTCACAGGCTTCTTCTGGGCCTGTTCTTGCATGACAGGAAGTAGCGCTCTCAGACAGCTTTTTGTTTGTTGGTTGTGCTGTTCCCAGGCCTCCTTAGCAACATCCAGTAATCTTGGGAGCTACCTCTTGAGTAGAAGATCAGATGGGGTGAAACCTGTCGACATCCCATATCCCGAAGTAGCAATAGCGATGGCATCCCAGCTCCACCTGCCCATAGCCAAAAGCCCCCTCTTCAGCATCTGCTTGAGGGTCTGGTTTAAAAAGATGATTATTCTGAGTGCTTGCAGTGGTCTTTCTTGGGACATAAACCCCATGCCTTAGTCCAGGGGTGAGCAATCTCATCCAGGAAGGGCCGTTGAGTATGTGGGTTTTCGCTGCAGCTGCAACGATATTTCCATAGCACTATATTTTATAACTGTATACATCTTATATACTTATAACCAGGGGTGCACGTAACCGGTGTGCAAGTGCGCATTCACCTTTAAGAACGATACGTGCGACAATTGATTGTTTGTAAAAGCGCAAATGCGTACTTATTTTATGTGCATTTGCGCTGCTATGACAAGAAAATACCTTGCATTTTAACCTGTATACCGCAAATGAAGTCGTTAGCATATAAAGATTAAAATACATTATATTTTGTTTTCATACCAGCGCAAATGCACGTAAACTAAGTACGCATTTGTGCTTTTGTAATGAAATTTGGGCTGATCATCAAGTATGATAAACTGTAATTTTCTATGTAATGTCTTTTGATTTGGCACTGTCTGCACTGAATTTTGCTTTGCAATCAAACACGTATGTTACATTATTTGACAGTACTGCAGCCTTCTTTACTGGAACGGATTTGTTCTTCAGACACACAGAAATACTCTTCACTATCTCCCCTTATAGATAGTCAAATTTGCTGTGTTGAAATGGTTACTAGTAAATCCTCCTTGTGAAATTTTAGCAGAGCAATGTTTGCAAAATGCATTTCTAACGATATTAAACTAATTCCACACAGCTGAAATTTTCCTAACTGTTTAGTATGCTGGTGTGCAAAGCCATATGGGTCACCATTTTAAAGGGAATTGTCGGTGGTAAATATCAGCTCTTTTTTTTTTAACCACTGGCCGATGGCCTGTTGTTTCTGTATCAGCCGATTGCTGATATAATCGGTGCATCTCTAGTTTGTTTTAATCTCTCCTCCCTTGTTCATGTGGTTTGGTCTGGCAGTACTGTTGTGTGGTTTTATCCTTTGTTGGTCTTTGTTTTAATTTTTATTTGAAAATTTTGTACCATGCTTTGATAAATAAAAAAAATGGTCGCTCACTTACTCATGGCTGTGAGCTAACCATGGAAGCATTGTTACCATATAGATTTTTAAAAAAAAATTTTTTAACCTGTTCAAGGGGAACTAAAGTTGGGCAGTGACAGTTGTAGTGAGGTTTACTGACAGGTGAGACATGGTTAACAGTAATTCTAGTCTTCGGCACTCAGTACAGCTAGTGCCTCATCCAGGCCCTGGAGTATGATGTGGCGGGATCGGCTGCTGCTGGCATTGGTCCTTCTAGCTCTGAATGGCAACATTACCCAGAGCGTCCAACCTTAGCTAATCCTGTCCCAAGACAGTGGCTGCTAGGACGTCAGTGACCACCCCAACCACGAGGAACCATACCCTTGGAGGCCCACCAACCTGAACAGTGGTGGCATGCACAATGAGCGTGTCCTCATGTACACTGGCAATGGGGAGGGTAGAAGGACTGGGCATGTACCAAACAACTCCGGTCCTCCATAGTCTTAGTGAGTAGCATCCTACTAACTAGGTTTTGAAGATCACCTACAATCCTGGGTCCATGGGCATAAGTCCCTCCTGTGGAGATGGCACTGACCCCTCTCAGGCTCCACATAGGACAGAGGTTCTCCCCACACCTTGCACCTGCACAGTTCTCTTTACTTGAGTGACTTTTGCCTTTGGGGGGGGTTCCACTTTCCATCATCAGGGCCTCACTAGCCATAGCCCCCCTTGCTTGGCTTGACTTGGCTTGCCCATATCTGCTGGAGAGTTAAGGTCATCCATCCTGCCAGATTATTCCACACTTTTACATAGGCAGGGCCCAAAGAGAGCACCTGCTGAGGGTGACTTTCTGCCTGGAGCCACTTTTGGGCCCGCTGCACAGGTTGCCTCAGCTGAGACTGTATTAGCTGGTCAGGGTAGAACATCTAGTCATGGAACATCTATGCTGCAGCCACTGCGGGCAGACTGGTCCTAGCCTGTGTCTCTGTCCTGATGCTCTTGTGGTCTTTGAACACCAGCCAAGGCAGGAATCGGTAGGCAGTTTGTGCCTCACCAGACAGCAAGGAGGCAAGTCTCCACGCCCACTTCTAGTGAAGCCACCACTGCTTGTCATCTGAGGACATCAGCTTAGTGAGAAGTTGGTGAGCAATGAACCTGGGCTCCCTGGTGCCACCACCATCCGGGTATGGAGTGGGTGGCACTCGTAGTTGCTATGAAATGCCGCCCCTGGCTGGCCATGATTTCCTAGTCCCAGTGTGAGGTGACATGAAGCATCTTGGGAGGAAGCCTCCATTGTTGAAATAGAAGGAGACCTATAGTTTGCATCTATTTCATGTCCTGGCTGCATCCTCCAGCTGTGGGATGGGATGGAAGGACTGAACAGTTGACAAAAACAAACGCAACACACACAGACACACAGCAGAAAAAATGCCACGGCCGCTGGGCAACACAAAATGAAATCACCCTAGGGGAGCATTCTCCAAAAGTGTTCCCCTGGAGTTCCACTACACAGGAGGTGGAGACCAGGGGGGGTTGTCTTCTGAAGAATATACTAGCGAGACAAAGTGTTATACTTTGTAAACATCTCCAAAAATCTGGTATGGCGGAGGGTCTTGGATGTCCTTCCTTGTGGACTGCTGGGGTCAGCCTGTGGTAGATGCACTTTTCCTGTGAGGCAGTTCTCCCACAACAGCTGCTATCCTGGTGCGTTGTGCTGGTCAGGGGAAGCAGCTTATTCAATAAAAAAAGCCAATAGGATGTTTGGTTACATCTCTAGGTGTGTGGAGTTTAAGTCAAGGGAGGTGATGCTATGATTATATAATTCCTTGGTAAGACCACACCTAGAATATTGTGTGCAGGTTTGGTCACCATACCTTAAAAAGGACATTGCTGCCTTGGGAAGGGTTCAGCGTAGGGCAAGAAGAATGATTTCTGGTCTTAGAGGAATGTCTTATGAGGAGAGGTTAGCTGAGCTGAATCTGTTCAGCCTTGAGCAAAGGAGACCAAGGGGGGACATGATCCAGGTATACAAGATTCTAACAGGTCTGGATGCTGTTCATCCAAATGGCTAATTCAATATTTGTTTAAATACTAGAACTTGTGGCCATAAGTGGAAATTAGCGGGAGAACATTTTAAACTGGATTTGAGAAAGCACTTCTTTACACAGCGTGTAGTTAGAGTATGGAATAGTCTTCCTGCTAGTATAGCGCAAGCTAAAACCCTGGGTTCCTTTAAATCAGAGCTAGATAAGATCTGAACAACTCTGAGCTATTAGTTAAGTTCTCCTCAAACAAGCTTGATGGGTCTAATGGCCTCCTCTCATTTGTAAATGTATGTTCTTATGTATGAGTGGCAATCGACCCTCCACAATTTCTCTATATGTGTATTCACAATGTATTTACCAACCCCCCTTTACCGCAGGAGGTTTACGGATGAACAACCCCTCCATGATGATGGGTGCTTCTGGCCCAGGTATGCCTCCCCAGGGCATGGTACCTGGGGTTAGTGGTCAGATGCAGACGAGACCCCCTCGAGCCCCTTCCCATGGAGGTATGTGGCCCCTTTTTCGGGAGAATAACCCTACGTAACCCTGCATACCCCCATGTCCTTAGCTGCTACACAGTACTCTGTATACTTTGCTTTTTCCCACTCTTCAGATTCTATGGACCCAATGCTGTCAGGTCTACAGCAGCACCAGCAGCCTCCAGTGCCAACCCAGCAGACTCCTCATGGCCCGGTGCCCATGCCTCCCCAGGGCCACCCCATGCAGGCTGCCCGTCAGCTGAACCCCACAGTCCTGCAGCAGCAGCAGCAGCACCACCAAGCCCAGCTGGCAGCCACCCGTGTTCCTTTTCATGCCTCCGGCCAAACTTCTGTCCCCTCTGGCTGGAACCAGCTCCCATCAGGCATCCTGCAGGGTCCGCCCACCCAAGGGCATGCCTGGCGTAAAGGCCCCATGGGAGGGGTGACGCGCCCGTCCTTGCCACAGATGCCCAGCCACCCGCCACCGCCGTACCCCTTTGGGAGCCAGCAAGCCGTCCAGGCCTTTGGCCCACCGGGGCAGCAGCAGGCCCAGCCGCCGGGCCAGTTTGCAGCTCCCCAGCCTAAGCCCCCACCAGGAGGGACCCCGGGCATGGCTGTGCCAAGGGGCCCACCGCCGTCCCCTTTGCCACCCTCCTCTGCTCCACAGGTCCACCTTGCAGGCCGGTCCCCGGGGTCCTCGCCCTCGCCATTCCAGCACGGCTCCCCTGGAACCCCTCCAACCCCGGGCCAGAACCAGGCCCAGATGGGCCCACGACCACCCACCCCGCAGGGCGGCTTCCCTCAAGCGGTCGGCTCTCCTGGCAGAGCTGCACTGGGGCAGCAAGGAAAGATGCAGCCTGGTTTTATGGGCATGACTCAGCAGGGTGCCCAGGTTCTGCAGGGGGCCCAGCCTGGCATGGGAGGTAGGGGTCTTCTGCACTTCTCACTGGGCATTAATTCGATTATCACTTTCTTTTCTTATTCCGGTGCTAAAATATATCAGTAAGCTAGTTTGTCTGAAATGTCTGGTTAAATAGCTCAAACCTCATTGCCATAAAAACTATAAAATGGTAACCCAAAAGCACATATAGACGCCCTCAGCATGAGTAGGACCTCCTGGGTTTTTATCCATGAGTTGTGTAGTGCAGCTGTTTCCGTACTTGTCGGCTGTTTAATCAGTGCACCAGGGATGGCCAGGCCTGCTTCACAGTGATGTGTCATCCCAGGCATGCCCAAACGGATGCCAGGAAGCTTCCCAAATGCGCAAGGTGCTCAGAACTTCATCCAGGGACAGCCGACGGCCGGTGTTACAGGCACGCCCGTGCCCAGCAGCAGCCCGCAGGTGCAAGGGAGCCACAGCATGGCGCATGTGGGTACGTACTGCTCAGCCAAGGCACGTCAGTGTGGAAGATCTCCGGAGGGGGCAGTGGTCAGTGGTGATTTGATTGTGTTTCTGCACTTTGCCCCCAGGAGCACAGATGACTTCGCCAGCTGTGAGCCACATGCAGACAGGTCCCCAGGGCAATATGATGGCTCTCCAGCCCCCACAGGCCACCCAGGCTCAGGGCATGGGCATGCAACATCAGCCAGTCTCCTCCACCTCTTCCTCTGCCGCATCTTCGCTGGGGCAGGTGGTGCAGGGCCAGACTGGAGGACCAGCAGTGACCCCCAGGCCCCAGCTTGGGGGCCAGGCACAGATGGTGCTGGGAGCTCAGTCCCCTGGCATGGGCCCACACAGGGGCATGACCCCCCCCAGGCAGGTGGCACCACAACAGGGCCAGGTGGTCAGTGGCCAGGTAATCCTGCTGCAGCAGAATGCGAATGCCATGATGGAGCAGATAGCATCTGGGCAGATGCAGGGAAACAAGCAAAGCTTCGGGGTGAAGGGGCAGCCGGGGGCCATGCAAGGTCAAATAATGCGCGGCCCAGCGCCCAACATGCAGGCCAACCCAGCCATGTTCCAGGGACAGATTGTCCAGCAGCCGCAGCAGCCACAGTCTCAGCAGGTCCCATCCAACGGCGGGCCTGCCCAGACCATGGCCCTGCATGGGCCGCAGATGCGACTTCCAGGAGGCCACCATATGGTGCAGCAACAGCAGCAGCAGCTTCATCAGCTACAGCAGCTTCAACAGCTTCAGCAGCAAAAACAACAGCAGCCACAGCTGATGACACCGCAGCAGCCGCAACACGGGGATGCCACTGGCAGTGCGAGCGACATGCCTCTGCAGCAGATGGTGCCAGAGATGCAGGCCCAAGCGCAGCAACCACCGCCACCTCCACAGCAGGCCGGCATGGCTGTGGGCATGCCCCCCGTCAGCAGCCACTTCCCTGCGACTCACGGGCTGCCCTTCAACCCCCAGTTTGCCGGCCAGATGACGATGGGTGGCCAGTGTGGGCAAGCTGGCGGCTTCCCTGGAAACAAAGATGTGACGCTCACCAGCCCCCTGCTGGTCAACCTACTTCAGAGCGATATCTCTGCCAGTCAGTTTGGGCCCGGAGGGAAGCAGGCTGGTGCCGCCCCAGCTAAGCCCAAGAAGAAGAAACCCCCGCGTAAGAAGAAGGGCGGTGCCGTTGGAGGAGCGGCGGGGCAGTCGGCCGAGGAAGCTCCTGGGTAAGGATGGCCTCAGTGGTCGTGAACATCAGCGGTAAGGTTTAGCATGGGTGTGTCTGCTTCCCTAGAGTCATTGGGGTTTGTTTAGATTGTTTAAATTAAGGCAGGTAATCTTCCTGTGAAAATTACTGGGAGACGTGCGTCTTCTGAGTTGTTTTTATCTACATTAGGCAAGTGCCCAGAAGGGAGATGGCAGCTCCATTGCGCTAAATTTGCAATTCCTGAATCTATCCCCTGAATCTTTTCTTTCGCTATCTTGCTCTTGGGTAAAGGGGTGTGCCTGAGATTCGGTCCCAGGGGATGGAGGAGCTTGAGGGTCAAAGTGGCGGCACTGAGCAGGGGCCCAGTCTGGACCCCGCTGGCCCCAAACACATAGAATTTGGAGGCAGGCCTCAAGGTAACTCATACTTCACATGGATGGATGTTTATGCATCCTGTTATTCTCAGGAGTTTCTTATTAACGTTAACCAATGTTATCGTAATGCTTAATTTGTTTTGACTTGTAGGATTTCCCACACAACCAGGAGACCAAAGGGCAATGCAGCAACTTCAGTTCATGCAGCAACAGCAACAAATGCAGCAGCAGCAGCAGCAACAAATGCAGAGACCAACCCTACAGCCAGGCCAGGCAGGGATGATACCACAATCCCAGCAACAGCTACATCTTCACCAGCTTCAGCAGCAGCAACAACACCACCACCAACAGCAACACCAGCAGCATCTGCAGCAACACCAACAGCTACCGCAGCAGCAAATGCAACCACACCAACACCATCAGCAGCAGCCACCACAAAATCAATTACAACAGCAACAACAGAACCAGCTGCAGCAGCAACAAAATCAGCTCCAACAACAGCAGCAGCAGAACCAGTTACAACAGCTACAGCAGCAGAACCAGTTACAGCAGCTACAGCAGCAGAACCAGCTACAGCAGCTACAGCAGCAGAATCAGCTGCAACAACAGAACCAACTACTACAGCAACAGCAGCAGAATCAACTACAACAGCTACAACAGCAGCAGAATCAGATGCAGCAACAGAACCCGATGCAACAGCTACAGCAACAGAATCAGCTACAACAGCAACAGAACCAGATGCAACAGAACCAGCTTCAGCAACTACAGCAGCAGAACCAACTGCAACAGCAACAGAACCAACTACAGCAACTACAGCAGCAGAACCAGCTGCAACAGCAGCAAAGCCAGCTACAGCAGTTACAGCAGAACCAGCTACAGCAGCAACAGCAGAACCAGCTACAGCAGCAACAGCAGAACCAGCTACAGCAGCAACAGCAGAACCAGCTACAGCAGCAACAGCAGAACCAGCTACAGCAGCAACAAAATCAACTACAACAGTTACAGCAACAGAATCAGCTGCAACAATTACAGCAGCAACAGCAGAATCAGCTACAACAGCAGCAGCAAATGCAGCAGCAGCATCACTCACAACAACAGCAACAGCAGCTGCAGCAGCAACACCAGCTACACCAACAGCAGCACCACCACCAACCGCAACAGCAGCAGCCGCAGCAGCAGCAGCAACAACAACAACAGCAGCAGATGATGATGATGCTCATGATGCAGCAGGAACAGGCTAAGATGAGGATGGCACATCCACAGCAAGGAGGCCATACGCCCAGGGCTGTGCTTAATCCAGCCGACGTGCAAAGGCCACCCGTCTCACAGCAGAGCAACATGCCCGCCATGATTAACCTGCAGGGCCATGCTGGAATCCCGCCATCCCCAGACAAGCCGCGGGCTGTCCCTATCATGATAAACCCCCAACTGGCTGGACCTGCAAGGAGGATGCCAGTGCCTGCGACTGAAGTTGGGCAAGGTGGCTTGCCACCAACCTCTGAGGAAATTCCTGCAATACCTGCCACCCAGAATCCATCAGCTCATGACTCCACACACCCAGCTGGGGGCACCGTGCCACCAGCAAACATTGGGCAAGGTCCAATACTGAAGTCTGGACCATCGCCTGTTCCACAGCACCAAGGCTCAGTTCCACAGCAACAGCAGCAGCAGCAGCAGCAGCAGTCCCAACAGACGGGCTCCATGCCAGGCTCACATGGCCTCCATTTCCCCAGTGCCCCTACTGCCACAACCCAGAGCTCCAGGCCCAAGACTCCAAACCGAGCTAGCCCTAGGCCCTACCACCACTCACTTACATCCTCGAATCGCCCTCCCAGCACAGAGCCCTCTGAGATTAACCTTTCACCTGAACGGCTTAATGCTTCCATTGCTGGTCTTTTCCCTCCACAAATTAACATCCCGCTGCCTCCTAGGCAGCCTAATATGACCCGTGTGTTTGATCAACAAGGCCTCAACCCCACTACCCTGAAAGCCATTGGACAGGCTCCTCCAAGCCTGACCTCGCCTTCTCCCACTAACAATGGCAACAATCAGCAGTCTTTCCTGACAGGGAGTGCCACAGCCACACCTGGAAAGGCGGAAAGGCTGCCACCTGCAGGTCCCACAAAGAGAGCCAGTCCAAGCAACAGTCGCCGATCCAGCCCGGCTTCGAGCCGTAAGACGACCCCCAGCCCCGTCAGGCAGAGGGGAGCTAAAATCACCCCAGGCTGCCCCCCTCATTCTCAGCCTGCCATCACTGTCCAGTGCATAGGCGCTGCCCCCCATTCGGCGATGGCCTCACCAGCGCTGGAGCCACAGAGTTCCTTCCACAATGTCCATGCCAAGCTTGTAGATATGAGCAAGGACATCCCAGTAACCTCCGCAGAGCAACAGCGAGCGGGAGCTCAGCTTCAAAAAGAGCCGCCTGCTTTGGCGACCAGGAGCCCCGCTGTGGTGGCAGAGCAGAGGGGAATTGCTGCCGAGGAGATGACCAGACAAGATGTCCCTATGGCTAACCGGACGCAGCCACATGTGGGTGTGCAGCAGGAGTTGAAGCGAAGCCCTCCCCCTTCTCTCCGGGAAGCTCCGACCTCACTGAGCCAGTTGCTGGACAACTCAGGAGTGCTCAACGTGTCCCAGGATACCAAGCAGGAGGGCCTATCAGAAGGTGGCCAGGGGTGGAAAGAAGCACAGGCTCCCTCTGTAGATAAGGAGATTCAGAACACGTCCAGTGGCCCTCAGGCCCCCGACACCAGTGGTCCAACTGTCATATCTGAAGGAGAGTCCAAACCCAACCCCTTCCCTGCTCCTTCTCCCATTCCCAAGCTCAACACCACTGTCAGTCCCAGTCCAAATCCAAGTCCCAGTACTGGTTCTAACCCAGACCCCATGCCGAACGTGTCTCTGGTGTTGCAGAAGCCACAGTCCTCATTATCGACGGCCTCATCATCGTCTGGTCCCACAAATATCACTGTCTATGTGACTTCCAACGCGGTTAGCTCCCCTGCGAGCACGATGCCTCATGTCAGCCCAGCCCTCGTTTCCACCGTGGTCACCATGCCCAACAAGAACATAAAGCCCCTAGATGCTCGTCTGACGACCACTGCTGCCATGGCCAATCCCCGTCCTGCATCCTTCATCACGACACCCATGTTAATCAACCCCGTTTTTCAAGTCCCTGCTTCTACTGGGGCTCCGACCACCAGCATCCGGCCTCAAGCTGTCACCATGGTAGGATCGATTCGGATGCCAGCCAGCATACAGCTCTCCACATCCCCTAATGTCAGGGCCGTGACTTTGCCATCCTCTGCCGGAATAGCCAGTGGCCAGCCTGGTCGCCCAGCACCGCAACAAATCCAGATGCCTTCTGGCCAAGCCGCCACTGCCACCATACCCCCCCAGTCAACGCGGCATCCACCCAGCACAAAACAGGAAGGCAGCACCCCTACTGAGGTGTCTGGGGGGCAGCCTTCTCCGCGACCTGGTGCTGGCACCTCGTCTCCCTTCACTCAGCCCCTGGCATCACCACCTCCTTGCCCGAGCCCAGCAGTTTCTCCAGTTTCTGCCACTACCTTTCGGAGGACCCCGCTGTCACCACCACCGACTGTGTCCACGACCAAATCCAGCCAGTCACCCACAGCCAAGGCTGGTGCGGCTTCCGCTGACGTCAATCAGAAAGCCGAGCCCCCCGAGACTCCGGGCCCCACCCGGGCCCCTGCAGCCCCTGGCTCCGTGCCTTCCCCAGCTCCCCCTGTAGCTAAGACTGCCGGGGAAGCACACCAACCGGCCGCTAGTCAGCCGAGCCCAGTCGCTCCTCTCCCCTCACCCGTCTCCGCCCAGGTCTCTTCCTCTGCTCCTTGTACTCCTGCTGCTGCACCCCCAACTCCCACTCCCCCCACTCTGTCAGGTGGTGCTCCGGCCCCAGCCGTCGCTCCCACTGAGCTCCAGACTCCCCTCGTGGTGATGGAAGCTGGCCAGCTAGCCTCGGCTGCACAGGCGCCGGAAGCCACCTGCAACCCAGGAGAGCAGCCTGGGAGCCAAGGTAACGTCCCTGGCTGCAGCACAGGAGTGGGCGGGCCCTTGAGAATGACAGTCGGTATCCAAAGAAAGTGTTTGGCTGTGTTGTGATTTCACTTTTTAAAAGTTATTTAAAAACTGCTAGTGTTGGGGGGTTTTGGGTTAAGTGGTTACATTCTACCTGGCATGATACAAATATTTGCGATACCAATGCTATTTTATGCCCTTGCAGCCATTTCTGTGTAGCCCGTAAGGTACCTCATGCCTAGCGGCCGTTTCTGTGTAGCCCGTAAGGTACCTCATGCCTAGTGACCGTTTCTGTGTAGCCCGTAAGGTACCTTATGCCTAGCGGCCGTTTCTGTGTAGCCCGTAAGGTACCTCATGCCTAGTGACCGTTTCTGTGTAGCCCGTAAGGTACCTCATGCCTAGTGACCGTTTCTGTGTAGCCCGTAAGGTACCTCATGCCCAGTGGCTGTTTCTGTGCAGTCCGTAAGGTACCTCATGCCTAGCGGCCATTTCTGTGTAGCCCGTAAGGTACCTCATGCCCAGTGGCCGTTTCTATGCAGCCCGTAAGGTACCTTATGCCTAGTGGCCGTTTCTGTGTAGCCCGTAAGGTACCTCATGCCCAGTGGACGTTTCTGCACAGCCAGTAAGGCATCTCATGCCTAGCGGCCATTTCTATGTAGCCATAAGGTACCTCATGCCCTCGCAGCCATTTCTACGCAGTCCCTAAGGTACCTATTGTCCCCACGGCTATTGCTGCGCAGCCCGCAAGGTACCTCATGCCGTTGTGGCTGTTTCTGCACTGCCCCAGCATACATCATGCAGTCCCAGGTCAGTGTCACTACATTGGACCTGCAACCTGATGACAGAAATGACACATGATTAACCCACATTGTTACACAGGATTATTCCATTAGCTGCATCTCTCTAATAAAATTAGCCGAGTCACTGCAAGAAACTGAGGAAATTAATAAAAGCAGAGGCAGTTAAAGACTGCCCCTGTAATTAACTTAATCTGAATGGTTATGGTTGTTGGTCGCCCTTTCCAGCTTCTGTGTTCTTGTGACTGTCCTTGTGGATCTCAAACACTGCTCCGTTCTCTGATTCTTCACCACACGCTCTCAATGTTCATGCTTCACAGTACCGGCTCAACTGGACACACCTGCGACAGAGCAGCCTCCCATCGGTGCTGCAGGTACGTCATGCTGAAAGGCAGATACACTGACCCAGTAATATTCACATGTCACTGTAATAACTGTAGAGCTAATAGCAGTGTGGTGGGCAGATGGAGGTGGTGAGCACTCTGTAATGTGGCCATTTATTTTATCTTTCTCTCCTTCTTCAAACAGGAGATGAGACGGCGTCAGTGACTGAACAGGGGTGAGACTTCCAGACAGATTAGTGGTTAGGGGAAATGAATCTCTGGAGTCTGTGTGTGTGTATAACATTGTGGGGATCAAATGTTCCTACAATGTGATGAAAACTGGTGATTCTGATGTAGCAGGACATTTTTTTGGTCCCCACAAAGGGAAACTCAATTTTATAAAAATCTGCTACTGCAATCAAAAACCTAAAAGTGCCAAAAATCTTGTATTTTATTATGCTACTTATGGCTAAGGATAGGGCTGGGTGGGGGTTTAGGTTGTCATGGTGGGATTAAAGTTTTCCCCATAGAAATGAATGGGGCATCTCCATAAAGAAACGTATGAATACAAATGTGTGTGTGTGCGCATGCGAGCTCTGGGATGGTCTGGTATCCTGTCCAGGGTGTCTCCCGCTTTGTGTCCTGTGCTGACTTGGGGTAGAGCTCCAGATTCACTGCACTGAATAAGCACTCATGGATGATTGAAGGATGGGATTAAAATGATGTCCCATGTATAGATTTTTTTTTTTTTAAACAATTATTTCAGATGAATAACTGGGTCAGCAGTCTACATTAGAGAGAGAAAAAAAAACAGAATGCTGTGTGTAGCACACAATGAAATAGGCCACTGGTCATGCTGAGGATAGTCTGACAGTGTTTATAAGTGTTGATTCACTGCCAATTTTTCACGTCCGCAGTGTGAAGAAGAGAGAGACGCCCTCCAGCTTTGTGCCAAGGTACTACAGCACATGTATCTTCATTTTTGGGAAGCCAGTGGAAGCGATCTGCTATATTCTCAGGAGGAAACTAACTGGTGATCATGGCTTAGCAACAGATAAGGGGGAAGATGTTTACAGCAGATAGGATTATTCCAGACTGAGACAGGCGGGCACTGGTTACCCAGAATGCCCACTGTTATTAACCGGCTGACCTGTGACCCCCTTTTAGGGATCCCAAGGCCGGCCCAGAGAAGCAGAAGGGACCGGGTCGGCGGAGCTCACGAGTAGAGAAGGAGCCGGAGGAGGGGCCTGCGGCCTCACAGGAGGTCCCTGAGAACGGGCAGAGGAAGCGGGCAGCCAGGCCGGGCTCCGCCTCCAGCGCTGCCGCTGCTAAAGGTACGAGGCGCCGAGGATCCAAGGCGGTGGATGGGTAGATACACGCTGGGTACTTCCCTGAGGAGAGGCGGGGCTGGGCTGGGCGGGGCGGGCATATGCAACAATCTTTTGACAACAGAAAGCACACTATGTTGGATTCTTCACTGCGGCATTGCCTCTCTCCATCATTACTGTCCCTAATCTGACGCCCATGTCACCGCTGTCCCTTCCTCACAGATACCAGCGCTGCCGCGGGTCCGGTGCAGGCCAAACGGCGGAAGTCCAAATGAACCTCCCTCACAACCCCCCCAACCCCCCCGGTGCTGGTGACCTGTAGCATGCAGCTGTCCTTGAATCTCCTGACTGCCACCCACCCCCTCTCCTGCTTCTTTAAAAGATGAAGGAACCTTGTACAGATATTTGTTTTAATAACAGTTAATATTGGTGTCGTTTCTCTGTGGCAATGTGTTTTTAAATTAGAATGGTTAAAGTTGTATCTTTTATCTGTGTAGGCTATTTTCCACTCCAGGTGCTGGAATAATGATGTGTTTAGTGTTCTAATCATGAAAATACTACAGTTCCTGTATTTTGTTGCAAAATTAAATAAATTTTTTACCACCTCTCTGGCTTTGCTGTCACCATGGACTTTGATCTCGCGAAATGTGACTAATCCGCTGGTTCCGAGTTTGGACTTTGGATCGTAATGAAACGTGAATTACAACTTGTATTGTCAGAAACATTTCCAAAAAATTCAGGATCATAATCCCGAAAAGGAGTATGATCAGAAGTTAAAGTACGTTAGGGAATGTGAGTGCATGTGTTATATATATTGGTCTAACAATATACTTGTTACCATGGTTCCCTTCTTCCGGTTTTTGACTTAATGGTTTTCCAAAATATAGAGAATTGGCACAAACAAAACTGCAGGAAATACCGCTGGAAGTCTTGTATACTATAGATATCCTGTAGTTCGTTCGGTTATGGAGGAAATTGCATGTAATTACATCTATCTTGGGCGTGCAAGGGGAATAAACGTTTGTTCAAACATAGTGCAGGTACTTAAGAATGTGATCATTTGAGCGAATGCAGCGGCAGCCCGCGGCACATGATTGGATTAGCGGAGACGGCGGCTGCCGACGCTCCCTCGGCCGGTCCCTGCGGGCTTCCGGGAAGCTTCGGGCGGCTCTTACAGCGCAGCGATGCCTGGCGCCGTGTAGCCGCGTATGTGCTCGTCTAGCCGCGGTAAGTCGGTCCAAGTGTTTCATTTTCGCGATGGCTTTTGAAGTTTCATAATTAGTTCTTAGTCTTAGCTTATATTTGATATAATCATGACAAGAGTCTTAGACAAAAAGAAACAGCAAATAAAATCCCGGCCACTTAAACGTGCTTTTGTTCGATGTGAATTTCTGAAGTGTTTATATTGTTTTCTAAGGGTGGTCTATGCAAAGGTATTCTAATATTAAAAAGAAAGTTATATTCTAAAGCAAACACACGGAAACGGGCATTTTCCCTTCTATGTTTGCTTTCCTCTTTTTACTAAAGTTATTTTTAATTTGAGAGTGAGAAACGTGACTATAAAAAACTGAATAGTTATTTATTCAAGATTCTGTATGTTAAGTAATTCACATCGTTGTACATAGACTGCGAAAGAAATGAGAAATTGTCAGACAAGCTTATAAGTTTTATATGAAAGTGCAGTTTTTATTAGTTTGATTAAACAGGTGCATATTTTACTGGTTCAGGTATCTCGACGACTCTGGCTTTTGTGCGACGCCATTGAATTTCAGCTAAACAACACAAAGGTTAAGAGAGTTCGTTAGGAATTAGTGTAAGTCCCACATTTGCGCAAAAACAAATGTTTATATTGTATACGTACTACGTTTTATTGTAGTATGACGAGTATGTAGGTCTATGTTAAATTTCTCAGTAACAATATAACAAAATTAATATTTGCGTCATTGGCGTATGATTTAACTAGTGAACAATTAAACTTTTGTATCCATTTGGGCATGTAACAGTATCTCACTTTAGACGGAATACTTTCATGAGAAAGTAATGATTTATGTCAAGGTTATGCCGAGTGTCTCAGCGCCTGCGAGCCTAGGGTGCTTCTTCTGGGAGGGCGCCGATTTAGTGAAACTGGCCGGTTGAATTTAGCGGGGAGAGGGAATTTAGCCACATTAGTTTCGACCGGCACTGTCTGCAGGGTTGGAGGTTTGTATCTCGCATCTGCTCCATGTTGGGATTTTGCATGCTCTCCCAGTGCAGTAAATAGCGCCTCTGAATTGCCTGTTGAGTGTGTGTGGGAGCGCTTGTGATTGTGGGCTGCCCAGGTCTATGTATGATTTTGTATGGAATTGGTACCATCCCATGCTGATACCTCGCTGATATGGGCTGTGCTGCCCCACAGGCAGGCCGTGGGCACCCATGGAGCTGGCAGAGGACGAGAATGATTGCTACTTCATCATCACCAGGGGGAAGGCACGCAACGGCCTGCGCGGCATCCAGAAGGGCAGTGTGGGGCGCGTGCAGGCCCGCCCAGGGGGGGTGCTGTCTGTGTGGCTCCTGGGGGCCTCCTCGCATTCCTTCCCCAGGGGCGAGGTGCTGGTGCGGCGGGATGACGGCCTCTTTCTGTCCCGCCACCAGGCTCAGCTGCTGCTCTTTGTGACCCCGGCCGCTCGCCGGCTGGAACTGGTGGCCAATCCGCAGCTGTTCCTGGCCATCTGCAACCTGGCCTGCAACGACCCGGTGCTGGTGAAGCACGCCAAGACCCACTGGCCAGGCCTGCTTAGGAAGGTGGTGCAGATCCAGAACAAAAGTAGCCTGGAGGACTTCCCTATGCTGGGCTTTGAGGTGGAACTGCTGGTGAGAAACCTGCCTGTCCTGTATGATGATTGGTGGGGGGGGTGGG
>JAODKC010000130.1:9297977-9318428 GCA_026777985.1 Mormyrops attenuatus
ATATATATATATATATATATATATATATATATATACACACACACACACACACACACACACACACACACACACACACATATATACTTGCCCAGTGTCACTGCATCATCCTGGACCTGCGTGTGGGGGTGGGGTGGCCCTGCTCTCACGCCCATAGAACTTCCCTCTGGTGCCTCGATTTGGCTCCTTCCACAGCTAAAACCTGGCCTTTGCCTTCCAGTGAGCTCAGGGAAGCGTCTGACAAGAAACACAGAGATAAAGACAGAGTAAAACACAAGGACAAAGAGAGGAGGAAGGAGGAGAAGGTGAGCTCCATGGAGGAGGCACGCCCTGGGAGTTACCCTGGAGCGCGTGCTAATTAAAGTCTGGGTATGGGGGGCGGGGTGCCCAGAGTTATCCACCACGCTGGGGTGTGTCTGAGGCTTGAGGCCCTGAGTGTGGCCCGTGCTCATGTCGCTGTGCCCCTGTCTCTACAGCTGAAGGCGTCTGACCTTGATGTGAAGCCCCAGAAGAACGGTTTTGCCAGGTGGGCGTTTGGCATGGGTCTGATGTGCGGCCCATTTGAGATGAGCTGGTATCCACGTGCCATCTCCAGCGGTGTTTGTGGCTGCCCCCCCCGTCCCTGTGGTCATCATTGTCTTTTGACCCTCCTAGCCCCCCTCATGTCAAAGAGGAGCTGGATGATGATTGCTTCTACTCCTCACCCAAACGAGAGAAGCCAGCTGTGAAGCGGGAAAGGAGCGACAATGAGTGAGTACCGCTGCTTAGTGTTGCTCGGATTTCTTTAGCTTATTTTTATTTGAAATACAATTTCTTTAGTTTTCAGTGTGTGTTTTTTGGAAAATATTAGTTTAAGATGTATTTCTATATAGTTTTATAAATTTTTACAAGCGTTGCAGTTGATTTTTAGAGAATCGTTTGAATTTGCACTGCATATTTTGTAGTAATATCCTCAAATGGGCAAAACATGTTCCAAGTATTATTAATGGTAAATAAGGGCACTATGCTTGATTGTTTCCTCAAATAATATCCATCGAGGAGGAAAGAGAACCTGATTTACTTTAGCTAAATATATATTGGTATACATGTAAAGTATTTTGGGGTCCATGCAGCATCGCAGCTGGATCCTTACTGTTTAAATCCCCTTATTGTTTAAATAACCCTGCTGGGTGCATCACTGCTGTCCCGCCAACAGCGTCACGCTTCCCGTTAAGTGCGTTTATTAATCGGATGGTGTTTCTTCATAACGACTCGGCACATAGTCCAGACACGCCTAGGAAAGTTTGGTTTCTGCTCCCTGCTAATTAAAGTAGCTGAACTTCGCAGTTACATTTTGTGAATGGTGTCTTGCTCTTGGGCGTATTGTGGTTTCTGGCGTTACTCGCGGTACTTTCGTAGCTTGTCTGCTCGTTCTCTACGGCCACATGTTGGGCAGACAGATGCTTTCATGTGGGGTGACTCTGTTGGACACACACAGCATAGAGACGTACACACGTGCGCGCGATTAGCATGTGGACTGAAGTTGTTGCCTGTTCTCTTTACAGCTCTGAGTTCAAGCCCAAGAAGGTCAAGGTTGATATTGACAAGAAGTTGAAGAGGAAGCGGGAAGAGGAGGACGAGGTGAGCGTGTGTCTGTGTGAGGGAGATGTCTGTTAGCTCTGTCTCTCATTTGCAAATGGTGCAAAGCCTGATCACATTGCATCTCTCTGCATCTTGGATTTTGTAGGATATCAAACCCAAGAAGAAATCCAAAGATAAGGATGCGGTGGGTGATGGCAAAAAGAAAGCAAAGAAGGAGCCTGAGGAGAAATGGAAATGGTGCGACGGGAGGAGAGGCTACCTGGTCTTCCACCTAACCCTGACCTGCCATGTTCACACAGTGCTGTGGCGCACAGCTGCATGCACGATGACGTTCTCTTGACCACCTCTTTCCTGGCCAGGTGGGAAGAGGAGAGGTACACAGACGGCGTGAAGTGGAAGTTTCTGGAACATAAGGGCCCCGTGTTTGCACCACTATACGAGCCCCTCCCAGACCATATCAAGTTCTATTATGACGGTAGTGATCTTTCTCTTCCTGGGGGTTTGTCTGTGTGTGTGCTGGCACAATTTTAACATGACTTTAAATGGCTTTAGTGCTATCCACACACATAGCATATATACAGTTAGTTTGGCAATAAAGCCCCTCTAAAACATCATTCAATTTTGGGGTGAACTGCCCCTTTTAAGTGTTTTGGCTGTGTAATGTAGTTTCTGTATGTGTGGGGAATCCTTAGCGGGGCCGTCTGAGTGATGATTTGCTGTGTGAATACCTGTGAGTAGCTGCTGACCTTTGACCCTCTCTTGGTTCCTTCTCCAAGGAAAACATATGAAGCTGAGCCCCGATACTGAGGAGGTGGCCACATTCTTTGCCAAGATGCTGGATCATGAGTATACTACCAAGGAGGTCTTCCGGAAGAACTTCTTCAAGGACTGGAGGAAGGTGAGAGGAATCTGTGTGTGAATGTTAATCAGGCTACAACTGTCGTCACAATAACGTGTACAAAGGCAGAGGCCGGAAAGTGAGGCCCAGCATCTATGTTCTTTGACCGCATTTAGGAAATGACCTCAGAGGAGAAGTCGAAAATCACAGACCTGAAGAAGTGTGACTTCACGGAGATGAGCGAGTATTTCAAGGCTCAATCGGAGGCCAAGAAGCAGATGTCCAAAGAGGAGAAGCAGGTGGGCTGGAAGGAACAGGATCCCTACCAACAAGGAAATGACTGTCCTACCCGCCTATGGCCTCACTGATCCCCTTCTCTTCCTCTCTGACATTTCTCTGCAGAAAATCAAGGAAGAGAACGAGCGGGTCCTCCAAGAGTATGGCTTCTGCATCATGGACAGGCACAAAGAGCGCATCGCCAACTTCCGCATCGAGCCGCCCGGCCTGTTCCGCGGGCGTGGTGACCACCCCAAGATGGGCATGCTGAAGCGGCGGGTTCGGCCCCAGGATGTCATCATCAACTGTAGCAAGTGAGCGGCGTGAGGGGCATGGTTGTCATCCTTGATGTTCGGTGCTGGCCTTCAACTGTCTTAGGCCTCCTCAGGGGGGCGTTGCCCATCTGTGTCGGTGCCTTCACCATCCCCACCTCTCCCAGGGACTCCGCCATCCCCAAACCCCCCCCAGGAACCAAGTGGAAGGAGGTGCGTCATGACAACAAGGTGACGTGGCTGGTGTCATGGACAGAGAACATCCAGGGCTCCATCAAATACATCATGCTGAACCCCAGCTCTCGCATCAAGGTTCGTGTGTGTGTGTGTGTGTGTTTGTTTGTAGTTTCTGGGGACTCACTCAGTCATTTTGGGACCCCTGTAGATGATTCAAACTAAATGGCTAGTGAGTGAGTAGTCGGAAGGTCATAGCTAACTAGCTGGTTAGCAGAACATGTTGCTTCAGAATCTCATAAATAAGGAATGTGTTTATTTTAACATTTAGTTTAGTGGCCATTAGGGGTTCCCCAGACCTCAGGGGCCCTGTGCAAATGCGTGCTTATGCTGTTTGTAAACGTCACCATTGACTCCGCAGGGAGAGAAGGACTGGCAGAAGTACGAGATTGCACGGAGGCTCAAGTTGTGTGTGGAGCGCATCCGGAACCAGTACCGCGAGGACTGGAAGTCCAAGGAGATGCGGATCCGGCAGCGCTCTGTGGCACTGTACTTCATCGACAAGGTGAGTCCGGCCCCGGGAGATGAGCCCAGATGCCTCCTCAACCTCCAAGGGCTCAGTCAGATGAATCTTTCAGCTCCTCAAAAGTCAGACTTTTTGCCTTTTTTTTTTTTTTGGCCCCCTAGCTGGCCTTGAGGGCGGGGAACGAGAAGGAGGAAGGCGAAACAGCCGACACAGTGGGCTGCTGCTCACTGCGGGTGGAGCACATCAACCTGCACCCAGAGCTGGACGGCCAAGAGTACATGGTGGAGTTCGACTTCCTAGGAAAGGACTCCATCCGTTATTACAACCAGGTCCCTGTGGAGAAGAGGGTGAGTAGCGACTGGGAGTGGGGGGGGGGGGTGTCCCTTAGGGTTTGGGGCGAGGGAGTAGCTCACTGTAGCATCAGCCGGCGTTCTGGTTTCTGATGGGACGCCCTGCTTTTGCTTGTTCACCAGGTCTTCAAGAATCTCCAGCTGTTCAAGGAGAACAAGCAACCGGAAGATGACCTCTTTGACCGTCTCAACGTAAGCGGAGCCACACATCTCCTGGATAGATGATTCCCAATGGCAAGGACGGCATAAACCTGAGAGTGAGACGACTGACTCGCCTCTTTGAATCTTATGTGCATCTTTTCTGCTAGACCTCCATCCTGAACAAGCACCTCCAGGAGTTGATGGACGGACTGACAGCCAAAGTCTTCCGTACCTACAACGCTTCCATCACCCTGCAGCAGCAGCTGGAGCAGCTCACCAGTCGTGAGTTTGCCTCGCTTCTCGGAGGTCGGGGGAGGGCAGAAATAATGATAGATCTTGATGGAGGGACTTTACACTGGTGTGAACATCTGGTCCATCAAATCTTGCCAGTGCAAGTACATGATGCTGGGATTAACTGAATCTGAACTTTGACCTTCAGCGGAGGAGAATGTTGCTGCCAAGATCTTGTCCTACAACCGGGCCAACCGGGCTGTAGCGATCCTGTGCAACCACCAGAGGGCGCCACCAAAGACCTTTGAGAAGTCAATGCAAAACCTGCAGACCAAGGTAAATTGAGTGTGAAGAGCGTAACAGTTGGTTGTGATGGCAGGTGGCCCCATCAGTTAAAATCCCAATAAAAGCCCTGCTGTGAGCTGGAACTGGTTTAGTATTTAAGTGATAGATCTAGGGGAATTCCAAGTGCTTTTGGATAAAGGTGTCTGACAAACTGGAATGAAATGTGATCAAATGTGATCAAGCTGAGCTATCTTGAGGGTGAATCTGAGCTCTCGTCCATGACGGCCCACAGATTGATGCGAAGAAGCAGCAGCTGTCAGATGCGAAGCGGGAGCTGAAGAGTGCCAAGGCGGACGCTAAGGTGCGGCAGGACGATAAGGCTAGGAAGTAAGTGTCTCTGTAGTGGGTGGGGGTGGGAGGGGTCACCACCTCTGGTTCCACAGCTCTGAGCTCCCCCCCCTCCCTCGTCAGAGCCGTTGAGTCCAAGAAAAAAGCTGTCCACAGGATAGAGGAACAACTGATGAAACTGGAGGTCCAGGCGACGGACCGTGAGGAGAACAAGCAGATCGCTCTGGGCACCTCCAAGCTGAACTACTTAGACCCCCGCATCTCCGTGGCATGGTAAGAGGGCTGCTGAGTGGCCCTGTAGTGCTGCGTGTCTTCCTGTGGGAGGCGCTGTTCCCATTAGTGTGGGGCTCTGCTTAGCTGTTTGTGTAGTGCTTGCTGACACCCTGGCAGCCTTCATCGTGCCAAGCTTTGTTGATATCCCCGGGTGGGGTGCTGACATGCTCTTCAGGCCACTGGTGTCACTGCAGCCACTACTGCCATGTCACTCTGAGACGTCTAATTGGCTGTTTTGTTCTCATGTGCTGTTCTCATGTGCTGTTGCCACTTGTGTTGGGTGGGGCATGGGGCACGGGGCACGCCTTGTCAGAGCTGCTGTGTTTGTCCTCCCCCAGGTGTAAGAAGTGGGGCGTGCCCATCGAGAAGATCTACAACAAAACCCAGCGGGAGAAGTTCGCCTGGGCCCTCGACATGGCCGACGAGGACTACAAGTTTTAGCTTGACTTTAGGATCTCCGTTTTAATGGAATTCAACTTGTCTGTGGCATCATGCAATCTCCCATGTGACTGGCTGGGAGGCGACCTTAGGGATCATGCTGGGATAACGGGAAGCGTGTCCATTTGAAACTGGAGCTGGCTGCCGATCTTCTGGAGGAGGGAGCTCCCTGATGGCCACATAAAGTGTCCAGTGTGAAACCGGGAGCAGATGTAAACTTCATTTGACCAAAACTGGCTCCGTCTCACCCCCCTCCCTGGCAAGGACCTTCTGCTACCCTTGTGACCATTGACCTATGTAGTCGTCTACCTACTGTATTTCAAAAAACTATGCTGTTTTTTTTTAACTCCTGCTTTTATCCTTTGATTTATTGATCAGTTTTATATTTTAAGAGGACAGTAAGGCTGAGTTAAGGATGGGCTTGTTGGCCAGTCAGGGACATGCCTGACCCCAGGCTGGGCACTTGTCTGTGTGAGTGTGACGTTTTAACTTAACTGTATCGGGACTGTGTGAGAAGAACCAGTTTGTGGCCAGGATGGAATGAGCGACAAGTGTGAGCGTGATGTTTCATAAGCTTCTAGGAGACAATGTGAACTGCATTACATTTTTGGTCTTACAGTTTCTATCAGGGACTCTTGAGTATAAGATTTGAATGGATGGATTTTATGTGCATTGCCTGTGTTATAGGATTGTCAGTCATTGCAATGGAGGAAGACCTTTTTGGTTTTTACCTTTTAACATTGGGGGGGGGGTGAAATCATATCGCTGTTACTTGAAATTATTTTAATATGCTTTTGTGGAATATCTTTCCTCAAAGGGTTTCTGTGGAAACCAGCATGAGGGATATGAACTTTGCCAAAAAATGCGAATCCTATGTTTAATGATTTTACTTGCTTTTTATTTTGGAGTCTGGTACATCAATGTGAAATCTCCATGAGCTTCACTCTCTGGTTCTAATATGTGGAGGGGGCTAGCTTGTTAATCCGTCTCTACAAGTTTTTACCAGCTTGTTCTGTAATGGCCTTCATTTTATATCATTTTCCTTTGCTTATTGTAGGTTATTTAAATAATTCAGTTAAAAACCCTGCAATTTCTCTGGTCCTTGTGTGGTTTATTATTAGGTCCCGGGCACCGTAGGTGTGATGTACCTAGTGTAATTGTTCAAAATTCTGGCAGCTCATAGAACTGTTTAGTGGTGTGTGTTTTTTTTTTTTTTTTAAATGATAGAGGACATCCCATTCACTTTAGTCACCAAATTTGGCTTGGTCCATCCATCATTATAGCGCTGTATTTCAAGGTACAGTTTTGCTTATAACTGAACTGTTTGTCCTACGGTTGACCTTCTCTTGAATCCTGGGGTCTTCCTAATTCAAATGCACACATTTGGTGTTGAAGTCTTCCATGTTGGTTATTCTGCCAGTTTTTTGAAACTCTTTTGCACACTCGTTCTAGGGCGTTGCCCAATTTGATGCCGGAACAAGCATATATCGTCTTCGGAGAGTTGGGTCCAAAACTTGTTCGAACGGTCAAATGATACGGCTGCTGTTGTCCAGTAAATTTAATGACCAAGCCAGCAAACGGGACGTGAGGTCGCAATTCGGCAGCACTTTCACAAATCAAAACCAAGTTTGGGAGATGGGCTCAGGACCCAATCCTGAGGAAACCCAACAAAAATATCACTCCACCACTAGGGGGTGCTACAATAAGCAAAGACCCATTTGGCTAATAACTGTTAAAGGGGTTGCTGTACAATACTTTAGAGGCGCTACAATAAGCAAAAATACATTTTGGCTGAACTCCTGTAGGTTGCCATAGGAGAGACGAGTGATTTAAAAAAATAAAAAATTATTCTTGTGGCACACCGTTCAACGGTTATTAACCAAAATGCACTTTTGTGTATTGCAGCACCCCCCAGTGATCGAATGACACAAAATTAGGTACACATATTCAGGACAGGCAATGGTTTGGCAATGACAGGCAAATGGCTTTTACAATCAAAAATCTCTCCAATATATCTAGTGAGGCTGGGTACAATCATCTGTCAAATCAGAAGATTCAACAACATTTAAGGCCTGTGGAAAATTCTCATTTTAATTAAAATCCAATAGGGTGGCTGCAGCAATTAGGTAAACATGAATATTCCAATGGATCAGACTGGGGGCCTACAGTGGTGTTAAGGGACAAGAGTGATTTTTCTAAATGAAATTTGTGGCCGTCTCAGTAATGCTTTGATATTTTGAAACCAAACTTGGGATTTTGACTCGGGGCCACAGCCTGGGGATGTGCATGATTTTTAAATTTTTTTTGTCTTTTGATCACTTGGGGGGACCCTGCGATGAACAAAAACATTTTCTGATACATTTGGATGTACTGGCCTTCTAGATGTGGTTGTTACGTCTGTCTGCCTGTCCCCGATTTGCCAGCAGAAGATACTCCCCATCCTGAGAGTGATTCCCCATCACCCCACAAAGCCACATGCAAGGATGCGTGACAGTATCAACCATTGATGTGAAGATGCAAAACCATGCTTTGGCATTTTGATTCAAGGCCGCCTCCTGAAGATGCTCATTTTGTCGTTTGAGCACTAGGGGGTGCTGCAGTGAACAAAAACCTGTTTTTTTCCTGATCTGTTTTGATGGATTGACTTTATAAAAGTGGTGTTTTGTCTGGTAATTGTAATGATCTCTCTCTGCCCCATTATTGCTGCGTACAGCTATAATTTAAATTTTTCCCCTTCTTCCCCAAATTCAGCAATGTTAAATATACTTCGGTCCATTTTTTTTCAGAGACCTGCTTTATGCTCATCTTTAACTGGAAGATGGACATGATTTTATGTAAAGATGTTGATTATTGCACCTTGGTGACGTTTGGAGTCTTAACACTGACACAGATATTAAAGCAAAGCAGCCTGGTTTTATTTCTGCACAACCTTTGCATCTCTTGTGCTTCTAGGTACATCCTGCCATGCTCTGATACTATCTGGTGCTCTGTAACATGGCGTCGAATAGCGGAAATCAGCTGGTCGAATTTCTACCTTTCTATTTTACTTTGGCTGTGGTAACCTAGAATTTTTAAAACATTATGTATCCAGGTCATCATTCAGAAACAAGTGTTGGGATGCACTCTGTGAATAGGGAAGCAGGTTCCTGTAAAGCTGTGAACTGAAACTCCTATTCAAGATGTTCTTCCAGGTTCTGAAGCAATTCGGATTAAACACTCAAATGATGGATTTCATTTTGGTGTTTCGGAGAAAAGCTTCATTAACCACAAAGTTTATTTCCCTGAGGGGAAGCATCAGTGGCTCAGTGGGTGCCTTCAGGGGTGGGGTTTCAATCCCACCCAATTCTCTGTGGAATTTGTATATTCCTCTGTTGCTTAGCATGTTGGTAGCAGTTAGCATGACTGATATTTCTAAGTTACCCAGAGTCAGTAAGTTAGCACATCTAATGTGTGCTACAATGGGCTGCCCTCAGATGCAGGGGGTACCCCAACCTTCTGCCCTGTACTCCCTGGGATAGATTCCTGCTTCACCCTGTTTAGGTTGGACTTAACAGCATGATCTTATTGGCGAATCGATATAAAACTGACAGATGCGTTGGTGAGCAACCGACGTCGCAGTTTTGCAAGTGTTATCGTTTATTTTATCAAGCGTATGTACAGGCAAGCAGCCCTGTGTCTTCAAGAGTGTCTCACATTTGTGTGGCTGCAGGACTCGGGGGGGGTGGTCTGTCACCACGACTCATTTCTTGTTTGTGTGGCTTTGCATGTTGGAATGTCTCACAGGCAGTTAATGCTCAGCCGCGCCGATTTATACCACGTCTACCCGGGAAGAGCGGAGACACGCACGGCTCTTCTCAGCCGCCCATTAAGCGGGTTCGCGGACAGATGCGCGGTCCCGCTGTTAGCGCGTCCCCGTTTGACAGCCGCATGTGAGGAGGTAAGTGAAGAGAGAAATTAAGTGCATATATATCTCGATGTTCCCGTCAAACTTAGTTATTATCCACAAAGATTAATGTAGCTCTCAGTTTTGCCGTTTATATTAACACCGGGTATGTATTTGGTGTGTTACTAATAATGCAGCGGACCCATGTAATGACAGCACTTTAAAGAAATAGAGACCCCTTACAATGCGTTAATTTGTGATTAACCAGTACGGTTTCTGAAATATTTTCCGCTATAGGGTGAATACGCAATCAAAATGATAACTGGAGTTTAATAAACGCAGATGCGTAAGTACTTAGTGACCGATTATACCGTTATGTCAGATAACAGCGACTATAGTTTGTAGTTCCTTACATACGAGGAACCATGTACAACAGTTAAGACACATGGACTGTATTTTAGATATCGTTAAAAATGTGAAGTCGGAGAGTAAGCGGCGTCTACCCTTTCCCAAGACTCGCAGCGCACCATGGCGGGGACAGCCGGCTTTCTGCCCTGGGTCCAGAGCGACACCGAGATCAACAACATGTTGCGGGACCTGGAGGTCGGGACGGTCTTGACTTTGCTCAACCCCAAAAAGTCGCAGCGACCAGAGAGAAGGACGTTTCAGGTCAAGTTGGAGACCAGGCAGGTCCTATGGAGTAGAGGCACAGATAAAATCGAGGGCGAAAGTAAGTAGTAAACTTATCCATTTTGTCACGTTTATTTGTCTTGAATTTTAAATTTAATAATATTGAGTGCAAGTTAAGTATAAGATGTATTTTGAACTTTTATGTAGAAATATACATTAACATTTTCATGTGTGACTCTGTGTCCCCGATCACATTGGTGCTGGATCAAATTCCGTGGTCGGCCGAGTGATGTTACCATTTTGGGACCATGAGAAAGGCACAGGCCTTTGTAGGGGGGGCATTAGGACAATCTCAATGGCCTGGAGTGACAGGCCCCCTAAAAAATTTGGAACATAATTGGAATTGTCTGGGTTGGGGGGCCAAAATAATAAGCCTTTAAAGGGCCCAAAATCTATAGCTGCACCCCTGGCAAGGCCCTTACTCCCCAATTGCTCCTGGAGCTGTCTGAAGCTGCTTTCATGATCGTATTTTGTTTTGGAGAAGTCTGATGAATAAAAAAAGGTACATTATTTATTTAAAGTATGAGGCATCCAAGCTGTCAAAGATCAGTGCAGGCATACAACTATGCTAACTTTGGGTAGTCCCAAACATACAGTATGTAGACGTCATAGTCCCAAACGTACAGTATGTAGACGTCATAGTCCCAAACGTACAGTATGTAGACGTGTTTGTGTGTGTGTGTGTTTATGAATAAACATTCATCCACTTATTCATCCATCTTCTAACTCTTCATCCTTGGTCATACTCCATGGTGAACTATGATGCACTGGGGTCAACTCCACACATCCAAAAAATGTTGTTCCGCTATTCAGTGCTGGTAAAATAAGCCAGCGAGATGTTTCACCGCCGCCACCCAGCCCCACCTGGCTGGCAGATTTTACTGTCACCCTCTAGCCCCAGGCGGCAAATTTAATCGCCAGCACCCTACAGTTGACAAATCTACAGTCTTATAATAATACTGGCCAAACCAAGTCAGCCGCCCCCCCGGTTGTCCGAAATCAGTGTGCCAGAGGTGGGCTGTCGGCAACACCACGGTGAATTCTGATGGACATTTTGATCAAACTGCAATTTTTACCACTGATATAGTATTGAAAACGTTACCTATATAGTCACCCCCCCTACAGACATAGACTAGTCTTGCAATGGACACACTTGATGATTCCTGGTAATGCGTTCATGGTCAAGTGTAACTTTTGCTTACGAAAGAACTAAAATGAAGGAGGACCGACAATGAAGTGCCTTTTCTGATTAGATTTGACATTGTGCCGTTTCTGAGATGCTGCATCCTGTCATTGGTCCATTTAAGAGGCCGAGCCACTTTGCGTCTACATGAACATGTTCCTTTTGCAGGTGCCTCTGTATGTATATTTATAAAGTAGCAGAGTCTGTGGCCGTCCTGGTTATTGTGTAAATTGACACTGTTTTGTGTTTGTTTTTTCCTACAAACGAGTTGTAATTCTGCAGCCCCAAGCATGATATTAGATAAAATGCTGACTTAGATGTTAATGTGTCACATGATGCACAAGTTAACTCCCGAACCGGATTTGTTCAGTTCTCTCCCTTTTCTCCAAAAAGCGGCTCGTTTTAACGTCAGAGTGAAACAGGAGCCACTCCGTGTGCTGCCTTTCTCCGAGGGATGTAGGAGGCCTCTGACGTTTCCTTTCCGTGACGTAACAGGGGCCAGCGACTTACATCCCCCGCTGGCTAAGTCAAGCCGTTTTACCATTCAATTTACCATGTCAGATTTAGCTATTCTGGGATTTTATCAGCTTATAACTGAATTTTGAGGTATTGGAGCTTTTTGAAAATGGTTTCAGTTATTTATTAATTTGACTGGTTTTCATTCTAGTCATCCATCCATCTCACATAATATCCAATATAGGTCAAAGAGTTTATCATTCCTGCAGGGCACAAGGCGGGAAACACCTGGATGAAATTCCAGGCCATTTTCAAGCAAACTCACTCGCATTAAGGGCAATTTTGAGACACTAAGCTGTATTTTGTTTTTCAGCGGTGAGAGGAACCCTGTGAAAAATCTGCCCAAACACAGGGAGCACTGCAAACTTCACATACCACAGAGTGCAGGTGGCACTCAAACCCCCAACTGCTGGGTGATGCTATCGCACCGCCCCTAAACCACAGCCTGCTTAGCTTCTGCCTATGGAACATTCTGGAATGTCCAACATTTCCATGCGTCTATAACATCTAGCAGTATAGCTGACTCGCAGTTGATTTTGAGGTTAAACAGCAGCAAATTAATACAAGTCATGGTCAAGGCGGTCAGATGGCTTCCTTCTGAGAGCTCGGTGTCTGGGACGCCTCTGCACTGGCTGTTCTCGCTGGTAGTGCAGTGATTGGCTGACGCCGGCAGGAAGTGGGAAGACTGCATGTGCGTTTATCTGCAGCCTTGGTTCTCACGCAGTGCTGCCTTTGATCTCTTTGGCTCATGCACTGATGCTCTTATGAAACATGGTTTTGTGGCTTTGGGTTTTGGGCTGAACTGGGCAGCCGACCCACACATCACAGCTGCTGTTACTCTGGCACTGCTGAATGGTTTGCATTAGAGGGGACCTGTAGCAGGGGCATGAAAACGCCATAAAGAGGGAGCAGCCAGATGGCCTAGAACCTTCCGAGGTTCTCCAGAGGTTCTTCCAAGGTTCAGTGAGCTGCAGGGAGAACCACCAGCTTGGGGCTATTGGTGTGAAGATGAGACTGTGCAGTGGTTCAGGGAAGTGGGCGGGGCTTGGGGGTGCTTGCTGCAGTCAGTGGCACTGGTTTCTGCGGTGCAGTGAGAGCAAGCAGCCCGGTGCCGGAACAGCGTGGGCGTGCCACACATCCTGCCACAGGGATGTTTGCACAAACACACACACACGGGTGCGATTCCCAGTGCAGTTATTGCCGCCATCTCCCTGCCTGCCCCTGCACAGGTGACCGAAGGGCAAGGAGATGGAGAAACACTGTCATGCTGTGCTCCGCTAGCACATTTAGGAACATCTTGAATTCTTCTTAATGAAACTGAAAATCTTACTGGGGAAAATTGCATGGATGTCTACTATGTGTAACACAATATGAACATGAAATGTACCTACATTTCATGTTCATTAAAACTATTTTAATTAAATTTTAAGTGTGTTTCTTGCTATAGTGTTTATGGAAATAAGTTTCCTTTAACAGCACTTTCTTAAGGGGGGTTATTTAAATGCTGATGGGTCAGACAGACATGTAAATTACTGTAGTTCTACTGCTCTGGGGTGGCTCGCTGTGGTCAAGCACATCCCACAGTACACAGAGGGCTTGTGAGCTGTGGGCTGCCTGCGGTCAGGCCATTAGCGTGGGTGTTTGTGGGCTCTTTGAGGATCCGATGTTGCCGGTCTTCATTGTGGTCTTCTGCCTGCACAAAGCAATCTGCCTGAAGGTTATGATAATTGCGGAGATGCAGCAGGACTGATCTGACCTGGTGACCTCACCGCTCAGGGAAAAGGCCCCACACACTCAAACTGCTCTTCTCTACTCTTAGTCGACATCTGGGCAATCAAGGAGATCCGCCCTGGGCAGAGGTCCCGGGATTCGGAGCGTCACCTGGAGGACGAGCAGGTTCACTGCTTCACCATCCTCTATGGCAGAGAGTTTCGCCTGAAGAGCCTGAGCCTGGCAGGTAGGCCTCGACGAGTATGCCACCTATGGGCCATGACAGACACACCCCCATCAAACATGTCAAACGCACGAACCCCCAGGTCCAGAGCTGCTGAGTAACGTGGGCTTATGTGCTGTTCATCATTGACCTTAGTAACTTCTGCACTTCCTCCCCGTGCCACAGCAATGTCAGACGAGGAGATGTCCATGTGGGTACAGGGACTGACCTGGCTTGTGGGCGACACCCTGAATTCACCAACGCCTTTACAGATTGAAAGGTAGGTTCCGCTTTCTCTGTTTTATCCCTTTGCTCATTGGTAGTGATGTGGCAGGTTCCTGATTCCTGAACCAGTACAGTTTTCTTGCATATCCTGAGAGGAACATGTTTAATTAGGCATTCATTTATTTATTTAGCTGACATTTTTTCTCCAAAGTGATATAAGCACAGAACAGGCCAGCATTCCCAGAGCAGCTTGGGTCAAGGACCCAGCAGGGAAAGGATTATTCTGCTGACCAATGGAATCAAACCTATGACCTTCTGGACACGTGCACAGATCCCAAACTGACAGACAGGCTGACAGGATAGCAGATAAGCCACATGGGATATAGACGTCCCCCTGTACAGCACATTGCAGGCAGGGCCGCTTTAGTGACCGTGACCATAATGTCAGCGAGACATACTGCTTCTGTCAGTAGGAGAGCAGCGATCATTCCCACAGCTGCCTCGATTTGACCGATTTAATCTTTTTCTAATTGTCTAATTACATGTAAATGCTCTGCAATTATAGGATCCAGTTACGTAGATCATAGAAAATAAACCTGAGCATTGCTGTCATTTAGCGGAGAGTATCTGCTCATTATTTCTACACTCTGCATTTCTTGTCTTGCTCATTCCTTTTTGATAGTTTTTTATGACACATGGATTACTTAAGGGTCTGTACACTCAGATTTTTACTCATCTCAGGTGGCTGCGAAAGCAGTTTTACGCCATCAACCGCAACCAAGAAGATAAGTAAGTTACTGCTGTCTGTCTCTGGGGGCCTCTGTCTGTCTGTCCGTCTGTCTCTGGGGGGCACTGTCTGTCCGTCCGTCTGTCTCTGGGGGGCACTGTCTGTCCGTCCGTCTGTCTCGGGGGGCCGCTGTCTGTCCGTCTGTCTGTTTGTCTCTGGTGGCCTCTGTCTGTTTGTCTCTGGGGCCGCTGTCTGTCCGTCCATCTGTCTCTGGGGGCCTCTGTCTGTCCGTCCGTCTGTTTGTCTCTGGGGCCGCTGTCTGTCCGTCCGTCTGTCTCTGGGGGGCACTGTCTGTCCATCCATCTGTCTCTGGGGGCCGCTGTCTGTCCGTCCTTCTGTTTGTCTCTGGGGGCTGCTGTCTGTCCGTCCATCTGTCTCTGGGGGCCGCTGTCTGTCCATCCGTCCGCCTCTGGGGGGCACTGTTCGGGAGCTGTTTTATGTAGTGTCGTCACTGTGCTGCCACTTACTGAGGCATTGTTGTGGCTGAGGAGGCCCGGCAAATAAGGGTGCAGGGTACTGCTCGATAAAGGCTTTGCCAATGAAAGGCAGGATCAGTGCTGTGCGGATTTACGCCCCTGTAAAAGTGGTCACCTGAATACCAGTATTGTTATAGTATACAGATGACAATAGGAAGCTACATAAAGGGTGTGTGCGTGTGTCCCTCTGACTGTCTGTTCCTGGGGGACGGGGCCCCTTAGTGTCCTGCATTCACCTGACGAGGCCCTTATGTTTGCATCCTCAGGATCTCCTGCAAAGACCTCAAGAACATGCTGTCTCAGGTCAACTTCAAAGTACCCAACATGCGGTTTCTGCGGGAGAAGTTTCCGGTACCGTTTTTTTCGCTGAATTAATCCTCGACGTGTCTTTCGGTCAGGAAAGCAGGCCTGGCTTGCCTGCTGTGCTGGCGGTCTGCCTGTGCCGTGCTGTTGCTGCCTGATGGATGCTCATTAGCCGCCTGTTTGTTTGCTGTTTCCTGTTTTCAGGACCTGGAGCTTGGCAATGGGGGTGTGACCTACAGGCAGTTTGAGCAGCTGTATCACAGAGTGATATTTGATGGACAGAAGTCTGTGAGTGCTGGGGGGAGCTGGGGCCGGGGTTACGGGCAGAGGGACTTGGCTCAAAATGGGCAGCTTTTCATCAAAAGCAGGACAAATTAGTGACTGAAGTGTGAAGGAGGCCCGAGGTGAACCTGGTAGCTGAAGCGCGACAGGCCCTCCTGCTGAAACATAGCTGGGGCATTTCTCTCTCTCGTGTGGCCGCCTGGTTCTGTCTGGGGGGTCACATGACTTCACACTCTCTCTTTACAGATGGAGGTTCCTCTCTTGCAGAAGTACGTGGTCGAATTCCTCTGCCGAGCGGGTGTACTGGTCACTCAGTGGGGCGGTGGAGAGGAAGGGCACCCTGCAGGCGCCCGCACTGCTGCACCATGTTTCCCGCCACACGCATTAGCCACATCTTATGTGATAAAACCACAGACAAGCAAACCTCTAAAGGTGATGCTCACTTCTGAATGTCTCATCCTTGTATCCGCTTGCTTCCTTCTGCAGAGACGCGGCCCGGCCGGACCAGGTGAGAATCACCCTGGAGCAGTTCCGATGCTTCCTGCAGCAGTCCCAGAAGGTACGTCAGCCATCCTGGGAGCATGGGGGGGTGGGGGTAGTGGATGGTTAAAGCTGGAGCATTCTGATGTAACGGACGCCTCTGCTGTTTAATCCATACAATAATTCTCCTGAGATAGAACAGGGACATGCAGCAGCCCAACCTCTCGGCCCTCTGAACTCTGCTGTCTGTGCCCCACAGGAGCACTGGGCCAACGACCCCCTACAGGTGCAGGAGTTCATGCTCAGCTACCTTCGGCAGCCGCTCAGGGAGGTGGAGCAGCCCTTCTTCTACCAGGACGAGGTGACTCAGCGGCAACCCCTGTGCACACTACACACATTAATTGATGAGGCAATGAGGAGTAGCCTGTATCGGCAGCTTAACCCCCATGGTCCTGACGGCAGCAGGTCTTTCTCAAATTGAAGTCATATAATGTCTGCAGTGTCTAGTTACTGTAGTAACTGTAGTGTCTGTATCTGCCATGGCAGTGTCTAGTGTCTGCAATGTCTGTATCTTTAGTGTCTAGTTACTGCAGTGTCTGTTGCATCTCCAGTGTCTAGTATCTGTAGTAACTGCAGTGTCTGTAGTCCTCTTCTGTTCGTGTTCAGCATTTCGAGTTAGGCATCAGAGTAACAACATGGGGCTGATTTTGGTCGATATGTTCTGTTGCCATGGTGTTTAATTGCCAGTGCCTGTACCTGCAGGTAACCCAGTTACCAAAACCCCGCTTTCCTTCACTATAGTGGGTTTAGTCATTTCTGCCCAAATGTGTGGTAATTTTAGGAGAATGATGTTTGTGGAGATCTTCTCCAAATTGTGGAGTTCTGTTGGGACTGTAATCACATATTTTTGTTTTAGTTCAATGTTAATTTGTGTCCCAAAAAGATTATTAAATAAAGCTAAAGGTCAAATTGCAACAGTGAAAGAACAGGAATTTTCATATTTGAGGTTAATGATGTTTTCTGATCCAGTGTTTTGGAACATGGTAAATGCCCAACGGGACACCCAGACTTCTCTGTTTCTCCTGACTTGTGTCCTGTGGGGTCTCTCTCATCCTCCATCTGTCCATCTCTCTTGTTCCTCCTTCCCTGTAGTTCTTGACCTTCTTGTTCTCCAAGGAGAACACCATCTGGGACTCTAGGCTGGATGAGGTTTGTCCTGAGGACATGAATGAGCCCTTGTCCCACTACTGGATCTCGTCCTCCCACAACACGTGAGTGATTCTTCACCACCGAACCGGGTCGCTTTTTTAAGCACTTCCTGTTTTTAGCCTCCATCAAAGTGAAATCCGCTCCCGTCTCCCTGCAGCTACCTGACAGGTGACCAGTTCTCCAGCGAGTCGTCCTTGGAAGCCTACGCCCGCTGCCTGCGCATGGGCTGCCGCTGCATTGAGTGTGAGTCTGTCTCCTCGCTTACAGGTGCCGCTATGGCATCACAAGGCCTAGACTAGGATGCTGAATACAAACGTGGAGACAGACTGATAGACAGGGAGTTGCATCAGATTTACTGATGCTAACAGCAGGAGCCAAGAGGCTTCAAGGAAGCAAAGTAAACACACCGGCAGCCAGCAGGGCTAGAGCACACGGGTGTGTGCATGGCTAGGGGTTCAGTGACTGAATTTTAACACTGCGCTTAAATAGGCAGGAGTGATTGGTCCATAAGTCCATAGGTGCCCTGCCAGAAACTCATCCAGCTTCTTTGGGGATATGCTCAGCTCTGCCCTCTTCTGGCCGACTTGCCAGAGGCATGATAGGCGTCCCTTTGAAAATCCCCGTTATTGTCTGTATCTGTGTGTCTGCACCTGACTTTTTTTTGGGCTGCATCTGCTTTCTTGGTGGCCGTGTATGTGTGTGTGTCTGTGTGTGACCTAGTGGACTGCTGGGATGGGCCAGATGGAATGCCTGTCATCTACCACGGACACACCCTCACCACCAAGATCAAGTTCTGCGAAGTTCTCCACACCATCAAAGAGCATGCATTCGTCACATCTGAGTGAGTACCAGCCTAGCCAATCTGTACATTAACCTGTAGTCCATAACCATAGTCTCCCCTGGCATCAATAAAGTACGTGTCTATCTGTCTCCATCCATCCATCCAAATTGCCTGCCTGTTCTTACCTTGCTTGGTTCACTTCCCTACCTCCTAAACCCCTCCTTCCTCCCCCTCCTTGTTAATTGTTCTGCTCTCCCCTTCAGATATCCCATCATCCTCTCTATTGAGGACCACTGCAGTATTGTCCAGCAGAGGAACATGGCCACCCAATTCAAACAGGTCTTCGGTGACATGCTACTGACCAAGCCAGTGGACGTCTCGGCTGATGGGCTTCCGTCACCAAACCAGCTGAAACGGAAGATCCTCATCAAGGTGAGACTACCTTAGGTGGATTGCTGACTGCGGACAGACCCCAGGGTTCCCTCATCTCGTGTGAATCGTCTTTTATCATTATTTTGTTTTGTTTTACTGTATATTTATGTGCGGCAAGTGCTAAGCGGGTCATTGGACCCCAGCCATCATGTCAGACGGCAGTTCTGCAGGTTGTTATAGGTTGGGAAATGAAACAGCAGCTGGATCCAGATGTGCATCCTTCAGGTCTCTCTGCTCACTGTGTGGGGGGGTGGGGGGTGTTTCCTGAGAGTGTTGCAGTGTTCAGCTGAAGCCTGGTAGGGGCATCATGTGTCAGGGCTTCAGCTGACCTTGTCTCGTGTGCCTTGTGCCTGTAGCATAAGAAGCTGGCAGATGGCAGCTTGTATGAAGAGGTGTCTACCACGGCGGTATACTCTGAGAGCGACATCTGCAACTCCGTCAAGAACGGCATTCTCTACCTGGAGGACCCCATCGACCACGTAGGACACCCTCAGACCTTGGGAGCTCTACAGCCTACCCCTTCATCACCAACTGCAAACCCCAATCACAGACCCATCCTGCTTAACAACATCCGCACACCCCCGCCCCGCGCACAGCTCACCCTGAATCATACACACTCCATAATTAGAAAATGCCTTATTCAGCCATGCAAGCAGAAACTCTCAGTCCACCAAACCATCCCCTCCCTAACCCTAACCTCACCGCGGGCGTGGTGACCTGCCGATTGGCTGCTTGATTCCGCTTGGAATCCCTGTCAGACCCCTGCTCTCTCCTTTCTGCAGGAGTGGTACCCGCACTTCTTCGTGCTGACGAAGAGCAGGATCTACTACACCGAGGAGACCTCTAGTAGACAGGCCAGTGAGGATGAGGATGAGCGCCGTGAGGTGAGGAAGGCCCACTCGTATGCATCCTACATGTCTATGTCAAGAACAAGGTGTACATTTACATGGCTGACAGATTGTGAGCAGTCAGTAATAGCATCTTGCAGAAAGCAAAAATCCTTTTTAGAACTGTCCATTCAAGGGCTTGCTGGGAATGCTGGGTAATCCTACTCTCTTAGATTGGGCCTTGTTAGCAGGAGTGCATCTAAGGTGCAGCCATAGCGCCCCCCAGTATATACGTGGCCATTACAGTCACCACCCCTCATCAAAAAAAATAGGGAGCATTTAATATTCTGTAAACCAGAGTTGTCCAACCCATTGATTGCCATGTGTCAGTAAGTTGATTGCAAGATGATTAGTGCATGATGCCCCCCCCCACCACCCCCGATGGCCCCTTCAATCAAAATTTTCTGCAGCCACCCCTGCTTGTTAGCCAAGCACTTTGACCATGTTTATTCTGAGGAATACAATGAAATTCTTATGCCACGGCAGGGGGGCGGGGGCATTGGGGGATTGGAAAAAAGCATTGCGATAATGCACAAGACAGTGCAGGACAGACAGCAGTGTGATACAGGACGAACCGGTGCAGGACAGACAGCAGTGTGATACAGGACGAACCGGTGCAGGACAGACAGCAGTGTGATACAGGACGAACCGGTG
>JAODKC010000130.1:9340537-9356147 GCA_026777985.1 Mormyrops attenuatus
GGGACAGAGAGAGAGAGATTGCCCTGTGAAGTAATTTTTTATAAACTTGCCCTTGTTCCTTTGGGTTTCAGCACACACAAACACGCTTTGTTATGGTCATAAACCAAACTGCGCCTTGTTCCAAATGGCAGCGAATCCAAATGAAAGCCAATAGGTTTGGCCTCATTGCTACAGCTTGGGAAAAAAATCCGAGGGCAGGAGGATTCTTTGAGGCTCACAATGGGGACCAGTGCTCCCTGGTGCAGATCCAGCAGCAGCCCGGTCCCCTCGAACCCACTCAGGCCAGGCAACACTGCCCATCCAGCGCGATTCTTTATTTGCTGGATATTCTTATTCTATATAGGTACTCAGACTGCTCTGTTAGCTGCCTGAACAGCTTATCCGGTTAAGATAACTATTCCCAAGGACTTTTTCCCCCCTTCCTGACTGCAGTTGTAAAGCACGTGTTATTAAAAAAAAAAAAAATCCATATTCACCCGTCGCTGTTTGATAAAGGTCACTACAGATGAGATCTTGCCTCGGAGTGGCTGCTCTGGAAGCAGCTGGACTGTTAACAGGTTGTGCAGACAGTGGCAAAGTGAGAAGCACACCACCGTGTTTTCACTGCTGTTTCTTGTTTTACATCAAGGTGCTAACATATGGTTTGCACCCCTGTCTACCCTAAGCCAGTCCCTGTATTTCCTTCCACCTACTTGATATATATCTTGGATAAAAACAGAGGCTTAACAGGCTGCTTAATAAAAAGAGGAGGTCACACTGGTAACTATAATTAGCATGCAAGCAATAGTACTGGTTAAGAACAGGGACAAGCAACCTGAAGGCTGTGGGGTCGCATCCCAACAGGAGTCTTGGTGTGGCACCATTCAGCAAGGCACCGAACCTGACACTTTCCCAAAAATTCCAAATGTATAGGTGCATAATCATTGCAATCGATAAAAAGCGTCGTTTAAGAAACAAAACGTAAAATGTAGCACAAGTAAACAGCGCAATAATCACGCTGGAAGGTGAAGCTCTCACGTGCTGCCGTCTTTTAAAAATAAATTTGCCTTGAATATCGTTAAATCTAGATATGGCAATGAAAACAGGACTTTTTATTTTGCGCCTTCAACAATCCACCACAATAAAAAGACAACCGTTTGTTGAGTCCCTCACAGCTAATCGTTATTCCCAGCCGCATAATCTGACCATTGTGAAGCCTGGCTTGGCGTTACCTGATCTGACTGCTTCACCATGGGCTACCATTTTGTGCGGTGGGCTCCGAGTTCACGGCGGCACAGTGATCGGCGAAGAAAGCGGGCGCCGCGATGCCACACCGGGGCAATGCCGCTTATTAATATCGGTGATTTAGCGTTTCTTGTCAAAGCCCCTTAGTCCGTAGGTGACCGATCACGGCAAACAGAGGATGCAGCACCGGCATGTTGTCTTTGGAGCTGCCGCAAGTTTTTAGGCAAAATGAACAATAAGGCATAATGGGAAATTCAGGAGGTGAACTTTATCCGTGATAATACGTTACATATATCAACCGAAAGACCTCGATATCTATAGTAGTAAACAGGTGCTCCAGTACACATGATCTTCAATAATAATACATCCAAAAACTACTTAATTATATGAAAGCCCGCAACTGCGTTTCGATTTGGGGTCTCTTCCGACTTGTTGGGCTTCTACAAGCTAACGCAGAGGCAGATGTTTAACGCGATTCCCCCAAATCCCCATCCAGCGCCCCACATGATCCCCCGGGAAAGCGCACATGCAGCGTTACAGCGTCCGACAGAGTTCTCTCGTTAAGTACGATTAAAATATGAAAGTTTGCGGCAGCGCTGCTTTTAAAAAAAAAACACATTAAAATGGAGAGCTGGCTGCGTGTTGCGCGTTTAATGATCCCAGTCCCGACATAGCCGAGATTTTGTTTCACATGCTACTTTCGCGGGAAGCTTTTTTTTTTTTTTTTTAAGGTGGATCGCACAGACTGCATGACGAATAAGAAGAAAAAGAAGGAGAAAGGAGAGGGCTGATGGCAGCGGAGCGCCGACGGGCCGTCGTGATGTAGTATGAGTAAGCAAATATAACACTGAGCAAATCCCGAAAACTGTAACAAAGTGGTGCGTTAACCCTTTCACTACAGTCCGTAACAGTAACTAGCTGGCGTGCAGTACGGATCGCTGCCCGCCTAGGGATCGCGGCGCAAAGTGACCATAATACGGCGGAAAAAATGGATCTGCGAGGGGGCAAGGCGCTCCTTCCCAAAAACCGTAATTGGGTGCCCTTCAACTGTCGCCATTTTATATATTGGCGACTTCATGTAAACTGGCCGGTGGAAGCGTCGCATAGGTAAATAGTCTAGGATAGTAAAGCAAGTTTAAGAGCGGCTCCAACTCCCCGGCTACGGCCGCCCGCAAATAACAGGGTAACAGTGCGCTTACCTTATAGCTGATCTCAGTCAAAACAGAAATCTTCAGCAAATAGTAAATAAAGAGTATTAGATTTGTGCTCCAGTTGGTGCCTATTGCATTGAGGGGGTGGGACCTATCTGCTCCGCTGCACCGGGTGTATGGCTACAGCTCCGGCACTGACCACGAAACGGTACATTTCAATGGCTCGTTTACTCCTGTTCATTTTGGAGAAACATTAGCGGTACCCCGATGGGGGACTAGGGGGGGTGTAGAAATTTACGGCGTCTGTGCCCGAGAAACACGTGACCGGAGTCGTCAGGCACCATAAAGCTGCCTCATGTGAGCCGATCTGGGACACGTATTCCCGAATCCAGTGCATCCCTGTCCGTGGAAGTTGGCCGGCTTCGTGGCTCGGTCCCATGGATCGGTGCTGTAATGGTGGACTCTGCCTTGTCCCGACTTAACCGGTTAAGCCAAGACAATTAAAGAAAACTGTGTTCTCCTTTTTATAAATTGACTTTAGTTTGTAAAGAAAACAACCCTCGTAGTAATGATGATATCCCCAGACGTATAGCGTAACGATAGAATACGGCTGCTTTTATGATTGCAATTTTATCACTTACGTATGTATGTTGCTTATCAGAATAACTCAGGACAGGTGCCATTTGGAAATTATATTTGTAATATCGTAGTTTTTTTATTCATAAACATGATAAATGGGTTAATTAATTAACGTGTTAAATATAACACGAAGAATTCAGCTCCTTGGGCCCAAATCTGTGAATCCGATTAACGAGTTTTATTTATGTATAGGTGAATACTGGATATTTATTGCATTTTGTTTATTTAGTTTTAAATTATATTTGTAGCAGACGGCGTAATATTTTTATGAGACTTTGTACAGACGAGCCGCGCACGTTCGCCTGCTCATACAGGAGACTAGTCGCGCCACCGCTTATTATGCGTGACGGCAGCCGGGGACTAGTCTTATAGTGCCACCTAACGACAGGGGTGGGGACTGCCTTTTACGGTGAATGGATTTTCTATTTTAACGTAGTTTTCAAATGCGCATGTGTCATATTTCAGCAATAAATGAATCACAATCAGTGCGGCTCAGTAAGTGGCACGGGGAATGTTGGAGTTGTCTTCTAATGTATTCTTATACGTTTAGCTTTTTAAAAAAACTTAATACATTACCTTATATAAAACAATGTCTTTAATCACATCAAAATCATATCAGGTTAAAAGTTATCTCCAAGTTTATCCATTAACATATCGCCAAATATTTCGCCCCATTGTCTTTTCTAACATTGAATGTGTTTATTATCCTTCCTTGGAGATTTAAAGTCACGCTATTTCGAACGACGAAACCGAGGGGTTTAACGTTCCTCCAGTCGGGGGCACTGTTTTCTTTTTCTTGGGCCTTTCCGAATAAAACTAAGAGGAGTGACAATACGGTCAACGAGGCTCGGAGCCGCACTTCCAATTGGCTGAGCGTTGAGACGTCGTGCTTTCTGATTGGCTGCGAGATACGAGGTCAATCTCCACGGTACATGCGCCGAAAGCTGGCGTGTGGCATATGTGGAGTCAGCAGTGTTCGCCAGAATTAGCGAAAGGCTGCGATACGTTTAGGATATACGGTGTGTGAGAGAGTCAGCGAAGGGCGTGAGGCACCGAGGCCGAGCGGTTTGCACCTTTCCCGGACAAACGTCGTTTAACCACTTAAAAAGAGTAAGGAGGAGCGCATTAGTCAGGAACCCCGGACTCGAGAGTCGTCGCGGAGAATGAAGAGCAGTTCAAAGAGGAAAGAAGAAGTGAATCTCGCAAACGGCGGCGTGAAGCAGTCGACATGGAGCAAAGCGTTAAGCAGCAACGCCGTATGGGAAGAGAAGGTGCGGCGGCAGACAGTTGTCCGGGCTGCTTCTCCCGTCATTGGCGGCGCGGTCACGTGGTATCCCCGGATGTGTCTTTGGGCCGCGGGCAGCCGCGCATGTCATCCACATGCAGCACGTTTAAAAGCTCTGCAGTGCTTTTAGATTTATTAACATAGAAACCAAAGAGGTCCCTGGCCAGTCGTTTAACCTGCATTACTTTAGTAGTCGCTGTGAATTGTGAAGTAGCTCAGTGGGAAGCACTGTTTTGAATATAGAGTATATAATTATTCAGATTTGTTCCAGTGCAGCTAAGAAGTTAGTCCTAAGTTTTCATGCTGAAGTGTAAAATTTTAGTAACGTTTCCAAATGTTTATTTTTTATTTCATCTTATTAAGCACCAGGAAACTTATTCTGTCCAACTGGGTTTATAAACGTTTGCGAATCCCACAATTTTAAAATGTTATATACTAAGTCGTATGTATAAGATTAATTTCGGTAAACATAATTTAGGTTCGTGAGTTTTTAAACATTTTTCTAGTATTTTTTTTTTGTTAAATATTTGTTTTGCAAAATAAAAAGAATGCCCTTTGTTTAAAAGAGATTCTTCTCACTCTTTTACAGGATGAATTTTTAGACGTGATCTACTGGTTTCGGCAAATCATCGCTGTTATTTTAGGCGTAATCTGGGGAATTGTGCCTCTCAAAGGATTTCTAGGGATTGCCATGTAAGCATCTCATTCACGCACAAACCATTTTAAGTTATACTGGCCGAATACAGAGTTGTTTTTGTGTTAAATATAGCCTGCCTGTGTGATGGTTTTGTTGTGTGTGAGTGCGCCTGTGTGTACACAGAGTAAGCTTGAGTGTGTCTGTGGGATGGATGGATTGCAGGTAAACTACTATAAGTATAAGTAAACTACTTCAGTACCTGAGTGGGTGAGGCTTCAGCTTTATTGAAAACAAATTCATTGCCTTATTTATTTCTGCAATAGAAAAAGTCCTGTGCTGTTTTGTTTTTCAGTTGTGCATTTTTCCTATCGGCTGACTTTTTTTTTTTTTCCCTTAAAAAATTCATTAATATTGCGTTTTTCCAGATATTCTACTTGTTTTTAAATTCGTTTGCACCATCTTTACTTGTCTGCACTGTCTCATCTAAAATGATCTAATGAGTAAATTAGTAATTGTATGTCATTTATAATGTCAAACGTCCCTTAATTGGTATGTCTTTAGTAATGTTCTTTTGTGACCCTTTTGATGAGTCTCGTCTCCTTTCTCAGATTCTGCGTCATCAATGCTGGCCTCCTCTACATCTACTTCAGCAGCTTTCAGCAGGTGGACGAGGAGGAGTATGGGGGCACCTGGGAGCTCACTAAGGAGGGCTTCATGACTTCCTTTGCCCTTTTCCTGGTCTGAACATCCCTATCGCTCTGAATTTTTGCTGTGTTTTCTGTTTGATTACATTCTCCAGAGGGTCCTGTATGTCAGGTTCCAGTCCCAAAAACAGACTTCTGTCTGGCTCGTCTGACATGAGGTCCATAGAATAGCAAACACTTGATGTGTGTGCCTCAGATGCATTTTTTTTTTCTCACTGTTGTTAGTGAGAGTATTTCACCTTTAAAGACCCCATGCAACAAAAGTCATCAGTGTAAATAATTGCTGGAATTTGTAGATGTTTGCTTCTGTTCATTTCTCAGATTCCTGGTTTGAAATTAGTAGTTTTATCCCAAACCTCAGTTTACATTTACATTTACCAGATGCTCTTTTCCAGAGCGATTTGCGACCAGTGCTTAGTCCATGACTGTTCTTCAGTCTACAAGCTAGACATAAAAGTTGAATTGGTTGAATTAGTTGTCTGTTTGGGAGCATCTGCAGGGGCTGATAAACTTACTAGGGGATTCTAGGCTGACATCAGCATAGGCACTCAGGTTTTGCCACTTTAACTAATCATTGCATTTTTTGTGTTAGTTGCTTTGTATTTTTTTGCTAGTGTATGTACATTAATGCCCAGTTCAGCCAAAAGCAATAAGATTTTGTGATACTGTCGTCTTCCATGGACAATGTAAATTCCCTGTGTATGTCATCTTTAGCATAAATGCTCCGCAGAGCTTGTACGCCGTTGTAGGTCCATTTTTTGCACTCTTTAGTCTGTGCTCAATCTTTTTCTTTTTTTTTCTCCACCACTCATTTTCCCGCACTTAAGTTGGCAGTGGTGCTTGTGGTAAACCAGTCAGACCAGCAAAGTTTATTTCTATAAACCCCACCCCAGGAGTTTCTGGTCGAATGAAAAGTACCTACCTCAGATTTAAAGAAGTTAAGGAACTGCCTCAGAGGAACTACAGTCGGGCAATGTTCCTGCAGCAGGAACATGACAGAAGTTCCTGTGTTGGGAAAGTGCCTGTTTATCTACCCCTGAGTGGAACTAATCTTAAATGAGCTGCCTCACCTGATCTTGACACTGATCACTTACATGACGGCTTGACAAGCTTCCCATGCCTCTGTCAGCAGTGATGGTCCTGTTGTGAGGGCTAACGGCAGCCTGAGTGTTGACTGTACACAGGGGCGTAGTTAGAAATTGTAGCAAAATGTCACCTTGCTCCCCACAAAATGGTTAAAACTTACTTTATGTAATTTTGTAACTTTACCTGTTAAAGGGCCCCTGTAAGGTGCTGGACCCCTTGAATCGGCCAGGGTATCCATGCCCCTACTGTGGCTTTGGTCTCCTCACTACTGCTGCCACTTGTTGCTGTATCTAATATCAGGTGGCTGTGAGCCTTGTGCGCATGCTGTGTTTTTTAAATGACTTGGAGCTGTAAGCACTGCAGTACGTATTTAATGTATTGGTTTGTCTTCTGAACCGTGACATCTCCATGGATGTATCACTTGCCTGTGTCCTGTGTTTCAGGTCGTCTGGATCATATTTTACACGGCACTGCACTACGACTGAAGACGCATATTGGAGGCAGGGCGAGACATCATCATTGGTCTGAGATGCCAGGATTATGATGTCAAAGTACAAAGTCTTTCCCTGCTTCTTTCTTATTGTTACCAACCAAACAGTCTGGAAGGAGAGCATTATGGGTACTTGACGATAAGTAACCTCACGCAGAGGTTGTCCTGTAGATCGTCGAAACTAAAACTACACCCTCTGATCCTTCCCAGGCGGGCATGGGTTTTGACTTTTTATCTTTTAAGATCGCATTAAAACAGGAACACATTTTAATTACATGTTTTTCAATGATGGGAAGTTAGAGACACTTAGCTTGGAGATGAAATGCCTGCACAGATTAATTTAAGTGAGTGCATAAATTAGCTGTACAACTTTGAATTTTTATCAAATCCAGAATGTATTACACAGCTGTTTCCTGTTCTCATTTGACCAATTATATTTTTCAGTATTTTATGTTTGACTAATGGTGTCTTCATAAACCATTTGGAGAGTTGTAATATAATAAACTGACCTGAAAATATTCTGGAGCAGACTGCAGTGAATTCTTTATTATGATTGTTTTGTGCAATGTAGTTTTGATAACCCTGTTTTTCAATTCATTATATTGCATTTTAGGTAATGATTTGTGTTTTATTTTTGAAATTGATAGTCCTTATCAGCAGATTCAGTCCACCTGCTTTTTGATGTCCTTTCCTCATATTTGCTCTGGTAGGATCAAGCTAAACCGTACTTCACAATTGATCCTATGGGGAAATTCTCTTTACACCCCTGCTAATTTGCTCTATGTAGGTGAGAGCAAGCTGGCTGTGAAGGGCAGCCACCTGTTGCGGCATCCAAGGAGCTGGGGGTTAAGGGCCTGGCTCAAGGACCTGTTGATGTGCTGAGGCCAGGTTTTACCAGTGACCTTATGATCGCAGGCACCAAGGCTTAGCTCACTGAGTTACACATTGCTGCCCCCCCCCAAAAAAATTAAAAATCAGGGGAGAGCACAAACACACCCCCCCTCTACCAAAAGTTAGAGTCGAGATTCCCACATTTGGGGAATGCGCAGGGATCAGCACAACTGGAGCGCAATGACAGCCGCACCCATGGTGAACCACCTTCTTAATCACTGTATTTCCCCTGCCAGGATAGTATTACATGGATTCTTAACTAGAATTAATACCTAATGTACCTGTTCGTTACCCTGAAACACAGGCAGGATTCTATTATTAAAACTAATTACACACATGCAATCACTTTTAAGTAACATACTATGGGTGTATGATTTAGAGCAGTTTCCCAACCCAGTCCTCGGGGAACCCCGGACAGTCCACGTTTTCGATTCATCTCAGCTCCCAGCACACCTGTACCAGGTATTTGGTGTTCCTGATTGGATGGAAGCTGGGAGGTTGAAATTCAAAGTAGTAACCGCCAAGTTATAAAAAGCAGGGACGTGCACAGGGCAGGGCTAAGGTTGCCCGAGCAACTGCCCGCCTGCCCTATTTGACTCAAGCTGCCCCCTCTAGAAAAAAATAAATAAATTTTGTCGCGAGCTTTCGCCGCGCGAAGAGGAAAAAAGATGCGCAAGTCATCTTCGTCAGGAAAATGTTTTTTAATTTGCCGCGCTGGGCGGAGCTCACATACAGTAGCAACTCAAAAGCTTGACAACTTAGCGCAGCTCCCTGAACGACCCATTGCCCTGCATTGCGCACCTACTGAACGGTGGCAAACTGCGCACCACCCGAAACGCGGCATGTAAGGTACAGAGAAATGCATATGGCAGTAACGTTAACATTACAGACTCACTCTGAGACTAGTTACTTCGCCATCAAGCTATTCACTTCCACTCGATAAACTTATAGGCAAAGCGAGTGGACGTAGCTGGCTTCTGAAAGCTCAGCCGGTCTGTTGCCCTTTTAGCTGCGCCGCGCGAGTCCACGGCACGAGCCAGAGCCCAATTGCCCATTACACACTGACGTTGTAGAAATGACTAACAACGAACTATCATAATTTTTTAATGAAGTGATTAAAATCTTCATAAGTCCTGCCTCAGTTTCCCACGTAATGAACCAGGCAGTTACCAGATAGCATGCAGGGTTATCACATGTTAAATGTTTTGGTAGGAAAAGTACACGTCTGCTGATGGTTATTCTCGAACATTTGTTTTAACAAGAAGCATAAATGATGGAAGTAATCATTTTCGTTGTGATATGTATTACATTAATTGTTTTATTCAAAATGGTAAAATGACTAAATCTTATCGCTGTTTTGGGTGTTTGCATGCTAGACTAAGCTAGAAAGTCTTCCGAAAAGGATGATTCTGCTTTAAAGTAAATTTGGAGCAAGGTATATTATTAAAGACTTAATTATTAAAGAAATTGTATATTTTTCAGTTCTCCATACAGTCTGTGTTTTTTTTTCGGGGGAGGAGGTGCCCTTTTTTCAGGTCAGAGCAATGGCCCCTTAAAATTCCTGTGCACGTCCCTGCTAAAAAGCAGTATTATTTTACGGCGATAGGAAGACGCCACAATTTACACGACCATCAATGAACATATGTCTTCATCCAGCAGGAGCATGCTTTGTTGACGGGAGACCTTAAGCGTATAACTCCATCTCTTGTAAAGTGCGCAGCACATGTGCAGGCAATGAATTTGTTTTCGTTCAATTCAAACTGAGCCAATCAGCGAACGCGGTGTGTTGGAGGTGGGGTCAGGCTGGTGGCTCCGGTTTTACAGCGCGGAATCAGCCAATGGCGGAGGACGGCGGGGATGCGGCGTTACAGCTCCGGGGTACATGTGTGGAAATACGCTTGTTTTCATTCAATTCAATCTGGACCAATCAGCAGGCGCACTGTGAAGGGGGCGGGGTCATGGGCTGGACCAGGCCAGAGGCTCCGGTTAGACAGCTCAAGCTCAGCCAATGGCGACAGAGCAGTGGAGTTTAGAGTTTGGGGTAGATGTGCAGCAGTTCTGAAACGATACCGATTCGGGGGAAACGGGGCAGCGTGGTACGTTTGTAGAAATGGCTCTGTCACAGTGTCTAGACGATTCCCCTGCACCCCGGATCTTTCGGCGGGGCGGCGATCTGCACGTGCAGGAGCTGTACGATGAGAGGCACCGGCTTGCGCTGGAGGTGTTGATCGCTGACGGCTTGCAGCCCTTTTTGTCTTTTCTGGAGAAAGAGAATATGCCCAACTTTCTCTCCGACGCCGAAATCCGGTACATTAGCAGCGCGGCCGTGGTGCCACGCTGCGCGTCCCTGGAGGACTTAGGTCCGGAGCATTCCGTCAGCGGCTCCATGGACTGCTCCTCTGTTACCTACTTTCCTGACGTGTCGGATGTGGAACCCCCGCTGCTGGAGCTGGGCTGGCCGGGTTTCACCACCGGCTCCTTCCGAGGGGTCACCCGGGCGGTCGCCCATTTCCAGCCAAGCTACGGAGAATGTATCTACAGCTGCAAAGAAGCTGCCAGGAAGATGATCAAAAGCGCCAAGGAGGTACTGTTATAATGTAAATATTATACATTTTAGCCACGTGTGCACTAAAAGGGTTCATTCTTGGGAAAACTGGATGCGATATTTATTGTTATGATTAAAACCAGTTTAAAGTTAAAAAAAAATCCATGATATTTATTCCTAACATCATCTAAGCTCAAAATTGCAGTATTTCTAATTGTAAGCTATTAGGTCCCCGGGCACGTATGGTGAAAATGTGGCGTGCCCCTCCCCAGTATTTACTTAGAGTGCGCTCTGTAAGCTGTACTGCACACTACACAAATACTGCCACTTCTCCATTAAAACAAAGGCCACCAGAGGGCAATAAGATAATCTTTATTGTCATTGCCACTTGACAACGAAACTGCAAAGCCGTGTCTCAAAGATTTAAATGAATCGAAAAGAAGCACCGGGATTTCAAACTCGTAATAAACGCACACACGCCTGCACTGCGCTGACGTGGGGGGGGGGTCCCGTTTCCGATCACACCCTTAATGGGGGGCACAGCCGACACACGGGCCACTCGGCATGTAAACATTTTTTTAGCGGCTTGGGGGGACTCAATTCATGGTTTGCATAGGAATTTTTTTAAGCTATTGTGTTGCCCCATGGTAAAGCCTTGAGTTCGCCATCCGTTTTCCCAAAATGTGCTACAAACAGAAATTTCATTCACAGGCAAAAAGCTGTAGCTGATTTTTCATTTCCTTGTATCCAGTAATAATTTCTGGCAATTAAGTGTCTTAAACGCCTAAAACAGCTTTCAGGAACGTTAAGAATTCTGGAAACTGAGCCCCTCGGGGAACAGGCGCTGTGCTGGTGTGTGTACCAACATGCCGGGGTCTCTGCCCCTCCAAGCCCTGCCCTAGTAAATCCGGTTTAGCTGCTTCCATGAAATATCCAGCTGATCACCAGGGTCTATATGTAACAAGCTCCACAAATGATATCAGTCAATAGTCAGGACACACCTACAGAAAATCACTTTTTTTTTTTTTTGCTATATAATGACCCTAAGCACACCTGGAGGTTATGTAGTATTATCTTATGAACAAGGAAAGATTTGGAGTGCTGTAAGAAGGCCCTCAGAGCCAGCCTCAAACACATCCTTCACTTTCAGACACCTCTCCAAGGCTCACCGTATCTGTTGCAGGTTATTGCTGTGGCAACCGACTCCCTGACGGATGTGGACATCTTCCGGGACCTGCAGGAGGCATGCACACAGCGGCAGGTCCCTGTGTACATACTGCTGGACCGAGCCTGCGTGCCGGCATTCCTGAAGATGTGCAGCAACCTGAACATCCGCCTGGAGGACCTGCAGGTACTCGTCTGACCCCCACTGTGCTGCTGTCGTCGTTATGAGGCTCAGTATTCTGCCTGACATAGCCTCTAGATTCACATCCATCCATTTTCCAAACCTCCAAATCCTTTTCCAAAGCTTATCCCACTGGGTCGTGGAGAGTCCAGAGCCTATCCCGGAAGCCATGGGCACAAGGCGGGGAACAACCCAGGACGGGGGGCAGGCCCATCGCAGGACACACTCACACATGCACAATTTAGTAACCCCAATTAGCCTCAGCATGTCTTTGGACTGTGGGGGGGGAAACCAGAGTACCTGGAGGAAACCCCATGACAACATGGGGAGAACATGCAAACTCCACGCACATGCCCCCCATGCGGAGACTCGAACGCTGGTCCCAGAGGTGGGAGGCAACAGTGCTAACCACTGCACCACCATACTGCCCCTCCTAGATTCACATTTAGAGCAGAATTTCCCTAAAGCAATCTCACCGGAACATCCTGAAATCATGCAGACTTTTTTTGTTGGTTGTTGATATGCCAATGGCAGTTGCCCTAACGACTTCAATGTTGCTGTCTTCCCCAAAGCTCATGCGCGTGCGGACTATAACCGGGGCAACCTACTTCCTGCGGTCTGGGGCCAAGCTCACGGGGCAGGTGAACGAGCACTTCATGCTGATCGATGGGAATCGGGTGGCCACCGGCTCCTACAGGTACGTGGTAGGCTGCCACCAGAGCTCTTCTGATGACCAGCGTGTTAGCAGTTCAACTCTGGTGCAGCAGCACCCCCTGATGGCAGGGTGAAATGCCACACCGGTGATCTGCTGGTTAGCACAGGTTACTAGTTGGTTTGCTGGATCTTGTTATGTGCTTAGGTTCACTTGGACCGATGGGAAGCTGAACAGCAGCAACCTCATCGAGCTGTCGGGCCAGATATCGGAAAAATTCGATGAGGAGTTTCGGGTCCTCTACGCACAGTCCCTGCCGCTGGCCTCATACCCACACACGCTCCCTGACACCGAGAACCGCATCAAGTCTGACTCCCTCCTCATCCAGAGAAAGGTGCCCCCGCCTTCCCCGTTGATGCCAGTACTGCAGCTGGCAAGGGCAGCCAGCACTCCTAGTCGAGCGCCACCTGCTGGAGCAGCACCCCCCAGCAGCCCAGGGAGCAGCCACGAGAGCCCGGCATCTGACATCTCCACCATTGGGGAGGACTGGATGGAGCAGGCACATATGCGGGACGTCTTGGGTGGTGCCAGGCTGGCTGTGGGGGCAGAGCTTGCCTTGGTTGCCCCCACCTGCCATGTCGCCACCCAGACCGACTTCTCCACAGAGGAACGGTGCTCACAGACGGTTCAGGAGGTTCAGCCAGACCCGGCTGCCCCAGAACCCACCTTACTCCCCTCGACTCATCCGGGCTCGCCCCCCCACAGGCCCACGGTATGCCCCCCCCTTCCCCGGTGCTCCCCCCCTGGTGGCCACCTCAGGGACTGCTTTTTCAAGCTCACAAAGGAGCGGCAGTACCACTACGCAGCCATCCGCTCCAAGCTCGACCACATGGTGGCACTCTTGGCCCAGAGGCGTGAGCTGGGTGACCTCACCAACCTGAACGTGGGCCCCGGCCTGTTGAGGGTGTGCAAAGAGCCAGTTCGAGGTCCAGTGGCAGACGGTCTGCTCATGTCCCCCTGGTCCAAGGCCCGATGCCTCCAGTAGGGGGGTAACAGGACCCTGGCTGCTATATAGGGGCCTGAGGTCATATCGATCTGGATTTATAAGCACTGAACTACTGTCTTTCCACTAATAAACTGTACGGTACGGAGTAGCGTGAGTGTTACCTGCCTACGTGGCATCTGACATGTCCTGCTGGCAAACAGTGTGGCTGCTGGGGTATGTTTCTCCTGCTGGCTGAACCCTGTCCCCCAAACCCTACATCCCTGTCCTCTAAACCCTCACCCAGCATGCTGCACTTTCACTGTCTTCTAGCCAAAATTACTTCTGAATGCAATAACAAAGAATGTACCTGTTATGCAGCTAATAACTTTAAGGTGCAATAATGCTAATGGGGTGCTTTACTTTAGGGATTTTTTAAAGTATGTCGTATTAAGGTTGTTAGCAGTTGTGCAAACTTGCAAAGTGAAATTAATGAGTGAAAGAGCATTCACTGTAAAGTAAAAATGTGATTCTGTAAGAAGTACAGTCATGTGTTGTTAATGACAGGGATGTGTCATTTTGTGTGATTTTGTTGTTGTGCAAACCTCGCAGAGTAGGTACACAAACCTAGGTGGTATAGTCCAGTGGTCCTGGACCTTTTTTGCACTGCGACCCAGTTTTTACCATGCCAGCTCAGTCTCAACCTTATATCATGTATGGGTTTAAACGCTATGGTGTGCCAGTGAATTTTAAATTAAGCATCCGTGGTTTGGCTTCTTGGATTGGTAGAGTGCTCACTAGCTTTGTGCTAAGCATTTGCAGACCCAAGACCCATTTATATAGGTCAGTTTGAGGACTGGGGCTGGGAAATCTGATCGTGGATCAGCATAGGACAGGGGTGGCCAATCTTATCCAGAATGGGCCACTATTGGGGAGATAGAATTGAGGTGTCGCTCACCATTGGGGGCTCACCCTAAGCCTTCCACGCATGCATTTGCCGTAGGTCTGGGTCCTCCTTCTTTTGCCTCCTCCACCTTCCTGGCCCAGTGGGTGCCTCTGGTAGCGGGATACCCTCCACCCCAAACATTACCACGTCGGAGGTATCCCCTGATAGTTGAGAAAGGGCATTGGCATTCCGATTCCTTGCTCCTGGCCTATAGCGGATCTCATAAGAATAGTTGGCTAATGGAGCCACCCACCGTTGCTCTGTTGCCCCTAGCTTTGCAGTTTCTAGGTGGACCAAGGGGTTATTATCGGTGAATACAGTCACTTGCGCCCCCCACAAATAGTCTTTGAACTTCTCCACAGTTGCCCACTTTAAGGCCAACAATTCCAGCTTGAAGGAACTATAGTTCTGATCACTGCGTTTGGATGGATGAAGGCTGTGGCTAGCGTAGGCGATCACCCATTCCCTCCCGTCCTGAACTTGGGAAAGGACGGCCCCAAGGCCATCGAGGCTAGCATCTGTATACAACCTAAAGGGTAGCTGGAAATCAGCACAGGCCAAAATAGGAGCAGTAAGGAGAGCCTGTTTAAGGGCATCAAAGGCAGCTTGGCACTCCATGGTCCACTGGACGGCTGAAGAGGGTTGGTTAGCACTTCCCTGCAAAAGCTGGTTAAGCGGGGCGGCTACCCTCGAGAAAGCCGGAATAAATCGCAGATAATACCCGGCAAACCCCAAAAATGAACGGACCTGCTTCACTGTCGCTGGAGTAGGCCAGTCCCAGACAGCAGCAGTCTTTCCAGGGTCTGTAGCCACTCCCTGGCTACTGACCACATGCCCCAGATATGTCACCTCACGCTGGAACAGGCGGCATTTATGAGGCTGCAGTTTCAGCCCATGCTCCTGGAGTCTACTAAAGACTCTCTCGAGGTGCTGCAAGTGGGTGTTAACCCTCTGGGGCCTAGGGGTAGGAAACACTCTTTCACTGACTGGGGCATGATCACACATTTCTTCAAATATCATAAACTTAATTCAT
>JAODKC010000130.1:9388050-9399615 GCA_026777985.1 Mormyrops attenuatus
TAAGGCAGTTCTGAAGGCGAAAGAGGGTTAAACACCGTATTAGTATGGTGTTCCTAATAATCCTTTAGGTGAGTGTAAGTCTCTGACAGGCCTGTAGGAGGCATTCATGCGCTGGTTAGTCAGGACCTGTCAGCTGCATGGCAGAAACATTACCCCGCCTGGCAGTGTTTCCTCAGCTGAGGTATTCCTAGCTGACGGATGGTATATCTCATCGAAATCGTGCTTTCGAACCTTAACTACAGAAGGCAGTTTCCTCAACTCTCTGCAGTGCCACCTTTTTATTTGCATCACATGGTCCCTCTGGTGAACCCCATTGGCTGAAAATGGGGGGGGGGGGCAGGAGGGATTATGTGTGTACGCTGGGCTGACTGTGATGTCAGGGTCAGCAGAGAAACAAGGTCAGCTTTGTCTGCCGGAGCTCCGGCCTGCGTACCGCTGTCTGGACACCTTCACTCCAGATGCTGCTGTGAAGCCGGGGCATGTGGGAGATCTGCCAGGCACAGAAAGGCGGTGTGAGGTGTGGAGGCTCAAGCTGAAAGAGAGGGAAAGAGGGTAAAACAGAACCAGCCTCTGCTACACCCACTGTCTCAGGGACAAAATCCAATCGAATCAGTGCATGATGGGTCACATTCTAGGATGAAATAGGAGTGAAGTGAAAACAGTCTGTGGATCTGGGCGGCTGGCAGTGGCATTAGATCCCAGGGATCAAGGGGACTGGCAGCGGCATTAGATCCCAGGGATCAAATGGACTGTCAGTGGCATTAGATCCCAGGGATCAAAGGGACTGGCAGTGGCATTATATCCCAGGGATCAAAGGGACTGGCAGTGGAATTAGATCCCAGGGATCAAAGGGACTGGCAGTGGAATTAGATCCCAGGGATCAAAGGGACTGGCAGTGGCATTAGATCCCAGGGATCAAAGGGACTGGCAGTGGCTTTCGATCCCAGGGATCAAGGGGACTGGCAGCGGCATTAGATCCCAGGGATCAAGGGGATTGGCAGCGGTATTAGATCCCAGGGATCAAGGGGATTGGCAGTGGCATTAGATCCCAGGGATCAAAGGGACTGGCAGCGGCATTAGATCCCAGGGATCGTGGAAGATGGTATGAAAAGACATTTGGTTCAAGAAATATCACTGAGAGCAACAGACTAAGCCAAAAAAACACATATGTAAGATAAATTAATACAACAGATGGATGCACACAGCTCTTTTATAATATGTAGTATATAAATGCCCAGGGTAGTCAGGTAGTTTCTTTAAATAGCAGCTAATGACTATTGTCCAGTATTGCTGTTTACTGATGTCATAAAAAGTCACACATTCCATAGGTTGCTTTTATGGTAATTGGCATAGATAGCTTTGACTTTCACCCAGCTGGGCGATTACAGGAGCCGTGCAGGTGAAACGCTTGTATGAGCCAGCAGTCTTTGGTTATTGTGCTTGTTTAAACCTCTCTGCCCTCATTTCAGCCATGTTTCTCAGCTAAATGTCTTCCGGTGAGACCTGTACTCATGTCGTCTTGCACCTATTTAACACTAGAGGTCCGTTTATGGTATTCGAACCTGCAGCATTTTAGCGACTTCTGGTCGGGTAATCCAAACATCCCAACCTGCCTGGATACAAACCGGGGGTGTATACACACACCCAGGAAATGGTTGTGTGTTTGGGGGGCCCCCAGCATATGTGCGATGATGAGGTTTTGTGTCAGGTTTTGGTGAGACCTTGCGTACAAGCCTGTGCCCCCTTGCAAACATGGCCAAACGCTTCCGTTGGGCTAACGTAAGCAAATGCTGCAGGAGATAGCGATCTGCTCAGGCCTACGCCCGTGGCCTGCAGGCCCTGCACTAATTAACCACTGATGGCACCGAACGATAAAGCCCAGAGCTGATCAGGGCTCAGCAATGGGACCACTGGTGTCGCTCTGGTCCTGTGGGAAGAATCCACCCAGTGAGGACAGCCTGGAGCTAGCTCCCAGAACACTGGGAGTCATCCCAGTCCCAGAGAGACTGTTCAGTCATCACTGGCTTTAGTCACTGAGCTACCAAATAGCATAATATGGGATTAAGGTATGAGGACGGCCTATAAAGGAAAGGGCTTCAGTGTGGGATAATATTCACAAATGTGGGGTAAATGCGGGGAAATACCCACAAATCACCAGGGAGCCCCACTGCTTATAGAGGAAAACACAAACATGCTTTGTGTACAACAGATTATGCTACTAAAACTAGAGATATGAAAACCACAGATTGTAACCAACTAATAATCAGGCTGACTTCACTTACCCATATGTCTACAGGAAGCAGCATCCAGATAACAACATTACGAACAATTATGTGACCGACTGATGGCAAAATAAAGAAAATTACCTCACTGCTAGCTTAAATTATCAATTAAAAAGGCAGGAGGTTCTGTAAGGTCTTAAAAAAAGCAGAATATCTCATCGGAAATGGCCCCTCCCATGTGTCAATGCCCTAGAGAAATTATACAAAATGAAGAAATCAAGCTTTTAAATAACTTGTTACTTAAAGACAAACAGACTTCACCACCATCCCGAGAAATGAGTATACTCAAAACCTTGTGAACAGGCATGTGATATAGAAATAGTACTTAGGGTTATGCGTGTAGTATAGATATAGCAGGGTTTGGGTTAGGCATATAGTACAGATGTAGCATATATTATAGAAATAACAGCGTTAGGGTCAGGAATATAGCATATACTGTATATGTATAGTAGGGTTTGGGTCAGACATATAATATAGATGTAGTAGGGTTAGGGTTAGACATTAGTATACAGTCCTGGTCAGGATTACTGGCACCCGTCCACTGTAAGTACAGAATGTAGAACATCTCCAGGAATAAATGCAAATGAATCAATTTTGTACAATGATAATATTTAGTAAAATGTCCAAAGTTATTGAGCAATTACAACAAAACAAAAAAAGCTTTCATACAGTGAATAAAAAATATAGACATAAAATATATGCTGGACACAATTATTGGCACCCGTTTTATGATTTGAAATCATTTCTTCAAGCTAGGAAACAAATAAGACTCTTCTGTGCTTAATCTTCAGTATTCACATGACCTGAATTTAGCAATGAATGATGGTTTTACTGCATAAAAAGGGGCTGAATGCTTCCAGTTTCTTTTTCACAATGGCAAAGACAAGAGAGCTGACTGAGCATCGCTGACTGCTAGTATGAAAAAGCATAACAATTCCAAAGGTTACAAGGCAATCGCCAAAGAGCCTGAAATCCCCGTTTCAAGAGTTTACAACGTTATCAAGAAGTTTCACAGCCATAAAAGTGTTAAGACGCTTTCAGTAGGTGGTGCTAAGAAAACTCAATGAGAGAAGCCTGTGAAGGTTGGTACGGATTGTGGAAAAAATGCAAGACATCTAAAGATGTCGCACGCTAAACCAAGTAGGACTCTGCAGGCGAAGGCCAAGGACGACACCGCTATTGAAAAGGCACAAAAAGGCAACACTGTTGTTTGCAAAAACGTTCTTAGATAAGCCACAGTCTTTCTGGTATAATGTTCTATGGACAGATGAAACCAAAGCAGAGCTCTTTGGGAACATGCAGCAGCTTGTTTACAGGCAACAGAATGAAGCCCATAAAGAAAAAAACACCCAGCCTATAGTAAAACATGGTGGTGGTTTTATCATGCGACGGGGCTGTTTTGCTGCCTCTGGTACTGGAGGCATTTTAGAGTGAAAAGTATTATCCAGTGTCCAAAAACTTTGAGGCGAAAGTCTTGGGTTTTTCAGCAGGAAAATGACCCAAAGCACACATGCAACAGTACAAGAGAATGGCGGCAAAGGAAGAGATTGACTGTTTTAAACTTGCTAGTAATGAGTCTTGGCCTAAATCCCATTGAAAACCTCTGCAGAGAGCTGAAATCCTGAAATGCAAACAGGACTCCTGCAAACTTGAATGCATAGCAAAGGAAGAGTAGCAGAAACTAGTAGCAGATGGGTGCAGGAAGCTTATACAGTAGATGGCTACAAGAAATTTTTAGAAGCTGTCAATGTTGCCAAAGGTTCTGCAACCAAATATTAATAAAGGGTGCCTGCCAATAATTGTGTCCAGTGTACATTTTATGCCTATATTATTTCACTATATGACAGCTTTTTATTGTTGTTGTTCAATAACTTGGCATATTTTATCAAATATTCTGATTATATAAAATTGGTTCATTTATTTCTAAAGATAATCTACATTCTGTAATTACAATTGAAGGGTGCCAATAATCCTGACCAGGACTGTAGATATAATAGGGTTCGGGTCAGGTATTTAGGAAGATGTTGTAGGGTCAGTGTAAGGCATATAGAGTAGTGTAGATATAGTACAATTAAGGTCAGGCATCAGGCATACAGTTTGGATGTATTAAGTTGCTTCCATGGATGATGGCCTAATTACTCGGATACCTGGTCACAGTTAAGTGTTTCATGCAGTCCCTGCAAAGTTGCCCCTGTTGACATAATGGCACCCCATTACTGGTCATTCTCAAATGGGGTGGCCTTATGGCCCAGGACAGGCGGTGTGACGGATGCTGGAAACCTACCCATACCTGATCGAAGTCCTTCTTAAACCCAGGCAGCTGCAGATCAATGGATAGGATGGTCCTGAGGGATTGCATGAATAAACACATTGTGGTCAAAAGCCCATTAGGATTAGGAGATGTGGATTAGGAGATGTGAAGCAATTCATGTTTAATTCCCAGTTAAACAGACCCATGGACCCTGTGTGCAATATGTCACAATGGAGAAGAGGAAAGACTCATTACTGAGTTTGACTCTACCCCATTAATTTGTATTATTTTTATTGGTTGAAAGTTTTGATGAATGATGGACATTTGAGGAGGGGCATGTTGGGGGAGTTGGTGGGGTTGGGGGGACTTGCCACACCCACACCCACACCTACATCCCATGACTGTCAGCCTCCCCAGAGAGCAGAGACTCTATACCATGTGCTCTATAACATGTTGCAGGAGGAACACCTCAGAAGAAAATATGCTATCCCTTAAGCCTCTATACTGTGGGGTCCATTTGGCCCCCATTACCACATTTGGATGTGGCGTTTCTGTGGTTACTGCATGTGACAAAGACAATGCTGACTTCTCCAATTGTTTTGATACCTTACAGTATTTTTTGGCCTTTCTATTCCAAATGATATGGATTCCTACAATAAGGAGTCTGTAAATGATGGTCATGGTTTTGACCGGATCATTTCTGTTGAGCTGTTGATATCTTCCAGGGCTCTTACAGAAGATGCAGAGGCTAATGGTATCCATGAAATGACGCAGCATTGAGTTGTCACCATAATGCACTTTTAGAGGCAATGCAGCCTCACTGCAGGTTCATGACCTGCACTTAGCTGGAATGAGTGTGGGAAGGGGGCTGAGGTTGTAGGACTCTGGCGATACAGGAGCAGCCACAGTCAGTGAGCTCATTCACATAGCCAGCTCTACGAGGCTCACTGCTAGGGGAAATCATGATTATCTCTGACATTCTGTACTTTCTGTTATGCAAAGCCTAATGCCTTGCATATCCCCAGAAACTGTAGCTCAACTTAACTTCACACAAGACAATACTGTATATGCAATTAAAAGAGCAACACTACAGTGCAATATGCAGTGTGAACCACCAAGGCACCAAAGCAAAACTCAAACCCGAGCCAATGTACCCTATCCTGGGTACCTCCCTTAAGGTCAGGTCCATTGTTAATCTTCCTGGTTGCTCCCTGAATGTCAAATCCATTGCTGCTTGTTCAGGTACCTCCCTGAAGGTTGTGTCCACTGCTTTTCTTCTGGGTACATCCAGATGATCAGGTCCATTGCTGCTATTTTGAGTACTACCCTGGTCAGGTCAGGTGCCCTGATACTCTTCCTGCAGGTCATGCAAAGTACACTTGCAGCTGTGGTCCTTCTTCAGGTTAATTATATGGGCTTTTGACCCTGTTTATTTGAGATCATTTACTGGCCCTTCAACTAGGTGGCCAGACATCGTGAGCCTAGCGTCAGAGCTTTAAGGGTTAGGAGATGTGAAGCAATTCACATTTAATTCCCAGTTATGGCAAGTTACTGAAAAAGCCTGTGGTGTTTTAACTGATACTGTGTTACACATTAATACTAAAAGTGCCACATTGTCACTGTTACATGATCTAACTGATCCAGTCAATTGCCACTTTATCTCGCCTCACATGTAATGTGGCACTGAAAGGCCGTGCTTAGTGTCCACTGCCCACTCTGCTGTTGTTATTTGCTATTTATTGCTCTCTGTACATCTGTTGTTATCAGTATTTTAAGCGGGCTAGTACTCACCGGTATAAAATTCTAGCACTTTGTTGTTTTTCTCTTCATTGTACTGCACCTCTTTATATCTGCTGGTACTGAATAACAAGAGGAGTACCAGCACCTGGTATTGGAAAACAAGGGGAGTACTGGCACTTGGTACTGAATAACAAGGGGAGTACCGACACCATTGCACTGAATAACAAGGGGAGTATTGACACCTGAGACTAAATAACAAGGGAAATACCCACACCTGGTACTGAATAACAAGGGAAGTACTGACACCTGGTACTGAATGACATGGGGAGTACCCACACTTGCTACTGAATAACAAGGGAAGTACTGACACCTGGTACTGAATGACATGGGGAGTACCCACACCTGCTGCTGAATAACAAGGGAAGTACAGGCGCATAGCATGATGCATCTTACTGGGGTATTGCAGTCTTCATCTGTCAGCAGTGTACAGCAATAACAGGGTTCGTCTCCAAAACCTTACAGCTACAAGCCCACTTCTCTAACCTCTGTGCCACTTCAACATGTTTTTAGTGTGTGACTTACACTATTTGAGTAAAAGTGTGTTGACACCCATAAAAACAGAGGAATCGCCTAATAAAGCCACATCCATTGCAGACACAGGTCTATAATTAAGTACAGAGTCAAACAGTCTACTGCAAGCACATCCTGTACAGGAGAAGTTAGTGACCTTCCACTTGGCACCATCATAGGTACCATCAGTTTGCAACCTTTCTGTCCAGCTAGAGCTGCCCTGGTCAACTGCAGGTGAAGTGATTGTAAAAGTCACAAGGTCTCGAAGCAAGTTTGATCTTGTAGTATGTATCTGTGATGGCAGGATGGATTTACAGAGATTCTAAGGTGTACATTCCATGCCTGGAATGTTGGAAATCCAGGTGTGAAATTAAACATATCATTAATAAACGGATTCATGCTGATTTAAAGCATTGGTGTAATTTGTGGCTTGCTGGTGTGTTTATTTATTTATTTTTAGTTTTCAAAGTTCATAGCATCTCTGATCTTCAGGAGAGGAGTATCTGTTCCCTGCTGCAGAGGGAATATATCTACCTTCCCTATACACTGCTTGAAAGACCTCCACTACATTGATCTTCAGGAGCTTCCAAAAGTCTTATTGGATTCTAAATTGGATGCATTATTCTTATTTAAAGCATTCCCAGCCCAAGTTAGCTCCTTGGTGCCCTAACCTGAAAGCACACAGTCCATGCAAGAGTACAGGAGCATTACTCGGGGCAGCAGCAGAAGCACCTCTGCATCATACATCTAGCTACATCTATGCTGTTAAACAAGGAGAATGTTCATTTGCTATGACCGCAAATGACAAATGACTCGTGTATGTCTAACCTTCTTCAGTGTCCCTAAGTTGACCTGATATTATGATAACGGATGTTGTCGTCCTTATCTCTAAGAGTAGAGTAAAAATTACCCCCACCATAAGCACCAGTACAAGCGCAATGGACCCTCTTTTCCTCTAACTGAGGATCCCAACCCTTCATCTCTACAGGATGGTGCACCATGTCTCAGCAGTCTGGGAGAGACTCTGACACTGTGAAAGGCCAACAGTGGCAGGTCGTCTTTCCCACCCAGGAGTTGACTGGCTCTGCTTACCCACAGAGTGCGGGAAGCTTGATGCATCGCTCTGGATTCACGCCATCTTGTCCTCCAAGCGCCAAGGAGCGAATCTCTCAGCATAACCACAAAACAAGCACCTTTATAAAGGTTTGTACAACAAAAATTTGGATTTCTGTGAAATGTGTGTTTTCCCTTGGTTTGTGGTTAGTTGTCAGCTGTTCTAAAATTGGAAGAGGAATTCCCCAGGAAATTTGGGGAGTGTGTCTGTGGGATAGATGCATGCTTATTTGTTTGGGGGATTTTTATATGTGGGTGTGTATGTGAGCGTGAGGGGGTGGTATTGCCCTCATACTTGCAATCATGAAGGAAGGAGAAGACCCATGGCAGAGAGAACATGCAAACTCCACATGCATATTATAGATAATAAACATATTTATTTGTTATTGTTCATACTGCTTAGACATAGCAAGGTATGAATTAAATGGTGATTGTCAGAAATGTGCAGAATCTGTGGATGTTTGCATTCTGTCTGAACAAGAGTGGAGCCATTAACAGTAGATGGCAATGTGAGACCCTGCATGGTAAGGGCATCCCCTGATTGAAAGGGAGAGGTTTGTGTCCAGGGGGCGCTCTTCTCTTCGTGATAGTGAGGGTGAGTCAATAGAGTTGCAATTCACTTCATCTTCTAAAACTGTATAGCTTATTCCATGAGCCTGAAAAGTGCACTAAGACCTCTCCTCCACCCCCTCCCCTGTCCCTGCCCCCAGCCCCCCCACTGCCATGCACGTTCACCTCCACTTCTGGCAGAGGAAGCCTTTCACAGTGTTACCTTTGACATGGATCTTTGTAGGAATAAGATAATGTTCTGCACTCAAGGAGTCATGCATTATTAATCAGCTACGTCGCCCCATATACACAGCAAACTACGGACAACACATATTATAAAACAAACTACCAAAAGTCAAACTAAATGATATCTCTATGGGCTTCCTCAGCATTGCTTTGGAAAATGTGAGAGAGCTCAGACAGACCGGGAAGAAGCCAGTGTGGAAGGCAGCAGAGGTAGGCTGCACCACGGTTCTGACCATTCGGGTACATCCAGAAGTTGTGAAATGGAGAGCGTTCTCCTCAGAGTTACTTCCTGGATAGCTGTGGCACACAAAGGGTTTGGCCCACATTATTAGTACTGGAGATGTTTTGATATGTTTGGAAAGAGTGGAAGCATGTTTTGGGACCTTCGCTTACCCTGACCAATGTTTCCTGACCTCCCAGCTTTCATATGATCACATATGGACACACAAAATGGTGACATGTCCCAGAACTCATGATGTGCTGGCATCCTGTTAATGTTGCACCCTGCCAAAGCCCCCCCCCCCAAACAGCCCTGTACTGGATAAGCACTCAAATGATGGACTTGGATCAGAATAAACCCCAGAAACCTCATGTGCAGTAAACTTGCACCAGCACAAACTATTTGATCTGGGAAAATACTATTAGTATATGCACAAAAAATACACCACATTTTGGATTTAACTGAGGATGGTGTCTGTCTCAGCGGGGTTTGCCTGGGCTGTGCTTGTACATTTACACGCATGACTGCACCTCCAGTTTTTACTGTTGAGGGCTGTTGGGTCAAAGTTTTTTCAACAAGGATTTTTCATTTCGGGCCAATGTATGTCTTTATTAAAATATCAGACACAATTTTAAGGTCTGGTTGTTCCATATTGTACAAGGTGATGGTTTACATTAGCTGCATGCAGTTTATAGCACCTGCGGTGATGCATGCAGTGTTCTGTGTGGTTCACAGTGCATGTAGTGATGTGTGCAGTGTTCCATGCAGTTTGCAGCAGCTGCAGTGATGCATGCCATGTCCTGTGCAATTTCAAGGACATACATGCAATACTACTTTTGGCAACATGGTGAAAGAATTTTAATTGCTTTGTTAGTGCCAGTGTATTGTTTGGGTAGAGGGCAGTTTGGATTGTGGAGGCCCGGGCCCGAACATGCGCCATTTGGCCCTCTTGGCAGCTGTCTTTGTGAGGGTGTCTCACTGGCTTTCATTCTAGCGCCCAGTAATAGTTGTGTCCTCACCATGTGTCTCATTGTGATTTACTGGGCTGGACATTTGGTCCCACATGAACCTGCATGAACTTTTCTGCTCCTTCTCTTTTACTGCTCTCTTGCTTTCTTCCTCTTTCCTGCCGCGTCTCCCTCCTTCCCTTCTTGCTGTTCTCTCCCTCTCTGTGTAGCCCTGTTATATTCTCCCACTTCCTCTCTTTCACTCACTCCCTCACTTGCTCAGGCCCTGCACGTCCAGTAGCGTCTGAACCCCAGTGTCTCTGTGTGAGGCATGAGTGCCACGTAAACGCCAGGAGATCCCCCACTCCCCCCGTCGAATCGCAGTATCCCGCAGCGTGTCTCTAATCCACCCCCACCCCTCCACTCTATGGGACAGAGTTTCATAGTGAGAAGCAAACCGCTTTCATTGTTCTCCAGTGAACCAAAAGCAGTCTGACTCGAAACCCACGAAACATCCCGTATAAACAGAGACACAGAGTGACTTTGAAAAGGAACTATTGTTAACTGCAGATCCCTTCATGATCACATGACCTCTCTCCCTACATTTCCCGCCACAGTTTATTTTGGGTTGGATGGGGACACCAGAGCTTCTAGGTTAAAGGAAACACTGAACATGACAGTGTGTGCAGGAGCTGCTTCTGCCCTGGCCGCTGTCAGTGCGGCCTGGTCCACAGCAAATGGCCATGAAGGTACCCTGACAGTCCTAACTAAGGCTTATGTTCCTTATCAATTTATTAATTGTTATCCGTAACTGAACTTCTGTAAGAAACCAATGATAAACCTAAAAAGATTAATGAATAATAATGAAAAAACCCCGGAATATCTTACTGGTCATGGAGGTAACGAGCCCAGAACTACACACATAAATATACACGCCACGGAAACCAGGGCAATGCAGCCTCACCATGGTAACAATATACAATCCCAGAGGTAGGGGGCGACAGCTGACGAGCCAGGGCAGGGATTTGCGTGTTGATGTTCTCCTTCGTTATAAAAATGCCACAGAACAAAAACTTAACAAAACCCCCTAAAGTAAAATGAACGGTGTTTACAGAGACCGGATATGAAGTCTCCCAAAGTCAGCTCACCTGCATTTTAATGACTGGAAGCTCACCCCATGTGTGTTGCTTTCATTTCAGGGTGATCATGGAAAAAGTGCAGAAGAAAGACATTTATGATGTTTTTATCTGTTGTACAGTTGTAGGGAATGTTATTGTGAGTTCTGCTGGCTTCCCGAGACAGACTCGTCGTGTGACTTTACCCGAGCACAGACATGCCGAGGCCCCCTGGTTTCGCCCCAACTTACTGCCCTGAACGCACGTGCTAATTACGGTGCAGCGGCGGTCAGTGTGAGAGAACTAATGACAGCATAGTGGCGGTTAGCAGCTGGGGTATAGACTGCCACTGCAGGCCGGCTACGTCAAACAAGGTGCGGCCCTGAGCCACAGATGTTTGGGCGGATGCCATGTCCTGTGCAATTTTAAGGACATACATGCATTACTACTTTTGGTATTTTACACGGGTGTTCACAGTAGAGAACACGAGTAATTTACCACCATTTAGTACGAATACAGCGTCGTCTATGAC
>JAODKC010000130.1:9406959-9445247 GCA_026777985.1 Mormyrops attenuatus
TGATTTTTTTTAAACTCATTCCAGATTTATCTTTATATTCTTCTCCCCCTTCCTCCCTCCCGGGGGGCCCTCGGTTGGGGGGGGGGGGGGGGCGCCCGCAGTGCTCAGGCAGCTCTTATGGGGATCTTCCTTAGCTTCAGACAGAAGCTTCACTGAGTGCTTGTCCGGAGCTCACAGCTGCAGCCCACTCTCCTGCTGCTGACTCTCCTGCAGCGGACTCTCCGGCTGTGGACTCCCCCAGGAGAGCTGAATGAAACGTTAAAATTCCTACGCACCTCCATTGCATAGGACTTTCTGGTGGTGTTGCGTGCCTTTGCAGGTGTGTTGTCTGTACCTGTATCTAGAAGGCCACTGGCTTGAATCCCTTGGCTGGGAGAATGGTCATACCCCGCTGGGCTCTTAGCCGCAAAACGCCCCCCTGGGGGTCCTTTCTAAAGGGCAGGCCCTGCCAGTTCTGCTCTCACTGTATGCCCTTGCAAAGAGAGAATCTTCATGAAGCACAATGGGAACGTCTGCTTCTCCGATTATACTCGCTACTTGCACATTTTCAAACCTCTTGTAACTATATTCAATTCGCAGCCATCTTCAGCAATTATACCTTAGTACCATATCCGGCTGCCCAAAAGCCTTCCCACAGGAAGGGAACTGGGCAAATTTCTGGATATTTTTTTTTGGGACAGTTTGCTAAAGACCAACTTTTCTGCCAAGCATTTACAGAGTGGCCACGCAGACGTTTTGCCATATTTTTGTCAGGGGACGGAGTTGTCCGTCATGCTCAGTCTGCCTGTGAATGCATTTCCTTACAGTTTTAATTAAACATTTACAATCTCACATTGCTTCCCAGTCTGCCAAAGTACAGCCTAAATACAGCAGGAGATATTTACAGCCTGTGCTTGTTATCACACTGAAAGGCACTTTAAGATTAGAAGTCATTACGCAGAGAGGGAGATGAGCGGAGCAGTACCCCAGTCTGGCTCAGGAAAGGCGAGGACTGGCCCAAAGCAGCACCTTGTCATGAGCCACACTCTGACACAGGCTCACTCCGGCCTGAGCTGCACTCTGACACAGGCTCACTCCGGCCTGAGCTGCATTCTGACATAGTTTCATTCGGGCCTGACCTCACTCTGACACAGGTTCACTCTGGCCTTAGCCGCATTATGACACAGTGTCATTTAGGCCTGAGCCACAGTCTGACTCAGGCTCACTCTGGCCTGAGCTGCACTCTGACTCAGGCTCACTCCGGCCTGAGCTGCATTCTGACACAGTCTCATTTGGGCCTGACCTCACTCTGACACAGGCTCACTCGGGCCTGAGCCGCATTATGATACAGTGTCATTCAGGCCTGAGCCACAGTCTGACTCAGGCTCACTCTGGCCTGAGCTGCACTCTGACACAGGCTCACTCCGGCCTGAGCTGTACTCTGACACAGCTTCATTTTGGCCTGAGGCGCATTCTGACATAGGCACATGACAGTCGGATTCTGACTCAATCTGTTCTCACTCCACAGTTTCTGCACACTGGCTATTGCCTTCACAACCACTGTGCTCTGACCATAGAGCCCCTGGGTATGGAGCTGGCCTCCACTTACCAGTGGGGGGGTTATCGACAGCTCAGCTCCAAAAAGGTCCAGAAGCACCAGTCACTGAGGTTCTATATGTGTGTGGCAGGGGGCAACCATGAATGCCCTTGGCCCAGTTTCTGTGACCACAGCTATGGAGATAAAATGCGTTTCAACATGTCGCCAGGGGTAGGGTTTGGGGGGAGGGTGCATGGCTTGAAGAAATCTAAACCACGCCCCCGAAACCTGGACTTCACATGATTTTCTCTGACAAAGTCCGCCGGCAGCAATCAAGCGGACTTTGATACCGGCTCACAGACACGTGACATGGAAACCGGGTGTCATATCCCAAAGCTTTCGCACCCCTAGGTGAGCTCTTGAATGGGCGGCTCCAGCGCCAGCGGAGAGGACCTGCTCTGCTCACAGGCTCTGACTGCTGAAACATCCTCAAAAGTCTACGACTGCCATGATGTGTGAGAGAACATCTAGATTCCGGTGTTATTTAGTGGTCAAAAACACACCATGGTACCAAACACTTTACATTACGGCTACACAGTGGTGGCCAGGATTCCTTTGGATAGAGTAGCTGGGTAAGGCACAAACAAAAGGTTGTTGATTCAAACCCCACATTTAGCTTGGAAGTTAAACCCCTGTGTAGGGTGCTCCGTTTGAGGTAAACAGTGAATCCATTCTCAGATTTGTGAAATGCTCAATTTTGTAAGTCACATAGATATCAGTGTAGACTTGCGCAATAAATCTCTGCCAATCAGGGAATGCAAAATACCAGCAGCACCAGCAGGGCGCTGTATCCGCAATGCAAACCAACCACAAGACACCCCCAACACAACCCAACCCAACCCAAGGCTCTTGCACAAGGGCTGTCCGCCAGAGACCGCGTGTCATGTGAGAGGATGTGGTCCCCATGACCAGCATTTGTCTGTTCGGCCAGAGAACCACAGTCTTTTTCATGGAAGCTTGATGCAATGAGAAAGGTCCCCAGCCGGTTCTGACCGGAGCTCTGACTGCATCCCGGTGCTGAGTCAGGCGCTGTGTTCCTATCTTCAAGAAGCCCTACTAACGATGCCCAGATAATGCCAGCATTGCCCCCACACAGTGCAATCTTCATACTGAACCGAAAACCACCAGCATTCCTTTTTTCGCCATGTTACTGGCATAGCTACTTAGAAGACGGCTTTATTAAGGGCATCTTTCAAATCTGATGGATGTTTACAAATGGGGCTTTTTCTTAAGCAAAGGAAGAGATCAGACCTACAAACCCTTGCCACTCGGGCGGGAGCACATGAGTAATTAAGGACTAAGGGACAGCTTACATATTTCCTTCTCCCCTTTTTGCTTTTCGGGAGGGGGATCCTAACGCCTAGAGCTGCTCTGTGGGCCTCAGTTTGAAAACTCAGCAACTGGGAACACGCTGCATGCTGTCAATCTGCACAACCTCGTCCCTGTTCAGGCCACCTTGAAGGGTGAAGCTTCTCCATGCTGCACTGAAGGATGGATACTTCCAAAAATGCCTCAAATCATATCACTCTAAACTGCTCTGCTTGGTGGTTTGACAGTTAACCAGTTTAGCTAATTATGAAGGGCTGATCTGCTTCACCTCCCCGCCTTTCCTGGTTCCTGAAGCACGGCGTGTCACCGCTTCCAGTAAGCGCTGACATGCCACGCCATCACTATGGCAACGATGGGTGGCCCACTGGCGTAGGTTGCTTCCAGACACTGGCTCTGCCCGCCCTTCGTTGGAAGCGAGAGGAAAGGGGGGCTGTCATCAGTTTGGGTTTTGTAATGTTCATAACTCTCTCCCATCTTCTCGGCTGAATCATAACGGAAAGAGGAAGGAAGAGAGGAAAGAAAGAAAGTATAAAAAACATTGAGGCCTTCTTCTTTTCAGGCCTGGGGCTTGGCCTTGCCGTTGCGGACACATACGTGCTGCGCCGATGGCAGCCTTTCTCTCCTTCCCCTTTCAGGCGGACGCAGGTCACAGCGATCATGTGACTAGTACTTCACATGACCAGTGCATTCACAGCAAAATAGCCTCTGTGTCAGATGATAAGGGTATTCTTCTGACTTCCCCAGGAGGCCTGCAGTGTTTCTCACTTTGGGCTGTTGGTATGCAGTGAAGATGTGATGTAGCTGATCCACTTACTGGAGTGACTGTTCTGTGCACCTCAAACATAATGATGCTGTAAAACAGTGTTTCCCAATCCGGTGCTCAGGGACCTAGAAACACTCCACTGTGGACCGTCTGGAAGGGAGTAAAAACGTGGACCGTGTGTGGGCCCCCGAGGACTGTGGTTGCAGAAACACTGAAGTTAAAAGTGAAGGTTGATTTCACAAAAGGGAATCCTGCCACTGAACCCTCATCCTGCATATAAACAGGATTGTTCTGATAAAAAAATCAAACTGAATTAAAATCTTGCAGCTATAAACCCTGTCACTCTGAAAGCACTTAAAAATGAAAAAATTAATCCTATTGAACAAATGACCAATAGATCAAAGAGTAATACACTCCAATTTATTGCAAACCAATACATAGACTGGGGAAGTAATCTATACCCCTGGAAATCAATGCAGTCACCAACAGGCATGCACAATAGAGTTTATCTCTACGTGGACAACGTGAGCGTCTCCCCTAGTCCTGCTCTTATCTGACTCCAGGTCGTAGTCAGATGTAATGTTTTGGACGAGCTCCAATCACTCATTGGGTTTAGCCCCCTTGCAAGGCCTGAGGGAGGCCTTCTCAGAATGAGCTGTGACATCACAAATCTGGGTGGAGAGAGGAGAGCAGAGTCAACGTCCTCTGACACGTGCCCCCCAGGGTAATAAAGATGACCTACAGACCCCTTTTATACCCCTCGTCATCTTTGACGTACCTTTGGACCGTACCGCTGCTTCCTCCATCTCCCAGGGGCTGAATGGACACCCTGGTCTTTCGAGAAGCCCGCAGCCCACAGCACATGCCTGCACACGTGCAAACACAAACACAAGCTCAGACACCAGAGGCAAACGTGAACATGTGCCTTAACATCTAGGCACATGCACGCAATGAATGGCGCGGTGATATTGGTGAGAACATGCAGATAGATACTTTGGCAGTACCTGGAAACTCATGAAAATCGTGCTGGAATCACCCAGTAGAGATATAATTTCAGTAATATCTGCCCCAGCACTGAGGCTCGTGGAAGGTGACCGTGAAGGAGGGTGGCAGTGTGGCCCTCGAGGTGGGCTTGTCACTTGTCTGTGCCCCCTCTGCACTCAGCACCAGCTCCGTCTGAGCACACGACTTTGCTTGCTCCTCTCATGCGTAAGCTGCTGGAGTCACATGACCGCCAGCCCGCCATTGCAGGAGCGGTTTGACCTCCAACTCCCTTAGATCAATGGCGAGTGACACTGGTATGTGTTTAAGACCAGAAAGGAAAGTATGAATTTTTGAAACTTTGGGTCATTGTTTTGAACTGATGGATCTAAACAAACCCCTGTAGTGGATATTGACATAACAGCAGACAGTAGAAAGGTATCTACATATCTGCAAACAGCTACTTGCAGCTCCAGTCATACAGCAGGGCCTCTGACGAGCAACACACTGTGCAGGCAGTAGGCTGACGGACACTCAGAATGAGCCAATAAGCTGAAGCCGGAAATGCCTGACCAATCAACATGCCTGTCAGTCAACAGGACAAGACGGCCACCAGGGGCCATTTTGTGTCTGCTCTCGCGAGTAATGGTGCGGTCCAGTTGCAAGAGGCCTGTTCAGGTGCTGGGGAACAGTTAATGCGCAAGAGGTGGTTTGTCAGGATGAACTTCACGCAGATATACAGCAAGTTAGCATGTGCTTGATCTTTCTCATTCTGTTGTGGAACAGTCTGGAAGATAAATGTTAACAGTAGAACGTTTGTAATAATACTGACCCTATTTTGACATACCGTGGATAAAAACTAGTTTTTTAATACAGAAACAACTGAAGAAAAATCGATGTGTGTCTCAGCTTAGTGTGTCTATCACAGACACAGTGCTACCAAGACTGACCGCCCCTCCCCCCCTGCTAAAAGAGCGCACCCAATCCAAACTCCAGGCATAACAATGGCTACATGGCCAGCAACAGATGGACTCTCAGTCAAGACAGGACCCCAAGAGGATTTTTTTGTCTAAAACTATCACATAACTATCTTTTTACTTCATCACATCCATTGTCTTGCGGAATTTTTCCACAGCTTTTCCCTGCTATATGTCATAAACTCTTCTTACGGCCATCTGATAAGCTCATCTTGTTACATCTTTGTTGAGTGCTTTGCAGCAGCAGTGCTGGGATGGATGCTATTAAATAAACTTAAACTGGAATTAAATTGTAGGTAAGCTTTTTATAAACCAGGGACACTGCATCCGACGGATTCGAGAATTAACAGAAAATCCTGCCTGCAGTTCCAGCATGGACACTGGTGGCAGTAAATGAAAGTGCTTTGATGAAAACGTATTAACTGCACCTGCACTGAGCTGGAGGCTCGAGTGATTTATTAACTTATGTTTTCTAGCCATGTGATTTCAGAGCAGTGAGCTCAGGCGGCACAGGCACCCTGCCCAAGACGGACACGCCCAGTGTGTGCTGTCTGGCATCACAGCTGGCCGTCACCTGCCTCTCTCAGACATACTACCAAGGCATGCTAGGAAGGCAGACCTGGATGCTGTTTTTGTCTAAGTTATCATATTTATTCTGGGAATTTGGGAAATGAAATAGTAATTTGCTTGCTAGCTTTGTTTGTTAACTGTAGTCTGTCCATATTCCAGCTGCGAATCCAGCAGTGGGTCAGGGGGTGGAGCCTATCCCAGCCAGAGGCAGAGGGTTACCAGATGGAATGCTGGGTCGCCCTGGTACAGTTTTGTTCCCCAAGGTACAAACAACGTTAATATACCCCCAATTGTACAAAAATGTTCATTAGAGCCCATTTCTGTACCTTATAAGGTACAGTTACCTACAGCTAGGGTACCGTTGCCAGATCCTTGAGGATACAGCCCCAGTGACAAGTAATTGTACCCTCAAAAGTACAAAAGGGTTTTTTTTCTGACAATGTACAGCTGGACCACGGCTACCGGCTTTCCTAATAAATCACTGACAGCTTTATTTGGTTCCCATAACAAGCCACTTTAATGCATTAATATCTGCAAGGGCCAAATCAAGTCCAAATATCCTTGTTTGTCAGAGGTGAAAAGTTCAGATCCAGAAAGTACCTTCAACCAACAAAACCTTGATCTGGATTTGTACTTTCTGCACCTGAACCTTCCATCTCTGTATTTGCAGTTTATATGTTGAAAAAATTTCAACATATAAAGATTTCCGGGTTTAAATGACTTGGCTGTAACTTCACAGGCACACTCCACTAAGTGACATGAAAAGTTATTCTACAATTGTCCAGAATCAGGAGCTGAAGGTGAGCTCACACCCATCTGGAAGCTCCCCCCGTGCTCCCGTCTGCAGTCTCTGCCGCCGTGCTGTAACTGGAGGGATGGACTCACAGCAGCCACGCCCACCACAGAGGAGATCCACGTCTCCACGGTGATGGCGCCTAAAGCCAAGCCTCAGCCCATCAGCCAAGGGGGAGAAGCTGTGGCTACAGCCATATCTCCTCATACCTTTGGGCATGTGGCACTGAGAGGGGGGCATAGGGGAAGCCCATAAGGGCCCTAGAAATGAGGGGCCCCAGAAAACAGCTGGTGGAGACCAGGCGAGCTGTTAATCCCCGACACCTCCTACTGACATCATGTGGAGGTACATACCCAAGCTCACAGTGGACCCAGGGTTGCATGGATCACAGTCGGGGGCCAAAATGTCCCCAAAATGTGGTAAAACCTGAAAGTTGCTTACTTTTGGAGACATTTTTCAGGTCCCCATTTGGATAACCTCAATTTTGTAAAAATCTGTGACTGCAATCAAAAAACTAAAAATGTGTTTGGTTGGATAGGGCTGGGTAGGGATTAAGGGTGTCGAGATTGGGATGAGGGTTTTTCCCATAGAAATGAATGGACAGTCTCTATAGAAGTGTTCCTGCTTGAATAAAGCTGCCTGTATTCCAATGCAGGGAGCTGTAGCTATGAAACGAAAGGCTGAGGACAGAGTAGGACTCTTCCCTCCCATTTGTATATAAACAGCCTGCAAGCACGCAGGCTCGGCCTACAGCTGTGCACGGCTAAAATCCTGCCAACAAACTAGTGCCAACTCTTACAGCACAAAGCCTCCCACACTCACAAGGAACACAAGTCCCACAAAACTAACCGGGCATCACCTGTTTAGTCATCTAGCAACTGGATAATCCTGCCACATTTAGTGCGCGTATTACCAGGGCCCAGTGTGCACTCCGCTGCGTGCATGAGCGCATTGCACTGCCCCTGCTGATTCTGAGCGAAAGGTCATGTGTCATGGAAGATATCAGCCAATCACACGCCCCACCCCTGCCCCTCCCTCCAGTTTCTGGGTCTCTGATTTTCCCTGCATCTCTGTTTACAGCAGATAGCCGCTAAGATGCCTAAGAGGTTACACGTCAGCCCCCTGACATCGTGACATCACTAACTGAGAGCTCAGGTTGCGTCCAGCAGTGAACATCTGGTCACATGATTCTCCCTGTTGGCACACGCTGGAAGCAAGTTTCATTTTCAAACCCTTTCACTCGAGCACTAAACTCAACAAAACATGACATAAAACCTCTTAATTTAGTTTGCTAATTTTAATACTGGCAGAAATGGACAAGCTGTGTAAATATAAAGACATTCATAATCAAGTCTTTTAATTAACATTAATAAATAACCTTGAATATGTGAATATTTAAATAGGGAAGTTGACAATCAACTTCAGAGTCATATTAGAGACAAATGTCTGGAAGGTTTGTGGTAGTTCTCTGATGGGGTGACGATCCTCACAAACATCTAAAGCCAAAACGTCAAGGAAAACGCAAATGCAAGCCACATAATGCCATAAGAAGCTGGTAAATACACCAGAGATGTTTTCTTTCATTTCACATTGTTTATATTCCTGGCCAAAGTTTAGAAAGGTTATTTATTTATATCCCTCCTGAGATCAAGCACCAAGTGTCTGTGGCAGTCAAGTAGCAGAAAAGTGACATAAAGGTTGAGGATGAAGCCGCACCAGGAGGGGTTCCACAAAGCAAGATTTCTCAGTTAGTTAGGCTAACTTAAGCTAGAACCTTAACCTAATCTCTTATTGGACAGTCATGACTTCTAGCTTATGTTAACCCAGCTAACTGAGCAATCCTGCTTTGTGGAACACCGCCCAGAAAGCCTCACCACTTGCTGGCAGAAACCAAATGAAAAGCTTGTGAGACTTTCAATATCACCACCATACTTTTATAGACTGCTCCTCCAAGCAGACCGGGCGAGAGGGCGAAGCCAGGGGCGGCTTCGACCTTGTTGTCAATATCGAAACTCAAAACATGTACGGCTGTTTATCCAAACACGTGCTGGGGCTCGCTCTCTGCAGGTGGTGCAATTTTCACAGCATGAGTGACATGTAGGTAAAGACAGGAGGGATCAGAGACTCTTCATTACACATTGTGCAGGAGCCCAAAGCCTGGGACATCGGTGCCAGCGGACACGGACCCCACAAGCCTCAGGTCAGGTTTATCTGGCATCTGCACTCGCATGTCCTTCACTCTCGCCTGGCCGCATAACACCCGCTTTCCTGGATCAGAAAAGCAGCTCGTCCTTCAACCCGAGGCTCAGAGGAAAAGCAGGTTAGAGGTCGGCAAGCAGGGGAAAAGAGAAGGACGAGACGAGCAGCTGCTCATCCTTTATGGAAAGTCAGTGATGACAGCTCACTCCCATGTCCACTGCGGGTGGGGGACTCCATGGCAGCCCCATTATTTTGGGGTCCACAGCATCAAAAATGGGGTCAATGGCATCAAGAACACATGACAGCCTGTCTTCGCGGCCGGGGGGGGGGGGGGGTTACTCTGGCAGCAGCCTAAAAGCATCACGGACGCTGTGGCAGGAAATGCCGGCTGGAGGCTTGCCAACGCATCAGCTGACCTTGGCCGCTTCACAGATCAAGCTCGGGAATGGGGGCTGAGAGAGCGACAGCCACGCCCCCCCCAGCAGCCTGTGTTAAGGTCCCATCTAACGAGTGTCCTGTCTGACAGCTCTCCCCGTCTGCCTCCAGGCTGTCATTAACCACCGTCTGCATTTGTCTGATGTCATGCGGTTTATTCCATTGGCTGTACAGTGTCACTGTTCCACTAGTAGAGTCTGTGTAATGTGAACGATACTCCAGTGATTCACAGCCCCCCCACCTCCCCCCATCTGCAAGTCTGTGTCCCCATGGCTGAGTAGGGCTCTGACCTTTGGCTGGAGCTCTCTGTCTCATGGCATTGTCATGTATCTACTGGATATGGGCAACCTTTTGCAGAGATACTTATTCATCTTAAGTTTCAATTCACATTTAATTTCTGGATATGTATATTTATTTAGTCATATTTATTTTTGGATATGTATATATTTAGTCTCCCCAATAATCTTACGCGTTTATGTGTGCACCGCATGCTGGGATAGGGTGTGCAGTTATCCCAATGGGCTGATGCATTTATGTGTGCATTGCATGCTGGGATGGGGCATGCGGTCCCCCCCAATGGGCTGAAGTGTTTATTGTGCACTGCATGCTGAGAAGGGCCGTGCGATCGCCCCAATGGGCTGACGTGTTCCTGTGTGCTCTGCATGCTGGGATGGGTTGTGTGTGCACTGCATGCTAGGAAGGGGCGTGCAGTCGCCCCAATGGGCTGACGTGTTTCTGTGTGCACTGCATGCAAGGATGGGGTGTGTGGGCACTGCATACTGCGATGGGGCGTGCAGTGTCCAGTGGGGGCTGTCGGTGTGAGAGCGAGATGCTGAGAGCGTGAGGGGAGGGGGCGGCTTCTTCTTTCCCTCCTCCCCTCGCTGACCTGCCAGGAAGTCTGTGCCTCTATGCTGGATTTATAGAGTGTGTATATCATTGAGTCAGGCTATGGCCGTGTTAAATTATTGTCACAACTTAATGGGTGGTATGGCAGCTCATCCCCCCCACATATATGGCCTCCAGGGTTGGGGTTCTGACGCTGCCCCCACTGATTACCAAAAAATGCCATCAGTCATTCTCAGCTTTTTCTTTCATGACAAAAGCTTCAGGCCCAGATGTTCAGCCAATCAGGTCCCTGCTGCCTTGGGTCTGTGTTTTCACACATGCCTGCTTGTGCTCCGTCCTGTTTTTCAAATTCCCTCCGATTTTACAAGGCTTTTTTTATACTCTTAATCCAAACACTCCATTATATTTCAAAAATATATTTTGCATAAATACTTGAAACGTTTCCAACACAGCCTAACAATTGCTGCTGACAAGATAATGGCCACAGGAAGAATTGCTCTCACCAGTGAAAGAGCTGCCAGAAATGTGGAAGTTTCCAGAAGCACGGCTGAAGAGAGAGAGTCCAGAATGGACTGGCATCCACATTCGGGGAACAGTGGCAATCTGGGAACTGGTAGTCAGAGCAAAAGGCATCATCACCCATGTGACTCTGAATGGGAGGAGATGAGGAAGAGGAAGCTGGAGTGAAACAGGTGGCCTCCATAACCGAGGCTCTCAGCCAGGTGGAGGAGTCCGGGTTCCTGAAGCTGGCTCCCGGGTGGGCAGAGGAGTCCGGGTCACTGACACCAGCTTCCTGTAGCCCAGAACAGTCCAGGCAGAGATATTCTGGACCCTGAAGCCAGCTCCCAATTGGGCGGAAGAATCCGGGCCCCTGAAGTCGGCTCCTGGCCAGGCAGAGGAATCTGGGACCTTGGAGCCAGCTCCCGAATGGATGGAGGAGTCTGGGCCCCTGAAGCTGGCTCCTAGGTTGGCAGAGGAGTCCAGACCCCTGGAGCTGGCTCCTAGATTGGCAGAGGAGTCCAGGCCCCTGAAGCTGGCTCCTGGCAGGCTGCTGGAGTCCAGGACCCCGAACCAGCTCCCAACGGGGCAGTGGAGTCCGGGGCTCTGAAGTTGGCTCCAAGGCTGCACAGTAATACACTGATGGGGCTCTGTGAAGGAAGGGGCTGGGCTCCTTTTTCCGAAGCCTCTGTTGGGACATTTCAGCATCAGCCAGGAATCTTCATTTTGCCTAGTCATGGATTTTAGGTACAATTTCCTAGAAAATATTAAATATAGTTCTTGAACTGAAGCTTCCATAAAAATGATGGTTGTGTTGTTTACTCATCTCTCCATTTCACTGAACCACCTTGACACATCTCCTTTGGCAGCTGGCACCTGGCCCCCCCTCCACAGAGGGACCCCCACCCAGCTGCAGGATGGCCCCTGCACAGCCCTACCCCCCCTTCCTGCAGGAGGGCCCACCCACCCGTCCGGCCTGGCTGGGCCCCTGCTCCATACCTCCCTGCCAGGGCCCCTTTCATGTGAACTGGCAGTCTCTCGGCCTTGAGGTACCCCTGGACGGGAGGACGCATTCTTCCACAGCACAGAGCAGGGGCGGCACACCAAGGGGGTGTTTGGGGAGCAGCTTCAGGAGACAGACAGCACGCTCTGCCACCTTATTAAGCAGCCTTTTGATAATTTTTAGATTATTAACACAACAAAAGCGGTGGTGCCAGAACATAAGGGGTGCGAGATGTGTGGCTCAAAGGGTTATGATGCTGAGGCTGTGATCAGAAGGTGGCTGGATCAAATCCTGTTGTTACTAGAGTGATTTCACTGGTGGGCCCTTAAGCACAACCTTTAACCCCAGTTGCTCCAGGGTCCCTGCTCTTTCAGCTGCACGTCACTTTGGATAAAAGTGTCTGTTAAATAATATAAATGAGCAAAGAGGGTGAGATAAAATTATGACCCATGGGCTGGTGAGGCTGTTTACTTTCGGGCTGAATAATAAGCATGTTATTGCGAATAATGTTACCTCACCCAGAGTGCTGCAGGCATTTCTGTGCCATGTGAGTTTTTGCCTATTGAGTTGCTGTAAATCACGATCCCGCTGATTCCTGGCAAGGAACTTCTTTCAGGAATCCCACAGGGCGTCTTTATTTTCCAGTTCAGGGTGCACCACCGGCTGGCCCTAGCACACGATTGTTCCCACTACAGACAGACAGACAAACAGACTGGCAGGCAGAGAGACAGACAAACTGACATACATGCAGACAGACGTGCTTTTCATTCACCTTGCCCCTTGAAAGCGATCACAACAACTGAGTGACATTGAGTCTGGACTGAGGCACGGCAAGGAGGTGTTTGGCGACCCGGGCAGTGACGCGACGCTCACTATTGCATGTGTCAGCAAGCACTTGGCATGCTACACTCAGGACAGAACAGAAGCGACAGGCTGGAGGCTCCTGCTTTCCTTACTGTCCTGAACAATTCAGTTTTCATATTTTTATAGCACGTAAGAGACCGAAGTGAATGATTCTAAGACCGAGGGGCGAACCGAACGCAGCAGTCTGCACTTCAAAGGCGGCAGGCGGGATGCAGAGCTGCCGTCTCCCACAAACCACGAGCAGATGTGGGCAGCTGGGAGGGCAAAGGAAGCTCATTCGGGAATTACTGGAACAGGAGCCGAGCAGGCTTTATGATCCGTCACTCGGGTGACCTGCGTGGCCTGCAAAGTACACCGACCGCCTAAGTCAGGCTGGGGGATGGCCAAGCAGGCCGCAAGACCTGTCACCGCAGGAGCATGCGGCACCGAAAGAGCCTGGGTGGTCCACGTCACAAGCTACTGACTCTGGTCTCATTTAGGGCTGGCCCCCGGTGCTAAAGTCTAGCCTAGAGCCAAAAACTTCAACCACAAAAGCACAGATTCTCACTTAAACATGGGAAAATTAGTATGTTTAAGCCATGCGTGCGACATTTCAGAACGACGCATGAGGATCCTTCACTCAGCACTCAGGCCTCCCGCTGTCACACACATTTAGATCTTCAGCCAAGCATCAGATTCCACGTCTCGCTCCTGACCTGTCTCCTGCTTGCACTCCAGAGGCACGCCTTGCTGACCGTAAGTCCCATATGTAATGTAATAGCCAGAGATTTACCCCACCCATCAGCATATACACCATGTCTCACGTTGTGTTTTCGTGCGGTGGAATGTTGAGCGATTCCAGAATCTCAGGGGATTACACTTGAACGCTGGTCAAGCCTCTGAAGCCATCGGATGACTTGTGCCTCACTCTCATGGGGGATAAATGAAGGAAAGGTAAATTGACAGGTCCGGACTTTCACGCATGATGATCGACCATTATTGACATTCAAGGTCACAAACCAGTGGGACCTCTGATAATATTACAGACGCAGGAAATGGATCCACAGGCTGGATATTGGATCTGACTCCAGTCTGAGGAAGATGTGCTGTGTGGAGGGTATCTGGGGTAAAATACAGCACAGACTCAAGTCGCGCTGTCGCACAGACACACACAGAGAATAATCTGAGCAATGCAAATCAAAATGTGCCGCAACATCCAAGCAAATCCAATCTCACACTCCTGGCAACACGCAAAGACCCAAAGAGCAAACACTAATGCACAGGCCCATATTAGTGTTTCTGTCCAGCTGTGTGGACATGAATGTGTGCATGTGTTTATCATGAGTATGAGCTCATATCAGTCTTTTTATAGGCTAAAAATACATAAATAAATCAAATATTATCATTTGTTTTAAACATACAACACATACAAATTGAGTGTACAGGCAGTCCCTAGGTTATGAACAAAATCCATTCCTTAATCTGTCTTTAAGCTGAATTAGTAGGTAATTTGGGAAAATAATAATACAATACATAACAATAATAATTATGATTATTATAAAGTAAAAATTAAAGTAAGTATAGATAAGGTACTGTGCTGTACGTCGAGCTGACGGATTGCTGAATCCATGCAATGTTTTCATAAGCATCACAAAGTAGTGCGTGTGTTCATTTAACCTGAATATTTAATATAATAGACTTTATGGCTGTGTATTCATAAGTACAAGCTGTCTGTAAGACTGACGCTCTTAACCTGGGGACGGCCTGTATGCAATATATATGTTTGTGTCTGTGTGTTTATTGGTGAAGCTCAGAGCTGGTCACATACATGATGCTCTGCACACCAAAGTGTGACGCAGCGTGATTCTCTTTCCTTAATCCTAACCCCCCTGCCACACCCTCGAACCCCTGTGCTCCATTTCCCCCATCCGCAGACTCTGCACCGGTTTTACTTGCTTACCCTCAACACTTTTATCTGAACCCATTACTTTCTCCCACATTAAAGCAGCTAGATATTTTAACTGCTGTGGCACAAGGCTGAGGGAAACTCCCCAAACCTGTGATCGCGCTCTTAACCACCACACTACCTGCTGGCCAAAGCTGGAATCTCAGTGCCAGCTGGCACTGTCCGTCAACATGTTTCGGAAAGGTTCATCGCCAGGGTGGGCATCATGGCTAATGAGCTTTTCTGGAAAGAGGGGAAAGGTGACCGGGAAGCTGAAACGTGGATCTTCTCCAGGTGGGTGACCGGCTGCAGTCCGACTATGGAGCTACTGCTCAGAAGAACTTTCCAGATTTCAGAAGCAGGCTGGGATTCAAGCCGATGCGTCTGGCAGGGAGCCCGCAGCATGTCCCTGAAGACGAGCAGCAATTTTGCACATAATGTCCCCACATTGGAAACCTTAAACCCCCAAGAAGCCACGTAGGACTCCCCTTCACCTCCTAAGCTCCTGCTGCTCATACAAAGAGCAAACATGTGTGCATATGTGAGTGCATGTGTGAGTGCATGCGTGCGTGCATATGTGAGTGCATGTGTGAGTGCATGCATGCGTGCATGTGTGAGTGCATGCATATGTGAGTGTATGTCTGCCTACAAATGTGAGTACATGCGTGCATGCATATGTGAGTGTATGTCTGCATACAAGTGTGAGTACATGTGTGCATGCATATGTGAGTGTATGTGTGAGTGCATGCATGCGTGCATGTGTGAGTACATGCGTGCATGCATATGTGAGTGTATGTCTGCATACAAATGTGAGTACATGTGTGCATGCATATGTGAGGGTATGTGTGAGTGCATGCATGCGTGCATGTGAGTGTATGTGTGCATGCATATGTGAGTGTATGTGTGAGTGCATGCATGCGTGCATGTGTGAGTGTATGTGTGCATGCACGCACACACTAACAATCTGGAAGTTTGGATGCTGGTGGGTCAGTTTAATGAGGGCCAGTTGCCACCAAACTATACCAAGGGGGACCACCATCCTCCCCCCCCCCCCAATCAGCAACAAAAAAGGGGCCACTTAACAACAAATTCCAATGCTGCTTTCTGTTGCCAGTCTGCCCGTGTGTGTGTGTGTGTGTCTATGTGAGACCAAACTGCAACATAACAACAAGAATAAAGAAACAAGAATATGTAGAGAGCACACTGGAGTTAAATCACAGTGTTGCTTTAAGAACAAGTATATTTGTAAACACTAACTACACTTTCAGAAAAAAGGGTAAAAATGCTTGTCACTTGGGCTGTAGCCCTGAAACTGGACATTTTAGGGTACAGAAATGGACTCTGAGGAACATCCCAAAGGTACAAACAGCATCAATGAACCATAAATGGTACAGAAATGTTCCCCAGAGTCCATTTGTGTACCTTAAAAGGTACAATTAACTACAGCTAAGGGTAAAATTGACAGACCCTTGAGGGTACAGCCCCAATGACAAGCAAAGGTACAAACTGGTAGCCTATATTCTGAGAGTGTACTGATAAAATTAAAATCATCTTTATTACCAATAATGGCTACTATGGCAGCTATCATGTAAGGAGAAAAAAGAATAATTTCTGCTCCTGCAAGCCCGCCGTCTCCCATCTATAATTCAGGCTGGGAAACAAGCCCGACTGGTCTGTAACTAAGCCGCATGAGGGTCGCTGCTCCTCCGTAGACATTACCGCGCTGCATTTTCCCGTAGTCACACCCTATCTGCTTTGCGACATCTAAGTGCGGCTACAGCCCATAATATTCTCCTAGAAAGGAAGCTCGAGAAAATACTTGTCTTCTTACTTGTTAAATATAGAAGTAACAGCATGTATTCGTCTTACGTAAACTGATTACCAAGATGTACCGATGTTAGTACAGCATTCTGATAACTGTCAACATATAAAGTGGCACATAAGATTAAACTTATGCAGCAGCCTGGCAGCGTTTCACTTGAACATACAACAAAATATGGCATTTTAGCTGTGTTTTAAACAGCAGCTTCTTAGAGCGACTAGATAGTCTCACTCCCGGTGTTTTCAGGTCAAAGATCCCCTTGCGGTGCTGCCTGCCGCTTAAAGCGCTCGTCAGCAGGGTAGCGCTGAGATAACGCCATCGCCACAGAGGGGCCGCAATTTTACTAAGCCGCATGAACTGTCATTTGCCAAAAATCGAGGAAAAAAAACATTACGTGTACGTTATGTAATAAAACTTATCTTTCATACTAATATTTATTCAGCAATTTTTTAAGTCAGTCAAAGCCTGCTTTCCAGGCCCCGGAATGAATAAAGTTTGGTCGTTTTGAGGATTTAGAATATTTTCATTTTGATTTATTGTTGCTTTGGTGAAAAATTATTAAAAAGCGGCCCGAGTTAATATTCGGAACAAGATATAACGATTCGTTTTTAAAATAACAGAAGTAAACACTTCTCAGAACAGTGCGTCATTGAAATGACTTTATTATGTAAAATAGGAAACAATTTCTTCTGAAAACAAAGAAATATATGATAAAACAGAAACCAGTCTGAACTTAACTATAATACTCCAAATCAATGTTTTTTCCATATATAAACAGGATTAAAAGGCAACACACAAGAAATTACCAAGCAAAACCGCAGCTGCAGTTTAAACCTGATTTCAACGCCGTTGAATCAGTAACGAGGTTGAATATATCCGCGACTTGTCAAATACGATTGCAAACAGCATGCTGTCTCCATTAAGATCGATCTGTTTGATTGTTTTAATTAACTATGTATCTGGCCAGCAGAACCAGAATTCCAAAGATAAAGATAATATGAAAGGAATTACATGATCATAGGATATACCATAACATACTCTAAACATTTTCTTCTTTAAACTGACCGGCAGAAAAAAACACAGAAACACACAAAACTTTCTACTGATTAATTAAAAACTATTATTAAACATTCCTGACACAGGGCTGCTTTGCCCCATATAGACACTTTAATGTTTGGTATCATGTTGCATTAGTACAAATACCATATTTAGAACCAGGGCCGCTGTTGTGTGTTTTACCTGGAAAAATAGGCCTATATAATGATAAGCGTATAACGTAATGATTAAAATAAATGAAATGCCATAGACAGTTATATTCATTGAGGTATCTCAACTGAAATAGGTCTTCAATGGCGCCTGAATATTAAAATTTGTTTGAGATCTATGTATGTAAGACTTCATCGGTGATTAATACAAAATCTCTGCAGGATGGGCGCCGTTAGGTCCAATCACTCGGGGCTATGGCCCCGAGTATTTAGCCCCGATGCCAATTATCCTCCTTCAAAAAAAAGTCAAGCCCCAGGTAAGCTTGACTTAGCCCCTAATCATTTCAGTAGCTAGAACGTCCCCTGGACTAAACATAAACGGAACTAATTATCTAAATTCCTGGTTGTTCAACTCCTCTTTAAAATAACACAAACGACAGCCTCCCAAATCATTAATGACACACCAAAAAGTGAAATTAACAGAACTAGTTACTTTTTGTGAAATAAATGGCAAATTAAACAGATCTTTTTTGGCATATGTGTTGGAAATATTTGAGAGAATACAAAATTTCCATCTAGCACTAAAATACTCGTTTGATGTTTTGTGTAGCGTGTAATTACAAACTAAATAAACATAAAAATGTGGAACGGCACAACAGGAAAGGCAATGTCGCAATTTAACGTTCAGATCAAGGATATGCATTAAAGACAAACGAAATGTACAAAATAGATTTTCACCATACATGTCCAGCATGCAGGAATAATATTTTGTGCATATTTTAAAATGGTTCTATGTAACCAAGCAGGCAAATAACTTTAGCTTAAATGTCCCTCGTCCCGGAAGTTTCTCTCAATTAGGCCTAAAAACTGGGTTCACGGCGAAAATGCAGTTTGGACCTGAGCATCGGGTCTTTCGTAATGCGTTTCCATAATTCTCCAGGGAATTACTTTGGCCAGGCTCGCCAGTGCTAGAAAACTTTTTTGTGTAGAGTAACCCTCTTGTAATTGCAGAAGTGCCGTGCAATGGGCTGCTACTTTGCAAAACACTCCCATCTTCAATGTATTTCGGGTGTCAGATGAAGAAAAAACGGCTTTCAGTGAACGGGGGGATCACTGTAGCGCTGATCGCCATCTTCCCGTCAGATTAAATCACAGAGAAACTCCGGGGAGGACGGGCTGTCGCTGGCGGATTCACCGTCGCGGAAGCCGCAGGAGCCAGCCAGCTTCTCGCACTGCAGCTTGTAGGCGTCTCTCTCCCGGGCCAGACGGCTGATCTCTTGCTTGAGTTGCTCCACCTGAGTTAATAGATGAGTCTTTTCGTGTTCGAGCACATGCTTCTGCTGGACTCGCTTGTATCGGCAGGACTGAGCATAGCCCCGGTTCTTGAGGGTCCTGCGCTTCTGCTTCAGGCGGACCACGTCCTCCTTGGTGAAGCCCCGCAGGTGCCGGTTTAATTCCCTTACTGACATGGACACTAGCTGCTCATCTGTGAAACGCTCCTCCACATTCATGCCCCCTCCGCTACTGTGGTGGCCCTGCTGAGTGTGCAGGTTATGGCGATGGTGGAACTGTGGGTGGGGAAGCGAGGAGGCAGGAGATGGGCTGTGGTCCTGGTCCTGGCTGTGTACATTGGCGTGTGGCCCCGGGTGATGGGGCAGCTCCTCAGAACGAGGATGGCTGACGCCCAGGTACTGCTGCTGGTGTTTCTGCGCATGGACGTGAGCGTGGTGCTGCAGTGCCCTGTAGCCCTCATAGTCCCCTGGGTGAAGCTGCTGATGGATGTTGGTAAGTGGAGTGTGACCGTGGCTGCCGATGAGGGCCTCGACCGCATCCTCCGGTGTCAGGCCCAGCGCCTGGGGATCTATCTGCTGGTTATAGGTGGTGTTCGGCAGCCAGCAAAGCTCGTCCACGTAATTCCTCTGTTCTGTCGGACTAAAACTGGGAGAAGAGGGCACAGAGCTGCAAGGAGTGCTGACCGGGGTGGAGGACACAGACCCTGGCGGCTGGATCCTGTTGCACTGCCGCACGGAGACAGTGTCCAGACCGATTAACGCTTCTTTCTTCACGTCGAACTTGACGAAATCAAAGTCATTGACATAGTCCAAAATGTGCGCTGAGCTCATGCTGATCTCCGCAGTCATGCCGCCTCTGCTTCGCGAAGTTTGCACTCTTTCTAATTCACTTTACTGTATTAGTCTTGTCGGCGCGCCAACTCTTAAAAAAAAATAAGTTTTTAAAGCTCAAAAGCAGTCTAACAGAAATAAGACTGCATAAAGAACAGTAAGCAAATAGAAAACTGAATGCAAATAAATCACATCAGGATCCTCGGCTGTCAAGAAAATGAAAGGTCTTAAAGTCTAACGGTAATTAAAGTGGCAGATTTGTTTCCATCCAAAAAAGTTGGAAATCAAGTTATTTCTAGGAAAAAAGGCGCATAATCATAATACCTGTAAGGACAACAAAAGCCTGATGTATTCGAGCCTTTGTCGCGAATAATCTGATCTGTAGGTCCGGTTTCCAGGCAAGCGAACGTGAAGGCGAATTTGCGGAGTGCTGGCACCTCCCGTCCTGCGCCGCGCAGATCTCAGCCTCTTCCCAGTGGCGCTTTTTGTGTTAAGGCTCCTCTGGGTGACGTCGCAGCATGAAGTCGGGCCAAAACCTCACCCTCACCCAATGAAGACCGGCTGATTAACATAACTAGCAGGGGAGGGACGCGCACTTTTGACAGTTTTAAATTCGTCAGCTGAGCTGAGTCTCTGTAAATAAGGTGCCAGTAGAAAATGTTAGAAGATTCAGTTATGAACCTGAAATGTTAAGCAACACACGGGTTTCGGAATGCATACGATTTCCTTGAAAATCTCTCTCTTTTAACCGTAGCTATATGCTAATCTGTAAATTTTAAATTATGAATGAAATTTTAACAATAAAGAATAAACACAAAGTGTAAAATCCGTAAAGATTAGCTACAGAAAATATTTTTTTACCAAACCTGTTACGCTAACTCCAAAACATAAATACAGTCAGGAAAAAAATTAAGGCCTTCTTCACAGTATTTTTTATTCTTAAACAAATCTCCCATTTTATCATGGTATATATATTTTTCACTACATAATTTTATTTTTTTTGTTTAAGCAACATTTCTATTCTAAATGTTGTTTAAGCAGCATTTCTATTCGTCTGTACTCGATAATAACAACATATTATTGCATAACACACTGCTTATATTTTACGAAACCAAGAACTCAACAAAACAGGACGTCACACATTTGACAGCTGTCAGTGTTTATGTTTATGCCCGTACGATTCAATGAAGTCTAAAAAAGGGGGGAAAGTATCCAATGCTGACCCCCTGTGGACATCATAAATATCACATGCCGACGTGTAACCAGGAACTGCGATCCGGCTGTAATTACGTATTTACGTGTCGCGGCTCGATCTGCGCGACGTTACCGCCCCCTGTGACAAATATTCAAACATACTAAAACAATTCGGTGATATCATTCAAAGTAAAGCCATACCAAATTATTTCGGTAAATAATTGAAAAAAGTTTAAATGTGAAGAAGGCCCTAAATCAGTCAAACAATCAATCTGTCTATGGTTTTATGAAAACTTTCGTGTTATTTTCGTTATTTTGAATTGCATGGGATGAAATATAACTTAAGATACTACGCAACTTTCCTTCTTAACATTACGTTATTTTCAGGTTCCCTCTCTCCTATATCTGTCATGACCTTGTTCGGCCAGCAGATGTCGGTAGGCATCCCATTCCTTCCGCATTCCCAGTCTTAATAGGGTGGTAACTAATTCATTCGTTATCAGTACACGCACACACACACACACACACACACACACACACACACACACACACACACAGGTTTGTAATTATATCTTAGTGGGGACTCTCCATTCATTTCTATGGGGAAAACTCTAATCCCGACATGACGACCTTAACCCCTACCCAGCCCTAACCCTAAGCATAAGTAACCAAACTAAATACAAGACTTTTGGCATTTTTAGTTTTTTGATTGCATTCAAAATGGCAACCCCTGAAAAACAACCCCACATCATAATCCCCCCTCCACCAAACTTTACACTTGGCAGAATGCAGTAAGGCATGTACCTTTCTCCTGGCAACCGCCAAACCCAGACTCGTCCATCGGATTGCCAGACAGAGAAGTGTGATTTGTCACTCCAGAGAGCATGTCTCCACTGCACTACACTCCACTAGAGTCCAGTGGCAGCATGCTTTATACCACTGCATCCGACACTTTGCATCGCACTTGCTGATGTAAGGCTTGGATGCAGCTGCTTAGCCATGGAAACCCATTCCATGAAGTTCTCTACGCACTGTTCTTGAGCTAATGTAAAGGTCACATGAAGTTTGGAGGTCTGTAGCTATTGACTCTGCAGACAGTTGGCGACCTCTGCACACTGCGCACCTCAGCATGCATTGTCCCTGCTTTGTGATTTTACGTGGCCTACCATTTGTGGCCGAGTTGCTGTTGTTCCCAATTGCTTCCACTTTGTTATAATACCACTAACAGTTGACTGTGGAATATTTAGTAGCGAGGAAATTTTACGAATGGACTTATTGCGCAGGTGGCATCCTATCATGGTACCATGCCTGAATTCACTGAGCTCCTGAGAGCGACCCATTCTTTCGCAAATGTTTGTAGAAGCAGTCTGCATGCCTAGGTGCTTGATTTTATACGCCTGTGACTATGGAAGTAATTAGAACACCTGAATTCAATGATTTGGAGGGGTGTCCCAATACTTTTGGCAATATATTTATGTGTGTGTGTGTACTTGCCCAGGGGGGTTTCTAGCTATTGAAAAGATTGGGGGCTAAGTCAAGTTTACCTGAGGATTGGCATTAGGGTTAAAATACTCAGGGCAATAGCCCCGAGTGATCCGACCTAGCAACACCCATGCCCTGTTCCTTTGTCAGTCATTAAAGTTTTGTTACTGTCAGTGCTCTGTGTTGGCTCCAGCTTTTAGTTTGCTTCAGTGCCATTCATTATAGTTTTACCCGATCCTTCCCTGTGTTCAGGTCAGCCGTAGTCCCTCCTGATTTCTCCTCTCTGCCTCCTGTTCAGACCTCTCATTGTCCTTTGGTTTGTACTTTTGTTTCAGTGTTTATTATAAGAACAATGTCCCCTTTCATTTACCCAGAGCTGCAAATGGATCAACACTCCTTCCTCACATCCTGTTGTGACAGTTATCCTGTTTTTTTTGAGGAAAGGTTTGGAATTTCATGCATAGTAAAATCAGGCACCTGGGGGGATTAAAGCAGGATTAAGGGAAAGTTTGACTTATTTCGACAAGTCTGGCTCATTTAAGTGAGAGTTCTGTTCCATCAACATGTCTTAAATGAATCCCTGCTGAGCTACCATGCATGGTAACTTAAGCGAGTGAACAAGTCTGCTCTGGAGCAGGTTAACTGCCTCACTTAGTTAAGCATTGTCTCAAAGAACGTCCGACGTGTGGGAACAGATTCCCAAAAGATCGTTCTGTTGGACGAAATTCCGCACTCTCACTACTCATATCATGTAATAAATAAAATAAAGCTTATTAAAAAACCACGTCTTAGCATTCCAGTTAATTCCAAAATGATTAAAATAAAAGCATGCCATATTACAAAGGTCAAACATGAAATGCAATGACTGAAATTGAAAAAAAACATCTGTTAAAATAATATGAACAGGAAGATATTTTTATATTTTGCTTAATCACAGTCTACTTTAAAAGTTTATTAGCAAAAAGCAAAAGACGATACGATTATTTGCTCAGAATATTTCACATGGATGCGATTGAAAGTATTTTACGGAGGTCAAATAATACAGAATAACATTATACCATAAGAATGACATGTGAATGTAACCCAGAAGGTTATCCCATTGGTTATGGGGACCGAACCAGGAACTTTCGCGGTGTAAGGTGACAGTATAAACCACTGTACCACTGTGCCACTCTACTAGGCACTTGTAACATTTACATAACTTACAAATTTAGTCTGTTTGCAATTCCTTGCCAAGCCAACTCCCTACCTTTATTTATGGCCACAGTATTGCCTTTTTTAGCGATTACATCTTTGTATTTTTCATACAGTTCCATCAGCAGCATTTGTTCTGTGGCAGAAAAAAAACAGCGCTCTTGTTTTACACGCTTTCTGACTCATTTGATTGATCTATCGTTCATCCATTCAATTGGGCTTCTTAAATAACTCGGGTGTGTGCGCTTAGTGAGACTCTGCCTTGAATGAGCCTTGATTAGTTAAAGCTGAACTGCGTTAGTGGAATGACATGAGGCTAAGTTTAGAGATGGGTCTAGTTTGAGTCTGACTTTTTTGGGAAAGTCTGGCTTTCTTTAGCTACTTTCATGGAATACCCCCCCTGGATTATATGTGTAAAAATATTATGCAGCATCACACCTGCTTGCACTGCCTTAGTTTTCTGTGAGTTTGAAATGGACATCGAAGAAAAAGCTCCATTGGACACACACTACAACGGGCAAAATTCAGATATGTTACAGTGGGGCATGACAAAGAAGGGAACAGAAGGATGACCTGCAGAGTGGCTCTCGGCAAAAACAGTTTCAACAAAACAGAACACAAAAAAAGGGGGAAACCAGAAAATAAAGTGACCACGAGGGGTCAAGAACCAAACAGGAAAAATAAGAACTAAGTAAAAGTAACCACAAAGTAACACAACTAGGGAACAGAGCAACACAGGGAGCAAGACTGGGAAACAACTACAATCACACAGTAAGAACTACAATGACTGACTGAGGAATAGAACAGTGGCAAGCACTTAAATACACAGATAACAAGGACTAATAAGGGCAGGTGTGGGCTATAAGGTCGTAGGGGAAACAAGGAACAGCTGAAGTCAATTAACAGATACAGCAGGTTCAAACACCAAAAGAAACTAAAACAAGGAAAACTAAACATAACACAACCAGGGAGCAGGGAGCAAACACAGGGGACTGTAACTGGAATACACACATAATAAACCAAGAGAACATAAAATAACAAATGTTAAACACAGAAAATAACAAGTAGTTGGCTGTGTGTGGAGTACGGAGCCCACAACAGAAAAGGCGAGTTGGGAATTGCAGCCAACCACTTAGCCCATTAGGCCACATGGCGGCCCAGGGAACAGGCAAACACACTAGGGACTAAGGGCTACAAGACGGGAAGGAACAGAATGCGCAAGAGATACCTGCTGGCCAAATAGGGGCAAGTCACATGGGACAGGTCCAAATGAGCACTGATCCTGACATATTACTGTATAGGCCAGGGCTATTGAGAGCCTCAAGGGCCAAGCCTTGATATACGTTCAGTTGTTTACAATGTGCAGATTAGGGTTAGGATTTATACCCCAGATATTGCAAAAGAACACAAAAAAGAACACAACTGAGTTGTTCCAGTAAACATGGTCAGACACGAAAACAGAGTAGCATTAATTAACAGCAGATCAGATAATGTGCTTTAATGGCAGAAAATACCACGTTTAAGGCCATGTGACAGTGGCTTGCATTCCGGATGCTGTGAGTAGGAGATGCTCTAAGAATATCACAGCAAAATAATGGTTAATGATCTCCTGAAGACAGCAAATAAATGCCCAAAAATGCACCCATGAACACTTACTTAGGCTAAACAACATGCTCCCAGTAGCTGTTTCGTGTCTTAAGAGATGAATGTCAAAGATCAGTGCTGAGTGATGTGCTCTGTATCGCCTGAGTGTACCGGCTGTGTAGGCGACGTTTCTGCAATGAATAGCATAGCATACTTTCAAATAATAACATATTCATTTTGATCGACAAGCAAACATGCACATATTTTTGGGGAATTATTTTCAAGGAAGTCGATGGACTGTGAGCAGTTTACAGAGGTGAAAAATCTTCCAGCCACTGGGTTAACTGACCTGATCACTGGGTTAACTGGCTTGAACACCAGAATAAATGGCCATGTCATACCTATAATTAAAAATAGTTTCCATTTTTAATATCAAATAATGTAAACCCGGTGCACTCATGACGCTAATGTAGATAAAATTGTAAATACCGCGGTGGTTACATTTTAAAGGAGCGAGGAGGAGTAGACTCTCTTCCTTTGGTAGGAATAATTAAATCCTCATCTGTAGCCATTTGAAGGTGAGATCGTGAAAAGCGTCGTGCCGATGCTGTAGCCCATGTAAGATGTTACATTTTAAATATCCATGTGTTGTGTGGGTTGTAGTTGCAATATTTCCTTAGCCTACCTGTTTTGCAGTGCTGATATTTTAGGGGGTAAAACCAAACTGGAGGCCTTTTATATAAAGTCTTATTTTGGTAAAAAAGCAGATTTTGAATGTTTGAGTGTACAGGACGCAAATATTTCATCATTCTATCCATTTTTCATAAATACTTTATGAAAATGGCTTAATGTTACAGAGCTTAATATTAAGACAGTTCCTGCTACGGGTAATAATTTTCTCCTTTTATTTGATTTGCAAGGTTATTTCTTCAAAGGATAAACAGTTAATGAGTTGGACCTTCAGGGCATCAGTGCATGGGTCCTTGGTGGTCACTAGAACAGTTAATAATCTCCCTTGCATTTGATATGAACCAGCCTAGCATCTGGTTTGGCCTCATCAGTGGGTGCTGCTGCTCGGAGACAGGCCTTGAGAATGCCCAACAGGACCCTGGTGAGGTGTGGGGTGATGCTGTTGCCTTGGCGGGGGATGGAGAGACAGCTTCACGGGCATATGCTCTGGTTAAAGAGTAACCAGGCTGCCCTTCTCTGACAGGGAGTCATGGATGGCGTTAGCCTCCCACTCCTACATCCCCAGCCACAGCCTTTGTGCTGCAGAGCCCATGGCTAAAATGGATCTCTAATTGTTTAGATTATCCCCGACCCCAGTGTCAGGCAGAAGAGCAGCAGACCAGGAGGAAGAACAACAGGCCAGATGGAAGTGTAACAAACCAGGAGGAAGAGTAACAGGCCAAGAAGGAGAGTAACAGACCAGGAGGAAGAACAACAGACCAGGCAGAAGAGTAACAGACCAGGAGGAAGAACAACAGACCAGTCATAAGTGTAACAGACTGGGAGGAAGATCATTTCTAGACAGTAACCCACTGACTAATGTGGGTAAATGGCAGTTTTGTGGGATATTAATAAAATAACAGCATGTAAACTGGACCACGTCACAGCAGAGACCACATCTATGGATACAGAAACATTTATCTCATGTCACAAGAAAAATCTGAAATAAATATCCAAAGTGTTTGTACTCCAAAATGACACTAATCAAATAAAATAAGACATACAGCAGAGTATTCCAGAGTTTTCTCCAGGCAATTTCTCCTTAGTACAGTAGATTGCACAGTGTTAATTATCAGCAATGGCTCTCACTCTGGATGCGTACTTCTGTGTTTCTGCATGGACTTAGGAACAGTAAGAGTGGCAGATATTATGCAGGGTATGGAGCTCTACGTATGAAAGATGTCTTATCAGGAGAATGCATGCTGTGACCTTGAGAGACCTTAGACTCCAGCCAGCTGTTTCAAAATAAGATAAATAGCTTGTGTCAGGCTCCATGTGTCTGGATCTTACACACATCAGGCTCAGTGTGTCTGGAACTTACACACATCAGGCTCCATGTATGCAGACCTTACATGTGTTAGGCTCCGTGCGTCTGGACCTTACACACATCAGGCTCCGTGCGTCTGGACCTTACACACATCAGGCTCAGTGCGTCTGGACCTTACACACTTCAGGCTCCGTGCGTCTGGACCTTACACACTTCAGGCTCCGTGCGTCTGGACCTTACACACTTCAGGCTCCGTGCGTGTGGACCTTACACACATCAGGCTCCATGTATGCAGACCTTAGATGTGTTACAGGCTCTGTGTGTGTGGATCTTATAAGTGTCAATGCTGGTTCATACTTCTCTGCACATGTACTACTGGGTGTGTCTTTGTTAAACATTCACTGGATGTGAATTTGTAAAACAGAGAAATGAACACAAAACTCAGTGCTGTGTACATGTGCAGGGAATCAGAATAATAATTTATATAATTATTAATAAAAAACATTGTATGCATGTGCAAAGTACACAGTTTGACCAGAGAACTCTAAACATTTCTGGGTACACATACGCAGAGTGGATACATGAGTGTTGCACTTGTATGAACGAGCCTTTAGGCAGCATGTGTCTGGTCCTTACATACATCAGGCTCCGTGTGTGTGGACCTTACATACATCAAGCACATTCATATAAGGAACATCAAAGGGAAAAAGCAGCAGCAGACCATATTCAGAGATGGACACCAAGACAGTGCTTTTAAAGCTTGCAAACGCAAAATGTGCTGATAAACACATTTATAAAGTTTTGATGTGACTATAGCTTCCCATTGTGTGTTAAGTAGCTTTCCGCTTTTGCTATGTGGGTGGACAAGCTGTTCATGTGTACCCAACCAGTGACTGGCTGTTGAAAGCTCATCCTGAATACAATGATGGGAGTGGCTTTTTGATGGCCAATCAGAATGCTGCCACTCATCATGACTGGCAGTAACAGCCTCATTACGCTGCTTCCCATTGGCAGTGAGCCCCTTCCCAGGGCCCCACCCCCATGTCACCTTCCTGTCTACTCAGCATTTCTGTCCAGCACTTGGTGGCTAATTATTAACCCACAAGAGCTGTATGCCACCTCAGGGGTTGGTTAGGAGAGATTGATGGATGTGTTTCCCCATCCAAGGAAAGCCTGAAACTGCTTGTGACACGATTGCCATGATGGAAGGAGAAACATTTGTAGACTTTTCTGGGGCCGGGAGATGTAGCTTCACTGAAGATAATCTCAGGGCCAATCCAGCTGCAGACAAAATAACAGTTTCTTCCTCAGATTGTCTTTAAATTTAAAGCAAAATCACTGCTTAGTAATATTTGTTGTTATAAATCTGGCCACAAAGGTGATCAGAGTTTACCCCATGTGTGCAATGGCAATGTGTTTGTGAACAATGTTTACCACACAGCCGGGCTCCACACCCGCACACATCCGGGGCCCACACCCCCCACACAGCCGGGCTCCACACCCCCGCACAGCCGGGGCCCACACCCCCCACACAGCCGGGCTCCACACCCGCACACATCCGGGGCCCACACCCGCACACATCCGGGGCCCACAACCCCCACACAGCCGGGCTCCACACCCGCACATCTGGGGCCCACAACCCCACACATCCGGGGCCCACACCCGCACATCCGGGGCCCACAACCCCCACACAGCCGGGCTCCACACCCGCACAGCCGGGGCCCACACCCGCACAGCCGGGGCCCACACCCCCCACACAGCCGGGCTTCACACCCGCACAGCCGGGGCCCACACCCGCACACAGCCGGGGCCCACACCCGCACACATCCGGGGCCCACACCCGCACACATCCGGGGCCCACACCCGCACATCCGGGGCCCACAACCCCCACACAGCCGGGCTCCACACCCGCACATCTGGGGCCCACAACCCCACACAGCCGGGGCCCACACCCGCACAGCCGGGGCCCACACCCCCCACACAGCCGGGCTCCACACCCGCACAGCCGGGCTCCACACCCGCACAGCCGGGGCCCACACCCGCACACAGCCGGGGCCCACACCCCCCACACAGCTGGACTCCACATCCCCATACACAGCTGGACTCCACATCCCCACACACAGCTGGAACCCATACTTCACACGTAGCCGGGACCTGTACCCCTCAGGCTGTTGGGACCCATACCCCGCATACGACTGGGACCTGTTCCCCACACACAGCTAGGGCCTCACTTTGTTTCCTAATCAGGACATGTTAATTATGATCCTACGATAATTTACTTACCATCGTCTCACCCATGCCATTAACAAATTATTGAGTGCCTTTTGCATTGGGAGCAAATGTCAAAAAAGACTGACGTGCATCAAACAGAAATGCTCTGTCATCCTCATAATCAAATCCACATCTGAGTTGTAGAAAAGAGACTAACTTAAATCTTTTTCATCAGCATTAAATTTACTAAATCTTCTTAAATGTGTTTTTGTCCTCTACTGACCCACAAATAATGTGAATAGTCACTGGAACTGGAAAAGACACTGAGGCTATCAACTTGTAATTGCTTTCCATACTTGATTACGACATGATTGAGGTATCCTACCTCGTCCGCCTCGTCTTTGAATGACTATTTTTGCGTTTTTTCATAAAAACAGAGAAAACAAATGACAGCACTTAGTATCATGAAGGGAGCAGGGAAAAGGTTGGTGTCAATTCCTGTTCAGGTTTATGATTATTTGGCATTACAGGGAGGACTTTGTTCTACAAACCCTTCCACAAGGGTTTAAATGTTGGATTTACCCCACCATACTGGTCAAGACACCTTATAACAAAAAACACATAAGCCAAAAATATACTAGTAATATTTACTAAAGAACCCAGTACTAAACAAATGAAAAGATAAATATATGTTCAGTGTATGTCGCTTTCTGCGTGAGCGCTTCCATAAACACTGCGTATCTCAAATAACTTTTACGTAAATGGAGAACTTCCTGTACCAGAGTGCTCCCCCCATTGCTCTGCAGGAGTGCTCAGGCCGTTACATGAGCTTGCTATGCACCAGCTGCGCCGGCCGCCTCCCACGCAACAGCACGGAGACATCGCTCACGCTGACGAGGCGTCCCTATCGGTGGGCTGAGGGCTTCCTATGCTGCCCAGGAGCTGAGATCTTCACACAGGGATGGATTTCAGTGCTTTCAGCTTTTACTGTGACCCACCCCTCCATGAAAAACAATCTTAAACCAACATGTCAGCAGACAAGATAGACCAGGGCTCTTTAAACCTGGAAAACCTCGATTCCAAACCCAGGCCTTGTTTTCAGTTCTCCCGGGTAATTAGATTAATAATTACTGATTCTGATTGGCCACCGAGGTTTCACACCCTGCTCATGGGTAAAGAAAGGCTGGGAAATCAGCAGTGCTTGGCCCTTGAGGTCAATGATCTGAATAGCCCTGGCATAGACCATACCAAATCACTTGGTTTAAAAAACAAACACACACTTTCGTTTAAGAATTTGCATAAACAATGACAATAGATAGCACTGCCTAAGTTATCTGTTTAAATGCAACCTGTTACGTATATGATGGTAACACATATAACACAACCTGTAAGTACTACAGCAAATCTGAATGTATCTGCAGTGTTTTTACTGCTAAACTGTTTTTGACCCGTTGCACACGCTGCAGCCGGCCTCAAACAAATGGCAGGCACTACTGCACAGACCCAACACATCCTAGGGCAGCTGACATTCTCTTTTTCACATTCCCCACCACCACAGTTTGCATAACAGGAAGTTCCTGCCAGGACCCAGTACCCCAAAGCAAACCTGAAAAGCGGGTTGCACACAATAATACAGCCTTCAAAAGACGAGTTGCGTAATCCCAATCCTTTATCAGCGTCTCGCATCAGCAACGACAGCAATTCAGTTTAGTGCTACAGGCTAGTGTCTTATGACGAGAAGTTCAAGTTTTAAAAATACGTTTCCAGTGTACTTTGATTTTGCTATTTGATGCACGAAATAAGGTAAATGTCCTGTTAAAAGTAAACGACAATTTCGTTGAACACGCAAATCAGATCAGAAAAAAATGTTTCAGGAACATGATTTTAGGAACAGGAACCGCCGATGATGGGCAGATGCAATACTGCCCCCATCAGGTCACGACGAGAACAGGTCGAGGCGATGACCGCGTATAATGGCTTTAATCTGGTCGTTGGCGCTGTATTTGATGATTCTTTAACAAATAGATGGTTGATAATTGAACTGATACTAACTCTGAACCTTATCCAGCATGAGAAACTAATGTGTTAGAGAACGGGTGTGTCCTCTGATCTTGCCTGACAGAAACTCTGCGATTTCTCGATGTTTTTATTAAGCCCGTAATCCCCAGAAGAATAAAAAATTGAAAATGAAAACCACGTACAAGTAATTAGGCTATACAAGAAGCAAAGATGGTGAAGCTGGAATTATATATGCATAAAGAAAAACGCATTTCCTATATCCCGAAAGAAACTGAAACTGTTATCTCTGTGCCTTCTTTTGAAACTTGCTTATCTACTAACTCGGTGGAACTTGATCATTTCGTCTGATGTTTTGTCGAGAGGCATTTTACGCAAAATTACTCCATTATTTCCGTTAGTTTTATAGGGCCAATGAATCTACGTACAAAATCAAATGCGATGGGCAAAAAAAAAAAAAGTTTGACGTTATATCCGACCTTGTGTTTCCTTTCACCCTCGTTCATCCTGTAATTTTAAAATGGGTTGGTCATGTTAAGGACTTTGGATTTCCTGTTAATGCCTGAACCCATTGAGACATTCCTCCGTGCTGATAAAGAAGCCTCGCCGGATCCCGGGAATGCGGTCAGGTATGGGTGAACTGGTTCCTCTACGTTTTTGTGTAGTGCCTGGAAAGCCAGAGGATGAATGGATAAACCAAAGAAATTTACTTCGGTCTTCAAGGTTTGCTTAAAATAATACACGTCGCATGTGAATTATGTCGTCACGTATATTTACAAGTGATTCGTACTGGAGTTAATTTCTGTACTTTTTGTTCCTCCTAAACCTACGGTAGCTTTACTGTCAGTGCAGGTAACTCGGTATATTTGTTTTTCTTGGACAAAGTTCACATTGTATCAGTAAAGTAGCTCCCGAAGCGGCGAGCGCGCACCTGAGGGGGCATCCGCGGCGCAACCGCGCACGCAGGGCACATTCGTGCGCATGCGCGCCGGGACCGGGGGAATTTCCAGCAGGATGCGAAGGCACGGGGCTGAGCGAGACTGCGTGCTGCGTCGCGTGCGGCTCGCATGAGACGGAGCGGCGCCTGCGGGTTCACCTGCTCGGAGCGCGAGGTCGGCGCAGCATCGCGCACGGGGGACCGTGCACCGCACGCAGGGCACAGGATCGCTGCTGTACAGTGAGTTTTATTTGTCTTTTTCGTTGTTAGGACGAGTGGTCTGAATCAAACATGAACGCAGGACGAATTATTACCACGATACTATGACCTCGGTGTATCCCCGATCGCCTGTCGGTCTGATATTTGATGTTAAATGAACGCTTATGTGCAGGGACCGGGGAAGGAAGCTGCTGTGGCGGGGACGGGAAACGGGGGTATTCCAGTTTGATGCTGGGTGTCAGTGAGATGCAGTAACAAATGTATGGCCATTGCATGAACGAGAATATAACCAAAATGAAACTGTTCTTGCTGCTTTTAAAAAGCTGCCTTGTAATTCTGTGAAGCTGGCGATCGTTTTATCTTGTATTAGGTCTGCTGGTTTATTTGGGAAGTCGCGCTCGCTAGATATAGTTCACTGTCCCGTCTATACAACCGGCACTTTACGGTCCTCGTATTTCTTCCTTGTGTGCTGCGGGGGGATGCCATCTGTCACTCGGGCCCTGGAGGACACCACTCCGCCGCTGTTTCTCGCAGATCCGGCGATCGCCAGCTCGCTATGTAGGCGTGTGTAAAAACATGCGGATCACTATGCGGGCATCGTTGTGACCATCCGAGACCAACAGCTCGCATCCGGCCGTGCTTGAGGCGATAAGCTGATAACCAGTCTCTGTAAAGGTTTAAAAGAGACACCGAGCTTTAAGTTTGTGAGAGGATAATTATGAGTCTCCAGCCCACACACAGCATGTCAGCGCTTCTACTTCCCACAGCAGGTGGGAGGCAACTCTGTGCCACTACACACTTTGCATTTTAGTTCAGTATTTAGCAGGGCATTGATTTCCTCAATGCATAATGTTTGATTGCATGATAGTTGTGAGGTAAATATCAAGGGTATATTACTCGATTGATTAGAGCTCCTTGAGCCCTTGAAATGCTTGTCTTTGCTTTTCTTGGTCCAAAGGGGACCTCATGACTAATGTGTTGTCTCTGTTGGGGTCTCCCAGCTGGGATGCCGTGCTGAGCAGCTGCCCCAGCATCATCCACTGAGCCTGAGCCCAAAATCCAGTGTACCCAGGGGGCCTCTGTTTGGCAAAATCCCGTCATCCGAGGCGTGGTGCTTCAGCCAGCAGGGGGATTCGCGGTGAGGTCCCGGGGGGAATGAGCGAGACTCCGGTGCCACCTGCCGCCCATGGAAGTCAAGTTGAGGGAGGGGCTCTTCCAGAAGTACGTGCAGTGGCTGGAACGGCGGCTGGACGAGGGGCTGCAGGGGGACGGGGGGGAGAAGGGGGCTGGCAGGCCAGGGGAGCCACAGCTACTGGCGGAGGTGGGGACCTTGCTGGCGACGCGCCTCCTAGAGCCAGCCCAGCGCTTCCGTGTGCTGCCCTTCTACCAGGTGGCCGAGAACGCCCTGAGTGGCCGCAGGGGAACGGGCTTGCGGGGACTGGAGACTGCTTTCGGCATGCTGGAGACCGTCTGCGTCAACCTGCTGCTCTTCCCCTGGAAGAAGGAGTTCCGCTGCATCAAGGTGTGCGACCAACCGCTAACCCTGAAGCCTAAGCCTGTCCCTTTACTAGGATGGGGGTGATGTAGTGTGAGAATCGGTAGGCATGCATATATGTGTAGCAGAGTGCCACCTGTTAGCCGTGCAGTTCGTGAGTCATGGTTGATATGATAAATGTATCCTGCCGGAGAAGAGAAACCTGCTATTCACACGACAGATGGTGGGAAAAGAAGAACTGGACAGACAGCCTTTTGCGCTGCTCTGGATGCGGGGCGGGTCTGCTGCTCCGGACGCGGGACGGATCCACTGCTCCAAATGCTACCTACCCCCCACATACATTTAAGTCATTAAAACGAGTGCTTGCCAGGGTTAGATGATAGCAGTCCTGAGAGTGGCTGCTGGCTCTCGAAAACACCATCAAATATGGAGGTGTTATGGGGGCGGTCTGTGGCTCAGCAGGTTAGGGTGATGTGCCTGTGATCAGAAGGTGTCAATCCCAGGCTCAGCAGGGAGATTTCACCATTGGACCTTTAAACCCCGATTGGTCCAGGGACTGGCTGATCCTGCTTTCTCCAAAATATGTTGCTTTGGATAAAAACATTTACTAAATATTAATGAGCATCAGAGACACAGGCAGCAGTGGGGGTATGTCATGTTTGGACAAGGGTCATCTCTGATGGATGGTCAGATGTGAGTGAATCCCATCAGATCCATGTGATAAAGCTGGGGTGTATTTTGGGAGTAGGTAATTCCTAAACTTTCAATGAAATCCAATATGGCGGCTGCAGCTGTTAGGTGGACATGAAAATACCAATGTATCAGACTGGGCCCCTCCAATCGTGTTAGGCAACATAAGAGCATTTTTTACGTCAAATCGTCATTATTAACAGTTACTGTATTACCCAAAAGGCATTTTTGCTTAATGCAGCGCCCCCTAGTGGTCTAATGACACCTTTTCCGTTGACCTTCCCCAGAATTGGGTCCCAAGCCCAACTGCCAAATTTAGTTTTGACAAGTCAAAGCTTTTCAGAGATATGGCCCCACATTCTGTTTGGTGGCTTTGTCATCAAATTCATTAGACTATATTTGCCATACCATTTCACTTAGCATAATGATTTGAACAGCTCTTGGTCGGATCCATCGGTAGACGATGCACACCAGATTTGGCCCTGATTGGATCAACGGCGTAGGAAGAGAAAGATTGGATGCACTGGAAATCATTTATTTCTGTTGCGATTAGTTTTGATTATTCAGTTTTTTTATAACTTAATTTAAAACCTTTTTTTAACTTGACTGAAAAAAATCTGAAATATCACCAGTATTAATGGCATACAAACAAAGTAGAATCTTGGCACATTAAATTTTTTGTTATTATTAAACTGGGAGAACATGCCAGTGTAATTGTCAAAAGGCCAACTACTGAACTGTACAAAAAAATCAAGCACATCAAAGGTAGTGCTGCCTGATGGCAGTGCCAGCCCAGATTAGCGGAATGACGTTACATCGTTTTTTATTCTGCAGAAAATGAAATATCCATCTGCGAGCCAGATTAAATGGTGAATTATAATCATCTTATGGGCCGGTACTTTGAGACCTCTTCTAAGTGGTGAATGAGCCCATGGAATCCCTTGTCCTTCTCTATGGAAAATGGCGGATTGTCCAGTGCAGTTATCTCCAATGCAGTGATCTCCATTATTTTAGTAGTTGTGTCTAGCTTTGGTGGTGCTAGCCTGGAATATTGATAAAGTTTAAAAAGCGGCCAAGAGTGACACATCGGACTGATGCTGATGTCTTGATGTTGGCTGATAACTTCCGGGCACAAAAATGGGTGAAATTGCACTACCTTAAGCTTTGACTCTTCTTTTTTTTTGCCTAGGAGTGTATGTTAGGCTATATATCATGCCCACCCCCCATCTCCCTACAGTGACATTTGCAATGACATCACACACCTCCGCATTTGCCTGGTCAATTTGTTTCTGCCGGTCCCACCTGCACACTGAGATGTTGAGGTTCTTCTGCGGATATTTATCTTCACTGCCCCCCCCCCCCGCTCTTCTTTCCAGACCTTCACAGGCCCCTATGTGTATTACCTAAAGGAAGCGCTGTGTGACGCCGATCTGCGCTCCCTGCTGCACTCCATGGGCTACACACGGGAGCAGGAGCTGCGGCTGCGTGCTGGGGACCCTCCCGGGGGCACGGCTCATCTGCGCCGGCTGGCTTTCGAGCTCTTCCTGGCGCGCGCAGAATGCCGCTTGCTGAGCGAGGCAGCGGCCCGGCGTGGGGGCGCCAGCGCGGAGGCGGAGGCCTTGGAAGCGAGGCGTGGGGGCACAGAGGTGGAGGTTCTGGAAGCGAGACGAGGGGGTGTGGAGGAGCTGGAGGTGAGGCGTGGAGGCGTCGGCAGAGAGGAAGGCCGCTGGCGGGCCCATGCAGATCGGGATCGCGACAGGGAGCGGGCATACCTGCGCAGGAGCGCCCGTGCATCCCGCTCTGTGGACGTGGCAGACAGCAGTGGCAGCTGGCAGCCTCCCCCCCGGCCAGTGCTGCGTGCCTCGCTGAGCCTGCGCAAAGAGCCACGCTGCCTGGAGCTGGACACGGGTCCCGTGGAGCCTCCCCAGACTGGCCCTCCACCTGGGCGACCCCGCCTACAGCCACGCACCCCTCCCATCGCTGCTGAGCCCCCGCAGGCCTTCACCCTGAGTTCCCTGGATGAGCCGGACCTCTACATAGAGCGTGGGCCCCCCCTCCGACAACCACTGGCACCACCGCCCCCCCCGCGCCACCCCCCTTCCCGTGACTTCTGGGGGCCCAGGGGCCAGGGAGTCAAGTGCCGGGGCTGTGGCCGCTGGTGTGGGGCCCCAGTTGCTGCTCTGCAGGGAGAGGGCCCTCTGTGTGCCTCCTGCAGGCTCGAGGCCCCCCAGAACTACCCCAAGCCCTGCCCCCGGCCCTCAGACGGTCCAGAGAAGCCCCCCATCGCTCCCCGGCCATATCTGGGCAAGTCAGCCAGCACCGTCGCCCCGGTTAACTGCATGGGGGCCGGCGTCCTGCGGTGCGGCTTCTGTAACAAACCCGGCGCCTCCCACACATGCATCAGCTGCTCTAAGGTGTCATGTGGCACCTGCGTCAGTCTTTACGCCAAGGATGCCTGCGGCCGCAGGAACCCACAGCACAGCTTCGCCTCGCACCAGCAGCTGGGCTGCCGCCCTGGTGTCTTCTCACAACTGGTGTACCGCTGACACCCCCGCTAAACACCCCTGCTAAACGCTGCCTGTGTTTACCATAAGGGCTCTGGTCGGTTCGGATGGGTTCTGTTAGCAGTGCTGTCGTCAGTGTCTGGATGTTCCCGACAGAGGTGGACCTGGGGCAAGCTCGGAAACTGTTTTCTGAATTGGCTGGGAGGGTGGTTTGGGTCGGACCACCAGAGTCCAGCCCAGTGTTTGGGACGGGGGTGGGGGATGTTTAAAGAGGTTGCAGTCGGCTCTTGGACCCGCTTGTGCTTTTTACTTAAATGGAGATGACCCCCCCCCACCTGCCCGTGGCTCCTGATGGAATCGAGGTTCTGTCTGAAAGCCAGATCGGAAATCCTCATGTAAGGTTTACCCTTAAAGTGGCATTTAATGTCTGGGCCAAGGCACAGTGTCGCACTTCTATCTGGTGTTCCTGTATCCCACTGCTTCTGGGCCACCCCTACCCCCAAGTGTCTCGCAGAGTGAGACCTGGCCAAGATTACGTGCCATTTATGGTTATGTCAGGATTGTGTGCGACCCAGGGATCTGCCACATCGTGCAAGACACAGGGGCAGTGAGACACCTGGGCCCCTCGGTGCCATGACAGGAGGGCAGGTTGGGCAGGGGCTTCGGGTTAAAAATGTCTGTGTCCCATTGACATTTCCCTTCCCTCGTCATAGGGGGGGCTTGCCATGGGGAGGGAGCTGCAACTACCGACACAAAGGTCCCCCACTGCTCCACTTGGCTCCCCCTGGCTCTCCCTTGTTCCTGTGGCCGATCGCTCCGTGGGAGGTTTTCCCACCCACCCCCCCCCCATCCCACTGC
>JAODKC010000130.1:9445347-9465719 GCA_026777985.1 Mormyrops attenuatus
CCCATCCCACTGCAGTCCCTTTGCTTCCCGCCTTTGTATTTGGGAATTTGGAATCGGCCCCAGACACCAGAGCTCGGTGTGCTGAGCCATTGTTCACGCTGGGGGGGAAGCACTGTCATTCTGGAGGGAACAAATCCCTAAACGAAATGTGCTGCATAAATTGGCTAATATAAATAAATATATACATTTTATATGAAATTGATCAGACTGAGTTCTTCTGCATTTTAAAACTTTTGTCTAGCTTAAAGCAGGTGTGCGAACCCCCCGGGTCCAGCTGTGTTCATGCTGCATTTGACCCCAAGGTGGCGCCTTCAGAGACGCTTCGGAGTCCAAAACTGGCTGTGATTGGATTGTTGCCCAAGAACCTAGTGGCCCTGGGGCCTAGGACTAGGGCTGCAGCTATCGATTATTTTAGTAATCAAGTATTCTAAAGATTATTCCATTGATTAATCGAGTAATCGGATAGAAATACTTTTGTCGTATTAAAGAGCAAAAGAGAAAAAGACCGGTGTCTTAAAATGAACAACTCATTGGTTTCCTTTTTAGAAACATTTTCAATGGTTAAACTGCATACAATGTCAAATGAACTAAACCCGTTTAGTGCATTTATGTACATGTCTTTTTTTTTTTAACAAAACACTTTAACTCTTGTGTACATGGGACTTTCAGAAAACACTATTACGTACCTTGGATCTTTAGTGACCCAGCATATATAGGCTACATTTAAAAGTCAAGCCACAAATAACCGAAACAGTGCAGACATTTATTGAACACTAAGAACAGTTTCTAAACAAATTTAACTTTTAAGTTTTTTTTTTTTACAAGCCAGAAGTTGCTATTTTCGCATGGAGCATGCTAAAAATGTTAAACTTTCCAATTTTGAATCATTTTCCAATCGAAATAATGTACAAATAATAATATTGTATAATGTTTCATAAAGGCTGCCAGGCAAAATATGCCTTCTGGTTTATTTAGTTGTGTAGAAAGCACCCACCTCTCAAAAGTGTCCAGTGATCAAATCCATTGTCATTCTTTATCCACAAAACAAGCTAAACTGGCCAAACATTGCAAAAACCACCACTATATAATGTCCCATTCACACCTTGCACTTTAGGGACTGTTAGCATCCAAGGCAAGCAATGAAACAACTAATCATGAGATCCAGATACTGTTCAACAAGCATTTTCCTTTATTTTTCCGCACCGTGTTTAAAATTCAGTCCCCTCCAAATCCTGAATGCCTCCCTTATATACACCTGTTCCCTCCTAAAACTAACTGGCATGTACCACAATGAAGTTGATCTGTTACACACACCCCAATGAATACACAATAAATATTTACAGAAAAAATACAAAAATATAAATATTCATCAACAAATACATGTCCACCCAAAACCCAAATAGTAAATACCCATAAATAATTTGCATAAATATTTACACCTAAACCAGAAATTAAAAGTCCCCTCCATCTCCCGCCCGGAACTAATAAAAAGTGATCAAGCCCCCGGGGAACTCTTTTGCCTGAACACCCTGGGAGGAAGAGAACAGGCAGAGGTGAGTCATGTTCCCCACACAATACAATATCCATCTGTTTGCTTGTTTTAAACAAGGTCTCACTATACTTATTTAAAATACTTTTTGCTATTGCAAAGAATGTTCAATCAATGCAATTTTTGTACGCCTCTTCACAGTTGACCCAAGTCAAATAACCCAGCATCCACCGCAGACCCCCAAGCGACTGCCACAAACAATAAATCAAATATACCAACAATCAATAAACATTTAAAAGGCCTTGTGTGTGTTCACTAACCTAACTCAGCTTTCCATGCCAACCTGTGTAATTTTACCCTTATACCCTTCTCTAAAACCAGACCAGTAACAGTGGTCCGCTGTTACATTTCCTCCCCACCTCTCTCAGGAGTACCCTTCATGTACCCTTCATGTACCCTGGAGAGACAGTCTGCCACCAGACTGGCTTTCCCTGTCTGGTCCTGAACCGTAAAGTTATACGGCTGCAGGGATAGCTACGATCCAGTAAGACGGGTGTTAGTCCTTCTTACGATTCAGCAACATCTTAACAAGTAGTACCTTAGCGCCTCAATGGCCCACTTCATGGCTAAACACTCCTTCTCCACCGTTGAGTACCTGGTCTCCTGGTGCAAGAGCTTATGGCTCAGAAACAGGACAGGGTTCCTCTCTCCACCTACGTCCTGCAGAAGTACTATACCCAACAATGGGTCCAACAATGTTTTCCCCTCCCCCTGCTGGACCAGCTGATGGGACACATCCACTGCCGCGGGCTCCGATGTGTTGGTGGGGAATGACTGCTCATGCTCATCCTCTTCTTTGGCAGGACTGATAAGTAGGTGCTGCTGGTCAGGATGCTGGACTGGCATTCCCAGCTCCTGAAAGTCCTTCAACTGGTTCAAATGAAAACATTGATGTTTCTTCAATTAGCCAGGCAGTTCATAGGTAACCTTTCCAAGGCATTTGGTGATCTTGTAAGGGCCCTGCTATCTGGCCAACGGCTTACTGTCATTCGTAGGAAGCAACAGCAGCACCTTTTGACCAGGATGGAAAGTTCTGTCTTGTGCCTTCTTATCATGCCAGGTCTTCTGGTTGGCCAGTGCAAACCTCATTTATTCCTGTGCCAGAGCCGTCATCCGTTCCAATCTCATTTTCAACACATAGGCTACCACATTCTCCTGCTCAGCCCTTGGGTTCTCCCAGTGCTCCATCAGGAGGTCAAGGGGCCCCCTCACTTGATGACCATACAGCAGCTCAAAGGGAGAGAAACCTATTGAAGCCTGTGGCATCTCTCTATAGGCAAATAACAGGAATGGCAGCCATTAGTCCTAGTCTGAGCCTGTTTTGGGACACAAACTTCTGCAGCATGTTCCTTAGATCTGAACCTTTCCACCAGCCTGTCCTCTGGGGGTGGTATGGGGTGATCGTAATCCCCTTTATTCCTAGTAAGAAAGAAAGTTCATACCAGAGTCTGTGAGGACTTGTCTAGGTATACCTATCCTCGAGAAGAGCTGGAGAAGACAGTTAGCAACCTGTCTGGCCTTCACAGAATTAAGAGGAAAGGCTTCTGGGTAACAAGTGGCATAATCACATATTACCAAGTTGTATCAATTCCCACCAGCATTGCTGTCAAGCGGCCCCACTAGATCCACGCCTATTCTCTCCAATGGCATTTCAATGACAGGTAATGGCTGAAGCTGAGCCTGAGCTACTCCCCTAGGTGATGTTAGCCGACATGTTTCACATGAAGCACAGAAGTGTTTGACATTTGTGTACATGCTCGGCCGAACAAAGCGACTGCCAATCCTACTAAGAGATTTTTGGAAGGCTAGGTGACCTGCCCAAGGGATAGAATGACCTACCTCCAGCACCTTCGTTTTGAGACTGTGGAAATGCTAAGGCCTCAACCTTGCCTTGCTGCTGGTAAAGTATACCATTTTTTAATAACATATCTGGTATTGGCTAAACAGCCTGACCCCCTCAACCTCCGAGACCCTGTCAAACCATGGCTTTAATGTGGGGTCAGCCTGCAGCGATGCTACTATATCTGAGGGAATGTGAAAATCTAAAGGCTGATTAGGCTGTCCTGCTTCCTCCCACTGGTTCCTCACCATAGCCAAAAGCTTTTCCCTCCTTCTCTGAGCTCTGGACTTTGGCTGTTTGACTAGCCCTGACTCCAGCTCAGCATGGAAAAAAGAACTCCTCCTCAAGGGTGTTCTTCGCTTTATGAGCCCTAGATGTGACAATGTTACAAGCTGGAGCTACTGCATGGGGATCTGGTTGACTCTGCTGCTTAAACTCCTGAGCTGTTGCCTCAGTGTCCCCTATATGTCCCTCCCTGATAAGCTGTTTTTTATGTCTTGCCTGCTCTATCAAGTCAAGCAGTGGGGGGACATCATGACCAAGAACCACTGGATACGGCAGTGTAGGTACTAATGCTACTACCAGGAGGTAATTTTGACCACCAACTGTAAGATAATCCTCTGCTGTGGGTTACAGTTTCTCATCACCATGAACACAACTGATGTTAGAAATCATCCCACTCCACTGCTCCCTGGGCATTAAATCGGGCAGAACCGCAGACGGAAAGCAACCAGAGTCTAGAAGGGCCTCCTCACACTGAACATTCACTAATGCTGGTGTATCGAGTGCTTCCTCCTGAACTGAAGCAGGGTGGGTGGCTGTTTATAAATGCAGCACTTAAAAAGTAAACGGAAAAATAGACGGCAGTATTTTTTATTTATTAGCAAATAAATTGGCACAAAATAATGCAAGCAAACTTGCCATGAATTTTGTAGCAAATTCACACTGAACCATGTGACCCGAGGAGGGCTGTAACTGATATTTTAATCAGGTCTAATAATGAAGCCGTTGATAATCAGAATGGCTTAATATGTAATGTTACCCTTCGTCAATAGTAATTGCCAGACTTTTCACTGAAATGGGAACGTTAGCCTCGATAGCTGCTAAGCTATCTTCAGTCATAACTATTAATTATCATAAACATTAAAAGCTAATGCTAAGTACATATAAAAACAAAATAATATTTAGTATATTAATGACAGCTGTATAACTGTTTAAAAAAAAACGTATTTTATCAACATACCGCTGGAAGTGCTTGATAAGCAATGGAAATGAACGTGACTCTATGCTGTGAATGTCAGTGTTTGGAACTATTCACCGTCTCCATGACCCGGATGTTTGCCGGATATTTCTCCGCTATATTTTATAATGGGTCCCTATGGGAGTGTGGCAGCTCATGTAATGCAGCGTAAGCACACTGTGCAACAGTAATAATCCTCCGTGTGAAGTATGGTGATCACTGAGCAAGACATAGTCGTGTGGATTAAATGAAGCATCGAAACAAATAATTTGCATCGAGGATTTTTTGTAATCGAGTTATTCGAGTTACTTGATGAATCGTTTCAGCCTAGGACCAATAAAAATAGTCCTTTGTAATAATCTTCTCCACTTAGTGAACACTATGTTTGTGCAATACCCACAATGCCCTAGGATGTGGAGGAATATAGGGCATCTTGCATGGTGCCTTTTTTGTATGGAAGATGTTACCTCAGGGATAAGCTATGGAAATGGGTAAAAAGGCTGGAGGATATCATTCCGGATGCATGCGTTCACCATCCCTGGGCTGCCTTAGTGCTTGTTGCCATGGCACTAGTTGACTGCTCGATAATGAGGGCATTTCCCCGCACAGTCTGAAGTTAGTGGCTCCCTTATTTGGCATCTGCAGGCAAGCTAAAGGTCGATGGTAAGGCACTCGGCCACAGAAAGTCGCCACTCCGCATCACAGCACCGCTCTGCTGTTTCCTGCGTCCTTCCACCAACTTCAGGAAGGCGACGTTAGTGCAAACAGGCACGTTCGTGTCCAGTGGCTGATGGGAGAGGTAGGCAGGCCTGTATAGCACACACATTCTGGCGGGCAGGGAGAGACAGCTCACTACCTGTGGTGGTTAGTAATACCTGGACTAGTTTATTTAAATGCCATGCAAGCAGGGCCTAGAAAGGAGGTAAGAGGTCATGCACAGTGAACATGAATTATTTTAATGTGCAGGAAAGAATGTTCAAATTTCTGGTTTTGATTAACGGCCACCGGGTGGCGCTGTTAGCTGCAACAGACAATCCTTGCTCTCACCTGCTGCAGATGTGCAGGTCAGCCCTGCTGAGCCATTAAAATGCAGCTTTGCAGCCTGATGTATGCCAGGTGCTAATGCAGAGCCAGCGGATTGACGCCATCCTCATGGCGAGCTATGCCGGGCCTGAAGATGAGCCTGCTTGTTAAGGTATCCTGGGGAAGGAGGCTACCTGAAGAGAAGGATGTGCAATCTGTCTGTCTCATTGACGGCCTTGCTTGGTGACAAATCCACTTCCTTAAACACACAGACAGAGAGAGAGAGTGGTGCTGAGCCGACTGATTCATGTTTGCCTCCATCCAGGACCCTAGGTAACGAAAGATTAAAGTATCATGGCAGAAAACACTACAGCACTACCATGGATAATCACTCAGCACTTAGAAACCAGTGCCGATATTCCATAGAGACAGCACTGAGACTCAGGCAGTGCCGCACCCCTGCATGTGGATGTGGCTGCTTCGCACTCCAGTTTGCTCGTTTGTTGAGAATTATTACTTTGCCCTTGACAATGCCTGTTCTGACACCCCGGGGGCGAGTCAGACGCGGTTCACCATCTGTAAATCACACACCACTCTGCTGGCTGTGCCGTGCTGTAACAGAGCCGACCTGCTAAGCCATGGTCACACACAGACACCCTCTGAAGGTTGTATCACTGATAGATCTTTTTAATTTACAGAGTGTCTGGCATAAAGCCAGAGCTGGATTGTTCCATGACAAATGAGTCACTGAGCTTGCTGCAGTTAGAGTTTCATGCTGAAAGTACCCTCAAGCAGGTATCACGTCTAACCAGGTAGCACATTAGCTATTAGCGCCTTACCAGTCAGCACATTAGCAGTTAGCTCTTTGGCTGTTAGCGCATTAGCAGTTAGCACATTTGCACTTTCTAGTGTTTAGTGTAGAGCAGGGGTGTCAAACTCCAGTCCAGGACGGCCGGAGCACTGTGTAGCTTAGCTCTTTCACTGTTCCACCACAAATGATTACACACAAGAGTGCCATAGGTGGAAATTAGCAGGAGAACATTTTAAACTAGATTTTAGAAAGCACGTCTTTACACAGCGTGTTTTTGAGTGTGAAATAGTATTCCTGTTAATGTAGTGCAAGCTAAAACCTTGGGTTACTTTAAATCTGAGCTAGATAAGATATTAACAACTATAAGCTATTAGTTGAATCCTCCCCAAATGAGCTTGATGGGTAGAACAGCCTCCTCGTTGTTTGTAAATTTCTTATGCTCTTATGTAGTAATTAGCACAAGGAGTAGGAAATCTGGTGTGAATCAGGTGTGTTAAATGCGGGGAAACCACAAAATGTGCAGGGCTCTGTCCCTCCAGGTCTGGAGTTTGACACCGCTGGTGTAGAGCTTCTCTTCGGTTCTCCCTCAGTACTGGAGCACAGCAGTATTCTAAGTATTCAATTATACATTTAACTCTAAGTGCTGCAAGCACTTCTATGCTGCAATCACCTTCTATACAGTGCCTCTCTCCTGTTATTAGAGGCGACTTTAAAAGAACTTTTGAAGAGATTCCAGCTCTGCGGTACACATGTGTACCATTTTTCTGAGACCATACAGGTCTACATATAAAGGAGCCAGCAGATACCACAAGCCTAGGGATAGTTGCAGTGTCACCACTGGCTGAGTACTGCAGGCTGGGGATAGACACAATGTCACTGAGGCCTGGGGACAGTCCCAGCGTCGGCACATGCTGAGCACTGACGCCTGGGGACAGTCACAGCTCCAGTCTCTCTTTGTGATGTAATGTAGTGGGGGTCGTGTCACATCCATGGTGGCTCCGGCTTCTGGTCTCTGTTGGGAGGGAAGTCTCATCCCCAATCTTGCTGGCAATCTTCAAGGACATATATCAAGGTGGGAGGGGGTCTGGGAATGCAGGTTAGAGGTGACGTCCTGCTCTTTGCAGATGATGCACTTGAACGATTCAATGGTAGGTATGAAGCAGCAGGGATGAGAATCAGAATCTCTGAATCTGAGGGCGTGGTGCTCTCTCAGCAAAATCCGGATCTCTCCTTTCAGATAAGGGGGAGAATGTGCCCTCAGTGAAGGAGTTTAAAATGCCTCTGGGACTTGGTAAGGGGTAATGTGAGATTAACAGGCAGATCTGCTGGGTAACTGTGGTCCTTTGCGCACTGCAGGAGTCCGAATGAGAGGTCTGCTCCAGCAGAAGTGGTCTGAAGATGAGATGACTAGATGTTCAGTCTGGAGAGGTTTCAAAATAATAATGAATACTTCCTTGGTCCCCGCTGGGAAATTCTCTTTACACCTCCCCCTCTGTAGGGGAGGGCAAGCTGGCTGTGAAGGGCAGCCCCCTGTTGGGGCACCCAGGGAGCTGGGGGTTAAGGGCCCATAGTCATGCTGAGGCTGGGCTTGAACCAGCAACTTTCCAATCACAGGAACAGAGGCTTGGCATACTGAGCCACACATATGTGACAAGTTGAGGGACTGATGGCCCGCAAGATGTCTCAGATTTTTTTTTTAGGGTTAGTCTAGATCTATCACACAGAAACCAGAACAGAAGCAGCAAGCCTGCCATAACACACACAAGGCCCACAGACAGAGAGCAGAGACAGGCGACAGCTTGATTCTCTTTATCGTTTTAATGTCTCTTCTTTCGAACAAGGTGCTTTTGAAGATTGTACAGAGAGTTTTTCACAGTGAATCTGAAATTTCAGCAGTAATGATACAACGCTTTTATCACATTGATTTGTGATACGCAACAGAGTTCACAGCAAACAGGAAATGAGGGAAGGAGCTTTAATGGCATAGGAGTAGGCGGTGTGCGTGATGTCAGCAACACAGACGCAGGGTAATGCACTTCTCCCCCCAAGGCTGCCCAAGGGGGCTCTTTTTTGCTTTACTTTGTCTGGGTCAAATACCATTTCACTTTGGCTGTGATTCTTTCATTCCTTTTTACATTTAAAACATGCCTTAAATACTCACAGTACGACATCAGAGGCACAAGAAAGAGAATGTGCCGGAACATTTAAGCTGCCGGGGAGATGAGCCTGACTCAGCTGTGGGAGAGTGCTGCCTGACGGGGGCGGGGGCCATTTGTGGAGCATTCAGATTCGGGAGCTGGTCCACCCTGTCTCTGAAAAGCAACAAGCACTTCCTTACATCCTTATCAGCCAGTGATGCCACAATAAGCTTTCACTAACAAACTAGAAGCTGCAGGTTTTAGGGAAAGTATTCCAACTGCAGCCTGTGAATGTACTGATCCGGCTGCCTTGTAACAGAACACAGCATCTTCTCCCAGAATCCCTCTGACCTGGATTCTGAATGCTGCTGGATTCCTGCCTCACCTTGCCTGTGAAACGCTCTCGCGCCCCCTCCCTGTCTATCTGTGCATGTAGCAACTGTAGATAAGCTCCTTATGGAGAGCACAACTCTGTCCTTGCAGATACTTTAGTTGTGCAGTTCAGAGCACGAGCACATTTTCGTGGTTCCTGCATGAGATGACAGGTCACATGCTGCTGGGGATTTAGCACACACTGTGTGTTAATGATGGTGACTATTGCGCGATGAATACTGTATGTAATGCTGGCGGGAGAGATGTGATTTCTGTGTTTTTTAAGCAGAAAATGATCAACAAACAAGTCTCTGGCTCTGACAGACACAGCCCTGAAGCCTTTCCTCCACATCTCTTCATCTGATTTTTAAAAAACAAGAAGAATGTAAAAACAGGCCGAGCCCTCCCTGCCATACCCCATACCCGCCCCCGCCATACCCATACCCAGCACCAACATACCCACAATTCCAGGAGAACTTGTCCACCAGAGGAAACGGGCAGAGTCACAGAAGTAGGCAGGTCAGTGCATAGCTCTGCAGGTACTGTGCTGGGCCCTGCTCAGGTCGCCATGGCATCCGGAGACCATTTGACTTAGGCTGCCATGCCTCAGCTGGAGAAGCTCCCCTCCACTCATCATTTTACTGTGACCTCAGCATCTAAAGCTGTGACCAGCCAGCCTAGACGATGGAGAAAGCGTCACCCTGTGCTGATGTCTCAGGGGTCGCCGCTGACGTCGCTGCTGCTGCCCCCACCCCCCCTGTCCTTGCATAGAGCAAACGACTGATACAAGCCGTGCATTAATTCCCTCAAGATGCAGGGCAAAGTCCGTGAAGTCAAAGCTTAGAAAAGAAACTGCAGGTCCATTAACCGAATCTCCTATGTGTAAAAAGTGCCCTCTAACCCCTATAAAATTAGCATGATGACTGCAGGTCTGGAGGCTGCAGTGCTGATGGTAACTGATGTCTCCACGTGGCATTTTCACTGACTTCAGGAGACCACCCAGGTCACTGGATAGGGTTTGGTCGGACAGGCTTCCAGACAGAGGAAAAGTTTGTCTTATGTAGTCCAGGGACCAGAAGATGCATTATAATTGAAATATTATTCTATGGAGCTAAACATCAGTACAGACTAAAAACTGAGATGATCGTGGATGTACTGTGAATGGGAGGCCCACTCACTGCTAAAATGGAGAAGGAGCCTCTCTTGCATAAATCTACAAAGATGAGTCAGGTGTTATATATTTGTTGGAAGTACTGCCCCCTTGTGGTCAGGGTTATTGTAATTGTGGTGTTGTGTCACTGTCTGGGTGCCTTCCCATATACAAAGCCATCTTCTAAGCCTTTTGATTGCTGGCGCTCGTCTCTGTCCTACTGGCTGCTCAGGTCCCAGCTGGTCTGGGGACAGGAACTGGCCGTGCAAGGCACCCCTTCAGAGGAAGTCGCAGTGAAGTCTGTCGGAGATCTGGCTGACGCGTACCTCGCTGTGGGCTGACACCACCAGGACACGGGCAGTCCTCTGTGCCGGTGCCACGCAGAGTGCCCCGTCTTCCACACAGTGCCGGCACCTTCCATGCCAGTTGTGCGAACCATCAGACAAGCGCGTAGAATGGCTGATGTCGCCATGGTTACGCTGGGAGGTCCGGCCTGGCTGGAACCGGCCCCGGAAGTGCGCCGCACCCCGGTTCAGTGACTTGCGGAAGTTGGGCTTGAACAACAGGTAGACGATGGGGTTGTAGACAGTGGAGGACTTGGCAAAGATGGCTGCAAGGGCGAAGGCAACCGGGGGCACCTGGGCGGTGCCGCTGCTGGCTGCCCAAATGGCCACCACAGCGTAGGGGCTCCACGCGGCCAGGAAGCCGGCGCACACCGCCACGGAGAGCTGGGGACAGGGAGAAATATGTGAGCACACAGATGGGGTCTCTCTGAAAAGACCAGGGTCTCATAAGAGGGGGTGCCATGGGGGGTTAGTGGCAGCGCTACGCTAACGCTAAATGGCGCGTGCCGTGAATCGTGTCCAGAGGTGGTTCAGTGTGTGGACCCACCTTGACGATGAGTACATGGGCGTTGGAGACCGTGCTCTGTGGGGACATGTGCTGCCTCATGGCCAGGTGTGAGCCGCGCACTGTCAGCAGGATGAAGGCATACGAGGTGAGGATGACGGTGCAGGGCACTGCGTAGCCAAACAGGAAGAGCGCTACCACGTAGGTCACGGCGTGCGCGTCCCCACGGGGCACGTGCCAGTCGACGCAGCATGCTGTGCCGTACGGCTCCGGCCCGTAGCGACCCCACTCGGCCATCGGTCCCACTGCGAAGACCACAGCATAGCACCACGCTCCCAGGACCAGGACACGGGCGTGGGAGGAGGAGAACCGGTTACCTGCCAATCAGACAAGACCAGAAGCTGAAGGGGCGGGGCCACATTGCAAAATAGCAGCCTTGACCACTTTGTGTGGGAAACCTTCGTGGTTTTAGTAATTGATACTTTTATTGATCCCCATGGGGAAAATCTCTTTATGCCTCCCCCAACTGACATCCAGTGGCTCTATATTATTGTATTATGCTGGCTTGTTTACAGAGGTGTGTTAGGATCTTTGTTGGTTTGCATCTGTAGGTCTCCTTTTTGCATTTGCTTGATAGTATTTAAAATGATGTGTACTGAAGATAATGACAGACCCTGATACCTGCTCTACAGACCCCTGGGGAGGCAGGGGAGGGGGGTGGTAAATAATTTCAGTCACTGTGGATGAAATCAGCAGTAGAATAAGTGAGATTTTTTTTAAGTTTTACTCCAATCCCAGTATCAGGAGCATTGGACCAGCAAGGAAGCAGTGGTGGTTAAATAGCTGCCTATATAGCACATTTTAAAACAGTTTTTAAAACAGTTTAGCCCAGTTACTCCCACTGATGTAATTACATCTAATTACATCTATGTAAACACAGATGTTAACTCTCTTTTATGAAAGAAAGTTAGCCAAGATAGACAGCAGTAAAAAGACAATGGGGCACACATCTAATTATACGACAAATACCACAAATACAATATGGAGCTTAAAATGACATTAACATAACCAAGCTACACAAACAACAATAATGACATATAGCAAAGTGGAGTAACCAGTATACTCTGTTAAAACAGTTACACCCAAAGGATTTCACTTCCATGTATAAGCATATGTATATCAAGATTTTTGGCTCCTGGAGCTCTGCTAACACTCCACACTGTTAGTGCTCCATGCAGTCATCACTACACACTGTTAGCACTACGCACTGCTAACACTCCACACTCTTAGCACTACGCACTGTTAGCGCTCCACACTGTTAACACTCCGCCCTGTTACTGCTCCGTACAGTTAGCATTGTATATTGCTTGCGCTCCAAACTGCTAACACTCCACAATGTTACCACACTGCAAAATTAATGCTCTGCACTGTTAGGCCTACAATGCTGTCGTCTGTGTAGTGAGAGAATAACCAAAAACCCATCTATACGTGTTTAAGCAGCAGATGCCATAATGTGTCTGAAAAGTATAATCAGTCAGAATGTGGAGGTGGTGCAGGTCTGGCCCTTAGCTGCCCTGCCACCTGCTGTGCCTTGTGGGGTGATGGAGTGCTGCATGTCAGCTGACTGCAGTTAATGGACCAGGGGGCTTTGCTTCCAGGCTTTCTTGCTAACGGCGTTCTGGTTAACGGAGCACAGCACCCAGGCCATTAGCTTGGGATGAGGAGATAAACGCCCAGTAAGCCCAGCAGATCGACTGATCGTACATCCAAACACCCTCTGTCCCAGTTTCTGTGATCTGTGAGACGTCGTGAAGGTCCTCTGAAAAACAAGCAGCTGCCTGCACAAACACACTCCCTGTCACTGTGTGCGTGTGTGTGTGTGTCTTTTGGGACAGGGAGAAGGTCACCATCAGAGTGGTCCACAGACTCTCTCTGTCCTTCACCCAGCGTTACATGGTGCTAAGCTGGCTGGTGACAGACGTCACAGAGCCCCCCCACCCCCGCCGCCGCATGCGACTGGGAACAAATACAGCCTCAGGTGGAGAGTGAAGACACTTGCTGGTTGTTATTGGTGTGTTATGGTTAATGCCGATAATCTGGCATTCAGCTGTTTCAACATTACCCAAGACCTGAGGTCAGGGACACCCTCGAAACATGTCCCAGAACTTGAAAGAGATCTAAATTAAAATGGCGCAGCGTGCTTCTAGCCCCCCTGGGAAGGTGGGGCTGTGCTGCCACCTGGCTTATTCTCTTTCACCTCTGTCTTTGCCAAACGGTTTGTGATGCTTCTCTGCGATCTGTTTCTACTTGAATTAATTGCTTAGATGTATTAGTCACACTTGTTAAGGAATGGCATTAAGCGTTTGTTTGCAAACAGACATCTCAATTACTGCCTGAGTTACTGTACCATCTGCTAATGGTGGGGGGTGGCTGAAGGTTTTTAAGTGGGTCCTGGACAATGCAGGTGGCTGGGACAATTTTCTAGTGTCCTGAGAATCCAGTGCCACTCTCCTAAAGGGGGGTGCTAGCCTTCTGCTTCTCACATCTGGCACTGATCAAAGCTTTTAACATCATTTTTTTGTTTGAGATGGTCTCTTAATTTCCTTCCAAGAACATGTACTCTTAGGAGCTCTGTTGCATAGTGCGTAGTGTTAAAGCTGGGAGAACAGTCCTTGTGCTTCACCAGCAATGACCATCAGCTGATACTAATGTTGTATGAAGAAATGCATCTGAAACAGGGCACTATGATTCCTTTGCTGCCCTCACTGTAGGTTTCACAGCAATGGTGGCTGTGAGCTTATAGCTTTCCATACTGCAGTTGCCTCTCCTTCACAGCAGGCTTGCGATCATTTGGTTCACTTACCATAATGCGGGAAGCAGACTTTGAGGCAGCAGACGGCCGACAGGATGGTGAGGTTGGTCAGGCTGCACAGGGCGAAGAGAACCCCGCAGAATGCATAGTAAGTGCAGGTGATCTCACCGAACAGCCACCTGCTCAGGGGTTGGTGGAGGGAGAGAAGCAGCAAGATATAACAGCGCCAAGTGCAGCTGGGGACAATACAGATGGCTCAGAAGCTACCACACATTCCCTAAGCATTCCCATCATGCTCTTTGGGCGCGGGGAGAGACGTGCATCTTAGTTTAGACTAAATTTTTACCCAAATTCATGGTTTAGAGGGCCTCACAATCTCCTCACTCAGTTTTACATGGTAATATGTAGGCAGTTTAATGTTTAGGGTTCTTTCCTCAGCCACACCAGACCTCCTGATGACCAAAGACTTTGCTGGAGATGGCAGAGTGAACATGCTGGAGCACATGACCACTAGCTGGGGAAGGAAATCACTATGGCCCTGACCTGTGGGCGAAAGAGGAGGGTGTGGCCAGGGGGAAGAGGGTGACGGTCATCCCGAGGTCGCTGATGGAGAGGTTTATGATGAAGAACTCAGCTGGCTTCAGCGACGACTTCCTGCAGCAGGCAACTGACAGCAGTACGCCATTAGCCAGCAGGGACAGGACACCTGCAGCAGGAGGGAAGGGGGCCGGCCGGCCAAGGGGGAGAGAGAGAACGAGTATTAGTTGTCGGGTTGGTACTTGGTTAACCACTCTGTGGGTGGGGCTACCTGGATCATTAGGCAATCTGTGAGTGAGGTTATCTGCGTCTTTGGACAGTCTGTGGGTGAGCTTAACTTTGTCTTTGGACAGTCTGTGGGAGGGGCTAGCTGGATCTTTGGACAGTCTGTAGGAGGGGCTAGCTGGATCTTTGAACAGTCCATGGGAGGGGCTAGCTGGATCTTTGGACAGTCTGTGGGAGGGGCTAGCTGGATCTTTGGACAGTCTGTGGGAGGGGCTAGCTGGATCTTTGGACAGTCTGTGGGTGGGGTTAACTGGGTCTTTGGGCAATATGTAGGTGGGGTTATCTGGGTCTTTGGACAGTCTGTGGGTGGGGTTAATTGGTCATAAGGCAGTCTGTGGGTGGGACTAACTGGACCTTTGGGTAGTCTCTGTGTATGGCTAACTGGATCTTTGGACAGTCTGTAGGCAGGGTTAACTGGATCTTTGGACAGTCTGTGGGTGGGGCTAGTTGGGTCATTAGGCAGTCTGTGGGTGGGGCTAACTGGGTCTTTGGACAGTATGTGGGAGTGGCTACCAGACTCACAGAAAGTGCTGTAAAGAGTCCCCATGAGGAAGTCATATTCTGCTGAGATGGTGGAAACAAACAAGCTTGTTTTTGATGTATTTCCCATCTGCAGGAAAAGAGGTAGAAGATGGGTCACAGTGAGAGAAAGAAACGCAACAAAAGACAGGAAATGAGAAAAGGAAGAGGAAGGGGCACATTGAGAGGAAAACAAGCAACATGTGACAAGAAGTAAGAAAAGGAAGAGTAATGGGTGTAGTGAGCGGAAAATACACAACAAATAACAGGAAGTAAGAAAAGGAAGAGGAAGGGGCCACTTCATTGGTGTGGTGACCCAGCTTAACAAAAAGCATGAATCAGCGAGTTTCAGGAAGACTGTAAAGATAAAACACCCTTTTATACAGAGGATTGCACACCAGTTGTTCACACTAATGTAGGAATGTAAGCTTTGTTGTCCTGTTTTACTTAAAAAGTTTTGAAATTCATACTGTACACTCAGGGGGCACAATGAATTACTCTGTACTGTATGTTACATCATCTGGTTCCTCTCTGGTCTAAAAATAAAAATTTCCTCATATGACTTGAAGCTTCCATCAGTTCAAACAAGTTCTACTGATGTAGGCAACTATCACTAGTGATAGTTAAATGAAGACCCATGAATCATTTGCTGCATCTTCTGACCCCACTAGATGCTGCTCTTGGTTTGCTTTGAAGCATGCTGTGGGCCATTTTTTTGACAAAGAACACCATCTAGTGGGATCAGAAAATAAAGCAAATGGTTCATGAGGCTTCATTTGGCCATTACTAACTAGAAGTTGTGCCAGGAGGACCCGACAAGAGTTCCTACCTTAATATATTATGCCAGTGTTCCCAATTCGGTCCTTGGAGACCCACAGACAGTCTACATTTTTGTTGGGGAACATGCAAAAATGTAGACTGTCTGGTAGGGAGCTGTGAGGGAGCAAAAATTTGGACCTTCTGTGGTCTTCATGGACCAAGTTGGGAAACACTGTATTGCAAAGAAGAGCACAAAGAAGAAACAGTGGGTGTGGTCAAGATGCCACACTCAAACTACCTAAAACAGAAACATACTAAAACAGAAATCGTTACATTAGTCTGGGAAGGGTGGAGGGGCTTTATGAGGTCTCAAATGTCACTCTGGACCTCTGTGGGCTTCCACTCCAGACCTGCACCTGTAGCAGTCTGTAAATGATCCAAGGGGATGACAGTGAGCAGAATCATAGCCCTGTCTAGTGCTGACCTGCATCTCCTGTCAGGAGGGCTTGGACCTGTAGTACCAGGCCGCAGCCAGCTCTCACTTACTATGATTTATTCTCTGTTGTTGTCATCTTGGATTTACTGGAAGGAAACCAACAAGTAGTAATGTCATTCTACTACATATATATGACAATTGCTTGGACTTAAACTGACCGTGACCCTGTGTTAGATAGTGGCTGTGGAACATGGATGGCTTTTACTAAAAGAAACCCATGCTGGCATGTAGAGTGTAGCTGAAAGAGGCTTACAGTATATCAGTTTGAGTTTTATTGTTAAATCAAATGGCTCCTCTTGGAGGTGCAGCACTGTGTAACAAGCAGCACTGGCGCCGCAGGTTGACAGTGTTAATGCGCCTTAGCGTTAGCACAGCAGTCAGTGTGTCAGCTGCAGTCCCCGGACAGTCACATGAGGGGATCACGGTAAAGCCGGGAGAGGGCTGCATGTCTCATGATGCTTCAGGGTGACACTGGGAGCAGGTCTGCTTCTGCTTCCAGCATCTTTGTGTGTAAAGCATCCACCTCCCCGAGAAGAAAAAGCACTGGCCGATGACCCCCATTTCGAGCAATTCGATGGACAGCTTGCATGTGCATGTCTGTCTGTGTTTTGCAAGAAGTGGTTTCCATGACAACCACCAATGCCATCTCACACACATAGAATGAGACAGAGGCAATCTAAAAGAGCAATCGCAGAGAGAGGGATCACACTTTACATTTAACAAATTACAATACTATTGATACACAAGAATCAGGTCTGTCATAAAGCTTAATCTGACAGTTAACTGTATTCATCGCCCATTGAAAATGAATTGCAGTTTGTGTCCATGACTGTTCATTATCTATGTAGGGCACAAGCTAGAGAGCAAAGTGAATCTGTATTACCTCTAGTCTAGGCATTATACAATTTCAGTTTCAGCTGTTACACAGTGCTGCTCAGCGTTATCAGACCAGTGGCCAGGAAAAAAACACTAAACAGTGATGACATCTGTCACGAGGCCAGATGGCAGGGAATGATTTCTCCTCTAACGCTGTAAGCTGATGGTGACACAGGTATCAAACATCACCTGGCATCCTGATTTGCTGGGAACGAGCTACAAATGCTAAAGGAGGTGGTCCAGCTGGTGCTGCTATAACATTATAATCCTGGGAAATTACACTGGAGAGATTCAAGTGGACAAATAGGAGAGACCAAACTGAGAATATGCCATCCATCCATCTTCTAACCACCTCTCCTGGACAGAACCAAAGGCAGCCTGTACAACCTGAATGGGACATCACTGCCAGTCTGTCGCAGGGCAAATACAGGCACTTACTGCCTGTTTATGGAGGAGGCAGCCAGTGTACTCAGGAAGAAGAGCAAGCATCAAACAAACAGCATAGGGGTGACATTCAAACCCCCAGACCAGGAGGTGTGAGGCACCCACTGAGCCACAGTGCCACCTTGTGGTGAAATCCCTCTATGCTCCCGATGCTCTTTATTCTCACAGCTAATACGTGGATGGCTCTGCCGAAGGAGATTGCTGATCAAACAGGGGACCCCAGTAGATCAGGTATGAAGCTAAACATTCTTTACAGAAGTCCTTTTAATGACCGTTTCATTGGGATGGAAACCAATTTGAAAATCAAATAAGTAGAACAAACATTAGGAACCCTTCACAAGGATGTGGCATTTTCCCCGTGGTAGGAGCACAAGATTCACTCAAAAGCATGCTAAGGAAGCTCTCGCAACTGTTTGTCACTTTGAATGATTGTTACTTTTTCAAGACATCTAAAGTGCTTTAAAGAACCACTTCAATAACCACTGTGTAGCACCCACCTGGCTGATGAGACTGCAGTCATTCTGTAGATCACATAATAGCTAAGGTGGTGAAAGGGCAGAAGAGAATTCACCAGTTAGTTAGGGGATGATTAGGAGGCCACATTTGATAGTGCCACAGCGGACAAAGTCTAGCCAAGGCATCGGGGTACCACCCCTAGTCTTTTGAAAGATGCCCAGGGATAACCTCTGAGATTCAGGACCTTCAGGATTCAGTTTTACATTCCATACGGCATAATTTTTACAACACAGTGTCCCTATCACTGGGGCATTGGGATCCACACAGACCACAGGATGGGCTCCCCTGTTGGCCACAGTGTCCCTGTCACTGCACTGGGGCATTGGGATCCAGACAGACCACAGGATGGGCTCCCCTGTTGGCCACAGTGTCCCCGTCACTGCACTGGGACAACCTAGCTTTCGTAGTTGGTCACCCATCCATTGCTTCGGAGAAAAGTGTCTGTTAAATGCCACAGATAAATACTTAACCCAGTGCTTTGCTTACAGGCCTGTTTATGAATACCCACAGTGCTACAAAAGCTGCCTCCCTGCCAGTAGGAACATGAGGCCAGTGATGGCAAAGGTCACACGCCGGCGCTGAAGAGTGTGTGACAACATGGGGGGTTTTTATGAGGGAGGACAGGTGAAACCGGAACTGAATGGAGAACCTGGTTCCACTTAGTCTCACTTCAGGAAGCCATTTTCCTAGGGGTTCACATACTATTTATATCAATGACCTTGATCATTAAAATCGTTTGTTCGGCAAAGACAAGGCAAGATAAAATGCTGCATGTTTGTTTGTTTATAATTGCGATTAATACAACGATCAGATCACATTATAGGAGGCATTCATGCAGAAAATTGCTAAGGGTTCACAAGGTGTCACAGACTTTATATGATGTGCTTTTGAAAGATTAGTCATTAGGTATTACTTAGATATCCCTGAAAAGAAAGGAGAAGAGAGAAAAGAGAAGAAGGAGAGGAGGCTCAGGAGACAGAGGCCAGACGCTTATCTTCTTTTCTTCATGGTCTGAGTGACACTGCTGTAGGCATGGTCATACCTACCACTGAGGACACCAAGGTCAAGTCCTCAGTATTCTTTCTGCAACTCCATTAAGCACCATTACAGGCAGACATAGGAAGAGTGTACACTTTGGACCTCGGTATTTAAAAAATCCTGGCTACAGTCCTGGCTGTAGGGTTTATTTGGAAAGCATCCTTTCACTCAAACATACTGACAATGGTAAGTTGGGGTCAGAGTTACAGTACAGTTAGGGTTAAGTCATCGCTCTCCACATTCCTATCAAGCAAAAGAGTCGAAAGCCTTGCGTTTATGCAAAACCCGCTTCCCTGTCAGAGGACACGCCCCCCCCACACCTCTGGATTTTCAGGACATTGCACATTATTTGCTGGTGTCACATAGTGTGTTCATAAAATCGGTTTGTTAAATGTGATTGTTAAATGCAACTTGTCTGTCCTGTAAATGATGAAAGGCATCACAGTTTTTCCTGTTAGATCGCATGTGATGATGCATTAAATTGCATCATCACAGTTATTATTAAGGCCTGGGAAGGTCACCTTCCTACACAGATGATGTCCAGCACCGGCTTCACAGAGCGAGCTCACAACTAGACATGTTCTTTATGAGGATTCTCTTTGTTGGCGTCTCCATCACCACCAGCCACACTTCCCTGCTGAGGGAGAAGTGCAGGGTGATGCAGGCTGAGGATTCCATGATTGCTGGGATCACAGATCACCTCACCAACTGGCTGCAGTTTATTTGACGAAGTGCTTAGCACCATGGAGGTGACCCATGGGACAATGCTGTCATTATACCAGCACACTTTTTACTAGTGATGGACAAAATGATGCTTCATGAACCATTTCCTGTATTTTTTGACCACACTAGACGGTGCTTTATGTTTAACCAAGAGCGCCATCTAGTGAGGTCAAAAAATACAGTAAATGGTTCATGAAATGCCTTTGTCTATCAACTACTCTTTAGACCACAGACTTTGAGAACAGGAGGTACAGGAGAAGAGGAGTGCAGAAGACTGGGGGAGGATTTTACTGGTTGAACATAAGAACATAAATTTATAAACGAGAGGAGGCCATTCGGCCCATCAAGCTCGTTTGGGGAGAACCTAACTAATAGTTCAGAGTTGTTAAAATCTT
>JAODKC010000130.1:9465819-9475885 GCA_026777985.1 Mormyrops attenuatus
TTAAAATGTTCTCCCACTAATTTCCACTTATGGCCACGAGTTCTAGTATTTAAACTAATATTGAAATTTAGCTGAAAGTGTAAGAACCATCTGCAGCTTAGTGACAGACAGGAGCTGATGGTGGACTTCAAGCACGGATGCTAGCCACCATGACCCTCTAAGGAGAGAGTGTAGCAATAGAGGACAGCAGCTTGGTGTCTAAACTGATGACAGACTGCACCAACATGACGATACTGAGGGGGCCTGCAAGGGGGTGCAGAGGAGGCTGTTTTTCTGCAAACTGCTACACGCTTAGCAGTCCACCACAGCCAGTGTCATGTTCTTCACGGCTGATTGCTGGGGAGGTCACGTCAGGCAGAAGGATGCTAGTACACCCATCAGGCTTTTCAGTTCACTTCCCTGTTACACTTCAGAAGAAACCCTTCAAAAATAGCAGATGTTCTGTGGTGTCTGGCCTCAGAAATTTTACATTTCACATCCTGGGCTTAAAAACCTGCCAGTTTCTGATTATTTCTCAAGATATGGAATCTCTCTTTTCTGTGTTTCTCCATCAGCCTCCTGGATCATCCGTTTGAGGGTTCTGTCCATGACAGATTTTCTGAGATGATGCAGAAAATCAGAGCATCGTTGACCTCTTTCTCTTGAACTCATAAGCAATGCATGTATGGTGCATCTTTGTGCATCTCACCTTCAATTTAACCAAAGCTGGCCAGTGTTTAACCACACCGACTGCCCAGTGTTAAACCACGGCGACTGCCCAGTGTTAAACCATGGTGATTGGCCAGTGTTTAACCACAGCGACTGCCCAGTGTTAGACCACGGCGACTGCCCAGTGTTTAAACACGGCAACTGGCCACTGTTAAACCACGGTGACTGGCCAGTGTTTAACCACGGCGACTGCCCAATGTTTAACCATGGCGACTGCCCAATGTTTAACCATGGCGACTGCTCAGTGTTTAACCATGGTGACTGCCCAGTGTTTCACCACAGCATGCTGAAAGTTCAGGAGGCAGGAAGAAATACTAAAGTCATCACTTAGAATGTGGACATTATCCAAAATGGTAAAGCCAATAAATTAATCTGCAAAAAGGTCACTTGTGTAATATATTACATTAATTCATATATTCATTAAGCCAATAATGTTCTATATATCCATTTCCATAGTAACGGCACTGCAATTTAATTTGTAAGAATTAATTGGTTTAATTTCACACTTGGAAGAAGGTGAACTTTGATTTAACAAAGTTTTCCAGGCTCACTTGTCAACATTGCCTAGGATTAGCTGCAGGCAATTTCTGCAACCAGAAAGGCAGCTGGTACTTCATGCTCCCGCTCCTGCAGCTGTTCCCAGATGATTTAGGATGGTGACCAGATAGCACAGCGAAGGAGAAGGTCCCACACACACACACACACACACTCGCACACACAGACCCGTACTCATATCTTTGTGGAGACCATTCATTCATTCATTCCTATGGGCAAAAGCCTAATGCCAGCAATGACAACCTTAACCCTAACCCAGCCATAACCTTAACAATAAGAAACCAAACGAAATACAAGACTTTTAGCATCTCCTTTTCAGCCAGCTTGGTGACACTGTCATCTTTAGGGTCACAAAAAAGGAGCCGGTTCACTACAAGGTGCAGGTCCAGCTGTCAGCGGACATCTGGGACATCCTGAATACTTTCTGGTGTTTCTTCACAACCTAAGCCTCACATAGAAAACCTTCCTGCATTCAAGCTGCCTGGACTCACACCAAGTGTCTGAACCCAGTGGTTGTCAGTTATGGAGCAGCTAAAGCACTGGTGTTTCTGAGATTATCACTGGGAAGTAAACTTGTGTGGATAGTTGTGAGGCCAATTGGTTTCTGCCGTGCACAGTTCAACCTTGTGGAAGCCACAGATCATTAACCACCTGTTACTTACAGTTTTCAGTTGAGAAATAGCACAGCCTAGAGGTGACAGGAAGAACTCCACAGCCTTTGGTTTGAACCCACTTGCTCCACTACAATCTTGATTACTCAGTCAGTGGTATAATATTTGTACTTTAACCACAACTAAAGTTCCTTATGACCGATATTGTCCAAAGAACAGATGCCTAGATCAAGAACCAGAAAACATGTGGTTTTCTAAGAATCATGTTATTTGATTTAAACTATCAAAACCTTGGAGGTCTCAAAGCCAGATAGAAACTCAACACACATGACATTCTGCACACATTAGTCATTCAGTAAGTTCTCGTGTGTGTGGCAGCAAGCCTTAGGGTGAGGCTGTCTGACTCATGCGGGATGCCTGACACTCCTATACTTGCTTTTGTACATTAACTGTGGCCACTTCTGCACAATGCTACAAAATGGTTTTTCAGTTCCTGTGGATTCCATCTAGGGTTTGAGGTCACATGACCTCCCATCCAAGATGAACTTACGTAAACTCCCATGAGAGATGAGGACTCCCAGAATGCAGTGGGGAATGGAATGTGTGGTCTTCTTCAGAGGATTTATTCAAAAGATCAAAGCATCACATATATGCTTTTTCTGGGTGGGGTGGTTTGTCTTCAACCTTTTTCAGGCCAGGAACCTCTTGGTAGATAGTGAAATAGAGTACTTTACACTTCCCTCTTAATTGCTGCTATTTTGAAAAAACCTGGTGCTGATCCCAACAATTTGAATAATTTTCAACCAATTTCAAATCTACCATTTCTGTCTAAAATTCATGTGAAGACTGCTGCAACACAGGTGCATGTTCATCTTAGTGATAATAATCTATTAGAACAGTTTCAGTTCGCATATTGTCCATTTCATAGCACAGAAACAGCTTTGATTAAAATTACTAATGATTTATTATTGAAATGACTGATGTTGCCCTTACCTGGTTTACCTCTTATCTTTCTGGTCGTACTCAGTTTCTGTGACTTAAAACTTTTAGACTGTTCCAGTTGCTAGGGGTGTTCCACAGGGTTCTGTTTTGGGGCCTCTTTTGTTCATCATTTACCTTTTACCTCTTGGAAAAACTTTTAGGAAAATTTATATACAGTTTCACTGTTATGCAGATGACATCCAGCTCTGCGTATCTACCTAGTGTCTATCAGAGATTAAAACTTGGTTTGCCGCCCCTTTTCTCCAACTTAATAAGGATAAAACTGAGGTTCTTCTTGTAGCCACAAATTCTACTCTTGCCAAATTTGATTGTCTTTCTTGGGCAGTTGATGGCTCTGTAGTATCCCAGTCTCCTCAGGTTAAGAGTTTGGGTGTCATCCTTGACAGTCCTTTCTCTTTCAGACCACATATTCAAATATTACTATTAGTCTGCATAGTTTCATCTCCAGAATATTAATTGTCTTTGTTTGTCTCTCACACCTTCTAGTAATGCTATTCTCTTTACATGCCATGGTCACATCTCATATTGATTACTGTAATTCCATCCTGTTTGGTCTCCCTCTCAAGCTCTTCCATTAGCTTCAGTTGGTTCAGAATGCTGCTGCTCCTATTATTACTAGGACCCCCTCCATAACTCACATCACTCCTGTTCTTCAGTAACTTCGTTGGCTTCCTGTCAGATATCGTATTGATATCAAGATTTTGTGGTTAACCTTTGAAGTCCTCCATAATCTGGCTCCTCCATATCTCTCTGTTTTTTGCATATTCATTCCCCCCCAGTTCACCTTTCTCGTTGTACCTGCTGCTCGCCGGACCACCATAGGGTTCAGGGCCTTTAGTCATGCTGCCCCCTGTCTTTGGAACTCTCTTCCTCATGATTTCCATGGTACTGACTGTCTTTCTTGTTGGCTTAAAACTCACCTTTATAAAATTGCCTATTCACTTTAATTTCCCTTCCTAGGCAACTTTTAATTGATTTGATTTATGGTAATTTTGTATGCATGCATGTACAGATGTTGAAGAATGCATGTATATTGTGTTGACTTTGTTTTGTAAGGTGTCCTTGAGTGCCTTGAAAGGCGCCTTTAAATAGAATGCTCTTTATTTTTATTAAAATTGTATTGCGGATTAGCCTTGACCCATATTAACATGAGCATTAATGTATCTATTTATCAATACATGAATAAATATATTTGATCCTCTTAACCTACTTATTTACTTAGTCTTGATGCTTACAATAAAAAACTAGTGGTGCAATGGTTCTGAAACTGAGACGTTCACGATCTCCTGTCGCGGTTCTGAAAGGCGGAACTGCGGTATTCCCCCCCCCCGACCCAAACCCCAACCCGCTGCCACAGGTGCAGCCTGTTGAGCTCTTATTAATGTTACAAAACTCAGCTCAATAAAAGGTCAGTTACCTCCTCGCCTGGTCAGTTAGTACCTCACCCGGTCAGTTAGACCCTCACCTGGTCAGTTAGCTCCTCGCCTGGTCAATTAGCCCCTCGCCTGGTCAGTTACCTCCTCACCTGGTCAGTTAGTACCTCACCCGGTCAGTTAGACCCTCACCTGGTCAGTTAGCACCTCGCCCGGTCAGTTAGCCCCTCGCCTGGTCAGTTAGCTCCTCGCCTGATGAGTTAGCACCTCACCTGGTCAGTTAGTACCTCGCCTGGCCATTTACCACATCGCCCCGTCAGTTAGCACCTTGTCCGGCCAGTGTGCACCTCACCTAGTCAGTTAGCACTTTGCTTGGTCAGTTAGTGTTTTTCCTGGACAGTTAGCACTTTGCCCAGTCAGTTAGTGCCTTGCCCAGTCAGGAAAACACTTTGCCCGGTCAGTTAGCGCCTCACTCAGTCATGCTGGCGCCCTGCACTCTCTGAAATCCCCACATACATTTCTGGGCAGCCTCTTTCCTCATTGGACGTGACCCTGAGGGGTTCTTGCTGCAGCTGTAACTACCCAGCTGCTGGTCCTCCTGCTGTTGCCATGGTGACAGCATCCCGTGGGTCATTCAGGATGGCATCTCTGCCAGTGGGCCAGCCTGCCACACAGCTCCGCCTCCTTCAGCTTGTCCCTTCTTCACACACAGAGCTGTGAGTATTTCTGGCTGGGGCCTGAGGGGGGTGCTCATAAACTGCTATGCTGCTGCCCCCTGGAGCCTGGGGGGAGAAGCGCAACCCCCCCCCCCCCATGTGCACTTATGACCCAAACAAGCACAGCTGTGCATATCTGCAGGAGCTGGCCTGTTACCGAGGGAGGCCCAAACAAAGCTGAACGCACTTAACCTCTCTGTCAGAAGCAAGCAGCATCAAAAAACAAGACAAAAGTCACAGGGTCAACATCATTCCTGATACGCTACCGTGTTATATACATAATCTATCCTAAACTGTTACTGAAGCAACTCTCACAGGATAAGTACATCACTGGACAGATGAGATGGGCTGTGATCCGGAGTACAGTACTGACAGAGCCCAGGTTCTCTCCCCCAAACAGGGCAGGGGCGCATCATGTCCATAGCTGGGATTTGTGTCTCATTCATGTTAATATTGATTAATAATATTCCCCCATGGAATGGGATAAAGAGTGTTATAACGGGTCACACACACAACATCTTTGCATGATGCTGGCTTTTTGGGGGGGAGGGGGGCTGGGGTGTTGACCTTATTTCTAATCTGTCCATCGAGATATTTCTTTGCAGCTGAACACTATGAGCTTAGACAACACACTCAGTGGGTGTCTCTGCTAACAGGGACAAGCAGCTCTGATCTGAGAAACCATGATCTGAATCCTAGGACATTGTATTCATTTAAAAACCAGCAGACACCTTTAATGGGACACCTTGGATGGGACACAAGTCCTCTCTGGCGGAAGCTCTGCATGATTACATTCTTACAAATATATATACTGTACATCTACTTACTTAATGGGCACCTCTGTCCAATGCAACATACCAATGAGGAAACGGTGGGGTCAGAGTGCAGGGTTGGCCAACGTCCTGATGCAGGTGAGTTAAGGGCCCAACAATGGTGTGACTCTCAGACTCAGAGGCCGGACTGACTGACCACGCAGCACGACACACACTTACTTGCGGCATCCCTCCAGCGAGCACCGCAGCTTACTAATCCTCTCTGTTTGCAAATACAGGGCAGCTGAATAAGTTATGCAGTGCCTTACTTACAGGATTACTTCACCAAAGCCATGTGACATACACACGAGGAAAAAGTGCCCAACAAAAGCAGGATTCCTGCTGTCTCCCAGGTCCAAGTCTCCACAGAAAGGTTTGTGTCAAAATCTATTTAAAAACCACATGTCTGTGTGTGTGTGTGCGTGTGTGTGTGTGTGCATGCGTGCAAGCGGGTATACCTTACCTTATGGGGACACAATGTCCCCACAATGTGATGAATTCCCATTTTTTTCCCATTTTGGTCCCCATAAGGGGAAACTCAATTTAATAAAAATCTGTGACTGCAATGAAAAAAACTAAAAATGCAAAAACATTTGTATTTTGTTTGGTTACTTAGGGTTATGGTTAGGGCTGGGTAGGGGTTAAGGTTGTCATAGTTAGCATTAGCATTTTTCCCATAGAAATGAATGAGCGGTCCCCATAAAGATATGTTTACCCGTGCGTGTGTGTGTATGTGTGTGTTTGTGTGCGCGTGTCCAGGTATACCTTACCTTATGGGGACTGCAATGAAAAAACTAAAAATGCAATAGCCACTGTCAAAAACTACACGGCAAGTTCCCTGGATAGGCAGTCATATGCCTGTAGTAAATTGCAGCCATTAAAAATTCATATTTCAGTTATTTACCTGCTTAAAAGCTTTGTTCAAATGCTTCCCTCAAGGGTACAACTGTTAGGTTGACATTTATGAAGCCATTTTATAAATGTCCACCAGGTGCCTAAACAAGAGTGAGTGTTCAGTTGAATCCAAACCAGTTTTCTGATTGTTTAAGCCTGATGACCATGTGACCAGCTGTAACAGGGCTCTTCACAGACGATCAAGTGTTGGGGATGAGCCAATCAGTATGGGCCAGGATGGTCAGCTGACTCAGCTACTTGAGACAGACAATGCCCCCCCCCCCCTTCACCCCCCATCACGCAGTTACATTACGGGCAGCTTTACAGGGGTGAACATTTACAGTAACAATTTAGGTTCAGGCCCAGCATACTTTCCTTTTTATGACTGTTGCTTACAAGTTCATCTCCTTTTTTACCTGATCCTACCCCCATGTAACCTGATGAGTGAGAGAGGAAGGTGAGTCGGGAACCAGCTGGACCCTAACTCTAACCCTAACCCTCCGGAGTCACACGGAGGATGATTCAGGTAGATCTCAGAAACAGATTGCATGTCTGGCAGATGTGGCACGGCGGCCTCACACCGCACATCCTGCAACACGTTGCCGAGTGGCCAGACAGCGCTGCTCGCTTTCTTGACCACCAACAGATGGCTGCCATGGTGGGGTCACGTTTTGCCGAGTTCGAAAGTAACATCACAGCCAATGCAAAGGCCCAGAGGAAGCCAGAGAGACTGCATTCTCACCTGCATCCACCGGGCTGCACCTAGACAGTGAGGAGCTTCAAAGGTCAGTCAGCTTCTGTCAGGTGCCCCCCCCCCCAGCAGCCAAAACAGAACCACAGACCCCCCAGATAAGCGCAACGGCAGCAGCAGTGGCTGCAGGACCTACCTTCTGGGGAGAGCGCTCCACTCACAGAGGCGACTCATGGGTGAAGGGTGACCTCCTGTCTTGTCTTCCGCGGTGGGGCTCCCTTGTCCTTCAGCATGGGGACAGAGGCAGGCTGGTGTGTGCCAGGAGGTGAGAGCAGCACGCACATCCCCACAGCTGAGGAGCACTGTGACGCTTCCCTGGATGTATCCCTCTCCCCCTCTCTCTCTCTCTCCCTCTCTCCCCCTCCCTCACTCCCCCCCTCCGTCGCTCTCTCTCTCACTCTCTCTCCTGTCTGTCTCTGCTCTCTCACATTATCTCAACCAACACATAAATCTTTTCATAGGTGGCCTATTGGCATGGACAGCCAAAGCCCTTATGTATAGTGATATATAATCATATTTCATTTTAAATTATAAGTGCAGTTGCTTTCCTCTATTTAAACAAATTTCTGTTTGCTTTGTTGAGATTTTAAATGCACATTTTTTTGGTTTCTGAGGCATACTGGTTAATGTAAAATATCAAGATGAATGATTTTAAGGAATTTAAATCACCAGTGGGAAATTTTATCAGTCTAATAGGTACAATGCAATAATGAAAGATTTTAACACTTTGCGGGATCTGTAAAATAAATACACCAAGCAAAACATGTTTCTTGACAAACTTGTTCTTGATAATTAAGCTTGTTACTTAATGGAAACAATTAAAGCAAATAAATAGCTACAGGTCACTTAGACAACAGCAGTGCTTAAGGCTGCTGTGTCACACCTCTGGGACTGGGGTTTGAGTCTCTGCCCTGGCTCTACGTGTGTGGAGTTTGCATGTTCTCCCCTTGTTATCATGGGGTTTCTTGTCCAAAAACAGCCCAAAAACATGCTGAGGTTTATTGGAGTTGCCAAATTGCCATTAGGTGTGCATGTGTGAGTAAATGGTGTATGAGTGTGCCTTGAAATGGGCTGGTACCCCATTCTGGGTAATTTCCATAGACACTGTAACCCCACTGACCCTGAAGAGGACAAGCAGTGACAGAAAATGGATGGATGAATGGATGGATGGATGGAAGGATGGATGGACTTATAGTATAGTAATACTTTACACCCGACAGTATGCAATGTAAATAAGTTGGATTTTACCTATAATGTTTCTGAATATGAGGAGGCATATAATTCTAAATTAATAAACCAATGAAAATTCATGGTATATTACACTTAGTTCTACTAATAAATGCGTTTAGGTACAAACATGCAAGCTAAATGCGTTGTGACTGCGGGATAAACAGGACAATGCACCACAGGCCGTGGTTTGTATGTTTTTAAATGCACTTACTAATAAATGCGTTTAGGTACAAACATGCAAGCTAAATGCGTTCTGACTATGGGATAAACAGGACAATGCACCACAGGCCCTGGTTTGTATGTTTTTAAATGCACTTAATGCTTCTTCACCCTTAAAAACAGTAAATGCATGTCTTGGAGTGCATTAACCCTTACTTATCACATGGGGCATGAATATTGAGAGTTCTTTCGGAAAAGGGACTTTATCATGACAGCCCATTCCCAGCGCTGTCCAGCCTATGCCAGCTCTCATTTTCATGACAGCCCATCCCCAGTGCTGCCTGGTCTATGCCAGCTCCCTTTTCCATGATAACCCATCCCCAGTGCTGCCCCGCCTATGCCAGGTCTCTTTATCATAATAGCCCATTCCTCGTGCTGGCTCAACCTATGCCAGCTCTACTTTCATGACAACCCATCCCCAGTGATGTGCAGCTGATACCAGCTCTCGTTTTCATGACAGCCCATCTCTGGTGTTGCCTAGTCCTATGCCAGCTCTCTTTTTCATAACACTCCATCCCTGGTGCCACCCCGGCCTATACTAGTTCTCTTTTTCATGACAGCCGATCCCCACTGCTGCCCACCCTATGCCAGCTCACTTTTTCATGACAACCCATCCCCGGTGCTACCCAGCCAATGCCAGCTCTCTTTTTCATTACAGCCCATCCCCGGTTCTACCCAGCCTATGCCAGTTCTCTTTTTCATGATACTCCATTCCCGGTGCCACCCTGACCTATGCCATCTCTGTTTTTAATGACAGCCCATCCCCGGTGCTGCCTGGCCTATGCCAGCTCGGTTTTTCTTGACAGTCCATCCCCGGTGCTTCCCGGCCTATGCCAGCTCTCTTTTTCCTGATAGTCCATTCCCGGTGCTGCCTGGCTTATGCCAGCTCTCTTTTTCATGATAGCCCTTCCCCGGTGCAGCCCGGCTTATGCCAGCTCTCTTTTTCATGATAGCCCTTCCCCGGTGCTGCCCAGCCTATGCCAGCTCTCTTTTTCATGATAGCCCTTCCCCGGTGCTGTCCAGCCTATGCCAGCTCTCTTTTTCATGACAGCCCTTCCCCGGTGCTGCCCGGCCTATGCCAGCTCTCTTTTTCATGATAGCCCTTCCCCGGTGCTGTCCAGCCTATGCCAGCTCTCTTTTTCATGATAGCCCTTCCCCGGTGCTGTCCAGCCTATGCCAGCTCTCTTTTTCATGA
>JAODKC010000130.1:9485136-9506043 GCA_026777985.1 Mormyrops attenuatus
TGGCCACACTCTTCATACTGCACCTTTAATTTAATGTAAAATAAAGTTGTCCTCCGAAGAGGGGGGGTGGTGGTGGGCAGAAAAAAAAAAAAAAGAGAAGACAATGCAGACAGTACAGAGAGCTGAGGCAGACCGTGTCCTGTAAATCCAGGGATGACAATGCAGACTGTACAGAGAGCTAGTGTGGACCGTGTCCTGTATCTCTAGGGATGATAATGCAGACGGTACTCAGAGCTACTGTGAACCGTGTCCTGTAGCTCCAGAGACAACGATGCAGACACGACAGGGAGCTGCTGTGGACTGTGTCCTGTAGCTCTAGAAATGACAATGCAGATAGGACAGGGAGCTGTTGCAGGCCGTGTCCTGTAGCTCCAGAGACGACGATGCAGACTGTACAGAGAGTGGCTGTGGACTGTGTCCTGTAGCTCTAGAGACAACAATGCAGACGGTACAGGGAGTTGCTGTGCTATATCACAACACAACTCAAAAGGGCGCAGAATGTTTTCGATGCAGCAAACCCACATACAGAGTGCAAATAAACGTATCGTGCTGAGTGCAAGAGTCATTTTAATAAAGGAGGTGACAGCTCTTTTAAAGTGGAAGTATATCTATTTAATAACAGATACTTTTGTTTTAATACTAGCAGCAGCACAAACAGGGAAGCCAACAATTTAAACAATACTCATGGTTACAAGCTAATGAGACACATGTATTCCATGGCAAACATTACATAAATGCTGATCACCGTCGTGATTACAGCTCATATAATGTTGTACAGCTAAAACAATTCTATCACTTTCATTTGAAGAAAATCTACCTCTTTTAAACAGATTTTACTTGCTACTAATTCACAAGCACAACCTTTTTGTTCATGTGGAACCTTATTACAGAAGTAAATGAACAATTTTGCATTTGTCCATTTACTATTTCTTAATTAAGTATACCTCTTGTCAATAATGCCCTTAATTAAACGTTCAGATTTCATTTTATCAAGAGAAACTTTTACTGCAGCAATCTGGAATATGTGTCTTTGCATCTTTCATGCAGACGACAATCCCAGCGGGCACTCTCAGACGGCCAAAATGATGCTTCATAAACCGTTTGCAGTCATTTACCCCATTTGATGGTACTAGCAGGAGAACATTTTAAAATGGCTTTGAGAAAGCACTTCTTTACACAGCGTGTTGTTAGAGTATGGAATAGTCTTCCTGCTAGTGTAGCACAAGCTAAAACCCTGGGTTCCTTTAAGGACGCAAGTGTTCACTGTCTCTCTCTCTGCTCCCGCTGTCACGAGGTACGGAGTGGGGAAGCAAGCACAGGTGTAGGATGAACACTGGGTTTATTCAGGAGTAACACGCTTAGGAGCATGTAACAACGTCACTGACATTAATGACCAGACTAGGGAAACAGACTCTGACACGGACACAGACTCTGACACGGATGTCACACCTCATCGTCCAACCCCTTTGTGTGCCACGCCTACCTCATTAACCTCATGTGGATTCCCCGTGTTTACCAGCCGTTTCCCATTGTTGCATTGGTTCTTTGTATTTAAGTCCGCGTTACGTTCGTTTCCCCAGTCCGGTCATTGATGTTGCATGTTCCCAGTGTCCTAAGGTTTCAATAAACCTCGTTTTGTTTGTATTCACGGCTCCTTTTGCCTGCTTCCTGAGTCGTGACACTTAGATATACTACAGTAATCAACAGGACTTGAAACAGCTGGGAACACAGGAATTGCACACAAGGTAGAAAGGAGGGTGTGGCACACGGGAGGGTCAGGACGATTGGGACATGATGTGTTTAAAGATTTTACTATAAAAACCAGAAAATTAATTAACAAAAATTATTCTTTGGTAGGCTTGTGAACGAATTCATCGCATTTCAATGCTTTCTTATGGGAAAAATTGCCTTGGTTCGCGTACAAATCGGTTTTTTCACAGATTGTTTGTGAACCGCAGGCACCACTGTACAACATTATGAACATTTTGAAGATTATGAAGAATTCAGCCCATCTGTGCCAGGAGCACATTTACATGCAATGTTCAGCATCTGAGGTGCTGTTACTTCTCTTGTAAAACAAAGCCAATAAGTAAATACATTTATTATTTAGGAGATGACGAAGCAGCATTATCCCAGGACTGCATGTTGATATGCTTGCTAACCCAGGACTCACCCTGCACCCAATAGAGGCAGAGAAGAGAATGCTGGCAAAATTCTAGAAAATTACAAAAATTCCGCCCACCCCCTCCAGGGGGTGCACTATTGGAGCACATTTAGTCACTGGCTCATTCCAGCATGGTGTGCTCTAAAACCCTATCAGGGGTCCTTCCTCTCTGCTGCCATCAGACACTATAATGCGCCATCAGTAGGCTGTCCAGGGCCTGGCTCCAGCTTGACTGTTAATGCTAGGAAATAAAACAGTCAAATGGCCCATGGCACGGAGGAGTTAATCAAGGGCGGATTTAAAAACCTAAACCCAGCATCTCAAAATAGAATGACCACATTAGCCGGTCAATGCTGTAAAGTATCTGCTAAATTTCTGCAGCAGCAGGGCAAAAGCAGTGAAATGAAACAGCATAAGAAGCTGTCTGTGAAGCTGTGGTGAAATACAGCTAATTCCAGTAAGATGTGAGCAAGGCAGATGCAACGCAGACTGCTAAATAGGGCAGAGGCTATTCATCCTGCAATTCATTTATGGACACTGTTGTTACGGGGGATTTCTGCATGGTTCCATGAGATTACTGGAAAGTTACTGAACAGCAACTGAAAAGTTACTGAACAGCTGCTGAAGAGAATGAAGCTTAAAAAGACTAAACATGGTCCAGCACTATCCAGGAAGATAGTGTCGCACCACCAGGAAATAAGCATCTGGGCAGATCCACCGTCACTCAACTGGTGAGGCTGCAACAGCGCCTCCCGCAGGAAGCTGAGATCAGCCGGTACCTGCAGGAAGACGCAGCGAGAGCCACCAAGGCGCACCACGCTGACCAGAGCAGACTGCCAGAGGCAAATGCTCTGCAGGCTGATCCCGAACATCCTTAGAGAACAAGAAATATGTATATATAGGACCAAAGTGGAGATGTTTGGCCATGGTGAAAACCACGCACAGCATATCAGCACAAACACCGCATACCAACTGTCAGGCATAGTGGTGAAGGGGCAATGATTTGCGCTTGTTTTGCAGTCACAGGACCTGGGCACCTTGAAGTCATTGAGTCGACCATGAACTCCTCTGTATACCAACATATCGTGGAGTCAAACGTGACAAATCTCTCTGACAACTAAAGCTTGGCTGAAATTGGGTCAAGCAACAGGACAATGATCCCAAACACACCAGCAAATGTACAGCAGAATGGCTTAAAAAGAAAAGTCCAGACCTCAACCTGATTGAAATGGTGGGACAGGACCTTATAAACGAATAAATGAATACAAGCAAATGCCCACAAACCACGATGAAGTGAAACAACACTGTAAAGAAGAATGGGCCAAAATTCTTCCACAACCATGTGAGAGTAAAGTTATACAGCAAACGATTACTTAAATTATTGCTGCTAAAGGTGGTTCTACAAGCAATTAAATTGTGAGGTGTATTTAGTTTTTCACACATGGCCTCTCCAATTTGGCTTCATTTTTGTTCAATAAATGACATGGTGGAATCTATTATGTGTTGTTTTACACCTGAGGTTAAATTTAAATAATTTTAAATGAACATGATAGCCACCAGATGATTTTTTTGTCCTGATACGTAAAACGATTTTCAGATGACTATTGGCAGCAAGGTAAAGTTCAAGCAGCCCTGGCCAAAATACATATTCAGTTAATGATGTAAATAAAAACTAGAAACCAATTGCTGCATTTTTTCATGGTTACAAACAGTGGCTGCAAGCTTTCTTCCACCCTGGGGTCTCTACACCCCCCTTCCTCCCACGCCAGCACAACAGGGCCAAGCCTCAGAGTGGAAATATTTCAACTAACACACCAGCAAGGACCAAGAGATCAAGAAATAAGAGTAACCTGGGTTACTATTCAAAACCAAAAACACTTCATTGCCGGTATATACAAACATATCAGAACTGGTTGTGGTTGGTGATAAACATGAAGTACAGGACAATATTACAAGATACTTAGCAGAAACACTTCACTGTACAACATACAAAGAGCACAACGGAAATTGCACATTGCAGGTGCTAGACATCTTTGAATGACTATGTTTGCGTAGCAGTACCATGTGCAAATAGATGCTTTCACATCACAGTTCCGAAACTACACCTCCATGCCAAAACAAAGAAGGATGAACAAGCTGTTTTGTTAGTTATTGCAATCAAAATGGGACACAGCCTTTACTTATATGACCCATGACATGTTTCCACCCATTTTCTGTAACCCCTTGTCCTATTCAGGGTCATGGGGGGTCCGGAGCCTATCTCAGAGGCTATGGGTACAAGGCAGGGAACAACCCAGGATGGGGTACCGACCCATCGCAGGGCACATTCACAACCCTATGGGCAATGTGGCAACCCCCATGTACTTCAGCATGTTTTTGGACTATGGGGAGACTCCACGACAACACGGGGAGAACACGTAAACACCACACACAAAAAGCCTGGTGGTGACTTGAACCCTGGTTCCAGAGATATGAGCCAACAGCACTAATTACTGTGTCACCCCCCAGGACATTGTTGACACCCCAAGACTTGTTTATGCATTATGGGAAAATTCCGAGATATGTCCTGTCAAGTTTGGCTCATATAACCAAATGCATATGGATTTTAAACTGCATTTGCTTGAAAACGGCACAACAAAATAGTGTAAAAGTATGTACATTATGAGACATACCTATGCATTATGAGAAACTTCTGATAAATGGAAACTATGCAGCAATTAGCTCGAGCCATTTAAATAGATGATGATGTAATAGTTTCCTTTGACAATGGTTCACCAAAATTTGCCACATCTTGACTGGCAACCATATAGGATGTTGTTTTTGATGTGGTACAAGGCACTTTATGGGACAAATCTGAGAAACAGACTGCCGCAGTGCCACATGTTGCACATGTGACAAAGGCTGAGGAAGTCAGTTACAGAGCATGTGAGCGGAGTGGAGCGATGAGAATTTCTGCTCCTTGCTCACAGCTGCTTTGGTCAATGTTCGCCCTGCTCCAATGAAATTGCTGACCGCTCACTCCAGAAAAGAGAAAAATCTGCATTATATTTTATATATATTTTAGCTTAAACTGCAGCCTGGCTAACTGAGCAGCCAAATCCACATTCAAGCAGAAATGATTCATTTCAAGATTTCATCATTTTTTATAAGTTTAATAGGTTTTTTTTAATATGCCACTCTGGGCTGGCTCCCGCTCTGCTCTGCTCACATGCTCTGGTCAGTAAAACATGAGGTTTTTAAAATTATATTCCCTTCCCATATGAACTGTAGGTCATTTATATAGAAGCAAAAAGCATAGAATATAAAAGACTCCACTCACAACTCAATGGTTTCCAGGGCTTAATGAAATGAGACAGACCATTAGTGCTGGGAGGTATAGCAAATGTTTACAGTATATCAGTATATTTTCAAAACAAGACATAGGATGACATAATACCATTTACATAATGTGGCACCGGGCAGACCAAGGCATTGTGAGAGTGGCAAATAAAGACGATGCAGCACGGAGTTGAACATAGTTGATTTTTATGGGACCACACAACAAACAGCAACAACCCCAACACACTGAATAGCAGGGAAACATGGGAAGTTACACTAAGCACGGTAAGGCACACACACGGCAGATAATGGCTAAGATCCACGAGGATCAGGCAAGGACCGAGTATAACGACAGTTAAGATACACAGCACAAGAAGCACACTCAATGACAAAAAAAGTTAAGCACCTTGATGGAGTGGTGGAAATGAAATGAATCTGCATGTGGGGAAAGGTCATGTGACTGTATCGCAATGATTATAATATCAGATGAAATGGACAACAGAGTTGGCAGTAGGCACACTGCTGGTCCCATGTCAGTACAGTGAGACACCCCCCCCCGTTTTGTCCTCTCCTGCGGCAAGTTGCCTCACAGCTGTTCCTGCAGATTGGCACTGGGTCTGAGTTGATGTTCAAGCTGATCCCACACATATTTGATTGGGGAAAGATCAGGGGACCTGGCTGGCCACTGGATGACCTCAACATGATGCAGGCAGTCTATAGACACACATGCTGTGTGTGGACGGGCGTTGTCTTGTTGAAAGACTATACCAGGGTGCTGTCTCAGGAGGGGTAAGACACGTGGACGCAGGATGTCACTGACTGTGCTGTCAGCGTCTCCCGAATGACTACCAGAGATGACCTGAAGTCATACCTTATGACTCCCCCCACCATGATGCCAGGAGTAACGCGTAATGCTGGTGTGACTCTCCACAGCATTGGCAGGATTGGTCCTCTCCCCTCAACTCCAACTTACGCGCACACAACAGTCATCCATGGTAACGCAGAACTGAGATTCATTGCTGAGCGAGGTACAACACCACAGTCCATACGCATGGGTAGATGAACTGAGTCTGGCTGATGCCTGTCGTCAAGACACAGTGTGAGATGACACGGGGTGTTGTAGACAGTCCAATACCTGTGTCCAGATGGCAGGCACAGATGTCATGGGGTTCTGTAATGCTTGCTGCACAATATGGCAACCCTCCCTTGGCGTGGTCTGTCTTGGGCGACTGGAACCTTCAGGACGTGTGTGGGTGCCCTCACGTGCCCACTTGTTCCAACACCAGGTGACTGTGACATCTGCATGCCCCACATGCCTGGCAATTGCACGATATGACCGCTTGGCATCATGCAAACCCAAAATGCGACCCCTATCAATCTCTGTCAAGTGCTGGTAATGCTGTCTAATGCGTGTATGAGGCATCCTCCATGTCTAGTGACTAGACGTGCCAGTTCCTTGCACATCGAATCATTTACATACCCATCGCTGGTCTGCACATGTGCCAAATTACATCCAATTACATCCATTTACATATATTACATCCATCACTGAGTCTATTTGTACTGTGGTGTGGTGGCGCAGTGGCTAGCGCTGCTGCCTCACAGTAAGAAGGTCCTGGGTTTGGTCCCGGGTCCTTTCTGTGTGGGTTTCCTCCCATGGTCCAAAAGCGTGCAGGATAGGTTGATTGGAGAGTCTACATTGTGTATGTGTATACCCTGTGATGTGTTGGTGACTGCCCAGGGTTGGTTCCTCCCTGTGCCCATTGTTCCTGGGATAGGCTCTGGTCCCCCCCACAACCCCAGTTGGGAATGAGTGATTTCAGAAGATGGATGGATGTATTTACACTAATAACAGTTACACACTGGGGCTATTTATATGCACACATCAGCATGCTGGGATATTCAACGCCCTCCAGTGCTACACTGCCCCCCCTGCTCAAAGGTCGGCTGTCCCAGTGACCACCACTCCCAGTCCCCTCCTCCACTCTGGAGCAAGACTCCTTGGTAGCCGCTGGTGCACCATCTCCGAAGAAGGGGGAAGCCAGTCGTTGGTGAGGCTAGCGGACAGTTGGTTGCTGGTGGGCACTCTTCCCTTTATGCAGCTTGGTGAGAACCTGCTGCCCCTCCAGCTGCCCAGATAGGGTGGCCTCATGCCGCAGGTCCTCACCGGGCGTCTCCCTCGGCCGCTCACATAGCTTCTCTGCCAGCAGAGTCTCCAGAGCGTGTTCACGTTCCTCCAGCTTCATACATTCCCACGCTGCGCAACCTCCCAGCTACGTCATACCTCCAAGCAGTCAGGCAGCGTAGCCTCTGCCTCCAGCTTCTCCTCTCACATCTTTTCAATGGTGTGCTGGCCCTCGTCTATGTCCTGCTGTAGCCGCTCTGTCCTGCTCAATCTGTGTCTGCTGCCCCACCAGCTCGCTGCACTCCTCAGCCAGCTGAGGCTCTAGGATGCGACATGCCCCCTCCCAGCTAAGCAGCGGCACTTGCACTGGCTGCCCCAGGTCCAGATGACTCTGCTGCCATTGCTCCTCGAGCTCGCGCCAAGCTAGAGCCAGCCGAGCCTCCAGCGTGAACCCTTGATAGCTGGCGAGCAGACAGAGTCTCCGGGGGATTTCGCCTTCTCTGGTTGCTGATGTCATCTCGGATGGGCAATCAGCGGACTGGCTGGGGCAGCTTCAGGGTGCACTGTGGCATGACGGGGGTCCGGTGGGCTGGCAGGGTGGCTTCTCGGAGCACTGCACAGGTCTGGGCTTCCTTAGATGGACAGGGCAACACCATCCTCACTCCGCAGTCCCTTGCCCGTCTGCCTGTGGCTCTGGTCCAGGCTTTTGTACATTAGTGTGCCCAGTGCCCTCTTCTCCTGCAACACTAGCAGATGAGCTTCGTGTCCTATGCAGGTTTCTCACCAGAACTGCTGCCTGTTTACTGCTTTATAACTGCCTTGAGGTCCTCCAGGCTGGAGCAGACTTAAGGGCACACACAACAACCAGATACACAACACAACAAGTATTTACACTAACAGCAATTACACAGTGGTAAATACACATTTACAAGCACTCACAAGCATGCCAGAAATACTTTTATTGTGTGTTAAATTAGTGCTCTATTAAAGATTTTGAAAAGAGACCAATAGTATTCCTTCCTAGTTGTAAGCAACGTGAGAGCTTTGGTTGTAACGTTGCATGTCTCATGGGAAATTTCAGGTCAGGTCAGGTTAGGTAGCATGCACTGGTGCAGCGTGCAGAGGTTGTCCTTCCATTCTGCACAGCAATTACAGTACCAGTGTACAGACCAGCCATGATGTCCAGCAACTTTTTCCAGCAAAGTCTCAGGATGTCCCACATAGCAGCTCGATTAACTGAGACAAACGCTTTACAAAAATAAACAAAGACTGCAAAAACCCCTGGCAATGTTCACGTTTGTGCTTAAAGAAAACCTTCAGTGGCAGGATGCGGTCAATGGTAGACTTCTTAGGTGTATAACCGGACTGCTCCGGTCACTGGTGGGCAAGCAAGAGATCACGGAAGCTGTTAAGGATGACCCTAGCAAGGACTTTACCTGGCACTGAGAGCAGTGTTATGTATCCCCCCCCCCCCCCGTAGTTGCCACAATCCCTTGTGATCACCCTTCCCTTTCCAGATAAGGATCACAAGTCCCATTTTCCTGTCAGTTGGGATGACACCTGACTCCGAAATGGAAGCAAAGATTGCCTGCAATGCCAGGAGGACAGTCTTACCACCTGGAGACGCCTGGATAAGTTCACTGTGGATACCATAGATCCCTGTGGCCTTACCTACCCCCAGCTGATTCACCACCCGTGCAATCTCAGTGAGACTGGGTGAGATATCTGATGGAAGGGAAAGGCGATGAAACATTGTCAATTGCTTTATTTTGTTTTGTTCCTAGATGGACAGAGTCAGACTAACACTGCCTCACACCCCACAGACCGACAGAGCCTACATTGCCTCATAACTCCCAGACTGACAGACCACACACTGCGTCACACGCCGTTACTGGGTGGTCATTGCGATGAACAGGTTTATCAAGGCGGATGGCTTCACTGAAATTTACTACAATATTAAACACTTAGTCCACGCATGACACGCATCCAGTGTAAAACAGGGGTAAGGGTGTTGAATGTTTTCACTGTGGGGGTAAACATTATGCAAATGAGTGCAAATTCAAGGATGTTGTTTGTCGTGTCTGTAACAAAGTGGGGCATTTACCAAGAAAGTGCAAAGGCTCAAAAATTAAAAGTAAACCTGGGCAGAAATGGGCTCAACAGCTCCATTGGACACTCCAGTCGCCACCAATGAAGTCAATGCATCAGTTTACACCAGATCCGCTGCGTTGCGTCTCCGCTATGTCTCTGTTCCGTCACACGTACGGCAGTCCGTCGAGATGCGCATCAAGTCTATTTTTGATGGATACGGATCAAGAACGTAACACAGAGCGCATGCGCCAACTCCCCTTCACATCATGGATGACGAAAAGTTAATTTTGGAGGTGGAGAAACACAGAATTGTTTACGACCCCAGACATCCTTTTTACAAGGATAATAGTAGAAAGTAGAAGGCGTGGAGTGAAACTGCAGAAGTTTTGGGATTTGATGGTAAGTTGAATCTTCCAATTAACTATGTAAATACTTGATTTTTAATGAAAGTAACCTGTACTGTGAAGTACTTGTAAACTCCTAATAAAGTGTTCAGTAACCTACATGGGAGTGAGACATTATTTTATCCATAGAAACATAGATAAATGTTTCTCGCAAACCAGTGGTGCGCCGGATCAGATACAGACCATAAACGCGTCCAGTCCGACTTGGCGGACGGCCTCGGACAGAATGGGAATGCACGCATCCAGTGTAAAACAGGGGTTAGGCTGTGTAACAGTCTCTCTCCAGACCTGGTGCACTGTTGCTGTCTGCGAAACCCCATGTCCCTTCTGGATGTCTCTAGCATCATTGGCAGCCATTTCCATACCCTGAGAAATTTCTAGGGCTTTCCGGAACGTCAATGGCAGCGTCTCTCCAAGCAATCGTCTCTGAATAGCATCGTGGTTAATGCCACAAGCATGTCGGTCCCGAAGCATATCATCCAACACTGCTCCGACAATTGTCTTAACTCTGCAACGAAATTTGCCACAGACTGACCTTGTTTTCTGAGGTGACTGTGGAACTTGAAACGCTGGACTATCACAGACGGCCTCGGGTTGTGGTGGTTCGCCACGAGCTGGACTAGCTCATCGTACGGAATCTCTCCCGGTTTCCGCGGCCTAACTAAATTCCTTATTAGCTTATACGTCTTGGCACCCCACGCACTCAGAAGAATGGAGCGCTTCTTCTCCCCCTCCGCAATTCCATTTGCCAAGAAAAAGTGTCCCAACCTTTCCTCGTACTCTGTCCAGTCCTCGGTTCCTTCCACGAATTCACAGACGGCCCCGAAAATAGCCATCTTACAGGTACACCTTTTCTTTTGGGAGAAAGAAAAAATTGCGCCTTGTCGCCAAAATATGTCGTAACTTCAGCAAAATAAGCAAACGACCACGAGTGAACGGTGTAACCGACTTTAATAAGCATGCATACTTTCTGTGGGGTAAAACTGACGGGAGTGGCCGCTAACGTATACATTCAGTTTTTTTTAGGTAACAGGCAGGCGGGGCTTATCCAACAGAACCGGAAACCACCTCATGACCACTCTCCATAAACAATACACATTACAACGGGACATATAATACCAAGACTTTGGAGCTAGCCTCTCCTGCCACGTTGTAAATTGCTTGGGATGAAAGCATCTGCCAAATGAATAAATGTAAATGATTATATTTTTATTATTTATCATTATTGTACTGGCCAGGTTTGCATTGCTCCACACATCTGACATACGGCAATAATACATCCTCAATGTGCTAAATATCTTCATTGCCCCAATGAGACTGTCAAGCTACAGCCTAAGGTATCAACATCTCATTCTTACTCTGCTTAATCCCCCATCTCCCCAGTTTAAAAACTCCCATCTAAACCCCAACAAGTGAAAATAGTCACACGTATTGCAGCACCTAACTGCCAACAGTTTAGCAACAAGTGAGTTCATCATAGATCCATCACTATATTTTACTGTAAATACATTATGAATGAAAATAAATATAAGTAACATCGTATTTTTATAGGATTATATTTAGCATAACACAATCAGACCTTGCTGTCACACCAGCCACATTATTCATTTGATGCAAACGCATTTAGACTTCATTCTCAGATTGTTCACAACATTGCCAAAACCCACTAGGGGTCTCTCTATGTTTGAAAAAAAAAAGGCTCAGAGACGCAAAGCACGTTCCGGCACTTTATGGGGAAAGCCCGATAGCTTCATGAGGCTTCATTAGCCCATCACTCACTAAAACTACCACAAGGACAACTAACACTAAAACTAGGAAGACATGTGGGAACTGAGCAAGAAGTTAAGCAACAGTGACACAGAAACTAAGACAGACCACAGACCACCACTGACACAAGACAAACAGCCAAAATCACCAACTCAAAAACAGAACAAAGCAGGCACTTACATTGATAACAAGGGCTGACAAGGGGCAGGTGAGGCCTCTGGCCAGCGTCAAACCCACAGCCAAAAAGGAGAGCGGGGAATAGTGGCTGACCGCTTATAGCACATTAAGCCACACAGCATTCCAGGGAGCAAATAAACACACAAGGGATTAAGGGGCTATAAGACAGAGGAGGGAACTGGATAGCCAGCAACACCTGTTGGCCAGAGGTGGAAAGTAACGAATTACATTTACTCACGTTACAGTAATTGAGTAGTTTTTGTGTGTATTTGTAATTTTTAAGTAGTTTTTGAAATAGGTAATTTTACTTTTGCTCAAGTACATTTTGACCCAATTATTTCACTTTGCTACATTGGAAAACCCCCCATTACTGAGTAAAAAATTAAATGCGAGGAAAAACAATCGGCCTGAACTGAAAGGAAATTGTGTGGGCGTGCGCCCGCATGCGCGCGCGGAATTCCCGGTCATTGGATGATGGCTGGTGCTGAGCAACAGATAGAGGGCATGGGGGAGGGTGAGGATTGCCAAGCAGAGACACTGAATTCCCGTGGAAGAGATGAATTGAAAAGCGAAGGAAATCCTTGGCCATATCTCAGCCAGCTCTTTGTGTTCAAACGCAAACGAGGCAATAACTTCATCATGCAATGCAAAATGTGCCTGCCTCACCGTACAGAGCTGTCAGCTTTCAAAACTTCCACATCAAATCTGAGAAATGTGGCAGTAAGTAGAGTATATGTGCTTTGCCTGTGTATCCCAAACATTATAGTTATTGTTTGGTTAAAACTTTCCTCTGTTAAGCAAAATGTGCTATCATGATATCAATTATTTTGGCCTAGCCTAGCATCCATCCTGATCTCTAACGTTTCAAGCGAAGTAGCCTAGATGAAATGAATCACCTCACGTTTATAAATTGGTTTTATCAGAGGACAGTCAGAAATAATACGAGTGCATTATTTTAGTTGCAGTTGGTCTCTTATGAAATCATCTTAATTCATGCATAATAGACTAGCTCCTGGGTTGTTAGATGTAGCCTAGACTATGAGCTTTGGTTGGACATCAAAATTACAGCTGTATTGGGAATGCAAGCTTTGCAGGCCTCTGAGAATTTTCACTAAATGTGACGTTAAAATGATAAAAGGATGTTTTGATGGTTTTAAATATGGAGAGGGGGGCACAATATTGTAGCCCAGTAGCTAAACAGCATCCAACATTCTCAGTTAGCTGTCACAGAGTGGAGTGCATTAAGTAGGCTACAGAAACAAGTAGGCTACTGTAGTCTACACTATTATGCTAGACTCAACAACAAGAGTCATTTAATTTAAGAGAATACGCTAGTTTGTTTCTATTTACTATTAGACTGCATTTATGTGCAGCATTAAGCTGGCTCTAGAATAGGCCTACATCCCCATGGGAAATGTAGCTCTTAAATGTTATTTCTTAAATATGAGTGTGCCTACTATTAACTAACTATAGTGCACCTTTATTCTTCACAGAGAAAGCATCCAGCAAAACTTGCTGATTTTAGTGCATGTGCACGGAAGCCGGCACAGGAGCAAGGAGGCATAAGCAAGCAGAACAAGCGACCAGACAAGCAGGCCAAATTCGCGGTGGGTGGTGCAATCCGTGTGTCTCAAGGGACAGTTGACAGGCTCTTTATCAGGCTTATTTGCGAAGGTCACCACCCCTTCTCCTTGGTTGAACAGCCAGCATTTAAAGACTTCGCTGCAGCACTGAATCCTCAATGCAAAGTGCTCTTAAGACCCACACTTAAGAACAGAATTGCAGAAGACAAAAATGATATCGCACCTTAGTAATGTCAACTATGTCACAACTGCCACAGATTGTTGGTCTGCACACCAAAAAAGCTATATAGGTGTCACATGCCACTGGATTGATGAAGAGACCTTCGAGAGGAGATCTGTTGTGTTGGCATGCAAGAGGTTAAAAGGGTCACACACCTTTGATGTGCTTGCAGGTGCCCTGGATGATATCCACTGCCACTATAGAATATGGGGGAAAGTGGTTAGAATTACCATGGATAGTGGTTCAAACTTTGTTAAAGCATTCAGTATTTTTGGTGAGCAGAGCCAATCTGAGGATGCAGAGTCAGACACAGACCAAGACTGTCCAGATGATGAATTTTATGTTGAATACCAAGACACATTCAGCATCCTACAGCAAGATAATGGCCTTGAGTACCAGCTTCCCACACATCAACGATGTGCATGCCACTTATTGAACTTAGTTGCCACAACAGATGCTGACATTGCAGAACAGAAGAACGGCACCTACAAGAGGCTGTCACGTGCTGACTTTGGGAAATGCCAAGCTATGTGGAATAAGTCAGGTTGCTCACACATTGCAGCATAAGTTGTGGGAGATGAATGTAGTCTTCAGCTCATCCGACCCAATAATACACAATGGAACAAGGGGAGGATGCCATCAGGAGTGTCTGTGAAGAATTCAAACTGAAAATGTGAGTTTTTCTTTGCATTTGAAAAGAATATTTAATTAATTAGCATTTGTGATATAGCATTCGTCATAATTCCTGATCAATAGAAAACAGTATATTTTGTTGTATATGGCTGCACAATCCAAATCCTTCCTGTAAGAAAACTGTTAACGGTTTTACGTGTTTTATTTATCTTGCACAGGTTAAGTCAAGCAGAAATTGCTTTCCTGACAGAGTTCTCCTCAGTGATGAGACCGGTGGTAAAGGCCTTAAACATTCTTCAGTCAGAGACCAACACACACGTGGGGTGGCTGCTCCCAGTAATCTTTGGATTACAGTCAAAACTGAGTAGGCAGAAAGCGTCCACCAAGATGTGTCTGCCACTCATCAGAGAAATTCAGCATGGTGTCCAAAAGCGCTTTGGAGTGATGATGGAGGACCCTGAACTGATCTCTGCAGCAATCCTTCTAGCAAAATTTAAGACTGGCTGGACTGAGAAAGCTGATATCATAGAAGCAGGTGTGATTTAATTGTTTAATATCATACTGATCAATAGTTTATTTTAGTCTTGTTAATTTGTTTTATACCAACAAATACATAGCAATAACATTACAATACAGAATACTACTATGTCTGTCATCTGAAGTTGTAGCTGTTTGTAGTACTCTCTAATGACAGATAACTCATTGCTTAAATGCCAGATGTTGTTTGTCATTCAACAGGTCTACTCTATGTCAGACATCACCTCGACCAAATGGCTGAGACAGAGGTGGAGCATGTTGGACAAGGACAGCATTCATCAGATGAAGAGGATTTCTGCTCCACCATGAAGTTCAGAAGGTCAGGGGAGTTAGAAGGCTACCTTGCCTGTGTCTCAGAAAGTATGGATCTTCTGAACTCTCTTCCGAATATAGAAAAAACTGTCACTGAAACCCAACACAGGCCTTCCGGCCTCAGCCGCCTGTGAGCGTCTTTTCACCTCTGCTGGTTTGTTGTTCACAGCGAAGAGAGCACGGATTAGCGCTACGAACTTTGAAAATCAACTCTTGCTCAAACTGAACTGGAAAGAACTTTACAGTCTAATGCTGTAGTATTCAGTGGGCAGTGTATTCTGTGGGGCAGGGCACTTAATTTCACTTCTTATGTCAGCAATCATTGTCCTCATTTGTCAATTAAGACAATTGATATGATTTATGTTTGTTGCAGAAAGAAACACAGTTTGTTAATAAGGAATTGCTCAATATTTTTAGTATCTTGGATATTTTGTTTGATTTTGGTTTTATTTTCTTTCTTCTTTATTGTAGTGTTTGAGTTGGACCATACAATTCAGAATTTGGCACTTTGTGCCAATTGTGATTAAAAATGTTTTATGGGGCGGTCTGAACATAGTTTGCACATTATACCTCTCGATGGGTTGTAAACATTATGCAGTTAATTTGTCAATTATATTTTCTATAAAAGGAAGGAAGAGCACAGGGTTACTAAGGAATCGCCCAGTTGTCTTTAAAACTTTAGTGTCCTAGGTTGGTTTAAGTGTAATGATCGCATGGTGAGCGAGTGAGCGAGGTGCGGACAAAGCAGGATCTGGGAAGCGGAAGTCCAAAATAACGGGGTTTATTACGGGAAATCAGCAGACGGGATCACACAGAACAAACGTCAATGACAGACCTGGGGAAACAGACTTGAACCCGGACTAATATACACAGGACTACAAGCAGGAAATGCAAAACAACAAGTAAACGGAAGGATTCCACACGGGGTTAACAAGGTAGGCGTGGTCCACATGAGGGCGGCACAGGCAGGGCATGACAGAACCCCCCCCCAAAGGTGCGAACTCCAGGCGCGCCCCGGGGGAACGGAGAGACAAGACCAGGAAAACAGGACCTGGAGAAACTGGACAAAACCATTAACAAGGCACAGGGAACAAAACCGAAACAGAACAAGCACAGGGGCAGAAACCAAGACAGAATTTGACACAGGACTGGAAACGCAGACAGACAGACTAGAAAGGGAGACACCGGGGAAACACCAACGGGAGGAACGAATCAGTCACTCAGCATGCATCTGCCTTGTGAAGGACTGAAAATCCGTCTTGGAGGGAAAGCAATATCTGTGTGAACGCAACACGACTACTGTCCAAAAGGGGTATAAATCTTTAAAACATCGTTCAGTTGGTGTTAATGACACCGGAACACGTGCTTTGGAAAATCCTGCTGTAATCCAGCTGCTGTCAAAGCCCTCCGTGGTGATTCTGAAGGACGCTCACACTAACCAGCTCAGAACACTAACCTAAGTGTGTGTTAGTCCCTGGGTTTAAGTGCGTGTTACTGCCCGACTTGTCGATGCGTGTTTCAGGTCTTCTCGGTGGCTGCAGACACTCCCCCATGTTTCATTCATACGTTTTCGCGAAGCAGCGATGACACCCGCCGCCCAGGACTTACCGCAACTTACCCTATTTCCCATTCGCGTACAGCATACTGTATGTCGTAAACGTGAGAAGCGCCGAAGGCTTGCAAGTCGATAGCACACTTTGTTAAAATGAATTTATCTCACTTATCCTCTTATAAAAGGTTACTGCATTTGCGAATCAGGAGAAAGTCATACGTGGGCATTTTATTCCTCTTCTCGCTTTCTACATCGGCAATGTACTTCATCTACTCCGCGCCCGGCATCGGTAAGATGTTTCGGTCTTCATTCGTGTTTTAAGTGATTTATGCTTATGTTTTATATAATATACAGGCAACCCCCTTCCTCCGTGACACGGATAAACGAAATAGCCACTTGAGCTGTAAAGCAGAAATTATCTGCTTTTCATGGGTCAGTTTCATAAATCTGTAAAGGCTGTACATCCTACAGGGAAGTAACAATAAAAAGAAATGACCACGAGAAGACACGCTCGAAGCGCGTTTTCCTCGTTTTTACCGGATTAACGGAGATCATAGTCATTTTTCGTATATTGAGTTACGAAGCTATCGGATGAGGGCTTTAGCGTGTCTGTGTGTGTTTTTGTGCGCGCGTTTTGCAAAATCATAAATGGGATAAATGTGCTTTTCCACGGGCGCACGGCTTATTTATTAGTTAATATCAGTACTGTTTACAGTTTTTCTTGATTGTTTTTGCACATTTCATTAAACATACGTGACATTCTCAAGACTATAAGAGCATTTCTCAAAACAGTTCGCGCATGTAGCACACCACTATGGTTTAGCTGCGAAAGCCAGTAAGTTACTCAAAACAATTAACTCATGTCTCAAAAGCCAATAATTCCACCAATTAATTAGTCAGTGCCACCAAAATGAAAAGTACAATCAGCTTCATTTAATCCATGAGTCAAAATGCTTAGACATATTCTCAGTATGTCAGTGTAAGTCTGCTCCTGAGCTCTGAAATTCTGAATTATAGTCGGTTCCCATTTGCTCATTGTCACTGACTGATCATTTTTCTTTAGCAAAATTATACTTATTCATGTCACAGACACCAGTTTCACACAAGGCTCTACATTAGAGTATGTAACGTTCACTGGCAAGAGAAAGCACTCACGTGCACATGTAACTTCTTCAGATTTCAAGAGACAGTACAATAGCAAACAAAAAAGTTACACAGCACTGTGTAACACAAAAACAGCAAAGTGACAGTACAAGAACAACAAAACGGCAACAAAAGCATGTACGGTGGGCAGACCCGAGGAGAGGGGGGTACAGGCGGTACATCGCTCCGGGGCCTATGAAGCTCAAGGGGGCCCATGAAGCCCAACGCGTCCCATCATTTTTATTAAACAGTGATCCCCAGCTATACTGCGGTTCAGCTATTGCGCCCCCCGCTGTATTGCGGATTTTTCTGTGGAACATATGTAATTTTCTATCGCGGAAATCTGCGCTTTTATACTGATCGTTTTTTTATGGGTTTTTGACAACTTTTTACGTTGAAATAAGCATTTTTCTATGGTAAACTATTAATATCAACAATGTGTTACTGTAATTATAACATATATATATATATACATGTACTGTATATAAATAAAAATGGAGTAAAAATTCAATAAGTAGCCTACATCCTACCTGTAGTGTACTTTGCAGCCTATTCATAACAAAGCATACTGTTTTCAGCAGACACTACGTGTGCTAGACAAAAATTCGTTAGAACAATATTATAATTTATAATAACTAACGTATACGTAACTTTTAAGCAATACACTAGTAAATCATAAAACATATTGGTACGTACAGGAATAGCCTACGTAGACATGCAGAGTCGCAATTCATAACGAAATGTACATACGCTTTTCATTTGTCACTCCGCCTGCTAGACAAGACTTCGTTAGAACAATACGTATTATAATTGATAATAACCATAACATAACCAAATATACATATATTACATATTATTATTATTATGTTACTCGTATCCTTATGGAGAATTTTGGAGGTCAGGAGCAGACTTACACTCACATACTGACAATATATCTAATTATTTTGGCTCTCATGGTTGAAAAGATACTGACTGTACTATTCATTTTTGTGGCACTGGCTAATTCATTATTGGCTTTTGAGACGTAAGTTAGTTTTGTGTAAGTTACAGGCTTTTGCAGCTAAACCATAGTATTGTGCTATATGCATAAACTGTGAAATGCTCTTATAGTCTTGAGAATGTTATGTTTCATGAAAGTAGTCGAGAGAAACTGCAATAACCACAATATAGATACCTATTGACTGAATGATATGGCTGATGTTTGCAGTCATTTATGATTAGTTGATGAATGTGCCGGACAGTGAAATAAGTCTTTGTCATTGTACATGTTCAAATTCATTTGGCTTGCACAGGAGAGGTCATGTGATTAGCATTCTGCTGAAGTTCTTAGCTTTCACTTAGTAAATATTGTGAAGAAGTCTGATTCTGCAGAAATCATATAGAACCGCGGAAAAAATTGAGACACCACAACACATTTTTTTGTTTCACTAAATTTATTCTTGGGCATCTGTGAATAATATGATTTTCTTCTTTTGCAAACTGCAGCCTGGCTCTTTCCTGTTTCTCATTAACAAAGGGCTTCTTCTTTACTTTATGGGACTTCATTCCTGTCCTAGCAGTGCACCTCACACCTACACTTAATGTTTCCCATTCCTTTTGAAGGTTACTTGATGTCATCCTACGATTCATGAGAAGCCGTCAGATAAGTTAATGACCATCTCTGGCATTAGAAAGTCAGACAGGACATCGCAACATCCGAAGCTTGCTCTCCAGAGGGACATAGTGCACTAAGCTGACTTCATTATGTCTTTTGTAAAATATCCAACTCCATCACTGACTTCGCATTCCTTGGTTCATTATCATATCAGTTATGGCAGAGTTATCTCCTGTGGAAGGTGATGTTCATGTTGAAGATCGCTGCCTTTTCCTCTTACGAGGATCTTAACCTCAATCACTTGACTATAAATATCCCTCAGGATAAATCCAGCATCATTTAAGCCAGGGAGTCTTACTTAGATCAGGAAGCCCCAAATGAAAACATTTGAGCTTGTGGGTGCTGTGACCTGCCATATTTACCTTGCTGTGGGTAAAAAAATGACCCTGTCTGTGCTTCCTCTCTGTCTCCTCCTGGTCCACTTAGCATGTGACAGAAGGCTTGCAGATCACTGCACTTTCCCAGTGATGAGATGGTGTTCAGATGGTGGTCACATGACAGTCAGACGCTGGTCACATTGTGGTCAGATGGAACCTCTTGATCTTATTTCACAATGAATTAATAATTATTGCACTTTATTGCATTTTCAAGTAAAAATATATAATTATTGTGAGATAGTTGTGGTTGTAAATGCTTCCCTGACGATTTGCTGTGCCAGTACAGTGTTCTGCATGTCCACTGTCCATGCTGCTAATGTGTGGCGTGTGGAATGAGGAGGTTCCCACCAGGCTGTGGCGGCTGGTTGCTGGGGCAGCACTGGTGCATATCTCCCCCGGAGGTCACTCGTGCGTGACATCAGGCACATCATGCCATCCAAGCCTGGCGTGGTCTGGTGGGGGGCTGAGCCTTCCTGTCACATGTGGTGGTGGGGTGGGGCAATGTGGAGGAACCCAAACACAAAAGGAGGCCCAACTTACTCAGCCAGGAAGCTGGGGGTGTAATGTGCTGCAGAGCACCCCCCACTGAGCAAATCTGTGACATTTATACAAACGTTCTGCCCTGCTGACGGGGGCTGTGTTCCTCCGTCCGCCTCTGCCATCTCACTGAGTCACATTAGTGATCAATGTCAGGGGTCACTGAGCTAATAAGCGACACCTACAGCATGCCAGTGTTTTGATGCCAAGTGAGCAAACATGGTTTTCCTGCTGACTGTGGGGGGGGGGGGGCGGGGGGGGGGGGGGGGGGGGGGGGGGGGGGGGGGGGGGGGGGGGGGGGGGGGGGGGGGGG
>JAODKC010000130.1:9521326-9535060 GCA_026777985.1 Mormyrops attenuatus
AAATGCTATAATATCTTGGCTTATAAAAATTAAATAAGGTACCAAATGTATTTGTTGCCTAACTGACATACAGGAATGTATGAAAGATAGGCTATATTATGTGGGCACGACTCTGGCTGCGAATTAAAGATGTCTTTTATAAATGGATAGATTTGGCTAACCAGTTTTCCACAAAAAAATACAACCAACAACGTTTCTAACTAGGCTACGGACCTGAATTAAAAATATCAAAACAGTCTCAATATAAACATTTCACAGTCAAAATGAACCAAATATAGGGAAACATTGAAATTTGTGGCGGCTCTGCGTTTATTCCAATTAGAGGTCTGCACGGGACTGATTTTTCATCCCGCTCCCACCTGCGCCCGCCCGCTCCCGCAGGAAACTCTCAAATGTAGACCCACGCCGCATGCTTTTGCGCCGAGTCCAGCGGGCGTCCCGCCCCGTTGCAGACCTCTAGAACAGGATGAGCACTGCCAAAGCCCTACAAAATGACCTCCAACAGACCACTGGTGTGAATGAGAGCCTGATGTGCTCTAGTGGGCCCTGTGCTCACTGCCTAGCACCGTGGAGCTTGATTGGCTTTTACCATAGAATACCAGAATTGGCAGGTCCGCCACTGGCTTTTCACAAATGAGAGCAGGTTCACCCTGAGCACATGTGACAGACGTGAAAGGGTCTGGAGAAGCTGTGGAGAAAGTTGCCCGGCCTCATGTGGCAAGAGTATCTAGGCAGTTCCAGGAGGTTCAAGGCATTGATACTATTGACTGGCCCCCATGCTCGCCTGACCTAAATCCAATAGAACACCTCTGGGACATTATGTTTTGGTTCATCCAATGCTGCCAGGTTGTACTTTAGACTGTCCAGGAGCTCAGTGATGCCACATAATTTTTTCACTTTGATTTTTGAGGTGTCTTTGAATTCAGCCCTCTGTAGGTTGACAATTTTCATTTCCATCAAACAATGTGACATCCTTTCATTCTTAAAGGGACATTACATTCTGCTCTGTTTTATGGGATGAAACTGTTAACTCGTGCATTTAAAGTTAAAGGACAGCTTAGAATTTGACTTTGCCATCACCACATGACCAGTTGCTAGGATGTCAGACATGATGCACTGTTACTATTTCCATGTTATAAAGGAAACTTGTTTTATTTGACTTATATTTTCATTTATAGTTGTTCACTCAACTTTCCAATGCTTAAGAATTTAAAAATCAGCAGTTTATAAAATAAATGGAAAAGTGGTAAAAACCTGTGGTGTGCAAAAACATTTGAGTCCCACATCATGACAGGCTGTAAAACGCCTTCTGGGGCTTTTCTGCTGTCTAGGTAAAGCCAGCAATCTAGAACCTAGAACCATATGGAAATTCCTCATTTACATTTATCTGCCAATGTGTTGTAGAGCCACCAGCAACCCACTGGGACCAGGGCTTTCAGAAGACTTGTTGTGCACTGCATGCTATGTGAGAATTTTCATTCATAGTGCACTGAGTAACGTTGGATTCAGCAGGTTTGAAATACTGGTCCCCGATTTTGCTTAGTGCCCTTTTTGGTGATGCATACATTGCAGTTGAGGTGAGTCACATTCAAGTTTTCCAGGTTCGGTTTGTAGGCTCTTCAGAGTAGAACCCTAAAGCCTCCATCATTCCTGAGAAGAAAGTCAAACATTCATTCCCTTTGATTCACAACCAGCCCCTGAAAACGGCTACAAAAACTCTTCTTATGAGTTTATAGAATACAGCATGTGCAGTAATAACCTAGTAGCAAACTGTTTAGATCTGTATCAGATGGCAGTAGTGAAGAAATCAGAGTTGTAACTGGAACTTCCCTAGTTCAGTACATTCAGGGACCTGCTGGTATGTAAATCCAATCACATTTTAAATCATAAGACCAATCAATTCAGGCACCTGAGAGTCATTTTTTTTATCTATGCAGAACATTTAAAGGAAAGCATGTGATCTGAGACAGAGCACACGAGAAGGGTTGGAGCATTAAGGGAGTTCACTTTTCAGTACTTACAACCCACCAACATTGCATGGCACTATTAGAAATTCCTTAAGAAACTCCTTTAGTCACGCTGTTGAGGACAGGGGCAGAGTGTAAAGTCAATAGCGCCCCGGTTTATTTGGCAACAAGTGTAAGGTGGTAATCAGCGCTCCGATTCCGATTCTCTGCCTGGGTTTGTCCACTGATTAATCTGCCGGCGTATGGTGGCAATTGGCTAACAGGTCGCTCTCCGATTCTGATTCTCCACCTGAGTTCATCCGCTGGTTAATCTGCCGGCGTATGGCGGTAATCAGCTAACTGGCTCAGACACAAGTCCCTCTCCCTGTTGCTGCCTCAGGAGCCTCTTTCCCTCCAGAGCAGAGGAACAACTGCCTCCCTTCTTACCTACCTTGCCTTTTAAAAACAACTTTCATGCTAGTCGCTCCAGCTAAATGTTGGTCCAGCGTACTTAAAATCCGTTAAATGTCAGGTCGGCTTCTCCCCCAGCTTCAGCCCTAGTCCTCCATGTGAATGTGAAATGACTTGTATGTACTGACATGTTTTGTCTGCAAAAAAAAAAATCCACTAACAATCTTTTCCTGTTTCCTAACAACTTTTATACAACATTCTTAGTATTTGATCTTGACACCTGTTGATTTTACGTCTAGCTTATAAATTGAAGAAGTCATAGACTACTAAGCACTTGTTGTAAGTCGCTCTGGAAAAGAGCGTCTGCTAAATGCAGGAAATGTAAATGCATACACCCTGTATCAGACTGGCACCCACAAGTTGCAGTGCAATCTAAACCGCAGCAGCTTTTCACAGTGCATTTCTGGCTCCCTTGTAAACTGGCATAACCTTCATATTGTGTATTTCACTTTGGTTAGATTGCAGGAGCCAGTATTGTGTATAGATTATGAGTAAGATCAGTGCTGACCTGGCCCCTCACACTTAACAGCACCTGGATGTCCTGACACACTTCATTCTGCCAGAGCCTGAATGATGGGGAGAACCCAAGCGGCTCAGCAAACTCTGCAGGGTGGCCCAGTGATGCTCACTGGCAGCGGTGCCTCGTTCACCGGCTGGGATCCCATCCTTGTGCCATCTAGCAAACACTGAACTCCGGTCCAATAATAAATCAGGACAGGAAATGGGCCTGGTGCTCCAGTACGGGGTCAGGGTTATCCCACAGTTACAGCACCCATGCACGGCTCAAGGCTAACGACCAGCACCTTCCGGCCCATGACCACAGTAGCAATGGCCGGTGACAGAGCCCATAGTCCCGCTGCACAGCCACTGCTCATGTGACAGGATGAATGACTAACATAGAGCCAACGTCACTCCCACTTCAGCTTTAAGACCAGCACTTTGCACACAAAGATGTCGGGACAACAAACGGAAACTGACTTGATCAACACCATTTAATTCAAATGATCATGGAGGAACTGAAGCCTGTGGACAAGCTACCGCTACATGCCTCTTAAAACGTATGGAGGCGGCCAACGTAAAGCCAGCAGCAGCAGGCAGGCGACAGCCATCTGTCCAAACGTGGAAGCTCAAGAACAGCAGGTCTTATCGCCTACAAGTATGACACGAGTACAGCAAGATGAGAGTGATCACTACCCTTATCTGTGACCAAGAAAACAGTTAAAAACGAGCTCATATTTACACATGCAAGACTAAATCCTTACAAGAACCTTTTTAATTTGTATGAACTTGAAGACCTTGTCTAGCTATTCCAAAATGACAAGCATTTTGTGTAACATAAAACTGCGAGTACTTCATGTAATAAGGTACACAATGCCAAACATATCAAGGAGAGAGAAATTGGTGAGGAGATACAGAAAAAAAATATAAAAATCCTATGTCCATCAACCACATTGGACATTAAGATTTGGTCAGAATATTGAGGGAGACAAAGTCATGTGTCCGGGCCTAAACCCTCCAGCTGCAGATTCCAAAACTTTCGCCGACTTGAGAGCTGTCATTTCACACAGCATTCTGTCTGGAATAACACACACTGGGTATGTCCAGTCTATAGGCAGTCAGAACAGGTTATTCTCAGTAAACAGCAGGGCTGGGGACTGACACAACTGGCAAGCGATTAGAAAGTGTGTTTCTCCTGAAGGGAGATGGATGAGTCCTGACTGACATATGCGGGGTGGAGGGCGAAGTTCCATGGCTCAGAAAGTGTTTTTGATCTTGGTGGCCACCAGCACCAGGATCTCGCCGATCTTCTTCTGCCAGTTGAGGATGTGCTTGGACTCTGCACACCACAGCTCGCCGTGCCGGGGCTCCGCGTTCTCACAGCGCTTACGCACCTCCTCCTGTTGCTCCTGTGTGTCGCGGGAAGGGGTCTCAGCACTCAGCCAGATTAAAATATCAAGAGGAGACACACTATGGTGACCCGTGAGCTCACCTCCGTCCCATGCTGCAGCTCGAACTTGTAGAACAGGGCCCAGGCGTCACCCAAGTCAGGCTCGATCTTCACCGTGCGCTGGAACCACTCCCGGGCCTTGGTGATCTTCCGCTCACTCCAAAACAATCTGAGGTGTGGCGGCAGGAGGAAAAGGGAGATACCATAGATATCAGGGGGAGGAGATTAATACAGGAACAGTGGGAAGGACCTGCTGTACCTTTATGAAGGCGCGTAACCTCCTTAAGCAGAGCAATAAACATTTTCAGCGATCTCTTAGAAAGGGTTTGACAAAATAAAGCTTTTTAAAATATGGTAAATGGATTGCATTTATATAGCGCATTTTTGCTACTCTTCCGAGTACTCAAAGTACTCACATTCACCCATTCACACACCGGTGGCGAAGGCTGCCATGCAAGGCGCCAACCTGCACACCGGGAGCAATTTGGGCTTCAGTGTCTTGCTCAAGGACACTTTGATGGGGTCAGGAGGAACCAAGGCTCGAACCTGCAACCCTCCGGTTGCCGAACGATAGCACTTCCTCCTGCGCCACCATCTTCCCCATAATATCTTTATGACAGACAGAAAACATGGTGTGAGTAACATGTATTGCAGTGAACTGTGGGTGTAGATCGAGTTGTGGCGGTGGGACATACTTGGCCACAGCTAGCAGGACGTGGGGGTCGTGCTCACACTTCTTCAGCGCGTCCACGCTCTTGGTCTTCCTCTGGGGCCGAGCCTCCAGAAAGACGGCCTCCGCCCATAGGATGCCTGTAGGGGAGGCACCGTTAGTGCACGCTCAGGGCCACCCAGCTCAACACGTCTGCCACTTCTGCAGTCTCACAGCACAAAAGTGGCGACAAAAACCACCCTCACATTCACCATAAATTGTTCGCTATTAATACATTTATTAAAGCGTAATAAATGACTGGTCCCAGCACTGAGGATGAGAAGAACAGGACTTCATGGTGGAAATGTTCACAGACAGCAGACTGTGAGAGGTTCAGGTCAGCGTGGGTCTCACCTGAGCTGGGGCACTCCTGCAGGGCTTTGGCCATCAATGTGTTGGCGATGTTCTTCAGCCCAGCCCGGTACTCCAGCCGGACAGACTCAAGCCTGGACCAAAGGTGGCGTCACATACACACACAAGCGGCACAGGGAACCCCCCCCCCCCCCCATTCCCAGGGACTGAGTGTGTCACACCTTTGACACTGACACACAGCACACTGAACACAGCACGGTACATACACGCCCTTGACGACGACCCGATTAAACGTGTGTGTGCCCCTCCTCACCACAGGTCTGGGTTCTGGGGGTTCTTCAGACGGGACTTCTCCAAGATGGCACGGGCCCTGGTCAGCTGGCCTGCTTTCTCCTCCAGCCGCGAGAGCAGCAGCCATAGGGGCATGGAGTGGGGGCACTTCTTCAGCTGTCATGGGGATGAGGGGGTGGAGTATTATGCGGCCAATCACATCACAGCCTCAGGATCGAAATGCCACGGTCTAACAGGGGCAGCTGCAAAGAACCTTTGATATCAAATGGCCTGAATCACAGCAAGGAGGCTCTTTGTGGAAACTCCCTGTATCCTGACAATAACACTGATAGAGCACTGCCTGCAGCAGGCTGCCACAAGGCCCCCACAGCACTAGCAGGACCCCAAGTCACTCACGCCCTGGTTGTAGGCCTCCCGCGCTTTGTCCATGTTGGCTGACTGCTCCTCGATCTGGCCCCGCATCATCCACAGCTTGGGGAAGTCCTCGTAGTGCTTCAGGGCCTCGGTGCAGAGTTCCTGGGCCGCCTCGATGTTGCCTAGCACCCACTCCAGCTTCACAGACTTCATGAAGACCTGCAGGAGGACGCGAGAACATGGAAGATTGGCCACAGAGTCTAGCAGGCCAAGACGACCCACCCATACTCTCCAAGTGCTCCCTGTTGGCCACACCCATGGCCCCTTCCCCTTCACAAAGGCCCCACCCCTGCATACCCTGGCGGTGGGAGCACTGCTGCGGGCCTTGGCCAACAAGCGGCGGGCACGCTCATACTCGTTGTTCTCCGACTCCAGCTTCACGGCCGCCAGCCAGATTTCCTCGCTGTTGGGGTTCGCCTGAGGCAGTGAGGGAACATCGTTAAGGAGCCGCCATCAACAGGCACAGTCATACATGCCAGACCCATGCCTGCAAATGCAATGCCCCACCTGGAAGGCCAGCGCCAGGATGCTGCGGGCAGCGGGCACGTCACCCGCCAGCCACTTGGACTTGGCTCCCATCAGCCACAGCACCTCAGCCTTGGGGCAGTGGGCCACCGCTCTCTGCAGCAGGGCCTCCAGGGACTCACTACGGGGCCAAGGGAAGAGGAGGAGTGTGAGTGGGGGAGGAGCAATTTCATGGGAATGATGAGGTTCACTGTGGAGCAGAACTGGTTATTTGGGGGGGGGGAGGGGGGGGGCTTACCGTGTGCCATGGTTCTTCTCAAAGTACGCAGCTCTCAACCACACGCTCTTCTTGCTGGGGAACTGCTGCAAGGCATGGGCATAAATGGCCCTGGCACACTCCAGTGCGCCGTGAGCTACGCACTGCAAAAAGGCACACACGGGACGTCAGCACCTTGCCCGCACAGACAACAAGGGGGCGGAGCCTGAGGCGGAAACCCGACATGAGAACCCAACGCTGTCCGCAGGACAAATCTCTGATCAGTGTCAGTAAGCAGCTTGCACCAGTAAATCAGCCAGGGAGCTATTTCATTTACTGCAGCACCAGCAGTGATAGCCCTCCCTGCCAAACTGGGGCCTTACACTCTCCGCATCCTCCATCCACGTGTGCTTGCAGTCTTCCTCCTCAATCCCGATGCCAATGACTGCCCGGATCACCGCCTGGCAGGTGGCCACACTGCCAGCTTTGTCACACTCCTCGGCATCCTGGGGGGATGGAGGCAGTAAGCGAGCCGCACCAGGAGGGGGTGCTGTGGTGCACAGGGCGAAACTAGTAGGTCTGACAGAGCCGTATAGAGGAGAAGCGTAAATAGGACCAGGAAAGGTGATGGCTAAAGTGAGAGGGCAAGCAGAGGACACAAAGAGAATGAAGAGCCTACATGCAGCTGGAGAAGGGGCCGGGATAAGATGGAGGGAACTAGACAGAGGGGGCATGGCCACACCTGAATCCACTGCTCGCGGTTGATCTCGACTCCGTTGGCACGGAGTGAGGTGATGGCTCTGTCGATGATCTTTTCCACCATCTGCGTGTTACCGTTGGCCTCCTCCAACTTGGCGGCTGTGATCCAGATGTGCCGGTCCGTGGGAATGTTCTCGCGGGCCTTGTTCAGTACTCGACGGGCGTTCTCGTACGTCTCCAGCCGGGCCAGGGCCAGCCACAGCTGTTGGCAGGAGACACGGCCACAAGCCGGTCAGGCTGTCCTACCTTTCACGCAAAACCTGACGGCCGCTCACAGAGAGCAGCAGCTGTTAGCGGCCTGGGTGTGGTTCCATGTTCCTCTGCGGGTGCGAGAGTGTCGGAGAGTAACAGTGCATGCCTTCTCACCTCCACGCTGGTAGGGCAACACTCCACAGCCCTGCTCAGCATAATCCTGGCATCCTCTGGTTCCTCCAGCTCCACAGCAGTCTTCCATAGACGCACAGACTTTGACACGTTCTCCAGAGCTGCAAGCACAGTAATGCTCTAGTATGCAAATCATTTCTATAATGCTGGTAATGATTCTTGGAGCAGGAAAAGTACATTTGTCCAATTCTCAGACCAGACAAATGTTACCGTGTACCTTTTCTGAGCACACGCTTCTTAGCGCGGACATCGGTCTCCAGCTCAGCAGCGCGGATGTAGATGCGCACTGACTGCGGGAGGTGACGCACCGCCTGGGCCACCACCGCTTTGGCTGTGTCTCCTGGCTGCAGCCTAGCAGCCTCTAGCCACACGTCCTCACTCTGCAACACGAGCACATCAGTCTGTACTTTAGCAAGACGTTCATGAAAGGAGAATGCGAGCACATTAGCAAGCCGGTATCACCGTCCTCAGTTGACAGGAGAATGCTAGTAGGCTAGCCATTACCTTGCATAATCCTGCAACAGAGCAACAGTATGCTAGCGGCTTTCCATGGCTAAAAGCTTGCATTTGACTGACGAACTTCAGGCAATGGAACTAACCTCAGCAAAGGCCCCACAGGGACACTCACCTTGGGGCACATCTCTGTGCCCTTCATGATGAGGTTTCTAGCCACCTGTAGCTTGCCTGTCACCTCCTCCAAGCGGGCTGAGGCGATCCAGGCGGGGGGGTGGTGAGGGTTTGTCTCCCTCACAGACTTCAGCAAAAGGCGCGCCTTCTTGATGTCACTGGCACACACACAGCATTCACCACATTTTAATTTTATTGCAGTCTAAGGGTAGCACAGCACAGCACAGCAGTCGCAGGGTAAGCGGGTCTGAAAGAGACATGATGATGACCACCCATCCCAAGGTCTGGCAGATCACACACAAAAACATCACGCCTCATACCTGATGTCGCCACCATAAGTAGGAATCATGGAGTTGAGGTCCGTTAGGTATCCCTTGGGGTCCACCACCGTCTGCCCGCTCACGGAATCAGACACCTGACCAACAGAGAGACGTGGAGCTTCGCATCAGAAGGTTACTTGCAAACTTGCAGTAATCGCTGTCGTTATTAGTGCTTGGCAATATGACGATAATTTATAGTGACTGGTTGCCATAGTAGCCGTGATAAGCGTTTCAGAGTTATCGCCAGAATCACAATACAGCAGTACTTAAGACTAGTACTACATCGAACAATCTGGCAAGTACCTATCACACGACCTCTGCGTATTCGGAGGCTGCAACAAAAACAGACCAATGTGAAACAAAGCAATTTCAGACTAGAAAGTTTCTTGAACTACAAAAATTAATAAAAATTATATATCATTGGATTGTTAAAAATATTGCACTTGGTCCACTGACAGGTTGGCTACGCTGTCAAATAAACAGTGTGCAGTATGGTTTATAAAGGAGATTTGGTTCCAAAAAAAATGTTCTGCTTCAATTGAGTGGAAATGGCTTGGATTACCTCAATCTGATGTAGACCAATCTACTGCAAAAATAACATTCGTACAACTTGTGGCAACACAGCCAATTGTATGTATCTATACTTTGTTTGCATTTGTTGTAAACTGAGTTCTAAAGTTCAGTTATTGACCACAGTGATAAATGTTCATTTGTACTCTACACTTCTGAAAGTTCAGTATTAAAAAAAATTAAAGGCACTTTTGCTATCCTGAATTACTTTCTTTTATACATACAGTATTGTACATACTTTAAAAATTAAGTTTATTATTATAACACTACATGGTTAATCACTTCATACATTACAAACTGGCTAGTTTGTAAACAAGCATTAAAAAAATGTGATCTATATTGTGGATTGTGATTCTAAATAAAAATGCTGTAATTTGACATTTTGGCCATATATAGCCCATTCCTAGTTATTACTACAGCAGGAAGTTCCAAGCAGAGAAGGCTAAAATGACTGCAAGGATACTGACCATTTTCTATGCTACTAAAACTGAAAGAGTTTGCCTCTACTCCATTCAGGGGAGCACATGTAAAGTATCCATAATTGGAAACTATGACTGTCAATCTGAAAATAAAATACCAGCTTTCCTTTGCAGTTACCAAAAGCAATGAGGAAGCACAGATCAGAGGCACACCCACCTGGCTCAGCCTCATGTCCATCAGGGTGTTCCTGGCCTGTCCAATCTTCCTCATGTCCAGGTCCCCAGTACCGGGGGTCATGATGCCCGGTGTCATGCCCCCAGGGTAAGGCGTGTTCAGACCACCTGGGAAGGGTGTGTTCAGTCCGCCGAATTGCTGAAAGGAAAAGAAATGCCAATCAGATTCATAGCACCAGCCAGAAACACCATAAGACAGTAAGGCGCGTATGTGTCAACAGACCCCTTGCCGGGGGTCCACGGTTGTGTGGTTATCCCCTGTCTGCAGGTGCTTGGCGAAGAAGCTGTCAGGCACTGGAGTGAGTTTCTCGTAGCGTGGGTTCCTCTGCCGCTTGTTGCGGGCATCGCCAACCTCTGGGATACTGAGCCACTCATCTTCTGAGACCTCAGCCAGTTTCCTCTGCAAAGGGAGGAGAGGGCTATCCAATCACAGCTGAAGGAACTAGCGCTATGACCCCTTCCTATTGGTGGACAACAGCAAAGGTGTGGAACACTATTGGCTGTGTGATACTTTAAGGGAAACATGTGCCCCACTAGTTAAAACTGGCCCAGGCAAGGAAAGCTGCTGTATTAACCCTCAGCAACATGCTGGGTAACAGAAGACCTATCAGAGCATCTGCAGCAACAAGCTAAACAGGCAATTTCCCTTAGACACCTTTCATGTTGTAAGCAAATTAAACCAGAAGGACAATTACATCCAAAAATCCCATCTTACCATCAGCCCCCAGCACTGAGGCCGGCACACACCTTGAGATCAGAAAACTGCTGCTGAATTTTGGGGCGCTCCATACGGTACTTCTCAATCTCCTCCTTTTCCCGCTGTTCCCTGGGGTTAAGAATAAGAGCAGCCATTGAGGGTGCCAGGCCACCATCACGGACGGAGACAGCTCAATGGCGCGCTTGACTATTTGTACCTCCGCTCTTTGCGACGTTCATCCATTCTCTTGTCCAGAGCCGCATAAATGGCATCGGCCTCTTCATCATCTTTCTCGTATGGGCCGCTGGAGAACAGGCTGCCTGCATAGCCGTTAAACTGCAGGCAGGATGCAGAAGCATGGATGGGTTTTTCCTTATCGTTTCATGATACTGTCCTCGCGCATAATAGCGATGTTACCTTCTCCCCCGCACTTTTACTCATGGCGTTAGGGCCACTAATCACGACGTTTAACAGCACATTACCTCATCATAATTGGTGTCGTTGAGATCTTCGTCGTCATCGTCAGCCTGGTTCTTTTTCATCTGGTCCCCAACCGTCCTCTTCCCCGGTGGCGCATGACGATCATCCACTGGGTCGTTGGCATCACGAGCGGGACCGATATCGGACCGAGTTGTGAAACCGGTGGCCCTGGAAATAGCAGTTTAGTAGTTTACATAGATTCTTTCCTGGTGTTGCGTATAAAACAAGAACTAAAAAAAAAAAAAAAAAACACAGCTTAAAAGAAATTCGTCACATTTTGTGATAAAATAAGTAACCTTTTACAATTACTGCAAACTAAAAAACTACATAAAATATATGCAGACCACTGCACAAATAATGTGCAAGAGATTTGAATGACAGCCTATATACTAACACTGAACGCAAACAAACTACATGTGCCGCTATCGCATTTACGGGTTATCCGAACATGTGCGGCGGCATACAAAAGCAATGTTTAAATCCAAAGATACACATCATTCATGATGCATATATATAAACTACTACTTCATGCATGTAAGTATTGGTGCAGCACAGAAGATCCCTTACCCTCTGCCGAGCCCGGGCACATAGCCCAGTGGCGCAGGCATGCCCAGAAACGGCTTTTTCTTCTTATTCAGGCCGCCGGTTAGGGACACGGCGCCCCCGGAGCCGGACATGCTGTTCATGGCGCCCCCGCTTCCACCACCCGAGCTGCTGCTGCCCGAGCCTGCGCCGGATCCAGACTTCGTGGCATTTTTGGAGCTTTGCTTTCCCGAAGAACTCGCCATCGTTACTCCAACAACTGCAGAGTTCACTTCCGGAAATAACAAGAAGGGTATTTCCCGTTCAAAGGTGATAAAGAATAGCTGTGAGATTTTGTAACAGCGCCGCCACGCCCCTGGAGGCCGCGTAAACATTTACCGGTTAGGATAAGTATGTACGGTTTGTCTAGATCAGGGATGTCAAACTCCAGTCCCTGGGGGGCCAGGGTCCTGTGTAGCTTAATTCTTTCCCTGTTCCACCACAAATGATTTTGCTCAAGAGCTGTGTAGTAAGTAGCAGAAGAAGTTGCTAGGAGTTGAATCAGGTGTGTTAAATGAGGGGAAACCCAAAAATGTGCAGGGCTCCGGCCCTCCAGGACTGGAGTTTGACACACCTGGTCTAGATTCTGCAGGGGTAGGCAACCTTGATCTTGGAGTGCTGGTATCCAGCACTTTTTCTATCCTACCTGATGTTTGATGAACCACACGTGATCTCAGGCAGATAGTAACTCATCAGGTGGGATAGAAAACCTGCTGGAGACCAGCACTAGTGTGTTTCTATTTTTGTGCACCATAGGGGGCCCAAGAGAAGCAGTATTTCAATGCACTGTGTACTTGTACATGAATGTGGGTAGGTAAGGTACTGCCATATATCAATTTTATCTGTATAGTCAAATGGATATAAGTGAAGCCTTATTAGGGCAGACATGAAAACCTGTAGGAAATCCTGCCAAGCTGTCTTGCTGTGCGTTGTAAACTATAAAAGGCAAAACGTAGACTATGTATTTTCCAGGAGTAACTGTACCGATGAAAATTTATCAGGTTGTTTACTTTTGCCCCTTGATGTGAATAAAAATAAATAAATAATAATAAATAAATCATAGATTACCAGTTCACAGCTGTTGAACACTCAACTAAAGTAGGCCTACTCATACATAAAAATAAGATAAATTAAAAATTTAGTGTCTTCAAGTTGTTAAAGTGTCACAAATTATGAAATAATTGTAACATGTGCTATTAGCTGATATTTATAAATGGAAGCTTTTTTGTTTAATTAGATTACAAATTATTGCAAGAACATAATGAACTTATTGTGTAACTCAATTAAAAGTGCATGATGCATCTAATTAATATCTAAGTCCTGACGTGTTTCTTAAAAACCCAGCTGACGCTGGTCCCACTATGCGCTGAGGCTGAGCAGACTGGGACTGAAGTCAGCAGTCCAGTTCATGGTGTGTCTGTGTGTGTAGCCTATGTGTATTCATCTTGGGCCCCCAACCCAGACCATTCCAATTGTATTCCAATTTTTTTAGGGGCCCTGAAATTGTCCTTAACTTCCCCCCACAAGAAAATTCCTGCACCAATGAAGATTTTGCATCAAATAATATTGCAGTGTTCTCTGACTTCCAAGCATCACAGTAAAGCAGCAGTTCTGCTGACATGCTGAAAACCGTCCGCTGCGACATACTGTACAGCCTATGGTGCCAAAAACTGAAAAGTGGCTCTTGCCCACAGTTACTGATTATCATTAACCTGACCGGATGGCATAAATCAATGAATTTATCATAATTTATGATAAAAATCAAGCTGTACAATTATGTAAAGTGAAAACCTTTAGGTTCATATATCTGTTGGTAAAGCAGCAGATAATTCTGCTTTTATACCATTCAT
>JAODKC010000130.1:9539344-9559028 GCA_026777985.1 Mormyrops attenuatus
ATTATGTAAAGTGAAAACCTTTAGGTTCATATATCTGTTGGTAAAGCAGCAGATAATTCTGCTTTTATACCATTCATTTTGTAAAAATGCCACCTGCAGTTCAAATTATGTAATCCACCTAATGCTAAGCAGGTTTGGGTGTGCTTAGTACTTGGATGGGAGACCAATAAGGAAAGCTGGGTTGCTGCTGGAAGAGGTGGGATAGCCCATCCTGTGGTCTGTGTGGATCTCAGTGGCCCAATGCAGTGACAGGGACACTGTGCTGTAAAAATGGTGCCCTCCTTTTCTTTGTGTAACTTTTCCATGTTTAGGTTTTTGCTGGAAGGCGCCTCCTCTAGCGCTCCGTTGACCTTTGTTCCTTCTATTATTCTACAGACCGTCTGAAATGCCCCCAACAGGGGTAATTACAGCCTTGCCGGGCCAGTGAGGCATGCATGGGCTTTGTGAACAAGCGGGAGATGGTCTCCCTCATGGAGGTGCAGCTGTGCAGGTCTCGCCCAGACAGGACACCCAGTAATTATTACCATGGGGGTCCTGAGAAGTGTTGTGGCCGGTGGGTGGAGTGACGCCTCCTAAGAGCAGAGACTATAATTTGGAGTCATGCTGTAAATTGCTATTAATCCGAAGGGCTCCTGTTGACATTTTGTTGATTCAGGTTGTGCCCTGCTGTTGTACAGAAAAAAATAAAGTTAAATAATCTCAGTAATTTCAGGTGTGTCTCTTTAAACAAGCAACACGTGCCATGTGGCGAGGTTATGGTGTAAATATGAACAGCAGTAGCATGGAGTAAATGTTGGGTTTACATACCAGGGAGGAGTTTACAAAACGGGTGGGGAGGCCGGAGGCTCCTACGGTATCGCCGGGGATAAGAATGGGACCCGGCGCCCAGTAACACGGACCGCCGCGCAGACCTGCCATAGCCGTGGACGGGAAGAAAGGGCTTTTAAAACGTGGTAGTGATGCCGATGATGATGGTAATGAAAAAACACGGTGATTTAGGGGTCGGGATATTTATGCTTTAGATGCAGGAGACGGCAGATAAAAACGTGTGTGTGTGTCCAGCATCTACCGCAGTAGTATCTCATAGCGGTGAGTGATTTGTTTTAATGTTATGTTGCTCTGTTAAGCCATTTAATCTATGTAGGATGATAAAATAGGGCATCTGTTGAATTTGCACGGGACAGCTGAGTGCCTTGACTCGGCAAAAAGAAAGCTAACTGTGAAGATTGAGTGCAACATCTTTCTCACAGCTGAAAATCACAGTACAAACTGCTGTGAACTGGGAAAGACTTAAAACCTGTGTTAGGCTACGTTCACACTGCAGGCCTTAATGCTCAATTCTGATTTTCTGCTCAGATCAGATTTTTTGTTTGCCTTTTCACATTACTCTTTTTAATGTGGGCAATATCAGATTTCAATGTGAACGGTTCACTATACTGAACTGCCCCGCGTGCGCACAAAACAATGAAGACGTAATGACGCGCATGCGCATAAACAAAGACATCACTTTGATGAGGGAAAACTGTCCGGTTACGATATGAGCCTTCCAGTTTTGCCTGAACAGATTTATCTCCCCAAATACTTATTAAATCCAGCACCTCACTGTCCCTCCACTGGCCAACTTCTGTGCTCTACTCCATGTTTGGCACTCTGACAGAGTCAACAGTAATTCTATTTTATACATATTTAAAAATGTTTATTTTGTTAAATGTATTAGTAGTTATAATTGCACGTGTTCGATTTAGAGAATACCATATCATGACCGTAAACAGTATACTAGCATGCAATATTAGATTTTTACCAGACTTGTTATTGTCTTTTGTTTAGTTTGTTTGCCTCTCGAAGAAAGAATATCGCTATGAATGTACTAAAATATTTTATAAAGCTTTTAATGTGGTTTGACTAGTTCGTGTTTCTTGTTTGTTTGTTTCTCGGAAAAAAATAATCTCACTCCAAATCTGCTAAAATATAAAGCAACAACACACAACGGCGTGTTTATGGAGGCAGCCATATGTTTGTTCCGAGATGTGGTAGCTCGAAAGGGAGATTGTTGGACGTGACGTCACTCATCTCTGAATTAACGAGCTCCGAGAGATTATCGAACGCAGGAGAAGTCGCATGAATTCCGATTTCGCCGTTCAGACTGGGGTCATATTGCAAAAAATCAGATTTGTATCCGATTTATGACCACATACTGAAGTGGCCCAAATCGGAATTGAAAAAATCGTATTCCATGTGATTTGTGCTGTTCACATTGTTATGAAAAAATCTGATCTGAGTTACATATGACCAAAAAATCGGATTTGGGCCACATTTGTCCTGTAGTGTTAACGTAGCCTTAGATCCATCATGTCAGGCTGTTTTCACTCAATTGACCTCCTCGTAGCTGTTATTGACTTCACTGCTGTTACAACAGGTAAAATACTATAATTTAGTTGACTAGATGGCCCACTCTGCTCTCTGTTATACGAACCATGCAGGAAGCTATGTGACCTGGGTCCGCAGAGTAGCAATTCTGACAGAGAAAGTTCAAGGTGTCGGTTGTACAGGATGAACGCTTCGGGAAAAATGCACCTTATAACGAAGTAACTTAATAATATGCTAATTTTCATTATTCACATTATGGCTCAGTGAGTAACGTAAGACTATTGTTTCCTGCTCCCAGCGTGGTGGAGTCGAATCCAGAGCTGTGCACAGGACAGACTTTTCGGGGGGGCGTGGCTTAGGGGTACATTTTGCGATAAGAAATATGGATGGAAAATTATATGCAAAGAAGCTTGTGTTTTTGTTCTGCTTTAACCTGAATAGTCCAACTTAAGTGTCCTTCAGCTGCGGGATCTCACTTTTGGGCTTGAACCCACACCCCTCCTACCTTCACCGCTTAAACACCACTGGGGGGCAGGTGTTGACCCACACATCGATTCCCTGCTTCATGTGTGTGAGCTGTAATATGAATACAGGTAGACTTGGGGGCTGCTGTCTTCCCGCTGCCATGCTGCCTGCTGCTGTCGTCTTCCTGTCGGTGTGGAGATGAGAACCGGAGCTGGGCAGCTGCTCCAGCCTCCTCCTGGCGTCTCTGTGCACACAGTCGTCTCTGCTCATGACGGCCCAAGCGTCACCCTGCTGGGCGAATGGTGCCCAATTCAGAGAGCCGGGAAGCCCTGCCATGTTACAGCCTCTACGCTCTGCTGATAAGCTCTGCTGGTGCTGTTATGCTGTCACATGGTAATACAAGCATGACACCGCGTGAACAGCTCATGCCGTGCCTGCAAATGCAGATGGCCGCCGGCTTTGGCAGGGCTGAGGCACAGCGGGCCTTGGGGACCGGCCTTAATAATAATAATATTAATAATAATAGACTAGATAAAACTATATCAATAATAAAACTAGATTTAAATATACTGGGATCCAAGCCCCAAGCGGTTGAGCCCAGAAGGTTAGGACCCCACACATTTGGGAACCAAAACAATCAAGGCAGTTTAGCTTAATTATGATTTGTGATGAGTGTGCGTGAATGCAGTGCTGGCAATAAAGGCACGTCGATTTGTTGCTAAAAGTTGCAAAATGACGTTAGGATTTAAAAAATAATAATAATAATCAGGATAAAAACAATATGGATCCATCAGCTATTGCTGCTTGAACCCCTAATAAATAATAATAATGATAATCAGAATTTATCCTTATAAAGGATAATGGGTAAATTAGCTATAAATAAATAAATAAAATCTAATAATCTAAATAATAATAATAATGGAATCTTTTGTTATTCTCTTTATTAACGTTAAGATTCATGAATTATTCACTGGTTACATGGTTCACATAAACTTTCCATCTCATCCCTGCTGATCCCCAGGCCCCCGTGAGGCCCCCAGAGATGTGGAGGTAAATCACAGCCAGGCCCCTGCTCGTGGCCCCCAGTGAACACAGGTGCACCATGTGCAGCTAACTGACGTGTGCCTCTCTGCTGGGTTTTATGCATGTTTAAACCAACAGGGTTTTGATGCCCAAGCGGGTCGCACAGTGATACATGCTAAAAAGGCTCTTTGTTCATTCTGTGCTGTCCACCTTCACCCCCTGGCCTTTCACAGTGGGGGCTAGTTTCCGTTTCTCGCAGTGAAGGTCGAGGATCTGGGTAGACATGGGACCGGACAGTATGGCTACAACAGGAGGCCCGTCAAGCTGCTGCAGAGGCCGGGGACCGGAACCCAGCAGGTTAGAACCGAACCAAAGCAGATCCAAATTCATATGAGTGCCACTGGCATGGCAAATTGAGCCAGAGCGTGAGATGTTTACAGCAAAGGGTTTACCATTAAATCTAAGATAACCATAACACTAACCCTTAACACATACCATAACACTAACCCATAACACTAACCATAACACTTACTCATACAAGGACAGAAGCGCCTCTGGGATTCTCGAAATTCTTTAAATCCAACAGCATCTGTAATCCCAGTCAGGGATACCAGTCCAGAAAGAACATGTCACTCCAGGTGCTTTTCAAGTACACACTGCTCAGTATTTGCTCTTTATCTGCGGCTTTACCAATTTTCACAAGTGTGAAGAGGGACAGAGATGTGAAGGATCACTTTCCTGATTGACAGAAACACACAAAAGCTCAAGCCTGTGAAACACCAGGAAGGTTTCCTGTCAGTGATTTGAATGGTGACTTGTTCTGTTGCTGAGCCAATGGTCCTGTTTCCACCCTGCTTTCTTGTAGATGGGGTTCAGAGGTGAAAGGTCCTCTTTCTTACATAACTGCTGCTTCAGTCATCGGAATGAATATGCGTTTTTATTTAGACCAGAATAATTAGCCCTGCAGGTAGAGCCTGAGGGGGCTCTTTCTGAATTATTGAACAGCTTTTTTCCTCTGGAAGGCTTAGAAAGGGACTCTCAGAGCAGGAGCAAACAGACGTCATGTGCCCTCATTCCCACCTAACAGAGGACAACAGCCAAGCAGCTGTTAGCCACTGGGCTTAGGTGAAGCAGGGTGCCCACAGACAGGCGGAGTCCTGTGATCTGGATGTGCCTCACGTATGATGTAAGGGGCATTGTGGGTAATGTCCAGAGGCCCTGACATATGTTTTTAAAGCAGTGTTGTTCACCTCACCCCCACCTTCCCAGAATCATTAATAAAGCTCATTAATTTCTGTGTGCTTTGCCTGAGTTACACTTTAGAGCAGCGTTTTATGATTTATATTAAAATTCAGTTTTGCTTGGTTTCTTTTTAGGAACCATTATATACTAGCAGGTAATTCAAATTATTGATCTGACTGTTTTCAGCTTTCTTGAAAGATGGAGGAGTATTTAATATAAATTAAAAGGTTAAACCTTTATATTTTTAATTATAAAATTTTCAGCAATTATTGTTTCAGTATCTCTTGCAGCAACATGCTTCACCATGAAGCTGTGTGTGCTTTGAATATCTTTTTATAGCTCTTACAATAGAGATTATAGATAATTGCCTATAAAGCAGAGCGGTAATCCTGGTCAATGGCAGACAGAGTTGTGCAGCCAGGTGACCACGAGGTCACCCTGCTGCCTTCGCTTCCTTGCCTTGTTTTCTTTCCTTCTCTTGATTGAAGTTGAGCACCCTGGAACAGCAACTAACACCAGTGCTCTACCATGGGCTGAAACTAGCAACTACAGGCATGTGGAATGTTCTCTCTGCTATCAGGAGTACCACAGGCATGCGGCATGTTCTCTGCTATCAGGAGTATCACATGGAGCATGTTCTCTCTGCTATCAGGAGTACCACAGGCATGCGGCATGTTCTCTCTGCTATCAGGGATACCAGAGGCATGCTGCATGTTCACTCTGCTATCAGGGGTACCACAGGCATGCAGGTCTTGGAGAGGAGAACATTGTCTAAAATAAGGACAATACTGGACTTTTCCTCATACCCACTCCACTATTCGCTGAGCAAGCACAGGAGCTCGTTCAGCAACAGGCTAAAACTTCCACGCTGCACAACGGAGAGACACAGGAAATCATTCCTACCGGTTGCAATAAAACTGTTCAACTTGCATATCTGAGGTTAACAGAACTGCTGCTATATATATACACACAATGCAACAGTGAGTTCATGTGCTTAGCAGGCATAGCTACTTCAAACTATTGATTAGCTCATATAGAACTGAGCTGAGTTCAAGGGGTCATCTACGTACTTATATTGTCACAATTTGTCAGAAAGTATGGGTTATACAGATTTATTCAGGGATTTAGTGAAAATTAACACTGATAGTTAGGGAAGGGAAAAACATATATACACAGGCTGCCATTTCCCTTGTTAGTGCACTTTATTCAGGCATAACCTGTATCCTCTGTCCTCGCAAGCCTCTTACAGATTCCTGTAGGAAAGCACTCTGAAGCTGCAGAACCATCTGTGACCACCAGGGGGCCTAATAACACCATGACACAGAGTGCCACATTTAATTTTTAAACCCTTTTACGGAATGGTCCAAAAAATGACTGGTATGGCCTAAGACAATGCAAAAAAAGACATTTCATTCCTAGTAACATGAGTCAGAAGCTGGGGGAAATTTGCCACAATGCAATCCGCCATGGCTTTATTTAACATCTGTCATGGATCCCGCCATAGAGTCTTGGTTTGTGGCCCATACTGCAATCTTGGTTTTCACAATTTGACCCTGCAGACTACCACTTTTCCCCCACACTTCCTAGGCTGTTGGTTCTTCCCAGTTGATTTTCTCGATTTGGGCTTTCTCCTGACTGGGGCAGACCTACGGGACGGTCCACCCTGAGCGTACAGTCCATGCTGCACATCCTGGTGTGCGAGCTGGGCATTCTATTCTGATTAAATGCTCTGTATGATACATTTTTTTTCATCAGATAATCATATCCATTTATCTCTATGCTTTTTGAGAAATTAAAAGGAACATATTATATATTAATAAAATTTAGAAGTCATATTGACTGCTAGCACTAACAGTACTTACATTTTCAGTCCTTTGTGAGTAATTTGGTTTTCTTCCGAATATACTGTAGGAATGAAACCCTGGAAACCGGATTCCTGAACTCCCCCACATGCAAGGACCAGCACACTATTTATTCCATTAAATGTTCTTCAACATCCGCTGCACATATTGAATTATTATTTGAAGTACAATTTTCTAATTCCAGAAATTAGAGTCTTGCTTTTAAAGGTATTTCTTTTTCCTCTGAAACCACAAATATGAAGCCCTGGGTAAAGCAAACAATATCACTTTGTATCATAATGAATATATCTGGATGAATTGCGTGACAGTTTGATCATAGATTCAACCGTTACTCAGTTCCAGAACTTCATCATTAGTGTATAAGAAACAGAGGATTGGCTAGTAACATGTATAGGGTCAAATGTCATTGATTGGAACCCGCCAAAGGACAAAGTTCTTTTCTGTTGTCTGTGGACACACTAGTGTGTCTGTCATCAAATACAATCAATAACCACAAGTGCACACCAGGAAAAGGGTTTTTAATAGAATGAAAAAGGTCTTTCTCAGGACACATTTTTAAAACAAATGGTGATAGAATGTTTTAGAATAAATACAATAGCAATTAACCTCCTCTGTCATGTGCTTTGTGATATTTAGTGATATCTGACTGCAACCATTTAGATGAATGTACAGCATAAATTTATTGAGCAGATGCTTTTGTCAAAAGTGACACACTAATGAGGAACGTTTGGGGTCGAGCGCAGGGTCAGTCAGCATCTGGCCTTCCTCAAGCACTTGGGGTGAAGGGCCTTGCTCAAGGGCTCAGTGCTAATGTGTTTACTCTGCCAGCCACAGCATTAAAAATCACAACCCTGCAAAGAGAAGCACAGATCTCCAGCGTACTGTGCTAGATACTACCCCCACGTGGCATTACATAGGATGATATAGTTAAACAAATCTGTTACGGCCAACTCAAGTCTGTTGATAACTTTAAAAGAATAAAAGAGGATTGTTGCCAACAACTTGGCATTGCTGCTAATTAAAAAGGTATTTTAACATAAAGACAGCAACCCTGAACATGTGCCGTGGTGCAGTGTTAATGAGGCCTGAATACTACAGCTAGTTGACCATGGCTCTGCCAGCTTCTTATAATAAAATGTAATTTAACATAAACAGCCCGTGTACACATAGGTCGCAAGTGCGATTTTGCACTTAGAGCACTTCTTACCTTAAATACTCAACTGATACCATGGAAAAATGGGCAAGGTCTTTAGTTTTAAAGTGCTTTAGGTGTATATGCTCATGTATGTGTGAAATAATCTCTTTATGCAATCTCTTTATGGATAAACAACGAAATTAGATTTATGTTTCGTAGTATGGGTTTGTTCAGCTACCTTGCTAGGACACCCAGTATATAACTAATTTTTATATACAAGTAAAAAAAAACTTATATTTTAAGATAATTGTGAAATCACCACAATTGCTCACCACAGCACAATATTTTTGATTTATTAATTTCTAAATTTACGGGTGTGTGAATTACATATATTTTAGTGATCATTGTTGACACACCACAGCACAATGTGTCCTCTGCATTGAACCCATATGTGACGTCGTGACATAGGGGTATATGCTCATGTATGTGTGACTGGCTTCCTGTCCAGGGTGTACTAATTCAGCACCTGAAACATTACCTTCCTCAGGGTACCTCAGTGGTGCCTTGCTGGTCAGGGATTCGACCCTTTCATATATATATATATATATAGAGAGAGAGAGAGAGAGGGAGAGAGAGGGAGAGAGAGAGAGAGAGCGAGCAAACTGCAGCCTGATATCACTCTGTTTATCACTAATGAAGGGCTTCTTCCTTGCTTTATGGATCTTCAGTCCTGCTTCTAGGAGCCTGATATGAACTGTCCTAGCAGCGCACTTCACACCTGCACTCAATGTTTCCTCCATCTCTGCCATTAGGATTTTTTCCAGAGCTATATATGCATTAATAAAGTTTTAACAAACAAATTAAGTTAATAACTATTTATGTCTTAATTATTTAAAAGAGTATACCAACCGACGTTTAAATGTACAATTGTTCTGTACAATCAGTTTAATTTTTATATAAATTCTTTAAATAGTTTTAAAATGCACTTAAGATTGAAGAAGCAGCTCACCGCACATCGTTACAGACCAAAGTTTTTTTTAATGACTTCCATCGAAAAATCCTATTTGTCTGTTCGTCTTGGTGCAGATCTGACACATTTTTAAAATATATTAATCTGTGGGGAGGTCCCGCGTTGACATCCAGCCACAGGAACCCGTGCAAATACCGCCAGTCCGTTTTTTTTTTTTTTTTTTTTGCGGAGATCCGAGTCGGTTCCTCTCTTATTTGGGAGAAATCGGACATTAATTTGCGGATTAAAAAAATAACGCGAGAGTTTGCAACTTGCTCCCAGTGTAGTTACAGTGTCAGAGGTAAGAAGGGGGACCGCGCATGACCCGGCGAGCGGCTCTGCGCGGCGCTCCGGAGCTCGGAGGCTCCGCTCCGAAATGGCCGAATACCCCGCAGGTAAGCTCGGCCGCGCTCCCCGGCCGCTCTCCGGGCTACGGCCCCCTTCACTCCGCCACGGCTGCCGAAAATCGTCACCCCAAATATGTTTTCCTCGCTTTCCCTTTAGCCGGAGCGCAGGGATATTTTTACCCCTCCTTCATAATAATAAGTCGCCATTTTGCTCCATTGCCATATAAAAAGGCTCTTGAATCTAATTTAATGTTTTAGATCCCGAGAGTGATCCCTCTTCTGCCTCAGCGGTTTCTCCTTCTTCTTTTAAAAATGTATTTTCGTGGTGTTGACAGTTTAGGCGGTTAAAGAAAGCTGGCCGTAGTTTCCGTGGTATTTAAAGCAGAGCCGCTGAAAAGGTGAAGGTGCTCAGGTAATGTCATTTAGTGACGCGCGCCGGCCGGTCTCTCGGCACAGGGTGCGCGCGAAAAATCGATAACATTAATAAGAATGACAACAGTAAAAAATAAAAAAAAAAGTATAAAATCGTAATCATGGAAGGATGACGATGTAGTCTATAATAATGAAAGGAGCGTGACGAACGCGGGGTCGCGTGCTTCTGTCCTCGCACAGCATGCCAGGTGTGACGAAGACCTGACAGCTCGAGGCACGCGGCCAAGCCCTGCTCGCCCACCCGGCTCCACGTGGGCGAACCCGCTCCGCGCGCCCACCCGCTCGCGCCCACTGCTCCGGCGTCCCAGGTAGGTGTGGCCTCCCTCCCGCAGCAAAGACACGCTTTCATGGCACTGGCGTCTCAGTACCGTTACATGTAAAAGAACCGCTAAATGTCACCTACGAGGCTGCAAATTACCATGCACCGTTTTAATGTGCCCATAGAGTGTGGTTCTGCATCACTACCGTCTGGGGATATTAGTTGCAGTTGTGAAATGACTGACTTCATGAGTATATGTGTGTCTAAACAGACACACAAAATAAGGTCTTAGACCCCCAAAAGCTCAGTACCTCCTGTTCTAAAGTCTTGTAGCCAAAGGAAAGCCAAAAAGCCAAAACCAACATATAAAGCTTCTTCCCAGCTCATAGAGTTCTTTATGCACCAACAGCTGCCCTGTGTCATGAACTAAAAATCTGAAAAATTGAAAAAATATGAGACACAGTGAAAGCCTCTATCTTGGCAGGTACACATGGGTTTCCCCTTTTTCCTATTTGACAGATTGGTCATCGAGGACTGACAGGACCGACTGTAAGGTATGTGAGGTATGCCTTTGACACAGCTGGGTTTGACCCATCTGCTAGATCCATTGAGAATCATAAAGAACAAGACTGGATCAGAGCAGGGCTATGGAGCTAAGGCAGACAGCAACAAAATCCAGGACACTAAGCTGCACCGTTAACCAGAGAATGAAAATCATGAGCAATACAAATTGCAAAAACAGCTCAAAAACCCACAGCACTGAGGCTGAGAAGAGAAGCAGCACCAAACCCCAGCTCGAGTCCAACGGTAGACAGAGTGACATTGTTGGGCCCCTGAGCAAGGCCCTTAACTTGCTGTTGCTCCAGGGACTGTCTGATCCTGCTTTCTCAGTTGTACGTCACTTTGGATAATAGTGTCTACAAATATAAATGTAAGTGTTAATATATTGCTAGATGAGCTGTAGGTGTGAATCATCCGGGAGTGAAGGTGTGTCGCATGGGCATGGCTCTGGAGGCTCCTGGCATCTGCAGCGGGTGGTCTGTAAGGCCGTGTCTGTGTCCTCAGTGACGGGCATGCTGGGGGGCGGCCGGCCGGGGGGGCGCACCCGCATGAGCCCAGCGGCAGGTGACAGGAGGCCGGGGCTGGAGCACAGTCAGGAGGGTGAGTTTGCCTTCATGCCTCTGCATATCTTGGCTGCATCGGACCATGCCCTTAAACCAAGTGCAGTGCATTTTACAGTGCTTCATGTGATGGACTGTACAGCATATGCATGCAGTATGACATACCAGTATACTTCATTACTGTTGCTATGGTCTGTTACTGATATCGGTGTACTCTTACTGCTTTTACTGTCTGTTGCTGATAGCAGTATAATTTATTGTAGTTTTTAAGGTCTGTTACTGATAGCAATATGCTTTGTTACTAGTTTTATTGTCAGTTTTGGATATCGGTATGTTTTAGTATTGTTTTTACTGTCTATTACTGATATCAATGTAGTTTATTAGTTTTTTTCTTTGTGTGTATATTGTATACTTTTCTTTATGTTTCTTTTCTTTTGTTGTATTTATTTATCCCTTCTGTGATACTGGACAAAGAAATTGTTCTTCACAGGGCCCTGTCCTATCTTAATAGGTACCAGGTACTAGGTTTGATGTATGCAGGGTGTTTTGCTGTGCTAAGGAACATGGTGTGTTATAAACATGTTTTACTGGACAAAATAGGGGCATGTTTTTGTATCCTGCTTTTTGAAGTGGTTTTGAGGATGACAAGTTCTCAGGTCTGTGAGAGTGTTCCCTATCGTGGAAGGTGAGGTGACTAGTCTGTATAAGTGTCCCGCGGTGAGGTGACCGTTCTGTGTGAGTGTCCCACAGCGGGGTGACCGGTCATTGTGAGTGTCCTATGGTGATTACAGTCAGGTGACCAGTCTGTGTGAGTGTCCTGCAGCGAGGTGACCGGTCTGTGTGAGTGTCCCACAGTGATAATGGCGAGGTGACAAGTCTGTGTGAGTGTCCTGCAGTGATTATGGCGAGGTGACTGGTCTGTGTGAGTGTCCCGCAGTGAGGTGACCGGTCTATGTGAGTGTTCCGCAGCGACGTGACCGGTCTGTGTGAGTGTCCCACAGTGATAATGGCAAGGTGACCAGTCTGTGTGAGTGTCCCACAGCGAGGTGACTGGTCTGTGTGAGTGTCCCACAGCGAGGTGACCGGTCTGTGTGAGTGTCCCGCAGCGAGGTGACCGGTCTGTGAGAGTGTTCCACAGCGAGGTGACCGGTCTGTGTGAGTGTCCCACAGTGATAGTGGTGAGGTGACCGGTCTCTGTGAGTGTCTCACAGTGATGTGATCAGTCTGTGAGAGTGTTCCACAGTGAGGTGACCGGTCTGTGTGAGTGTTCCACAGTGATAATGGTGAGGTGACTGGTCTGTATGAGTGTCCCACAGTGATAATGGTGAGGTGACTGGTCTGTGTGAGTGTCCCACAGTGATAATGGTGAGGTGACTGGTCTGTGTGAGTGTCCCACAGTGATAATGGTGAGGTGACCGGTCTGTATGAGTGTCCTGCAGCGAGGTGACCGGTCTGTATGAGTGTCCTGCAGCGAGGTGACCGGTCTGTGAGTGTCCCACAGCGAGGTGACTGGGCTGTGTGAGTGTTCTACAGTGATAATGGTGGAGCGACCGGTCTGTGTGAGTGTCCCACAGCGAGGTGACCGGTCTGTGTGAGTGTCCTGCAGTGATTATGGCGAGGTGACCGGTCTATGTGAGTGTCCCGCAGCGAAGTGACCGGTCTGTGTGAGTGTCCCGCAGCGAGGTGACCGGTCTGTGTGAGTGTCCCACTGCGGGGTGACCGGTCTGTGTGAGTGTCCTGCAGTGATTATGGTGAGGTGACCGGTCTATGTGAGTGTCCCGCAGCGAGGTGACCGGTGTGTGAGTGCTCCACTGCGGGTGACCGGTCTGTGTGAGTGTCCCACAGCGAGGTGACCGGTCTGTGTGAGTGTCCCGCAGCGAGGTGACTGGGCTGTGTGAGTGTTCTACAGTGATAATGGTGGCATGACCGGTCTGTGTGAGTGTCCCACTGCGGGGTGAGTGTCTTGCAGTGATTATGGAGAGGCGACCGGTCTGTGTGTGTATTCCGCAGTGAGGTGACCGGTGTGTGAGTGCTCCACTGCGGGTCACTTTGTTTGATTTTAAACATGTTCCAGACACAGACTGTAATAGTGAGCCTGATAACCTGACTGAACTGATTTGCCGAATTTGTGGAAGAATAGTGTCGGTCAAAAGTGCTGATAGAGCAAATCAACAAAAGCACCTCCGGATTCATCACCCCACCCAATATGCCGAACTAGGTAAAACAACCGCAGCTGCGGCTCCTCGGCAGCTGGCCATCACTAATGCTTTTGATGGAGTTACTAAATATAAACGTGACGGAACCAAATGGCGCTCATTAAGACAGCGTAACGCGATATATAGCGAAAGAAATGCTGCTGCTCAATACTGTCGAAAAGAAAGCATTCAAAGAAATGCTTAAGAATTATTACTGGTTGCTGATTGTTATTTATGTCTCAGACGCTCTCCTGCCCTGAACATTTTTGTTCAAAGTGAATAAACAGGGTTTCTTCATAAGGTGTATGTGTATTATTAAACTATGAATATGTTCACTTTATACCAAGAAGAGAAAAAGACAATAAAATCGTTAATCTTAATTATTTGTATGACAATTAATTGTGAGTAAAATGTTCACGACCGTGACAGCCCTACCTACCAGGTTAGGACTTTAAATCTCGTCCCTGCCCTATGTTTCCTGGGAGATGCTCCAGGCCCATCCTGATCCTGTACTGGATTGGTAGTTTTATCATGGGTGAATTTTTTTTTGATTTATGCCAGTTTTTTGGACTGTGGAGAAATACTTCTGGAGTGAGCCTCTTCAAAACAGGACATCGACATCACTATGTATGCAAAACAGCTTAAAGGTGTGCTGGTGGAGAAGATGGTGGGTGATCTTTCATGTGAAGTCAGAGACAGACAGATAGACAGACAGTCATGCATTTTTATTGATCCCTGGGGAAATTCAGTTTCCTACAGCAGCAGAAGAACAGAAACAAATACCGAGGGCAAAAGTTAGGACTTCTACAGAGACAATAAACGTGGTACAAACAAACAGGTATATGTACATAAATATATAAGATAAATATAAATTAGTCAGTTGTCTACATGTGTATATATAGTGAAATAGTGGTGTTTAAATGCTGTCCTGGCCTGTGTTATGGCTGGGGGTGGGGCAGGTACCTCGGCAGGAGACATTGCAGTGCTTGATGGCAGCAGGCAGAAACGATCCCCAGCAGCACTTCTTGTAATACCCTGGTGGGATGAGCCAATAGCTAAAGGTGGATGGACAGAATTGTTCACAATGTTCTTGAACAATGTCATGACCGTGCATGGTGTGGGGGCTGAGGCCTTTCAAGACCAAGGGCAATGTGGGGGGTGTGGCCTATCATGTCCATGCACGATGTGGGGGGTGTCTCCAGTCACACCCATGTGCTGTGTGGGGGGTGTGGCCTGACATGATCAAGTGCGGTACGGTGGCTGTAGCCTGTCACGATCAAGTGCGGTGTGTGGGGTGTGGCTTGTCACGATCGAGTGCGGTTTTGTGGGGTGTGGCCTGTCACAATCGAGTGCACCCCCTGTCACGAGCACTTCCTGCTACTGATAGCCATTAGAACTCAAATTTCTTAAAAGTTGAACCAACCAGTTTGAAAAAAAAAAATACCTAGAACTCGATCTGAATCTCAGAAGTTGAACCATGAACGCCGACCTAAGATAACTTGTACACGCGGGGAAATGAGTCACACGGCATGTCTTTCAGCAGAAACAAAGGGTAACATGTTACAACCTAAAAGTTTGCGATTTACAAACAAATTAACGAATACAGAGTAATAATAAAAATAAACAATGGACCGCATGGCATAGTCTAGCAGCACCAAAAGTGGTAAAGTGCAAGACTGTGTGAACCACAGTTGAGTTAAAAAAAAGAAATTATTGAAAAAAACTATTTTTTAACTTTACACATTGTTTGGATACATTTATTTTCTTACATATTTAGGTGTAATTTTTTGGGGCCGGGAACCAATTAATTGGTTTTCCATTATTTCTTATGGGGAAAATTTGATCAGAACTTGATTCGAACAGGATTCGAACCAGAGTTCTGAATGGATTAAGTTCGAGTTCTGAGGTACCACTGTATTTGAGAATTTCAGGTGAAACATTTAACAGCAAACAATAGCAAATAAAAATATTACAAATATTTTTATATTTTTACTTTAATATTCGGAGAGAACAGGCCTGGTGTCATTCTAGCCTATGCATTTTTTCTTTGAAGTGATTTTATTTTTGCACTAATGGCACTGATTTTACAGTACTCAATTTCCGGGTAAATAAACATATGTTTCTGTTTCAAATAAGAGTGAAATTTGTGTATTTGTGTACTGCACAGTCAGACCTTAATACCATTCCTTAACACTGGTTTCATTTCATCTTGGTGAACATAATGACTTTCAGAAATTGAAGGGAAACTTTAAACATTATACTTTGCACTTTTAATTTTAGTCGACTAAATCAATTATAATTTTAATCGACTGTAATCTTATGATATTTAGTCACATATTTTGTCACAACCAAGAACGGTGTGGGGGGGGTGTGGCCTGTCACGACCATGAATGGTGTGGGGGATGTGGCCTGTCACGATTGAGTGCATTGTGTGTGGTGTGGCCTGTCACAACCAAGAAAGGTGTCAGGGGGGTGTGGCCTGTCACGGTCGAGTGTGGGGTGTGGCCTGTCACGGTCGAGTGTGGGGTGTGGCCTGTCACGGTCGAGTGCGTTGTGTGGGGTGTGGCCTGTCACGGTCGAGTGCGGTGTGATGGGTGTGGCCTGTCACAACCAAGAACGGTGTGGGGGGGTGTGGGGGGGTGTGGGGGGTCTTGTCACGCCCATGAGCGGTATGGGGAATGTGGCCTGTCTCGTTCGAGTGTGGTGTGGGGGCTGTGGTCTGTCATGACCGTGGGGAGTGTGGGGGGGGGCACACTGCCTGGCTCATAGCTGCCAACCTGCTGCTTCCAGATGTCAGCTGAGTTTCTTGTAAGTTTTCACAGGCGCCTCTTCTGAATTTCACTGAATGTAATCCTGATTCACGGTGCAGTTATTTATAAAATTCAGTATATCCGTAAATACATACGTATGTGAAGTGACAACTGACATAAATATATGTGTTTGTGTTAAGGACAGTGCGACAGGTAGCCTGCATTCCAGTGTGTGCTTGAGCATAGGGACCGAAGCTAGTATTACTGCCACTGCAACATGGCCACATACAGTCCCCACGCTCGAGTATTGCTGCTCTCTGAGGACTGAATTTCACAGTATAAGCACAAATTCAGTTTAAGAAGAAGAAAACACTAAACAGATCAGAGATGGGCTGGTATTGGGAGGAAGAGAAAGAAGATGGGAGGATGAGAAAGAGGGTGTAAGGAGGAGTGAGGAAGAGTAAGGTGAGAGGAAAAGTGAGTGAGAGCATATGGATGTGCAAGGGGGAGTTAAAGTGCAGCGAGGAAGAGTGAGAAGGTGTGAGGACGAGTAAGGAGGAGTGAAGAAGAGTAAGGAGGTATTCAAATGTATGAGGAGCTGTCACTCACTCAGTGTTCTGGTCCTGTTACCCAGGTCCCCGTGAGGAGACCATGGATGGCAGGTGTGGAGAGCGACCTCGGCCAGGGAGCCAGGAGCTGAGACCTGTCCCAGTAGGTGACCCACAGTGGCTCCTCTCATTCTAGAGGTAGTCCAGCCTGTGCTGTCCTTTGCTTCAGCAAAAGCAGCATTTTATCAACAGCTTTGTGTGTGTGTGTGTGTGTGTCTCCCTCCTCCCTGACACAGGGGGCCATGCTGTCCCAGTGGAGGGAGCGATTTCGCAGCCAGGCCCGAGTGCGCTGCCCTCGCCCCGGCTGCTGTCTCGACTTTCCCAGCCTCTATGGCCTCAAGTACCACTACCAGCGCTGTCAGGGGGTAAGCGCTGCCCCCAGGGCTGGCTAGGGCTGCCAGGGGGTAAGGGCCGTGGCCAATGTTGTCTGAGGGGTTAGGGCAGGGGCCGGCCAGTGCTGCCGGAGGGTAAGGGCCTTGGCTGGGGCCAGCTGGCGCTAACAGAGGGTAAAGGCCGTGGCTGGGATCGGAGAATGCTGCCAAGGAGTAAGGGCTGCGGCCAGGGCAGGAGAGTGCTACCAGGGGTAAGGGCCGCGGCTGGGGAGGGAGAGTGCTGCCAAGGAGTAAGGGCTGCGGCCAGAGCAGGAGAGTGCTACCAGGGGTAAGGGCTGCGGCTGGGGAGGGAGAGTGCTGCCGGGGGTAAGGGCCGCGGCTGGGAAGGGAGAGTGCTGCTAGGGGTAAGGGCCCACACTGCCAAGGGGTAAGAGCTGAAGGCAGAGTCGGAGAACCGTGTTCGGCACGAGGTGCTCATGTTCATGTGTGCTGTGCCGCAGGTACCGCCAGCAGAGCACCAAAGTCACCACTGCCCACACTGCAAGGGCAGCTTCTCCACGGAGGCTCGCCTGAGGAAGCACCTGGCCTGGAGCCACCCAGGCTGGGCCCTCCGCACACCAACACGGCTCAGGTTCGGGGCACCAGAGCTTTCACCCACCAGGAAAACCAGTGGAAAAAGGTACCAGAATTCCATCTGCTGTGGCACAGCAGTAGGGCAGCTAATAGACTGGGGCTTAGTATGAGCAGATGTTTCCTTCTTGAGCACTGCTACCTATAAGGATAAGGAATGGAACATCCATAGGTTCACCTTCACATCATCCGAGGAGAGGCTCATCGCTGCTGTATGGTTGAATCTGCCTTTACTCCCTAAGTATAATGAGGCTGGGTTAATTTAATTAGCTGCCCCCCCCCCCCCACAGGCCCACAAAATCCCCAAACCCCATCCCTGGGGTCCCGAAGGTTTTGAAGGCTCAGCACACAGCCCACCCAGCCCAGAATGGCGAAAGACTGCCCCAGACCCAGCCGAGCAGCAGCAGTTCGTCTGACAGCTCGTCCTGGACCTCTGCCAGCAGTGGGAGCGAGAGTGACAGTCCCTCCCCGCTTCTGCAGGAGGCAGAGGAGCATGAGGAGGCAGAGGAGGAGGAGAAGGATCTGGAGAGATCGAGGCATAGTAAGAGCACAGTCCCAGTAGCAGGAATGGCAGGAGAACACAACCTCAGGTCGTACGTGGTTTGTGTCACAGAGGCTCAGAGCTGACGTTAAACACACTGTCAGCACTTACCACCTGGGTGGCACTGTGGTCACAGTAAACAGGGTTAAGCTTACAAGGGTCACTCCACAGCACTGGGTAGCACACACATGCAGTGGCTGGCTGCCGTGCAGCTGGTCCCCTATGGCCAGGCACACAAAGTGGATGGATTGCGGGGGGCCGTCTGCATCTGAGCTCATTGTCCTGCATCTTCTTGCTTTTTGTCTTCTACTTGAGCCAGGAAGGAAACAAAAAACTCCCAAGAAGTTCACTGGGGATCAGCCGTCCATATCTGGCACCTTTGGCCTGAAAGGTGATCTGTCTTCAAATATCCCCATAAGATTAAAAAACTGTTGTTTTGACCATGTTTTCAGTCTCCATCGCAGGAAAACAAAAAATTACAAAAAATCTGTGATTGCAGTCAAAAAACTAAAAATGCCAAAAGTCTTGTATTTTGTTTGGTTACTTATGTTTAAGGTTAGGGCTGGGTAGGGGTTAAGGTTGACATTTTAGGGACTAGGGTTTCCTCCAAAGAATTGAATGGAGAGTCACAACAGTGATAGGAATATCTGAACTTTATGTGTGTCTGTGTGTGTTTTTGTGTAAGTGTGTTTAAATGCAGGGCTGACCCAGTCAGAGGACAGGCCGAAGGGCCGGGGGGCAGGAGCTGACTGGAACGGCTTCACCCAGGGCTGCATGAGGAAGACCCCCCCTGCCTCCCATGCTGGTAAGCTGGCCCATAGACATGGGCAGGCCTGCGTTTCTACAGCGGTGCCATGTCTCCTAGGGTCATGGCGTCCCTCCTCAGGGGAACAGAGTCCCCGTCCCACAACCTAGTCACTGCATACGAGCTTCCTTTAGCGCAGAGACCTCTGTACCTGAGCCACACGGCTTTGTTAGAGGCGGTCAGTGTCTGACAGGATGCTCAGCAAGAGTGTAGTTTAAATAGTCTCACATCTGAAATAACTGCTCAGAAAATGGTTTCCTCTCTGCAACAACAGTGCTCCAGTTGTATTAACCTGGGACTGCTAACGAAAACCTGTATCATGGGCACAGGCATGGGTTAGCATGTGCTGACATCACATAAATACCTTACCCATTCATTGTCCTTTTAATACTTATAAATGATAATGTGATTAACCCTCTGATCCCTAAGGGTAGAAAACACACTTTCACTGACTGGGGCATGGTCACACATTTCTTCAGATATCATAGACATTGCAAAATGCAGTTTGGAGCACTTGCAGAAACATTATAAAAGTACATAGTAAGCAATGGTGGCAGTTTG
>JAODKC010000130.1:9559128-9592230 GCA_026777985.1 Mormyrops attenuatus
GAATGTGATTTCAATACGCGGAAGTGCGGCTGTTTAGAATGTGAATAGCGATCTTCAGGTGAGGGCGGTACTACACGTCCCCCCCTTGCAGGTTAAACAAAGAAAGATTACATGGTTTACTTTTTGCCGATTTAACCTAATTTTTAAAACTTTAATACTTCCGACAGTGTTCGTTTTGAGAAGAAGACAGATTACGGATTTAGCCAGTGTTTTTTTCATGATTCTACATGAAGATTTCAGCGAGATATAAATTGAAATAGACGCGAACAATGCGATACATCATCGACGATGCAGCCGGGCTCAGAGGGTTAATTGTAATTTCAGACTTCCAGTAAGGTGACTCATACCTGGGTGATCTGAATGATGCAGCTTGCATTTTCTCACAGTGTTGTACCCCTTTCCTCCTGGTATTCCGAGCTTCCCTTGCAGTCAAAAGGCATGTAGTTATGCTAATTGGCATTTCCAAATTGCCCATAGTGTGTTGCTGTGTGTGTATGCACCCTGTGATCCCATCCAGGGTGTCCCCTCCCTTTTGCCTGGGATAAACCGCAGGCCCCCTGAGACCCTGACCAGGATAAGTGGTTGGAAGATGGATGTATTTCCTATTTTGGCTTCGCTGGCTATGGCCTGTTCCTCATTTGCTGTCTTTTTCCAGTCAGTTACTGTGATCCTCAACATGCAGCTCAGCAGGCAGGAAACCAACTGAGAATTAAGTGCATTTTTCACTCCGGGTGAAGAGCTCAGTAACCCGACACCGCTCCTGCCTTTTGCATGAAGCTGTGATGCAGCCAGGCATGTTCAAGCCTTCACAGGCCAGCTGGGGAAGCTCTCTCAAACATCCTTCAATGTTCATGCACACTTAACTTTAAACTTCTCGTACATTCCGGTAGATGTCCTCCCAAATAGTTCTCCTGTGGGTGTAGGGATCCTACCCAGACTGTCCCTGGTTTTCTGGGGCAGCTTGTTCTTGTGTGGCAGGTGCACTCTGTTTGGGGTGAATTCCCCAGAAACAAGCAGGCTGTTATATCTGGGGGTTGAGCTCACCCGGATAATAGTGTAATAGTGTTTTTTTAAGCAGTTATTACTGTACTATCAATGGTCGCTGCAGTTGCCTAACTGGTCATCTACCCCACAGAGCATCCTGATGGCCGGGGGTGGCCCACCTTGATTGAACGGTCCAGGGGTCCTGTCAGGAGGCCCCTACCGGCCCTCCCGAGACGCACAGAGGTCTGCCAGAAGGTAACCACTCCCTCATGCTACCAGTGCTAGCTGTCTGACAGTACACACATAGTCACATCAGTATTGCATGACCATTGTTGCGTGGCAAAGCCACAGACGACTAAGGGCTAGCTTATTGGTAGCAAGAAAAATGATGCTGCATCATTCCTGATCGCATCTCTTCTCTGTGCCTAAGACCCACTCAACCCTAACATTGTTATGCACCGCCATTAACCTTGTCATGCTCTTAAAGTATTCCACTGAAGTGCTACATGATCATTTTAGCTCAGTTTTTACCCATTTAGATATTAGCCACTTGAAGCACTTGATGTTACTGTCTAGTAACTTAACCACTATAGCCATCTATTGGCTTATTACATTATTACCCAATTATTGCATATTGCACTGCTTGGAAACCTCAGAAACTACAGTGCAGCCCATCCCCTAGGGACACCCCCATGTGGTGGGGCTTTAACCCCTACCCCTCCCGCAGCTCCAAGATGCTCTCAGTTGTTCTCAGTGCCGGAGGCAGTTTTGTTCCAGGGCTGGGCTGGAGTTCCATACCGCCGTGGAGCACAGTGACAAGGTAACTAGCCAGCAGTTGTGTGAGACACATTTTAAATGTAACATTTATTTAGGAGGTGGATTTTGTCCACAGCAACAAACAGTAAGGTGCATAATACTTCACAAGCATTGTAACAGTAATGCAACTTGTACGAACAGAAGAGTTATTCAAATCAGCACGAAGGTTAGATTCCTAAATACAAAATAGAAGAGCATCCATTGTTGTCAAGGAAACACAACCAGTGAATGGACAGATTCAGTGGGCAGGTCAGTGGTTAGATGAGCTAGTTGAGTTGTTCCCAGAAAGGATGGTTCGAGGTGTTCCTTGAAAGCTGAGAGGGAGACTGCTGACTGGATTTGGATGAGTAGCTCATTCTACCATTGATGAACCACTTATTTTCACATGGTGGAGGGATCACCAAGCCTACTGACAGAAGAAGGTAAGAGAGGAAGTCCCTACAGCACACAAGAAAAGAAAGAAGACTGTTATGTACTCAGCCAGAGCCAGAGGGTCTTATCATCTTTCTCTTCAAGAAGAGAAAGATGATAAGACTGATCGGACCTTGCCCAGAACCAGAGGGTGTCTTCAAGAAGAGAAAGATAAGACTGATCGGACCTTGGACAAAAACAGAGGGTGTCTTCAAAAAGAGAAAGATAAGACTGATCGGACCTTGGCCAAAAAACAGAGGGTGTCTTCAAGAAGAGAAAGATAAGACTGATCGGTTCTCAGCCAGGACCAGAGGGTGTCTTCAAGAAGAGAAAGATGATAAGATGGTACTCAGCCAGAACCAGAGCATGACTTGTTTCCTGCCATTTCCGCTGAGCCATCCTGGGCTTTGTTCATAAAACACTGTGAGGGTAACGAGTGTGCCTGCCAGTAGGAGGTAGGACTGAACGTGTCAAGGCATGAGGTTATGGTAGATCTGAGTACATGAATGGCATCTTGTGCTTCAAGAACTGGTCCAGGGAGGGAAGAGCAGAGGAGACCAAGACAGAAGTAAGTAGGGAAGAGGAAACAAAGGTTATGGCAGAAGGGGGTGCAAGGAGGGGTGACAGATAGAACAGAGAGAGGGTGAATTGAATAAAGTAGTGATCAAAGACATGTGATGGGGTGACAATTCAGTTGTCTGTGGTTCAGTAATGAGTCATGATGTGGTCTAGCTTATTTCTGGCCAAGTGAGTCAGTGGAGTAGAGAACTGGCTAGAGAAGTTAATAAGGTCAGGAGTATGAGGAAGACAGCAACTTGTGGTGTATCAAGGTGGATGTTAAGGTCACCAAGGATGACCAGTTGACGGAGTGGTCCAGTGATGTCACACTGAGGTCCAGTTCATTTCTGATCCACTGAATCAGTGCAAGTACAGAGCTGGCTAAAGCCAGATGAGGTCAAGAGGGAAAGGAAGTTGGCAGCCTGTGGTCTACCAAGATGGATGTTGATGAGGTTAGCAATGGTGACAAGTGGTGAACCAGCATCATATCAGATAAAACTTTATTTTTCCAGAGGGAAATTGTTGTGCCAAAGCACTTCTCTCACTGTGCGGAAATATACCAAGAATAAAGAATACAATGCAATAGAAGAATACAGTTCTTCAACAATGTCGCCTAGTGGGCCTGCTTGATGATGAATGATAACAATTTACCACAGCAGTGTTAGTAATAGAAATTGCGTGGTACTTAAATGCCAAGAGAAAGTAGGTGTGAAAGTCCCATCTCTTAGAGATTAGCAAACCTGTCCACCCCTCCCCACCAAGTCGAGTTGAGAGTGTTGGAAAAGAAGTTGTTGGTGGACAGAGTATCTAGACTTGAAGTTCAGGTTTCTGTGACAGTCAGGATGTGGGATTATTAGTGAATAGTGAGTGCAAGGAAGATGTCAGCTCTGTTGGCTGCAGACTGACTGTTCCAAATTCCCATGGTGAAGGAGGTGACAAAGGATTTCAGAACGAGGCATAGATTGTCAAGATTGTGATTCCTCCTGAAAATAAAGCCAGAGCTGCATTTGGAGTGGACAGCAGGAACATAATGGAAGCACAGTGAAGGCGATAGATGGGAAAGAAGCCACTTAGCTCCTCACAGAAACATACAGGGAAGGGTGTAGAGTCAGCTAGAAACAAAAGCCAAGCTCAGCTGAATACATGTGCTAATCGCAAATTCCTTAACCAAAACTCCTAAGTTCCTTGACTGACTTCTCATAAATTAGTGCCATATGGGGAAGCCAGCTACTAATCTGTCCTTTTGGATGCTAAGGTGTGTAGATGCTGCCCCAGTCAGGCACTTGGTCACCATAACTCTTTCTAAGTCACTTCTCAGATCACTCCGCCTTTTTTGTTAATCAGGTCCAAAGTAATGCTTCTTGCTATCAGTGTGTTTTATCAACTTCTTGACCTCCACCATCACAGCCCTCGCTAACCACTGATCTGTCTGATTTTAGGTAATACATTCAACAGTCTGATATAATTTAATTTGTCTTTGCTATTCCATGATAAAAAATTTTATAAGTCTTTGGTGCAGAGCTCATCAGATGTCATCCATCTCCATCACCAGAATCGATGTGGCAGAGAGGTAGAGGAGGTCAAGGTGCCTGTCTTCCAGTGCCAGCAATGTGGCAAAAACTATAGATCCAAAGCCGGCCGAGACTACCACCTGCGATCAGCACATGCCACTGCAACCACTAGTGCTGCCATGGTGAGCAAGCCTTTGGCCATATTCTCACCCTGACTTATCTATGGCAAGGCTGGAGAAAGGGTTTCTGGGAAAGAAGGGACTTGATATTGAGCACCCAAGGAAATGGCCAGATAAAATAGGGTCTGCAGGATACCAGCATATCCAATACTGCGACTATATTTGCTTAAGTAAGTGATGCCAGTTCTCTATCTGTAGTGAAAAAAGCCTGGAAAAGGAGGAAGGATTTATTACAGATGTTTGGCCTTCTAGGTATAGAGTCGACTGGACAGGTGGCACTCATTGTGCAAAATCTGGTTTTATCAAATGCATTTTAGAAGCAGGGATGTTTTGTTTATGCTTGTTTAAGGAGGTAGGTTGTAGTACATAGGTTGTAAGTAGGTTGTAATACATATTCATGGCCTAAAGAGCTGTGGCTGTTTTCTTGCTTCCCCCCACCTTGTTTGTGCCTTGGACTTGGTCCATGGTTCTGCTGGCTCCCCCAACTCTGCCGAGCAGGGCCTGAAGAGGCAGCAGCCGAACGAGGGCCGGGATGAAGGGGAGAACCTGGAAGATGGGGGGAGTGAGAAGGAGGAGCAGATGGAGAAGGAAGTCGAAGAGGAAGAGCATCGAGATGGCAGCAGTACAGAGGAAGAGGAACAGCAAGAGCCAGGAGACCCCATGAGGGAGGGTCGGTGCGAGCGCATGCCGACTGAGGAAGAGGAGCAGGTGACAAGATTCATGTCAACAGAGGAAGAGGGGCGGTCCGAGCATGTGCTGACCATGGAAGAAGGGCAGCCTGAGGTGGCGGAGGAGGACTTTGGGAGGACGCCCAGTGGGAGGGTGCGGCGACGATCTGCCCAGGTGGCCGTGTTCCACCTGCAGGAAATTGCAGAAGATGAATTGGCCAGTGACTGGGGAGGACGACGCCATCGGAGGGATGACCTCGTCCCCGACAGCAGGAAGGTGAGAGACCAGCGGGACTCATGCACAAACGCATATAGGCATGCGGGCACCACCATATACAGACACACATGCACACACTCATGCACAAACACACACAGGCACACGCACACATTCACGCAGGAAAACACACACACACCTGCACACACTCACACATACAGGCACACCTGCACACACTCACACAAAATAACACAAAAACCAGACACACCTGCACACACTCGCATATACAGGCACACCTGCACACACACACACAAAATAACACAAAAACACACAGGCACACCTGCACACACATGAATGCACACACAGAGACATCCACACACTCCTACCCTGGTAGGATGTTAGTCTGTCCTGAGAGGGGACCATAAAGTCCCATGTGTGGCGTCTGTCCCAGCTCAACTACACCCGTCCACGACCTCTGACCCTCAGCCCCGGGACGGTGGAAAGGTGGAGGATGGAGCTGAAAGAGAAGGGCTTCATCTGCTGTCCTAACACCGTAAGACTCCTCCTCTTTTCATCCGTATTCTTCTGTGGCCTTGAGCCCTCACTCCCCCACATGCTTCAGCACAGACAGTCCCCTGCAGCTGCACTCTGTTGTTTGACTTGCAGGGCTGCGAGGCTGTCTACACGAGTGCGGCCGGCCTGAAGGCCCACTTGGCAGGCTGCGAGAAGGTACTCCGGCACGGGGCCGTCTGACATATGAACGCGTGGGGTTGTGTGTGGCTAACGGAAGCTGTGCTTCCCACGTCTGGCAGGGAGGTGGCTCTGCAGGGAAGTATACCTGCTTGCTGTGCCAGAAGGAGTTCGGCTCAGAAAGCGGCGTGAAGTACCACATTGGGAAGACACACTCTCAGGTAAGGCCTTTACCTATCTGTTGCCAGCTATGATTCAGGGAAGACCCAGATTTGTAAAACCCGGCTCTCAGATGAAGACTAATAAGTGGACCAATTCTCAGGTGAGATGGTGTAAAACAGGTCTGTGCAGCCGTATGGCTCTAAGTGAGACCAGCAGGCTGTCTGTGCACCGCCAGCAGCAGTCCGCTCTCCTTGGCAGTAGATCCCACTTTCACCACTGGCTTTTTCTTTGCCCCCAAACTATTGCCTGGGAGCAGAACTGGTTCCGCAGCACTAGCCACCCAGGCCCCAGCAGTGGGAGCAAAGGTTCACAGAATGGCCTGAAGGGGGCGTCGGAGAGCAGCGCAACAGTGAAGAAGAGGGGCCGCAAGCCCAAGGAGCGACCACCAGATGGCAGTGACGAGTCGGAAGCTGGGGCCTGCTCGGTCAGAGACTGAAATGTTCTGATACCCTGGCTGTTACAAGCTGCATCAGCAGAGCTTCAGCAGAGAGTGTCAGTTTTGTCCAAAACAGACCTTCTGCAGAGAGGAGGGGGGCTCCTATCCCCCAATGACTCGTACAACAGCAGGCATATAGACAGTGAGCATTACAAGCTATTTTCACTCGAACTTTGAAGAAATATCAGGTAAAGATACCAGGTTTTCCCCAGAAGTTGATAGATTTTTTTTTTTTTTTACTTTTTATTGCCAACAAAGTAATTACGTTGGGCATGGGGGTGTTGTGGGTGCGTGAAAAAAGTATATTTTAAGCCCATAGTATTTCTGAGGGCCAGCTAGCTGTGCTGTGTTAACTTCACTTTGTGACTGTAAAGGTAAGCTAGGCCCTGCTTGCTAAGCTGGCGGTGCTGCTTTCAGCCCTGGCCACTGGGGGGCGCCAGTCTAAAAGTTTGCTTTTTTGTCCTTTCGCTGAAATTCAAAATGGTACTAGTGTCAGCTGAACTTTGCTGTAGATATATAAACTGACCGTATACCCGTAGGTCTGTAGACCGTGTATATGTCTATATAGGCAGATGTGTGAGACCCCCAGATTCCAATTCTATTTTTAAGCGATTCAATTAAGTTGTTAGCATCATTGCAGTTCATGCAATGTAAGTAATAATCAGATGTGTCGTTTTACGTTGTGTTTTAGAGGTTTTTCAATCTAAATGCTGTTCTCTTTGCACAGAGTACTAAACTATTACTTGTGATAATCAGATTTGTATTGACATATGTGTAGCATTCTAAGCTGTTGGTATTTTTTCCTGTCATTTGTTGGAGGTTAAGACTGAGATGTTCTTAATGGATGGCAGTTATTTTGGATCGTTGTGTCCAGAGATCGTTTCGCACAGAGGGCAGCAGTGCAATATTTCCACAGGAGCTGGGTACAGTGTGGCTGCCAGCGTTTAGCAGAATGTCCTTCTGTGGCTTTATTGTCTGATTACTATTTTTTGTTGGTTTTCATTTCTGCTTTTGTGCAGAAAACGCACAGTGTTGGAAGTGCCTGATCGGGAGCCGCTGAATTGCTTTGGGTTGAGATCCTGATGGGGATGGGACCCCGTTATTCTGCACTCCCTCATCTGTTGTGGTGGGGAATTTTGTTGGGGGGTCAGCCCCGGTACCGATAAACACATATTCGGATAGAACAGTTCAGTCGTTTCCGGTCTTTTCCAATGACTCCAGATGGGTCACGCTCGCCGACGTCACATCACACGATGGCGAGCGCTTGATGTCATCTTGGAGAAGCTGATAAAGCACTAAGTTTTGGAATTAGAATTTTGGACCCACACTGTACTGTGTAAGAAATGCTGCCCTAGTATTTGGAAAGCAGAAATGCTAAATAGTCAACACTAGCTGAAAGTTACATGCACACACATTACATTAATCATGCATGCTCTCTGAGTCCCCAAAAATGGTTCTTAAATAAGTACCAAGAGTGATGTCAGTGTGGCATGAAGAGATGTGGTCTAGAGGGCCTATAAACTGCATTTTTCTTGCACTTTAAAATACCCCCTCTTCTTCCATGCATTCTTGCAGATTCCTTAAATGTTATAGGGCATCAGAACTGGACTGGTATCTGTCACAGTGTTAACAGGAAGGCATCTAATAGAACAAGCGAATTATAGATTTTTAACAAGTTGGACCCGTTTCAGCATGAGCTTCCAGGTAGCTACTTTAGCCAGCTGCTGTTTTAATGTTCTCATCATTTGACCCTCCACTCAAAACACCTTGCGCATTAAAAAGCGTACTTGGTAGCTCTGTTTGTATTTATTCTGATCATCGTAGCTTGAGATCTGATAATCCATGAGGTCCTGAGGGCAGGAATGGCAGATACGATACACTCGCTTGGATGCTTAGCAGATGATATTTTGAGGGCGTTCCATGGCTGTAGATGGGGGGTTTATTTCCAAATCGCAAAGCAATACTCAGAGTCTAAGTCCGGCATAGGTCAACCCGCAACTAGTGGGGTTTTGCGGGAGATCCAGAATCATAATCATGCAATATATGCAAGAGTCAGGCACAGAGTAACCAAGAAGTAAAAGTAGTGCTTAGACCACAACTCAGAGATGAGACTTTGCATTCTAGTTAAGGTCATAAGGGTACCCTGGGTCATGTTACAGCACACGTACAAACCATGAGATATATGGTACATCTCTTTCAGTATTTGGGAAATGGTGATTGTGTGTCCGTGAATGAGAAGTTTGTGAGGATGTGATAGAACCCCCTCAATGGGAAGCTTCCGATTTCAGAAAATTCAGTTAAATTCAATAAAATTTTATTTGTATAACGCACTTTCACGACATTACATTGTTTCACAGCGCTGCTATTCCTGCCCAGTGCCACCAGAGAGCAAGCCCGAGGCAGCAGTGGCAAGGAAAAACTCCCTAGAAGGAAGAAACCTTGGGAAGAACCAGACTGAAAGGGGGGAGCCCATCCTTCTTGGGCCATCACAGGAAGTCAAATGAACAAAACCCCGATTTATACACTGCAGACTGTTGAAATCAGGGTGTAAATGCGGAAGATCCAGTGAAGTTATGGATGCTGATGTCAGGGCAGGCAGGTGATGGCAGGATGAGCGGTGGTGCAGTCCAGGCAGGAAGTACATCACAGGCAGGAAGGAAGTATGTCACCGAAGAAGGGATGTCACCGGCAGCAGGGCAAGTGGGATGTCTTGATTTTTGGGTCTCCAGGCAGCACACCCGAGAGCAGATGGGGGAAAAACAAAGTACAGTAGCCAAAGTAGAGGAGACTAGACACAAACAGTGCAAACAGTTAGGTGAGTGCAATATGTAAGCTCTGGCAGATATGAGCCTAAGTAGGAGAGAGAGGCAGGTGGGAATGCAGGGATGAGGAGTCCCTGAAATGTCAGCACTCCAATTCCATGAGGGAGTGTGAAGCTAGAGTGACAGCACTGACAGTTCAGTTCATCCAAAGCCAATGGCACCGATTCCCACCCAGCTCTACACCTCACACTGTAGGTCTAACTGGAAGTAAGCCGTTAGCTAGTGCTAGATCTAGAGTCCCTATAAGCTAGACTAAACAAGTATGATTTTAGTCTAGACTTGAATATTGAGAGTGAGCCTACATCTCGCACATCCACTGGGAAACTATCCCACAGCTGCAGTCTGCCATAGCACTTTCTACCCTAGGTATCAATAAAGATCCTACTCCATGAGATCGAATCAAGTGAGGATGGTTGTAAGAGCTCCATAGATATCCAAGATATTCTGGCACAAGGCCATTCAGTGCTTTATAAGTTCATAGCCGTATTTTGTAATCAGTCTGACATTTAACTGGAAGAACACTGTATGCACCTGGGCCACCCTTGAGGATGAGGGACCAGGCAGTCTGGGTGGGCACAAGGGACATTCTTAATGAAGGAGTGATCCATAATGTCCTCTGCCAGAACCGAAGATTTCCCTTCGGTTTTTAGCCTATCCAGTCCACCAAGTGGAAATGCTGGTGGTCCAAAGGCACGTGGACAGGATATGCAGGGAAGCCCAGAGTGTGCATCCTAGGGGTTAGGAATCAATGTCAAAGTTAGGAATCAATGTCAAATGGCAAAGTAATCCTATCATCATTGGGCCCATGAGCAAGGCCTTTAACCCCATTTGCTACAGGAACCCTGGCTGACCTTGCTGACACCCTGCTAGTGTCCCTTTCATGTCATTTGTATGTCGCTTTGGAAAAAGTATCAGATAAATATGTAGAAGAGGAATGTGGTACCTTAGACAACTATTTACAGTCACCGGAATGGCTGTTGAAGCATGTCAGCTGGAAAGATCTGTAACAATGATGTGTGACCAGAGACGGTTGGGCACAGCTAAGGGTTCAGGGAGGCCTGGAGGCAGCTGACAACCACAGTCTCTGCAAGCTGAGGTAGATCTTGATACAGCCACGGATTCAGAACGTGTTCTTGGTAAGTGACAACATACGTAAGATGGGAGTCCAGAGTTGTAGTAGAGGAAGGTGTACTGCTGGGCTGTAAATGCGTGCTTGTGGTATTTGATTCATTAATTCCCACCATTTTGAAGCTATAATGCATGTGATGGGAGTATAGTGTCTGGAGTGTCGTGAGCCTATGAAGAGTCATTGAGGGGAGATGCATCAGCCTTTGTGTTCATAGATCCCTGCTTATAAAGGAGGATTAACCAAAAATAACTGACTGACAGGGACCAGCATGCCTGACGAGGGTTCCAGCTCTTAGATGTTCCAAAGTGTTCTACATTTTAATGACTGGTAAAGATGAGGAAAGGATGTTGTGTCTTCCAGCCAATGTCTCTGCCCTTTGAAGGCCATCTATAGCTAACCCTTCCTGATTCCTAATATCTTAACTCCTATCTACTAGCTTTCTCGAGAAGAAGATGCATGGATGTAATTTAGGCAGTTCACTGTGTCTTTGGAAAAGAACGGTCTGAGGCATCCACATCTACAGTAAAAGGCATGGAAGGGTCTGGATGTAATGGAAGGAGTGGTATGTCAGGTGTTCACTTCCCCAGAACTAAGGTTTGCTTCTTCAGTGGTTGTACATGGAGCCATAATGGAGCAAAAGTCCTAAATGGCTGTAGATATTTGTGATTCCCAAAAACCTCTTAATTTTCTTTATTATAAATGGTATAAGCTAGGTGTTCCCAACCTCTGGATGTCTGCAGGCCGGCTTACATTATACAAAATTTGCTGAGAAGGGGGTCATTGATGATAGCATTTATATAACATTTTCATGGATCATGGTTTTATTTTTTTCCAATACGGGATGATCCCATAACATATGGGGCGGTTGGCAGGAAGCCCAATGGAGTACTTCTGCTAACTGGGGGGTCAGTATGGATGAACCTTTCACTGCGTCCCCTTGCTTCCATTTGTACACTTTGAATACTTATCACGTATCCAAGGAAGCAGGTTTCTGTTTTATGAAATTCACATTTCTTACAATCCAAGAGCTTCTGCAAAACGGCCATATGTATCCTACATGGCTCTTGTAATCTGAGGAGTAGATCAGGATATCATAAATATCCTTAATAAATCCTTTGCGTAGAATGTCATTAATGAAGTCTTGATGCCCTTTGCAGGTCCAACAGAGTGAAATATTTAGCTTCCCTTAACTGCTCCAGAGCTGCAGGAGTCAGAGGTAGAGGGTAAGAAAGCTTCATCTTGAGGTCATTCAGACTGTTATAGTAAATGGCCATAGACCCCCAGTAGCAAAAAGCTGGCCATGACAGATGAAGCTGATGGATCCTTGACTCAAAGCTTCCAGTATGTTTTGTTCCATGGCTTTAGCTCTAGGAATTTACAAAGGCTAGATAGGAGCCCTAGGGGATGTGGCTACAGGCCCGTGAGCAGTGAAGCCATTAACGTAATCCACAGATAGCGCCCACAAAGCGACACTTATCTTGGGTCAGCCGTATTTACGCGGTCGGGCTGATGGTGGTGCTGGCTCACCTCTGCCTAGCTGGGGTGCAGCCACCGGTGTGGTTGATGTATTACTTCTGTCCTTGACATGCTTCACTTTGCGGTCCCGTTTTTTTGTTCTTATAAAAAAATAATTGCTTGATCAGTTTTGTGCAATGGCAGGAGGCTGCATGAGAATCAGGACGTGGTTTTTACATTGAAATAATTTTCCGAAGCCTTTCGGGAATCAAGGTAATGTCTGGGCTTGACCTCAGAGCCAAGCAGCACAAGGAGGGTCAGGCGCTGGTGCATTTACTTAACGTTTGCTCACCTTGTGCATCCAGCTTTGTTTCCAGCTAACTTGCATGTTTATTTGTTTTAAAAAAAATTTGTCTTTTGAGTGGATTGCAGATTATGTACTAGATTGATTCTACGATGCTTTTTCATACTCATGGCATCTTTAATACTTTACTACCGATGGTCTGTTTTTAACAGGTATCAACTATATATCTGTATTGTTATTTTGCTGGGGTTTTTAACCAAACGCTGCATTTTTTTGCAACGATGTCATGTGGTGTGCTGTTTCTGTGAGAGAGCAGATGTGCATAGTGTACATGTAGTCCATCCAAGTACTCAGCAGAAATGGCCTGACAGCCTCGCGGCCTGTCGAATGTATACTTCCTTTTAAAATAAGCTCAATCCTTCCGAGAACCAGTGAGATGCTGTGTCTTTCGTTATAGGTTCTTGTCTTCGGTTCTTTTGGTTGATCCTCAAGCCAGCTGAGCAACATCTGAGGCTGGGCTGTTTTCATAGTTCCAAAAGGGTGTTTTGTTTCTGGAGAAGATTTTAAGAAGTACATGCTATAGTCTGAAAAGTTTAATGTGTGAGAACAATATTCCGTGTGAATTTTGAGTGTAGGAAGTTTACAGGGTCTCACTTTGAAGAGCCCTAAATGTGACTTTCATAACGCCTTCATAAGCGATGCATCTCGGCTTTGATAAGCATGACAGCAGTGACATCCTAAGCGAAGTTGCTAAGTAACGTGCTTCCCCAAGGGCCCTGTGCGAGACCTCCACCGTGCTCTCATGTGCAACATGTCAGACGCAACACGCAAGCTGTGAAGGTGTTATGAAGGTCTTCTGGTGGGCTCTGGGTGGTGCTGTTTACATTAATAAGCTAAAAGCGTCATTGTGATCTGACTCGCGGCCGACGGCTTCGAAAGGTGAGGGGAGGCACTGTGCCGTGGTTCAAGGTGTACTGTTGAAGTTTAACGTTGCATTACCCATGCAATATTACCCTTCATACGATGAATAAATGAAGTTGAATAAATGGTTTGGAGCTTTCATTGACCTACCTACACCATGTGCATGTTTGAGCACACTAGGAGATGCCTGGCATCTACCCTCCAACCCACACCTCACCCTTCTGTGACCATTCGTCTCGGCTGTGATTGCAGTTTTCGGGAAGGTTTGACTGATACGCATAATGGTGAGAATGATTCCTGTAAAAATCAGCAAAACCAGCAGAGAGGGGGTATGGAAGATCAGAGGGCTCTGATTGTGGGACCAGCCGACAATCTCAAGGATCAGCTGGAGATCTTGGCTCTTAGAGTGTCTCCCATAGGCCTGGGCCCTGCGGCTGGCGTTCGCTGAATAGGCTTCTGGGCCCTGCAACCCGATGCCAGGTAAGTCTCTGCCCTGACTGTCTGTACCGTCCTGGGTTACGATGCCAAAAACCTTAACGTTAATGGCTTTTGATTAGGATTTTTTTTAATGTAATTTGAGGAAATGAAAACAGATACAGGATACAGTAGGTTTATAAACAAACATCGGAGCAAGGCTCCGAATGGCCTTACTGTCTCGCCTGAGGTACGGGATCCTTTATTATTATTATCCATCTTGTTCATACACATGCTTGAGCACATCATTTCATCCAGTGATTTAATGCAACATGCAAAGTGCAGAAGATGCAATCCCCAGTGCGGTCTTGAGCATACTTAGACATCATTACAAAGAAGGCTGCCATTTCAGGATGCTCAGGGGCAGACCGGTAATCCAAGGTCTAGAAAAAGACCCCAAGGGGCAAAAGAAGTGTGAATACATACAAGAAAGCAGCTGGAAAAGTGTGGGGATATGGAAGGGGCTGTATAGGGTACCCTGAGCTGGGCCTCCGTGTGGATGCCTTATGTCAGCGGCATGACAAACGAGGTAAAGAAGCTGCAGCATGAGTGGGTGTTTGGGAAATGTAAGAGTGGTGATGTCACCTTAAAGAGCGTGTGGGGTCGCACAGACAATGCCTGGGACACGTAAGATACACGAGAATCCTCCAGTCTTAATCAATGGCTACTAAGGGTGAATGCAAGTCATTGCTTAAAATCCTGAGGGGATAGATTGGGTCAAACCAGTGCTGGTACAAGAACGCAACCAGATCAGGACAGGTTTAAACCAGAACAAAGGATCATGGAGCATGGTGAAGGCTGAGTCAGCACTGCTTCCATTCTAGGAACATGTAGCTTGTGTAGAGGGCGACCCCAACATGGACCACATGACCTCTCATTTCTCCTGCTCCTTATATATTATATCATGCTAAGATGCCCATCTAATTGGAAGATTTTTCTTCCCTTGGAATCTTTGTTTTTTTTCCCCTCTTTCTGTTTCAAAGCCCTTAGTGTGGTTTCCCTGGACTCTCAGCTTCTTCAGACACTGCAGTGGTCCAGCCAGCAGCATCTATGAGCTCTTTAAGTCCCTAGACTTAGTCCCTAAATCTATACACGGCACATGACCAAAGTTGCTGGCCACATTTCGCACGTCGGCTTTATAGTCCCATTGACAGTGATACACTCATGTCAGCTGTATGGTCCCTCTCACAGTGCAGATATCGGATGTGTGTTGGATTTCCGGTCCCGTTCACAGTGCTGCACGTGTGTCGACTTTCCGGTCCCGTTCACAGTGCCGCACGTGTGTCTGGCAGGCAGCATGTCTGTGGGCAGCTGGAGAAGGTGAGTAGCAGTTCACTCAGTGCTGGATCACACAATGACAGGAAATAGAACCTGCTGAAGGTGTTGGTCTGGAAAAATGGTGAATCACCCATCCTGATAGAAACAGGTAAACCTCAGCGAGGCCTCACCTGTAAGAAAAATGAGTATAAGTCCAACTCAGTGATTTTATTCCTCTGAATCCTACATATTCCCACACAGTCATTTTCTTTATGTATATTTATTCAAATTGTACAGAATCCAAGGTTTTTGGGTTTTGTTAAAATCGTTTGTAACAGAACTTAACCATCTAGGGTGCCCTCTTGTGTTCTAAGATGATCTCTCCTTACATCAGTGCAAGTCTACATAGCTTTACACTGTCTTTACGTAGTGTGTGTCCCCTCTAGTGGTCTGAAGCTGTAACTGCCAGCAGATCATCGTCATCCCTTGATTATTACCACGATGTCTGCAGTGATAGAATGCAATTAGAAGACTCTTGCCCCCCAGCCAGTGGAGTCATGGCTAGTTGCTGCCTTTGTGCTCTGTCAGGCCCCTGCAGGTTGCTAAGTAATTAGCACCGAGAGATTCACCTCATCTGCTTCAGCTATTCTGCATGATGTCATGTGACCTGTAGCTTCCTTTACTTATAAGAGCACAAACTCCTTGCCAGAAAGCGCATCATGGGAGTGGAAACCTGCCACGGAGGCTTCTGGGGGGGGATTACTGGGGGGTTGTGGGCTTGTTACAGACTGGCTAAGATGAGTTTCCGTGCTTATCGTAATGTAATCGCAGGTCCTGCGTATTCACAGGCTGGAAAAACGGCCATTCTTTGGTGTCTTGATGTGGTCGGTCTGGCTTCTCACTTTGACTGCCCTGCTCTCACTCTCTTGCTCGCTCGCTCTCTCTCTCTCTCTCTCTCTCACTCTCTCTCGCTCATCAAACTGCCTATCACTCTCTTCCATTACAGCTTTCGCATAACATTTTCGCTCTTCAGTAATTTCTGGGTTGGACTTTAGTTGGGTCTTTGTGTTTTTTGGCACCATTGGTCCCCACATCTCTGAAATGTCATACTTCGAGGTCATGCTTTACCCCTTCACCTAATTGGACCCTGTGCCGATGTTGCTGGTGAAAAACAGCCTCATGCAGTGCCTTGATGCATGACCGCAGGCCTTGGCCCACCTACACGCCACCTACACACCGCCGACACACAACAGCATGATGGCGTGATGTTTCCTTTCATTGGTGTGGCTCCAGTTGCTCCTTACAGGAGGGGCCGCAGTGCCGTGGCGCTCAGAAGCTTCGCATCCTCCTGTGACAGGAGTGTAAGTAGGCATCCATTATGTGCCCGAAGAATGTACTGCAATGACACTGCAAGACGGCCTTTTATTTCCCAGAGAGACGTATGCTGCAGCTTTGCCCCGTCAATGACATACGCCTGGCTGCAGTGAGAAGTGTCATCTCAGATAGAGACTGGGGGTTTAGCTTTTCTACATGACAGACATCTGCTTTCGAACCTAACCTAAGTCCCCACTGGCTGAGGCGCTCATCCCTGTAAGCACACATGTTGCCTCCATCGCCGTCAAACCCATCACAGCTCACACAGCTCCAAAAACGGTGCTCAGAGAATGCACAGGAAGCCAAAGCTGCAGTTCCCTTGGCACCCTGAAGGAGGCACCACAGAGGCAGCGCAGACCCCTGCCAGTGAGTCGCTCAGGGAGCTGCTCATGGAAAACAATACTCTGCGCTGTGGCCAGGGAGCATCAGTGGTTTGAAGCAGGGGCCCGAAGAAGACTGGGGCTGGACAGTTCGGTGGTTTTAGGTGGTAACAGTACAACTACGTACCTGAGGTTGTGTCCTCTATGCCAGTGTTTCTCAGTTTTGCTCCGAACTCCCTGCCAGACTGGTGGGAGACAGCAAAAACATGGACTGTCTGTGAGTCCCTAAGGATCAGATTAGGGAACACTGCTCTACAGGGGGCAGGAGGGACAGTAGGAAGCACACAAGTGCAGATGTATGCACACGCCACCCTCTCCCTGCCTCTGTGTCCCCATCTTTGAATTGGCCTCAGGAACATAGCCAGCAGGAACATGGCCTCACGAACACGGGCGGCAGGAACGCGGCCTCAGGAACATGGCCTCACGAACACGGTCGGCAGGAACGCGGCCTCAGGAACATAGCCAGCAGGAACATGGCCTCAGGAACATAGCCAGCAGGAACATGGCCTCACGAACGCGGTCGGCAGGAACGCGGCCAGCAGGTACACGGCCTCACGAACACACCCAGCAAGAACGCAGCCTCAGGAACACGGTCGGCAGGAACACAGTTCAGTTGTCTTCTAAGCTGAGTCATTTAGGTATTCGGGCACTTTCCTTTTCATGGATCTGAAGTTGGAGAGCTGCATTACTTCCGATGCCAGGAGAGCTCAGCAGCAACTCCATTTTCCTGTGGCAGTTATGAAACTTAAGCTTCCATGGATGAATCTGGTGCCATTCTTTAGTCGATCCAAACCTAATTCGTAATGGTGTGGTTTGGTGCAAGAACAGGGGAAGAACTTCAGAGTGTTGTCAGATCAGTCAAAATGATTGGCTGCAGTCTTCTCCCCATACAAGACTTGTACCCAGCCAGGCTAATCAGTTGGACGCAAAAAATCATCACCAACCAGTGCCATCCCGCTCATCATCTTTTCCATAGCCTTCCAAGCAAAAAGCACTTACAGGCAATAAACAGCTAGACACCAAAACACCTTCTACCCAAAATATTTGGGTGTTTAATGGTATTTATTTATAACAGTTCTATTTAGTTGTATATTTAGTGTATTTACTGTATTTTTGTCTGTATAGCCATGTCTGTCTGTCCTTACATCTGCACTTTTCAGACCAGATAAAATTTTCTTGTGCGTGTTTCTGCTTGGCGAATAAACCTGATTCTGATTCTGCTCCCAGAGGCTGCTGTGCCTATTGGCTGAACGTTCTCTGACCTTTAACGTTCCTGCCGTGCCAGGTGTGGCAGCTCTATCTGTGTGTCTGTCTATGTGTCTGTGTGCCTGTAAAATGTAGATATGCTTTGTGTCTTGAGGCAGTATTGCCCCTAATGTAGCTGTAGAGATGAGCACTGCTCGTGGTGGCTTGGAGGATACTTTCTGAGGCCTACACTTTTCCCCAGGTCAGGATTATCACTGCTATGGCCTAGGGATGTAACGATTCATTGATACTAATTGATATATCAATTGCTAAGGCCACGATACGATTCATTTGACTCAAATAACAAATATCAATTCACATTATGATACACCAAAATACTGCAGAAAAATAATCTGTGAAAAAATCTCTCACACAAAGCAATCTACCAATAACCAATACACTACAATAAATTTTTTGTAGTTTAGTAAGTATACGTAGCCAGCAAATTTTGTTGTTAAAGTACAAATACAAAAGAATGTTTCTCGTGCAGACATGTTTGTGAGACATATAGTTTTTTAACATATTCTTCTGTTAAAATGCAAAACATTTATTGTCACGTCTTTTTGAATTCAAATAAATTCCACCAAAAGCAGCTTATGTTTCACTGTATTGAAAATATTTATTATTGTATTACTGAATCGAATTGTATAATGGTAACACCTCAAATATCAGCAGATATCAAATCATTGCCTTGCAAAATCGGAATCGAACTGTATCATGACAAAGCAATCTTACGATCTGCGCCCCTACTATGGATTACCTCTTCCATGTCATCCCTGGGACAGATGCCTCAGGGACCCCTGCTGGTGGGGGGCAGGATCATCTTCCAGGGCCAGGGAAGAACAGCCCCACAGCAGAGGCCACCAGCATGGGACAAAAACCCCAGATCATTACAGATTTTCCATTTTACTTCAAAACTACTATGCAAAAACACAGTGTCCGTGACACTGATCTCGAAGGCTTTTTTTTTTGATATATTAAGTCTTCAGATTTTCCACTTGTTGTCAAGGAAACCAACTAAAGCAAAAATATGCAGCTTCTCGTGTCTTCACTCAGATTGGGGCATGAAATCGGAAAATGTGTGGGCGGGAGGATGGGTGGGCGGGCTTGTTGTTAACCCCTGGGTTTCTGTCCTGCTGAAATCAAACTGACCAAGCAGGCAGATATTGTGCAGAAATATTAGGATGTTTGTTTCCCATGTTAGCTTTGCTCATAACTGACAACAGTGACACGTGGAATGACCGAAGACTGCACGACACGCGTGTGTTACGTGTCATAAGTCTCTGTACAGACCTGAGGGGCAAGGCAGGGATGAACAGTATGCAAGAATATAGTCGAAGTTCTCTTAACTGTTATTTTCCTATAATCTAGACCAGTTATTATTCTCCTGTGACCTCAGAGTACAGGGTGTGCTTCATCTTGCAAATACCTTGTTAATTAAGTTGTTAATTTTGTGCTTCCATCCAGCTTTAGTCCGTCTTTAGTCCAGTGGACAGCAAATCTCACTGTGGGCTGTACCATGTGAGCTGCAAGCAGAAATGTGGGGGTGCTTCTAGCAGGTGGTAGTTGTGGTGATGTGCTTGTAGCGTGATCTGTGTCGCTCAAGGCTATTTTTTTTTTTTTTAACCATACATGGCCCTGCTTTGCTCAGTGCGGGAGTGGTCCCTCTGTGCAAAGAGGACATGATGGTACCAGCATTTTACTGCTCTGAATATATTAATATAGTTATTGCCGATGAACTCCATACCAAACATCTATATTAAACAACCAGTTAAGGATACACTAAATCACTGCATGTTTTGTCTGTCTTTCCTAACAGAAATTAAAGTGTGGGAGTGCAGATAAGAGAAAAAGCTTGTGTATCAGTTACTTGTGGAAAAGTAACAGACCTGAGGAGCAGTCAGTGTTAAGAAGGCAACTGTAGACTCCACAAGAAAGCCCAGTTCTGAAATCGCAATGGAATGGAAGGTCAGGGAGGTGACTCATTCTTAAGACCTCAGAGGGAGAGGCTCTCTGCATCGCCAGTATTGTTTTCAGGTGGTGCCATCATGAGGACATTTAATAGCTTGTTGGTAACAGAGACGTCACAGCACACATGCCAGCATCAGGGCCTGGTGTGCAGGCTCATCAAAATACATCACGGTCTCACCAGGACGCAACCATGTCTCATCAAAGATGCAAAGAACCTGAGTCACTGACTGACACCATTTAGTCGAGTGACATGGTTAAAGTTGGCCTTCAAAGTCTAATCCGTCTTTTGAAAATTAAAACGCACATACACACAGTCAGGTAAACATATCCTTATGGGGACCGTTCATTCATTTCTATGGGAAAAATGCTAACGCTAACTAAGACAACTTTAACCCTTACCCAGCTCTAACCATTACCCTAAGAAACCAAACGAGAGTTTTTGCATTTTTAGTTTTTTCATCGCAGACACAGATTTTTATAAACTGTTCCCCATGAAGGAAAAAAACAGATATTTATCACGTTGTGCGGACATTGTGTACCCATAAGGTAAGATATACCCGCTCACACACACACACACACATACACAAAGACACTCAGATAGATAGAACTTCCAAACCGTGGAGGTGTGTGAAAAATGTCACCCAAAAAGAGGTGTTCATAGTACGTCCCACGAGGCCAGGGCAGGAAGGGGAGATGATATCTGTGCTTCAGCCAACAGTATCAGCCAGTGCATCTGTCAGTCTGCGTGTTTTATTCATGCGAGATAAATGCTGCTAACCCCCAGGAGGTTAGCCAACACCGTCACCCTTAATACACTTGGTCTGTGGCATCATGGCCTTGGTGTGTTTTTCACAATTGTAACCTGGTCTTTTTCTTATGCCAAAGTGAAGCTGATGTTGGCCTGCATTTAAATCTTAGATAGAGATGTGTAAAAAAAAAAGCCTGTGTGCTGGCTTGTGAAATGCCACCTCAGTTTAATCTGGGAAGAGGTCAATAAAGCTACCATTTACACAACAGTGTATGCTTACCATCCATCCATATTCTAACCACTTATCCTGGTCAGAGTCACGAGGAAGGGAAGGTAGAGCCTGTCCCAGACTGGGGTCCAGCATGTCCAGTCCATCACAGGGCACTCACACACACAACCAACTGGAGATGCCAGTGAGTGTGACTGCAAGTCTACAGGAGTAAAACAGAGTGGACAGGAGAGCATACAAACTCCATAAACATACAGCAGGGGTGGGATTTGACCCCCAACCCTGTAGCTAGGAAGCACCATGCCACCGGCTGAGTACTCCATGGGAGGTCTGCAGAAACAGCCATCTGCACTGTGCATTTCTGTAACACAAAGCCACCAAAGACAGGAGAGAATGTGAGGCTGGAGAGCATCTGTCTCGGCAATGCCTCCCTGCTTCCTGTTCAGGCCTCCCCACCGAAGTTGCAATTGTTCTTCTTTCCTGTGGTCAGCCGCTAATGCCGGGGCAATGCTCCATTATAGCTCACCCTCACACCCAGAAAAGCACATCCAGTCTAACTGAAAATCACCTACTGCTGCTATAGCAGAACACCTATGGCGCCATATTAACATATTTTGCATAAGAATTTCTCTAAAAAGCATAGTCTGCATTCTACCTTGATTACGTCTTGTGGATTACGTCAAATGAGTGCAGAATCAGAATCCTGTTTTAGCAAGTACAAAAAATAATTAAACAAAATGTGCTATCAATAATGTTGACATGTTCAGAACAGTGCAAATGGACCTATTCTCTGATATACCCGGTGTCAAAATAAGCTGGTCAGCAACTAATGTTACCAGAATATGGAGCAATTCAGAGTTAGTATCACACGAGGTCTTTCATGTGGGAGAACATTGGGCAGCTGTTTGCAAACGATGCACAAGTGCACCATTTTGCATGAGACGATTTCTGGTGTTGTCAGTAACATTAATTTCCCTTGCAATGTGTGTAATCCAGTTCTCACTTTGAGGATGAAAAGTAAAACCATTGCAATTTGTCAAGATGCAATGTATTTAACGAGGTGGAGTAGAGCAACGTGTTAAAAAGGGCAGCTGGTCTAAAACGAGGAGCGACCGCGATCCAGGCGACGTGTAACGGAAAGTTTACGAGTGACAAACAGGAAGGAGCTGTAATACGCGGCAGCAGCAGAAGCGCGCACCTCGGTATAAAGGCGAGCGCCGGCCGGACACTCCGTGCAGCGCCCCCGTGCGCGCAGGCAGCGGCGCGTGCCCAGCGACACCATAGCGGTCCGTTGCGGTAGGTACCGGTTCGGCACAGCGGAGGAGGGCAGGAAATTCATATGATGCGTGGACATGAGAAGCTACATCTTTTATCTCGTCATGCTCCTGTAGGTTTAAGCTTGCTGGTGCTGGAGCGGGTTACGGTGCTTTGGTTGGACCTCACCTGCTTAATCCTCTCCTTGCTTTTCTTTACAAACGTGAGCTAAACAGATTTTGGGTAAAAGGTCGTCTTTTCCAGCATGTCACTGCCAGCTGGCCTCTGATCTCCAAGCCGAAGATTAATGCGGCTGACATGTGGTGGCACTGTGCACAGCTCCTACAGCAGGGAAAGATGACCATTTCATTAAACACAGTATGGGTGCTGTTTCAGGCGCAGTTCGTGGCTGGAAGATGCTTATTCCAATAAGCAGGTAACGTGTTAGTAAAAAAAAAAGTGAGGTGACTGTCACAGAGAGACATAAACTCTGGCCAGCCATAGCGATCAGCAGCCTGACTTTTACCTGCTTAATGTGTTTTATATATATATATATATAGAGAGAGAGAGAGAGGTCACCTCACTTTCTGAGACAGGTGTGTTAGTGTGGAAAATCTTGCCTTAACTACGTTTTTATCTTTGTCCTGCGAGCAGTCAGTCTGCCGTCGGCTCCGGGCTCGCCGACCTGGTGGAAACAGCCCATCAGTGGCAGCGCGGCTTGGCCACATTGTCACATGCATCAAGTTACAGGGTTTGGGCTTAAATTAAGCCTTTGGTTATTTTTCCCTCCACTAGGCGGAAGCTGGTGGTACTCTGCAAATCACACTGTTTTCCACTGGCTGATGGGTGTGAAAACTCAAAGTTTTAAAAGAGCTGAATGAAAGGGGGCAGTGGACTGACTGCACTTTAGCTACGAAGACGCCAAAATCTCTGTATTTATTGAGAGGACAAAAGAATGTTACATTCTTGGGGAGAGGATATCGACATTTATTTGGAGGAAGGATGATGTTGGTAACTGGACAATCACAACACCATGTACGTTTTCTGCTGTAACTGCTGGTTGCTGCTTGGTTATGGGGTAAAAATGATTGTAAATTAAATTATGACTTTCTGTCTGCCATTTCTCCTGAATTCCCATTTTTGTGATCTTTTCCCCCACTTTTCTGTCTCTGAGCTTGTGATGTTTCAGCGACTGATGCCGTTTCTTTTCGTGGCAGGAGATGAAGAAACTGCCTGTGATTAGCAAGAGGACTTAAAAAGACTCTGGGTTCTGGTTCTCACTAGAAAACAAAATGGCGTCCGCAGCCGTGTGTAGCGCCTGAGAGCAAGCGTGCGGCCATCTGGGCCACTGACAGCGTGGTCTAACGGTGGGGTGCCCCCCCGCTCACGCCCGGCTGCATTCAGCCTACCTGCTGGGCATCAGCTCTGTCTACTGGCTTTCGTGAATCCTCAGCTCAAGAAACACAAGCCAGACCCGAAACGAATGCAATTCCCGCGTTAACGGTTAGGTTTTTGTTTTTTCTTAAATCGATGGATGAAATAAAGCGCTCATAGACACGCATTCATATGCGTAAGTACATTCATGCCCCTGCAGGCCAAATTTTGTGTAGAAGTGGGCCCTAATTTCCTGAGTGTGGGGACAGATGGGGGGGAAATGCGACCCACAGAAGGGTGGACGACCAAAGCTTGTAACACTGGCACTTCATCCACGGCTGGCCTGCTGCCAGCAACCTCCAGCCACAAGGTAGGGCTACTCTGGATCGATGCTTCCAGGACTGTCTACCCTGAGAATGGTGAAACGTGTGGTCAATCTCAGGTTAGTCAGCCCGTGAAGCGCCGTGTCACGCTGACCAACGCCATGGGCCGACCCGGCCCTCAGCTGCTCGGCACTTACTGGGATGTCAGCTCCATTTCCTGTGGGACATTCCACATGCTGGCCTCTCATCCAGTCCCATTTATCAAAATAAAAGACACACAGAGCACACAGCTGAAAATACCGCTTCCTGCTTGCATGTGCATGTAACATGTTTGCGCGATATGATTGTCGCATACTAATATTGATTATGACAAATATTGATCGTTTCGGGCCCCTGTGTTTTTTACATGTGAGGGACCACATTCATCTTTTGCAGCTACAAAAGTCATGTTTTGATTTTAATTAATAGTATATGAAAATATTAAAAGAAGATTCTTCACATAAAATGAAGTTTGTTGCCTTTTTTGTTCCGGTTTAACCCTCGTGTGCACAGTACTGCTTTCTGTTCTGCTGAGATGGCCTGTTAAACACCCAGTAGTTATGTTCTAAATCACACGAACGTAAGGTCAGTCGAGAGTCCAGCCTGCGGCATGCTCCTCCCTCAGACCTGCGCAGTGGTTCCCCAGCCCTAATGGGCATCACACACTGTGTGCATACAGATCTCGAGACTTGGACACACAGGTTAAAACCTGATAGATAACCTGGGTGAAAATATGATGAGCTGTTCTGAAGTACAGCTTGTCAGCTTGAAATTCTCAGATCAAATCTGTAGATATCACACAGCTTGCCATTTCTCAGCTGATGCTGCCTGAGCATCTTTTCATCTTTGTGTCGAGAGCTAGGCTGGGATTAAATTTCAGCCTTGAATTTTAGGGTCTATGATGGCCCCATGAGCTGGGGGGGGGTTGGGTAAATTTAGCCGACCTGGGTCCTCACAGTAAATTTCACATAATGAGGGGCCGAATGCTTTAAAGAGCCATATGGGAATTATCTGACCACAAGATGGTGCTGTTGCCAAAATGAATACATCTTGTGCTCACACTTCTGCTCAATGTGTGTACAGGTATAATTAGGAATGAAAAAGACAAGTAGATGGCCCTAGGTTGCAGTGTGCTTATTTAAAGAACCCAAATAGGATTCACACATGTGTAAAAGTAATTTATTGCAGAATGTGGTATGGCAGGTACAGAACTGTCACTGAAAGGCACAGTGGCCCTAACCCAAAGGTGCGCCACCGAAAGCTGAATGATGCCATCATGACAGCTGCTCAGTTCAAAGGACAAGGACAAGAGAAAGTTACATGTAATTTATGTAATTGAAATAAATACAGTTTGTAATTATTATTCGTGGCATTCTACTATCTTGTAACCATTTTTCTTGTTTTCGATCGCTTCAACGCATCCTGGATGAAATCCCTATTGATGTTTATTAGATTTCATAAATACATGCACAAACAATGACTTATTCTTATGGATTATTTAAGGTTATTCCTGAAATGTGAATCTTGACTCATTTGTTTTGCATGAAAAACCCAGTATGCACATTTGGCCAGCTGGTGGCAGAGTAGTTAAGGAAATGGAAATAACCAAACCCTAAACATTCTTCAAAGCAAGACACACTGACGCATAAATTAGGAAACACATACATTCCTCTGCATGGACCCCCGCTTATTCAAATCCAGACAAACATTTATACATATATAACACATGATCAGGCCCACATCCCTGCACAGAGAACATACAAGCATCGAAACCTGCCCCTAGCTCCTTCCCATGATCCTCTTCTGCACTGTGCTTTCACTCTGTCATGACAAGTGCACCTACCAGGTTTCCCAAATGACACATTTTCTAAATGGTACAGAAGGGTTTGCCACTGTTTTGAGGGGTCAGTTCTCATTTCCCCAGTGACCGCGGCTGGACATCACACACACAGCTGGATGTCTCACAGAGATTTTCAGCAGTCAAACACAGTGTGTTCAACTTCTGAAAGGGAAAAATAGACAAAGGGAGAAGGAGCAGATGTTAGTACCACAGCCATCCGCAATCAGTTCAACCACTTCGGATTTGAACCTTGATCACCAGGTATCAGTTCTGGTTTCGTTCAGTATCTGTACCCCTGATCCTGTGCACTAAAGGAGGGATGGACAGCTACCTGTGTGTCAGTCACAGGACCTGCCCCTTCAGTTTTGATTCTCATTGCATCACATTACAGGTAGACAATGTGACCAATCACTGATGGATATGGACTGATGTCAGCCACTGGGACTGGTGGAGGGTCAGCAGGTCAAAGGTCAGTGTGTGCTTGGTGGGGGTCATCAGCCAGGCGTTTTGAGGCTATGTCTCTGCCAGCTTGCCAGCTGTGGCGCTAATGACACAGACAAGCTGCCGTCAATCCAATTAGCCAAATTGCATGTTCCCTGCAGCTGTGCCTCAGTACAGCCGGAACTGCCTAGAGGGTGGAGTTCATCTCCATGGAGACAGCGGGGATGGCTTTCTGCTTTGGCCTTGGGGATGCGATGCCCCCAACACCACCCACAACACTCCAGTCTAAGTACTCAGGAGCTCCCAACCACTGCCTACAACATGCCGATCCAAGTACTCAGAAGATCCCAACCATCGGCCGCAACACTCCAGTCCAGGTACTCAGAAGATCCCGACCACTGCCTGCAATCCAAGTACTCAGAAGATCCTGACCATTGGCCACAACACGCCATTCTAAATACTCAGAAGGTCCCGACCACTACTTACAACACGCTGATCTAAGTACTCAGGAACTCCCAGACACCGCCCACAACACGCCGATCTAAGTACTCAGGAACTCCCAGACACCACCCACAACACGCCGATCTAAGTACTCAGGAGATCCCAGACACCGCCCACAACACACCGATCTAAGTACTCAGGAGATCCCAGACACCGCCCACAACATGCCAATCGAACTACTCAGAAGCTCCTGACCACTGCCCACAACATGCCAATCCAAATATTGTGCTGTAGTGCAATGACAATAAAGCTTTCTATTCTATTCTATTCTATTCAGAATCGCTAGTCCTCAAACAGGACCATAGTTAACTCCTGACATCAGTACCGTGCCTCATCTTTTAACCTGATTTCCTCCTGAAATCTTGCCAGTCGTGAGCCATGAGCCTTCAGCACTTTAACAGACAGATGCTGGGGGTCTTTTGCCTGAAGGCCACTTCAGTGAATAGCCTCCAGAGTGCAGGGACAGGGTCTGTGTGCACCTCCAGCAGGGATTATATGTAAATGGTGCAGGGGGCATATGCAAATTGGGCAGAGGTTACCCTGAGAGATGGGGTGGCGGCGGCACACAGACACTGAGCTTAACAGCGAATGGCTTGTTTGAGCGCCATCTCTTGCTGTCCGGGCCCTCGTGATTCTGTGGAGGATGTGTGCTCACTGGGCCCTGACAGCCGCCCTCCTCTTATCAGCTGCCCTGCCCTTTAATTACAGCCTCTCTGCCTCCCCCAGCCTGCCCCGCTTAATGACCTCACTCTGCTCCCCTCCCCTCCTGACTTCCCGCAAATCACACCCTCGACAGGTCTGTGCTTTCCCAGGCGCCTCTCTCTCCCTCCCTCTGTGTACCCCCCCCATCAATACCAATCCCTACAGCTCAGTGTTCAATCAGCTGGATCTGTTCTCAGCTAAAGCCTCCACCCATCAAACATCCCCATCACACACACACACACACACACACACACACACACACACACGTGCGGGTTTCTGCGGTCACCTTTGAATAACTTGTGCATGTGGACAAGGAGAGCATGGCTGAGGAGTTGGCCTCCACCCCCCACCCCTTAATTGCTTCAGCGCGGTAATTATTTGCATAGCACCCCCCCCCTTCCTCAATATCAACTCCTAATTGCCTTATTGGAGGAGTTGCTTAAGATGGTAAGTCACCCGGCCGTCTGTCAGGTGGTAATTACGCTGCATAATGAAAATGGGTCTGCTTAACATACGTCTCCTTTAACATGTTGGGACCCCGTGCTGCCCAAGTGCTTATGGGATATCGACAGATAGACACATGTTACTGACATGTGAATACAACCTGTCTTACATTTCGATAAAGGACTTGCTCTGAGTCGCTGGCTGCATAATGCTAAGGGTTCAGTTTTACTGTACATACAGGCTACACACCCGTCCATCCTGCTAATGCTAAAGGCTTCAGTTTTACTGTATATACAGACTACACACACGTCCATTCTGCTAATGCTAAAGGCTTCAGTTTTAGTGTATATACAGACTACACACATGCATCCTGCTAATGCTAAGGTTTCAGTTTTACTCTGTATACAGGCTACACACCCGTCCATCCTGCTAATGCTAAAGGCTTCAGTTTTACTGTATATACAGACTACACACACGTCCATCCTGCTAATGCTAAGGTTTCAGCTTTACTCTGTAATGCTAAAGGCTTCAGCTTTACTGTATATACAGACTACACACACGTGCATCCTGCTAATGCTAAGGTTTCAGTTTTACTGTGCATACAGACTACACACACGTGCATCCTGCTAATGCTAAGGTTTCAGTTTTACTGTAAATACAGGCTACATACTCATCCATCCACCCAATGCTAAGGATTCAGTTTTACTGTATATACAGGCTACATTCTCATCCATCCTGCTAATGCTAAGGCTTCAGTTTTACTGTATGATTATCAACTCATTGAATTAATTATGAATGTAAGCATAGGTTAAGCCATATAGTTTTATCAGTGCAATGCTCAGTTACCCTTTTCCTACATACTTGCAAGGAAGTGTTGGTGTACATGGTGAAAGGTAAATGGTGGTCTAGTTACTGTTACCTCAAGGATCATTCCAGCTGAGACACCTGATCTAAACAATTTTGAACATGATATGATTGTTGGTACCAGATGCACCTCCGGGGATTTTCATGCGCTACCGTGTGTAGAGTTTAGAGAGGATGGACTAAAGCATCCAGTCAGCAGCATTTCTGTGACCTAACACCTTGAGGGCAAAGGAGGATGGACTCGTTAAAGCTAACAGGAAGATCACAAGTGCAGAAATAACTCAGTAGTTCAGTACAACAGTGGTGTGCAGAACTGTTTCTCAAAGTCCACATCTCATCAAACTTCAAAGTGATTCTGGAAGAAAAAAAGTGGGTCCCACCTGGTACTATGTAGGGATACCTATTAAAGCGCCTACGGATTTTATGTAGGGTGTGGAGGAAATAATGGAAACGCAGATTTTCACAGGAACTGCGTTCTGCTCATTTTCCAGCACCACATATCCAATGTAGCCTGGAGACAGTGCACGCATAGCACAGGGTACACACAGTGTATGCACGGAGTACACACAGCATACACACTGGGTACGCATAGCACAGGGTACACACAGTGTATGCACGGAGTACACACAGCATACACATTGGGTACGCATAGCACAGGGTACACACAGCATACACACGGGGTACGCATAGCACAGGGTACACACAGTGAATGCACGGAGTACACACAGCATACACACTGGGTATGCATAGCACAGGGTACACACAGTGTATGCACGGAGTACACACAGCATACACACGGGGTACGCATAGCGCAGGGTACACACAGTGTATGCATGGAGTACACAATAGTGATGGGAAGTTCGGCTCAATTAACTGATTCGATTCTTTTGAACTGTCCGTTGTAATGAATCACACAGAGCATACACACAGGGTACACTCAGCATATGCACAGGATACGCATAGCACATGCACAGGATACACACAGCATACGCACAGGGTACACACAGCATACACATAGGATACACACAGCATACACATAGCACAGGGTACACATAGCACAGGGTACACACAGCATACGCACAGGGTACACACCACGTACACACAGGGGACACACAGCATATGCACAGGGTACGCATACCGTATGCACAGGATGCCCACAGCGTACGCACAGGAAATGAACTCACACACATTCACTCGCGCACACAAAGGACATTTTAGAAACACAAGTACTTTTAGATGTTATTTTAAATATCAAAACAGAAGCTTTATTTGGATCTGTGATTGAAGATGAAATGCAGGTTTAGGGAGCTGACATGCACACAGTTATATTAACCTGGAGAGGGTCATACAAGGCCACACTGGATCATAGTGCACCATACTGGATAGTAAAATGTTTACTGGTTCACTATGCTTATAGCCTCAGGGAGGGTAGATTACCCTTCACAATCATTGGCCAGGCCAACCCAGCACCAACCCAGCGACTCTTGACCCCCGACCCCCACCCATGTGACACATGACCCCTCCACTCACATGGTCTGGGCATTTATGACCAGGACACTCATGTTGCTGGGTGTCTCTCTGGGGCAAAGGCCTCCTGTCTCCATTGTGTGGGAGTGGATTATAGGCAGGGGGTCAGTGGAGGTCATATCAAACAGCAAGGGGGGGGGGTGAATGTGTAAATTACTGCAAGCATGTACGTGTGTGCAATGACAGGGTCAGCCCTGGATCAGCGCTCCACACCCGGTTCCATGGAACTGTTCAGAGTGTGTGTATGTGCAGGGGTGGGGGGTGGGAGCAGGGGGATCCACAGGGTCGAAGCACAACCACAGCCGAAATCATGATGATCGATAGGACAGTCATCTCTGAGGAACTCTGCACACACAGACTGACTGCCAGTGTAAGACCATACTGCACAATAGCACTCATAAACAGTAACCTATTGACAGCCATGTAGCAAAAGTAACATAGTTAAAACATTAACATGAACATATTTATCACTCCTACTACTACTAATAACCAAACAAAACAATGACAGCAAAACAACACCAATGATAATAATAATAATAATTATTATTATTGTTGTTATTATTATTATTATTGCTGTTGTTGTTATAATAATAATAATTATTATTATTATGATCGATGGTGACAGAAGCTCTCAGTGCTGTTAGTGACACTCAGTCCAGCAGGATATGAACATTCAGTGTCTACTAGTCAGATATTGAACGATGCTGCCCGCAAACAAGCCGTCTTTAAACGAGGCGGTCGGCAGATCAATGTGCCCAGCTGCCCGTTAGAGAGGAGAGCAGCCTATCCATACTGCTTCATTTCCTGCTCTCTACTCTCACTGTCAGAGAGAGAGAGAGAGAGAGAGAGGGGGAGAGAGAGAGAGAGAGAGAGAGAGCGCTTGAGTGGAGAAATAGGGAGTGGGAGAAAAGCTCTTCACACTAAGGCGGGCGGAGGGGCAGCAGAAGGTCGGCAAGAAGAGTGGGAAGACGGAGAAAGGAGTAAATACGGACGGACAGCCGAAGAGCAACGATCAGGGGCTGTTTAAAAGCGGAAGAAGGAGAAGAAGGGACCTCGGCTGGGACCTCAAGCCTGCCCCATGGGTTAACAGGTACGCTGCCCCCCCGTACCGAGTCATGTCATTCATTTAGTTCGCGACTAAATCGGCGTTCACCACCCAACTTAACCGTCTCGTACGCATTAAGAAACCCGGCGACCGACTTCGTTTGTTACGAGCTGGAGTAGCACCAGTTACCCAGCTTGCGCGTTTCGGGGGGTTTCAGTGTCCAAACGTTGATGTCCGTGAGCGAAAGCGCGTCCCGGGTGGGAGGAAGGTGGGCAGCGCGCTGCTTAAAGGGACCACGCCGATCTCGACCCGGCTCGGACCCGAGCTCTGCCGTTTAAAGGCACCTGTCTGTAATACAGTAAAACTGAAGCCTTATCAGTGTGCCTCCCGTACATACTTAAAATAGGCTAAATGTGTAGTTATTCAGCCCCCATCCTCCCACCGCCGCCACCACCAGAGCGTTCGGTCAAACCCCCCAGAGCACATTTCAATAAAGACAGAGTATTTGCCATTACACACTCTACACCCGGTAGACACACTTTACTCCACGGTCTCCACACCCTGCATCACACTTTGCATCTACTTTGTCATGAAGCTGAATTTTGCTTCTGCCTCTGTGACTTTTTTTATTCAGTTCGTCACCCTGAACGGTGATGTGTCAAAGTGTCGAAATCCGAGTAACAATTCGGGGAGTCGGGTTTAATCTTCACCTTAAGAATGAAGGGCGTTAATACGTGAATTCCTCGTTATTCGCTGCCGTCCGTATTCGCTTTACACTCCGCTTGTCCTCCGGAGGACCGGCCTCGGCTCCGTGCAGCGCACAGCGCTGGTAATTGTAAGTTTTGCTCTCAGTCAATGAGATATTGCTCGCAAAGTGCGAGTGTGGTAGCACGGAAAGGCAACTACACGGGCGGGAGAAGGAGAGCGCAACGCAAATAAATCAGACACAGAAAAGCTCTTTAACAATATTTAGATATCAAATATTCATGAGTATTAACTACTGATGGAATTGTAATGGAGCAAAATTAAGGCGCAACTCCAACTTAATAAGTGAATTGCCATGCAAAAATAAAGATGTTGGATGAAGACTTTTTGAATTCTGGCATCATCTATCACAAAGGGGCAGGCTATGATAATTTGCGCTGGGGTTCATGTTTCACACAGCCCCTGTTTGAAAGCTTTCAGCCGCCGTGTGCTAGTCCGGGACACGGAAGCGTTTTCCGTGCGTGGATACATCTGAAAGGCTTATGTGCGCGTATGTTTGGAGTTAAAATGCTAATTTTTTAAAGATTCTTTCAAAACGCCCTCTCTTTATCAATATTATTATTACCCCCTTGTATACAGGCTGATTTTCTGGCGAAATCACGTTTTTATTAATTGTCACAGCGCCGGCGTAAGCGTGATGCTGGTGTCCCTGTTGACAGAGTGAGGAAGCCGGCTGTTATGTTTAGCAATGGAAATAGGACATTCCACAGAGGCTGCCCCCTCCCACCACTTGCGAGATTCCCCAGTTCCAAATGTCCCCCCCCCAACCCCACCCCACATAATGTGGCAGCCCCATCTGCCCCAGTCCTGCACCATCTTAAGCTTCAGGCTCCACCACTATGTAACGTGGGGGGTATTAGGGGCATTTCCTCTGGAACATCCCACATCAGAGTTAATTTCCGGGACTGTGGGCTGTGGGGGGGGGGGGGGGGGGGGGGGGGGGGGGGGGGGGGGGGGGGGGGGGGGGGGGGGGGGGGGGGGGGGG